>JADWQK010001696.1:0-659142 GCA_017933935.1 Sesamia nonagrioides | reverse complement strand
TTTATTCCACATACATCGGGGGACTGGAACAGTTTGCCAGCGGCGGTGTTTCCGTCGGACTACAATTTGAGTGTCTTCAAGGCTAGAGTGAATAGGCTCTTAATAAACTAGTGCGCTTTACAATCAACGATTGCGTCACTGCTTACCAGCAGGCGGGATTGCGGTCAAGCGCTAGTTTATAATATATATATATATATAAAAAAAAGTATTTGGCCTACCTGTAGCAATCTGCCTTTCATACTCGGCGCACATGTTGAGAATCTCTTCCAGTCGCGCCGTCTCCGCTTCTTTCTGTTCCTCTTCCTTCACTCTATCCTGGTACGCCTGGAACAAGTTATAACACAATTTATTATACGAGTTTGCAAGGACCTTAAACCCCACGGGTCTCTCTGGTGGAGAACAGCCCATCTTCTCTCACAGAGATGAAGCCGGTGACCCAGCAACTGACAGTGTGAACTATTTAGGATATAATGATAAAAACATCCAGACTGTACAAAACTGCCGAGGGTGTGGGAAAAATAAAATCAGACTGGTACTGTTGGAATTATCTAATAGATCATCATCATCATCAACCTTTTTTTATCTTCCCACTGCTGGGCACAGGTCTCCTCTCTTACAGAGAAGGATTGAGCGTAATCACCACGCTTGCTCAAAGCGAGTTGGCGATTTCAGACTTAAAGGTCAGGTTTCCTCAAGATATTTTCCTTCACCTTGTAATCAGTCATTGGTGTCTAAGATATACTTAGAAAGTACATATAACTTAGAAAAGTTACATTCCAGGTCAGGCAAGTACGCCTGACCTGGAATCGAACCCGCACACTCATACTTGAGAGGCTGGTGCTTTAACCACTAGGCCACCACGACCACATCTTATAGATATTATGGATAAAATATTATAATATTTTTCGGGCATAAAAAGCTGTGTCTACAAGTAACTCACCAGCCCACAGAACAGCTTATCAATCTTCCTAATAACAGTATTATACATCTCGTTACGAATATGCAACTGATTGAATTGGTTACACTTTAAGTCGTTACCAACAAGAATCACATTGCTATTCTGTATCGGTGACGAAATATTCTGGCTGGCAACACTGACCGACGCCATCTTTCTTAGTTCCAATTTCAAATTATCGTAAGATTGTTTGATTTTTTCTTCTAATTTGACAATTTTCGTTTCGATGCAGTTTTCATTGTCTCTGGTCACTTTTATGTAATGGTTTGTTAGTATCGTGTTTATAGTTTTGTAGATTTTGATGTCGTTTCGTATTTTGTGGACGACGTCGAGTTTTTCGTTCATGGAGTTCGATAAGTCGATTATTTTCTCGTATTCGTTTGGTCGTTGCGAAGTATCGATTGATTGCTTTAGCTCTTTTAGAGCTAAAGTGTTTTTCTTGAGGCTGTTTACAAAGAGTCTTAGGAGACGTTTGTGTGTTGGAACCTTTTTGTTTTTTACCGCCATTTTTGATAACGTTTTTTCACTTTTTTGTGGAGTAACTTTAACGAGGTACTAAGAAAATTATTTTTGTATATTCAGTACTTGTCAGTCTCTTTTTGCGATGCTGTACTATATTTTAATCACTGTCACACCACTTAGAAACAATTCAACAAACATACACTTCTCGTTCACATGTCAACAGCGATTCTGTCTACCCCAAAAGGTTAAAACCGTGAGCATTATCGTCTATATTTTGACCAAAACAGTTCGAGGCTCAATGAATACTGTTACAAGTCTTAAAATAAATGAAAGTTGAAACAAAATCTTGACATTGATCACTGTATCATATGTCGTAAATATTTGCACAGAAGTCTACAGATCTTACTTAGGATTGCAGACATAAAGTTCACTTTCGATTGGCAAAGATATTAGTTATGGAGATAGAATTTTATGAAGAAACTTTCTTAAACCTCAGTTTGTTTTAGCGATTTGAATTTTAGTGTTGACATTAATGAAAGGAATAAGATGTTTATATGTGTTTTTTAATAGAAATTGATTGGATTTATTTGTCTAAAATATTGTAGGTATTTTGAGGTTGACAGAAAATATCCACAAGACTAACATATTTTTTTTTCAAAACTCTTATTTTTCTTATTATGTCTAAGATTATGAAACCTATATTAATTTAAGTAACGAATACATTCATCCAAATAAACGTGGCACATAAAAATATCAGTATTGATCAAAACACAGAACGCAGCACTTGCACAATAGATTTTTTTTTATATTAAAAAAATATGTATTCTGCCTCTTTTTTCTTTCGGAAAACGTATAAACCACACCATGTAATGTATAACGTTTAAATCACACTGTAATATTATTTTTAAATTGTTATTATCACGTTTATTAAGAGCAATATACACTTGTACAAAAATCACACTCCTAACTTTTTCTAACTTCTTTATTTTCGAACATTATATCAAATAATTATATTATGTAATATTACATCACATTCTTCAAGAAAAGTATAAAATACACAGTATTATTTGCCGCACTGTGATTCCGCAGTAGTTAGCATATCAGAGCGACTACTCTTATCAGTGATAAGGCATTGTTTCTTTAATTTCAATTATAACGCCTTGCCTATCTGGAGATTATATGGAATTTTGATATGTATAAATAGACTTTTGTTGAAGAGTTCCGTATAACAGTAGGTATTATTGATGAGCTTCATGTTATTTTATGCTGCGATCATCTTTAAAGGCGCCATTGCAAGATTATATAGAACTTCCGTATGCAGCTTCGCTTGTGTAGAGCACTAATAAAAAGTTATAAAAATGTTTGAAATTGTAGTGTATATTGAACTTTATCGCGTAGGAATTAAAGTTATTTATCCTTCATTCGTATTTGTTTACATTTTTGGCAAATTAAGGACATGGCTAACTGAAGTATGGAAGAGACCCCGTTATGAAAACGCACGTATAAACATTATTCCTAGCAATATAAAATGCTGAATAGCTGAAAATTAGTATTTTGTAATTAAAAAGGTTTAAGAACTTCTCATATTTGCATAATACTGAAAATAATATCTCGTAACTCCTACTACAAAGGCACAAAAACTTCAAACAATAACATTGCTATGAACTTTTAGCTAGGCGTTTAAAGGTGTCTGCGACGATTTTTATTGATAGTTGTGTCTTACACTGGTGATTTTGCGCTAAGGTAATTAAATAAGTACAAAGAGCTAATTGCAAGAAACGAACGTGATACAACGGATATACGAGGCTCCCTGATCTTGTCATGTCAAACCAAAACAATGCATAAAAACAATTGAGAAACTTTTATGTTTCGTTCACGAAACTTATAAAAAAATTTATAACACTAAACAATTCATGAATGAATATATAAATATTACGTGTTAATTTGAAATTCCTATTCGTTTAACCGAGCCGGGACAGCCATTGAGCCATCTCTTTTCGAATGCAGGATAGAGCACTTTACTATCACTGTTTACCATCAGGCGCTTACCCGCACTGGTTTATAGTATTAAAAAAAGGTGGAATCGGCCAAAAGTAGTGCTACTACATGCGCCGCGCGGTTTTACCCGCGTAAGTTTCGTATATGTTTTTTTTTTTAATATGCTCCGCTCCTATTTGTCGCAGCGTGATTTTATATAGCCTAAAGCCTTCCTGGATGAATGGGCTATCCAGGGTAAAAAAGAATTTTTCAAATCGGACCAGTAGTTCCTGAGACTAGCGCGTTCAAACAAAGAAACAAACTCTTCAGCTTTATATATTAGTATAGATTTTGTCAAACCAATCCATACTTCCATACTAATATTATAAATGCGAAAGTAACTCTGTCTGTCTATCTGTCTGTCTGTCTGTCTGTCTGTCCGTCTGTTACGCTTTCCCGTTTAAACCTCTCAACCGATTTTGATGAAATTTGGCACAGACAATCTTTAGACCCTGAGAAAGAACATAGGCTACCCTCTATCCCGGAAAAATTTGATGTTCCCGAGGGAAATCTAAAAAGCGCGATATAACCGAACTCCACGCGGGCGAAGCCGAGGGCGGAAAGCTAGTAGTCATTATAAGATTGATCTTAAAACTGAATCTTTACACGTAACCTTAACTTTTATCGCTTATACATAACATTCTAAGAACATAAAACGTAAGACTATTTGCGTAAGATTCACATTATAAAACATTCCTCGTTCCACTAAATATTGATTAACAGTTTAATTGCCGTCTCACTTTGTTTTTCTTTTATCTCCCTCTATTATAAGTTTGTTGTAGAATGTCACGTTTTTAACCGACTTGAAATGAGATAAAGTATTAAATAATCATCACACGTGAAAAATTGTGATACGATAAGCAGTGTTAGTCAGAATAGAAGCAGCACAGATTACAGAATACTGCATACAGATGGCCAATGGGGAACAACAAAATGAGTCCAGCTCAATTCGGGCAGACCGTCGAGCAAAAAAAGTTTCTTAAAGAGATGACTAGAAGGCCACCAGGGAGCGCTTGACCATATAATAAAGAGGGGAAGTAGGTTATCTCCGACCCAATCCGCGATTTAATTGCCTACTGTCTTAGGGTTGACGACTGTCCGCGCTTCGTCGGTTATGGTTGTCGCCCAAACCGCTAACAAATATTTATAGACATTTGCTTAGTATTTAGTTTACATATACTAGTCAGTTTTTTTAGTAATATTTATTTTTAGTTTTGTACGCATAAAGAACCATATTTATTTTTATTTTTAATTAATACAAATATAAATAATACAAACATAATATCTATTAAATCACACATTTAATACAAAATTACAAATTAGCTACAGAAAAATACCTACTTTCTTCGGTTTCGACTATTACGAAACGCGTTGTTATTAAACTTTAAAGTGTAATATATCCGTATCCTTGTAAATAACTTTTAGAAATATAATTTGAAAAATATAAATCTTTTATTTGTTCATAAATAGACATACCAACTTTGCAGTTTATGTGATCATTTTTAAATGCTTTTTGGAACATCTGCTCCATCCTCTTAATAATATTTTCTACAAAGTCGTCAGGTGGAACCACTAATAAAATTTGGTTTCTAGAATAATTTTTGTAATGAAGATACCTAGATTCTGCACTTAAATTGCAAACTTGTTGATAAGCATACATATACGATTTAAGTTGTTCGCAATCCTCGTGACGATCCATGCATTTTTTTAACAAGAACACGTGACGCGCGAACCTCGACCGGTGCTAGCCGCGACTAGCGCACTGATAGCACTCGAATATCGTGTTTAGGTGTGCGTGCGGCGACCCATAGATACTATAAGGGCGGGTTGTTTCAAACGGTTGGTTATCGTAACATACGTACGTCAAAAAGTTAACGTAACTTTGATGATGTTTAACGTTCGTTAAATGCCGACGCTACATTAGCAGGCGAAGATTCGTGTCGCGTTGGCGCGCAAAATATCTGTTGTCCTTGTCAGACATACATGATGTTCTTCTCATTGGCGGGCGAAGATTCAGAAATCGGCCTACGGCGAATATTCGTTGTTTAGTTGTGCGGCCGAGACGATGGAGGAAGCAGTGGCTTTGCATTATATGTCAATAAATTATTATATTATTTATTACATGTTTACACAACAAATAAAACAAAAACAATGTAAAAAATATGCAAAAAGAACGTCAGTCCTACTTCAAAGTCTGGACGACACTGAAGTGACGTAGGTGTGAGTGTGTGACTACTCCAGCGAATATTGTCGCGACAAGTCCTTTGAAGCGCGCCACTTTACCGACAGCGCCCCGATGCTACATCGTCTGCGCACGAATACATTGCGTTGCAACGATGTACCCGGCCACACACATCGCCCCAGCAAATTTTATCTAGGCGACTGTCATGTGCTGTAGTTTATCTAACTTTCTTGGTATTATTGTTTATTGTTGTGGGAAATAACTTCGTGCCATTTTATAAATTAAGTCCGTTTATACTAGAAAACTGTGTACCTATAGAAAAGCTATACTTTGACGAAAAATGGATACATTTTATTTTTATTTTATATATTTGGGACAAAAAACAATTATATGTTACAATATTAATAGCCGGCTAATGTATAATACATAGTAACCAAACATAAACATTGTCGTCCTCCGTGGCGCAGCGGTCAACACGCCTGCTTGCGACGTGGAGGCCCCGGGTTCGAACCCCGGCCAGGTCATGATGGAAAACGATCATTTCCTGATTGGCCTGAGCCTTGGATGTTTATCTATATATGTATCTATTATAAATATAGTATCGTTGAGTTAGTATCCCATAACACAAGTCTCAATCTTACTTTGGGACTAGCTCAATCTGTGTGATTTGTCCGTACTTATATATTTATTTATTATTTATATAACCCCCACCATACACACCAAAGTAAGTAAATTACTACACTCACTCGTACTACTACATACACTTAAACATAGTTACTATGTTTAAGGCCTTAATGAGTAGGTATATGTTAAACATTGCAATCTAACAAAACACGTATATTCTATAATGTAAACATATTTTTTTTTAGAGAACGGAAAAAAAATAAAACATGACGTGTAAAAGTGATCAGTGATCCTACTTGCTTAATAACGATTTCATTTCATTTCACTAACTTCACAAAAAATGAGAAAGATCGCTTTCAATCTTCGCTTGAAAAATATAAAGATGTGTTGTTCTGTAAAGAAACAGACAACAACAGTAATATAAAAAAAAACAGAACTTGGGCTGCTAAACACCTTTCTTTTTCTTTTTACGGCACTTGTATCATCATCAGATGAACTACCTACTATCGTCAATTAGAGACCAAACTCGCGAATACAAAAGGGAGTATATGTTGTTTTCAGTAATTGACACCACGGCGGACTAAACACAACTTGACATAAGTTACGTTAACCAGTGCTCAGAGCATCGGTTAAAGTAATCGTATTTTTTTGCGTGCGTTGACGTTTACGTGTTGTGAAACAACTCATTTTTTGACTTGACGATGGTTAGCACCATTTTTAACTTTTACGCATGCGTTAAGTGAACGTGAAACAACCCGTCAGTTATCGTAATCGTATCTTTTTTTGCGTACGTTAACGTTTACGTATTGTGAAACAACTCATTTTTTGACTTGACGATGGTTAGCACCATTTTTAACTTTTACGCATGCGTTATGTGAACGTGAAACAACCCGCCCTAAGGCGCACACATACAAGCCGCGCGCGGTCCGTTTGTATGAAGATAGCCTACTCTGTCCCTCTTTATACTATGTTATTAAACTTTAATGTGTAATATATCCGTATCCTTGTAAATAACTTTGAGAAATATAATTTGAAAAATATAACTCTTTTATTTGTTTATAAATAGACATACCCACTTTGCAGTTTATGTGATCATTTTTAAATGCTTTTTGGAACATCTGCTCCATCCTCTTAATAATATTTTCTACAAAGTCGTCAGGTGGAACCACTAATAAAATTTGGTTTCTAGAATAATTTTTGTAATGAAGATACCTAGATTCTGCACTTAAATTGCAAAGTTAAAAGATAAGCATGCATATACGATGTAAGTTGTTCGCAATCCTCGTGACGATCCATGCATTTTTTTAACAAGAACACGTGACGCGCGAACCTCGTCCGGTGCTAGCCGCGACTAGCGCACTGATAGCACTCTAATATTGTGTTTAGGTTTGCGTGCGGCGACCCATAGATACTAAGGCGCACACATACAAGCCGCGCGCGTCCGTTTGTATGAAGATAGCCTACTCTGTCCCTCTTTATACTATGGCTTGACCGGCCGGCCACGACCGCCATCTATGTCTTGTCTACATTGTCATATACATCCATGCGTCGTGCATCGAGTAATACGCATTCTAAAAGAAGATAACAGCAATATAATGGTTAGAAGCCATCTTATCTTAACCTAAAAAAATATGTTATGGCAGGATTAATTGAGTACACTGCCATCTATAGTCCCAAGTGTAAAATAAAAAACATTGTCACTACTGAGCTCATTTTACAGTTTTGTTTAATTACGTTATTTATACGTGTAAATATACGGTGTAGCAATAAATAAGTATATTCAAATTGTTAAAATATTAAAAAGGCACGTAAGAGGTTTAAAATCGTTGCTAAGTTTTGAACCGGAATCTATGCTGCCATCTATTATCTTTTGATAAGAACTGAGAGTCTGTTGTACTAGATGGGACCCCATGGAAGTAGTAACTCTAGGAAGTGGTGAGGCGGGAATATTTTAGGTAGTGTCTTTTGTAATTTTGAATGATTCATTTTCCATTTTAAAATTGTTTTTTTTTATAAACTAGTACTTGATCGCAATCCCGCCTGATAGTAAGCTGTGGTGCAATAGTTGATGGTAAAGCGCGCTAGTTTTTTAAGAGCCTACTCAGTTAAAAAACAAAAAAACCGAGTAAATGGGAAGGAAGACGGCAGTTGAGCGAAGTGATGCAATGTTAAACCCAGAGGGAGATTGATCTGGAGACCATCCACGGCCAAAACTCCCGACACAACATATGGCGCATCGTACTCGGCACACATCGCAACACAACTGCTCAGACCCGTCCTCTGTACGGCTTCACCAGACATCTTGCCGGAATACGACGAATCGCTTGGCGGCCAGACTTTGTCTGGTGGGTGGTGACTTCAGCCGCCAGCCGATGTTATGGCCTACCGTCGAGATTTAAATCTGATCATTTAGAGAAATGTCATTTGCATGCCTAGTTTTACCTATAGTGGTACTGTTGGATGATCATCGTTAATTTTTTTTTTTTTTTTTTTATATTTATAAACTAGCGCTTGACTGCAATCCCGCCTGATGGTAAGCAGTGATGCAATCGTTGATGGTAAAGCGCGCTAGTTTATAAAAATCTTAGTGAATAGGAAGGAAGACGGCAGTTCAGCGAGGTGGTGCAATGTTAAACCCAACAACACGACCAACGATGCTGCTCCAGAGGGAGATAGATGTGGAGACCCTCCACGACCAAACTCCCGACACAACAACATTTGACGCATCGCAACACAACTGTGTTGCGATGTGTGCCGCGTACGATGCGGGACGGGCTCAGACCCGTCCTCCGTACGGCTTCACCAGACATCATGCCGGAACACGACGAGTCGCTTGGCGGCAAGGCTTTGTCTGGTGGGTGGTAACTTCTGCCGGCAGCCGATGTTATGGCCTACCACCGAGAAATGTTATGTTATAATATAATTTATTGATATTAATCTCCAATCTTATGTCGGCATTTGCTTTTTAGCGGTTCCCTACAAACGCATTTCTTTCATAATCAATATTGACATCAAAGATTAGATACTAATAAAGATAATTTCCACTTTATCTTGGTTTTTATCAATTTTATATCTTTATTACGGGTTTTATATGTTTTAGTCATCATCATCTGTCTAGTCTTTTAACAATTATGTTGGGGTCAGCTTCTAGTCTTACCGGATTTTGCTGAATACCAGTACTTTATATGGAGCGCCTGTCTATCTGAAGTCCATAACCCAGTTACTGGATAATACGATACCCTTGACAGACTTTCGGGTTTTTGAAGACCCGTAACGACTATCAAAGATCCACGAATTGACAGTCAGGATCAACGCTTTACGAGGCACGGAGAGGTGTTGATATACCTAAGAATATACTAATACTCGGTGGTAGGTCATAAAATCGACTGCCGGCAGAAGTTACCACCCACCAGACAAAGTATTACCGCCAAGCGATTCGTTGTGTTCATGATGTCTGGTTAAGCCGTACGGTGGACGTGTCTGAGCAGTTGTGTTGCGATGTGAGCCGGGTAGGATGCGTTAAATGTTGTTATGTTGGGAGTTTGGTCGTGGATGGTCTCCAGATCAATCTGCCTCTGGCGCAGCATCGTTGGTCGTGTTGTTGGGTTTAACATTGCATCACCTCGCTCAACTGCCGTCTTCCTTCCTATTCACTAAGTTTCTTTGAGAGAATTGGCTCTTAATAAACTAGCGTGCTTTACCATCAACGATTGCATCACTGCTTAGCATCAAGTGGGATTGCGGTCAAGCACTAGTTTATCCATACTATAATATTATAAATGCGAAAGTAACTCTGTCTGTCTGTCTGTTACGCTTTCCCGCTTAAACCTCTCAACCGATTTTGATGAAATTTGGCACAGATAATCTTTAGACCCTGAGAAAGAACATAGGCTACCTTTTATCCCGGAAAAAATTGATGTTCTCGAGGGAAATCTAAAAAGCGCGATATAACCGAACTCCACGCGGGCGGAAAGCTAGTAATATATATGGTAACCCATCTTCGAACCAACCGCGGCAAGCGTAGATTAATTTGACCGATTAACCCGTCAACTTTTTATTATTTAGCCACAATGCAAAAAAGGCCATATATCATATTATTATGTAGGTATAATGAACGAGTCAACAGTTACCTTGTAAAGGCCGTGTATTGACATTCTTATCACAAAGGTCGCTGATAACAGTGAATACTTTTACCTACTGTGTTTATTTTTACATCATTATTTTTTTTTATACGTAACCTGAATAATTTTTTTCAGAATAAGAAACTAAATCAATTTTATAAATTTTGTTATATTTTTTTTTTTTGTAGTGTGGCACTAGTTATGACTTTGTGCCAATTTCAAGTTAAATAAAAATCTTCAAAAGTTCTTCTTTCTTTCTCTTATGGCTTCGCACGGTTTGTGCATTTAGCCAATGTCACGTAATGAATTATTCATGTCGAAAAAGACGGCCGCGCGACCCGAACACTAGGAGAAAGATTTGATACAAAGCTATGATGTGGCCACTATGCTACAATATTTCACTGTTCTTTATGAATTATTCACTGAATACACTTTTTACTACATAAATCACGCGTTTTTATTTAGTAAACGACGCTATAAATAATTTAAAAGTCCAATGAAAAATGAGCGTGGCGCTCATCTTAACTTCCCGCCAAAAACCTCGTTATATTTTTTTCCAAATACATTACAAGAAATAGTTGCAGCGGCCATATTTTTGTTGGGACAATCAGGTAAGATAACCAGAAGTTAGTTAGTGTAGATCTACGGACCAGTGTAGCTACCATGAGTTTTCATTACGAGACTCGATCGTCGATATCGAGGGCGTTTGACTCATCGATTGGCCCGCTTCAAGGTTGTAACAACTCTCAACCAAAGAGAGCGCCAAACGCGCTCGATAACTCATGGTAGCTACACTGTACGGCATACGACCTAATACTTCTAAGGTCGAGATATATGTTTTATTATTACATTTAAAGTGCGTATATTATCTAGAAGGTCGTTTAGAGTTATAGCTAACAAGATTTATCATTACCGTAATTAAATAACTGATTATGTTATCAATTTGCACAATGATAGTGAATCTTATAGGTGTGCGTTCGTCGATAGTATGTGTATGGCTTTTTAATAGACCAAATTAGTAGGAAGTGTCTAAGTCTTTTCAAAGCAATGTTCCAAAACTGATGGCATTCAATTTAAACTAATATCAACGTTATTTTAATAGTCATTAGGTTGATTTCAGAGGGACTAGCACTAATGAATTGTAACGTAAACCGAACTTTTTTATTATAATATTAGTACTAGAGCTTGGTACCAATCCCACCTGGTGATAAGCAGTGATGCAATCGTAGCGCGTTAGTTTATTAAGCCTATTCATTTAAAAATCTTAGTGAATAGGTAGGAAGACGGCAGTTGAGCGAGGTGATGCTATGCCAAACCCTACAACACGACCAACGACGCTGCGCCAGAGGGGAATTGATCTGGAGACACTCCACGACCAAACCCCCGACACAAAAATATTTGGCGCATCGTACCCGGCACACATCACAACCCAGCTGCTCAGACCCGTCCTCCGTGCGGCTTTACCAGACATCATTCCGGAACACGACGAATCGCTTGGCAGTTAGACTTTGTCTGGTGGTAACTTCTGCTGGCAGCCGGTGAGACCTACCACCGAGAAAAAATGTCTTGGATATAAAATTAAAAAGAATATACATACCCTCAATCTTCTGGTTTCAGCTTCTATACTTCGATCATAGCTATTGGCATAAACTGGCGAATACTGAGGATTTCTATCATAAGCTGGAGACGGTAGACTAACACCCTTCGTTAAATTCATATTCCTCTCCGAAATCTTCCCATACAAGTCATTCTTCTCCATCATATTAGAGCTATAAGTTTCTAAATTATTTTTACCCGGTTCCATCACATTTTTGTTCGGTTCTGAATGGTTTTTACCCGGTTCTAAGCCATTTTGACAGGGTTTGTCGTCCGGTTTTCTATCAACGTTAATTTTCCCGTAGATATTGTCATTCTGCTGGTCGTTGTTGACTTTTTTCGGTAACTTGTGGTAATCTTTAGTTGGTTCATTGAAGTTTTTGACGATGTCGTCAATTTTAGTTTTGTGTCTTATGGCTACGTTAGCGTATGAGCAGTTCTTGGGGTCGACAGCATTATTTTCGCTGATTAAGACATTCTTTTGTATTTTATTCATGTAATTTGGTAGAGTCTTGCCCCCTAATACATCCTTGGCCGGAGTATTCACTGTTAAGGAATTTGAGCTGAAGACTTTTGGTGATATTTCATTTTCGTTCGTCGTGTAGAATTGACTCCTGCCAATTTTCTGCTGTTTAGCGTAGTACTCGAATTTGGATACCTTAGCCATGATTCCTGTCATTTTTGGCCTGGATTCTTGGTCTGAATTCGAGTCAGATTGGTCTAGATCTCTGTAAGGTTTCTTGGGCGCTACTGGAGGCTTTTTTCTAGACATTTCTTTGAGAGTCATATCTAGTTCTTGGTCTAAATGCGCTAGGGAGTTGTCTTTGTAAATCTTCTGTATGTTTGTGGTTTGGTAACTTTCTGTATGGTGGGTGACGTAGGCTGTGGACAAAAAGATATCTTGTTTATTTATCTTTTTATTACGGACATTGTTAAAGTGCATCAATCTCAAATGGATGATGAACGATGTAAACAATACTTTGTAACCATATTATTTTGATTTAAAAGGGTGTCCGTGGAGTTACTCGCCATTTCTTCTCTATAGAAACAGACGACAGCGCATCAAGCTACTACAATCTGTCAGATTTATTTATTTAATTTTCAACTTTATCTCTGAAGCGTTAAGTTTTAAGGTTGATTGAAAATATTTGACAGTTTGGAGTAGCTTGACCTCCTGTCGTCCGTACCTACTATCTCCTATGCTTTGAAATGGGCAACTATCCAGGACAACCTTCATCTTTCTAACAGACCGACAATTTGACAGTTCAACAATTTTGATTGCAATTGGTTTATCCTTACTAATATTTTAAATGGGAAAGTGAGTTTGTTTGTTTAGGTTTGCGTTAATAAGTATATTATCCCGGTAAAATTTGATATTCTCGAGGAAAATCCAAAAAGCGCGATATAACCGAATTCCATGGGGGCGAAGCCGCGGGCGGAAAAGTAGTAATTTTATAAGGAGAAATTGCCTATGTGTACCCTACATACCCCAGTTACGGGGTAAACGATACCCTTTTGGTAAGACTGGTTATCATGGGCTTCTGACTACTAGTAAGGACTGTCAAAGATCTATAACCCACACGAGTTAACTGTGTATCTCGCTGGAATGCGAAACGCTGGAGTGCGACGATTTAATGACGTCACATATGATAGCTACCTGCAGCACACTGGTCGTTGGGCTGGAACTGAACAGGCGCCATGGATACGTGAGCTGATGGTAGCACTGACTTCATCAGCTTCGCCTCAGCAGGGTGGTTGAAACGGAGATAGTTGGACCGGCCAATTGTTAGCATGCTACCTGGAAAGTGAAAGATAATGTATAATAATATTGTTCGCCAAAAATGTCAACAAATATGAGTGTACGGGAAAATGACTTTAATTCCTACAAAATAAAGGTTAGTTTACGCTACAAATTTTTTATAACTTTATCAATAGTGCTAGACAATCTGAAATCAACTAATTTACCATTAAATTAAAGTTGAGATTTGTTCAACATATAATTTAATAACGTAAGTAATTAACTTAAAATCCGAATGTATGTTAGAATGATATTCCATGATATTGCTAATGACATCCAGATAGATAAACTGGCAGAAACGGATAAAAGGTCTAGGGGTCGCAAGCGCATTTATGAAGCGGAATTCTTGTAGGGTGATTGCCGTGAGGACATAGTGGAGCATACGGTGGAGGTTTTACCGGCTTGGGTAGAGCACCGCCGTGTCCTCGTGGCGGCGGCGATCTCTCACATCCGGCCCTGGTCCAGGTCATGGTCCGAGAATGCATGGCCGAACATCACCTCCTTCTGGGAAGCAGTGATGCTGGCAAAGGAGGAGGCGGAGCGCGTGAGGGAGCCTCTAGTCGCCGCTGGAGTCGCACTAGTCGGGAGACAACATCGAACTCCCAGCCACCGTAGACGTGGGCTTGCGGGCGGCGCGCAGCGGGCAGCTCGCCGCCCGGTAAGGACCAGGCCCAAGTCGAGGGCGCGTTGAGTTTCACGCATGCCTCAGAGATGTCAGCACAACGTGACGGGGTCGACGAAAACCGATGGTCAGGGTAGCATAGGCAAGTGAAGGAACACGGGTGGGTTTTAATCAGTAAAAGTCTGACACCCCCTTCCGCTTCGCCCTGAGCGGGAGAAGTCATCTAATGATTTCCCATCCAACAAAAAAGGGGTCCTGCAGGGTAATTGCGTAACACACTATCAGTAGCAATGGATTTTATTTCGACAGCATTCATTGCGTTATTTACGTTGTCCAACATACATATTTCTCGAACATAAAGCGCAATGGATTAGCAATACTCTTAATACCATTTCTAATGGTTACTGGTCATTACTAATAATTTAATAGTTCATTCAGTTTAGTTTAGCATTATTGAACAACATCAATTAACATTTTCAGTAGAATTGTAGGTGCTTGAGAGAGGTTTATGGCCAGCAAGATGTCTTTCAGTTGAAATGATAATGATGATGAATAGAAATAAACAGACAGGCTCTGTTCTTCAGCGTTATTTGATTGGGCGTAAGTACAAATACCAGTTTGAGGAGGAAACCGATCAGTTTCGGATGTCAACTGCGACAAATTGACTAAATTAAAGTCTAGACAGGAATTGTTTTTACTTCCCTATTATCGCATATTGTCCTTGCGTATGCTTTAAAAGCTGTGATATTAGTATTGAGCTAAAGACTAGCTTACTAATCCTGAGACTGTTTGTGAAGTTTCTTTTTTTTTATAAATTATGAACTAGTGCTTGACCGCAATCCCGCCGGATGGTAAGCAGTGATGCAATCGTTGATGGTAACGCGCTAGTTTATTAAGAGCCGATTCACTCAAAAAACTGAGCGAATAGGAAGGAACACGGCAGTTGAGCGAGGTGATGCAATGTTAAACCAAACACTACCGACGATGTTGCGCCAGAGGGAGATTGATCTGGAGACCCTCCACGACCAAACTCCCGACACAACATTTGGCGCATCGTACCCGCACACATCACAACTGCTCAGACCCGTTTTCCGTACGGTTACACCAGACATCATGCCGGAATACGATGAATCGCTTGGCGGCAAGACTTTTTCTGTTGGGTGGTAACGTCTTGCCTACCACCAAGAGAACTCCCTGAGAGTTATCGACGTGACAGTACACACAGCCTATATTAAAAATTTCTTAGTATTTATCATAACTAAAGACCGCCGCACCGAGTGGCTCTTAAATAATAATTGTGTCTGTTTATTCCTATACATTTGCAATCTTTTTCTTGTATGTTTTAAGTTATTATTTGTATTTAATTTTGTAAGTTTCTTAGTTTAAGTTTTTTAAGTTTTATTCTAATTTTTGATTTAAGGTTTAATTTTAGTTTTGGATTCCTTTTTTTTTACTTAAGTACAAGTCTAACCTTGTTATTATCTTTGTATAGTTATTAGTACTTACATTTATTTAGTTTAAGTTACCACTTATGTTCGTGAATGTTGGTTCACCTGTTATTGGCAACTGTATAAGCCTTTTACTCATAACTACTCTATTTGTTAATTTATATACAGAAGCTGGTGGTGTACCTTTATTAATAAATAAATAAATAAATGACGCACCTTGCGATAGTCTGGTGGGTTTATCGACAGCCAGTCCGTCTAGAAGCGTGCTGCCGCTAAGTGGGTACAGCGTGACGACTCCGTGAGAGTTTTCCACGCGACAGTGCACGCTTGACACGCCTGTGCCGACAACGTAAATGTCGCATGTCGGGTCCGACCCGATTGTTACTCGACCTGGAATTGGGAGACAGAGTGTTAGCCTTTTAAATTTATTAGAGTATGTGTGTAACTAAATCAATATAACGTTTAATTTAATTTCAAATTGTAACCGTGTTCCCAAGAGAGATTTCATTTTTTTTTTTTTTTTATAAATTACAAACTATCGCTTGACTGCAATCCCGCCTGATGGTAAGCAGGGATGCGCGCTAGTTTATTAAACCTACTCACTCAAAGGAACTGAGTAAATAGGAAGGAAGACGGCAGTTGAGCGCAGTGATGCAATGTTAAACCCAACAACACGACCAACGATGCTGCGCCAGAGAGAGATTGATCTGGAGGCCCTCCACAACCAAACTCCCGACACTGCAACATTTCGCGCATCGTACCCGGCACACATCGCAACACAACTGCTCAGACCCGTCCTCCGTACGGCTTCACCAGACATCATGCCGGAACACGACGAATCGCTTGGCGCCATGACTTTGTCTGGTGGGTGGTAACTTATGCCGGCGGCCGATGTTGTGGCCTACCACCGAGAAATAGTTGTTATAATGACTTTTGTCGGTTGACAGCAAGTAGGTAGCTGTCAACGTGGGTGGCCTCATTTGGGACCACGGCATTCGAGCTCGAGCAGTCGCAGGCTACACAGGTGTACTTGTTAAAGGTGTTAACTAAGTGAAAGTAATATTGTTATTAAAATCTATATCTATACTAATATATAAAGCTGAAGAGTTTGTTTGTTTGTTTGTGCGCGCTAATCTCAGGAACTACTGGTCCGATTTAAAAAATTCTTTTTGCGTTGGATAGCCTATTAATCCAGGAAGGCTTTAAGCTATATAACATCCCGCTATGACCAATAGGAGCAGAGCAGTAACAAAAAATTTTGCAAGAACGGGAGCTAACGCAGCCAAAAGCTAATATTGCCAATAGGAGCTGACCATGACTAATTCCACGCGAACGAAGTCGCTGGCGGCCGCTATAACTTATAAAACCAAACTTATACAAGACTTTAATTTATTCTCTTCGCAACCTTGAGGTGGATTACAGACAGAGTAAATAACTGTGCTATGAGTCAAGAAAACTAATTCTTCTTCAGCCTATAGAGGTCCACGCTGGACAAAGGCCTCCCCCAAGGCTTTCCACGATGACCGGTCTTGTGCTGCCCACATCCCTCGGCTTCCCGCGACCTTCACCAGGTCATCGGTCCACCTTGTTGGGGGCCTCCTTACGCTGCGTCTTTCCTTCTCTAACTTTACTGCATCGGCCATCGGTTCTACGAACAATGTGCCCGCTCACTGCCACTTAATTTTAGCAACTCGAAGAGCTATGTCGGTGACTTTGGTTCTTCTGCGGATCTCCTCATTTCTGATTCGATCGCGCAGAGAAATTCTAAGCATAGCTCTTTCCATCGCCCTTTGTGTGACACTGAGCCTTCGTATGAGGCCCATTGTGAGACAACTAATTAAACATTGATAATAACTCCCAGTTTACAATAAAAAAAAAAATTAAATATGTAGTAATAGTTCATTCAGGATAACATTAGACATTAAAATGAACCTTTTTAACCGTCCTTTCAAACAAGTTTGAATTCTATTGCGTTGTAAACATGACAAATGATATCTGCAGTAAATATTTGGCATTGTAAGCACGTTCTTTTTCTTTTAATACCATCCTTAAGTCTAGGGCGTAGAAGTCAAGATCGTTTGAACGGGCTAACAAAAAGGTTTGTTTAATCTAATTTTAATTAAGAGTAGAACCAGTCGGCTGATTGGCAAAACCCATAATTGGCTACTATATGGGTTGTTAGTATGTGGTTAGCAAAAAACCCTATATTCAATTTTGTTTTTTTGATAGTTTTGTTACACTGGGTCGTACGTTTGGCCCATAGATAGGTTAACAATGTTAACATGCAGCAGGTCGGTCTATCTCAATTCCATTTTGGCGTGGCGGCAACTTTTCGAGTAGCATTGGTTATTTTAATAATGGAAGTGATTGTTGTAGGTTGTAGGATATGGTGAAATGAGCTAGACTCCTTTAATAGAGATAGGTCCTTAGCAGCTCTGGACAGAGAGAGGTGCAAAGAGAGTACAGAGGCCCAAAGACGTTAACGGCAAATAAAAAAAAAGATGGTTTCACAATAATGCCAGTGTTTTCAAGTAATGTCTTATTCTTTCCTTCTTAAGATATAATTTCAAAATCAAGTGCCAGCAAGTTTAGGGTTTGGCACCGTTCATACAAAATGTAAGCGGCACAAATCAATCTGTTCCATGCCGTCGATTCATCACGCAGTGCCATATCGCAAATCCAGGAAGTAGAGGAAGACTGGAGGAGCTTTGGATACTTTCAGTTGCTTTTCCATAAGCACCTCCTCAATGAAAAATATATGTTACTAGCTTTCCGCCTGTGGATTCGCCCGCGTGGAATTCGGTTATATCGCGCTTTTTTTCATTTCCCTCGGGAATATCAATTTGTCCTGAATAAAAAGTACCCTATTATTTAATTCGGACTTCTAACTTTTCATCAGCAAAAATTCAAAGCAATCGGTTCAGTAGTTGCAGCGTGAAAGCGGAACAAACAAACTTACTTTCCGATTTATAATTATTAATAAGGACTACTCAGGATAAATTAGTCTTCTGTCGCGATCCGGACTGATGTTAAGCAGTGATGCAATCGTTCATGGTAAAGCGTACTAGTTTATTAAGAGCCTTTACACTTACCTTGCTTGATAGGATGCAAGGTGACTGCGGTGCTGAGCCGACCTGTTCCGAGGCTCACTAGATGCGGAGTATTCGTCGCCACCCTGGAAATTAGACAAAGTACAGGTTAATACGGCTTCATTTCATACTGTATTTATTACAAAGAATGCTAAGTGAATTTGGTGGTGTACTGTATTCAACACAAAGATTTTTAAGTGAAGTTTTGTAGCGTTGGTGTATGAGGACAATACCTAGTCGAGGTAACAGTATTAGCAGTTTCGTAGATATAATTTATGAAATGAAATCGTTTATCATGTTATTAGTAGGATCACTGATCACTTTTTCGTCATATTTTTTAAACTAGATGGAGCCGCCATTTCCTAACTGAAGAACTGAGAAGAAAAACCGAAACACACTCAGGGATCATCGTCTTTTTTCAAGTCCAGATATTAAAAGTGAAAATGTTGGTACAATAATTTGCGTGACCTAACAAAAACAGTGATTAAAATGTGATAATTGTAGTATAATTACGCATATTGCTTAATTACATTGCTTAGCAGAGCGAGCAGCTCAATACTAAGCTTTATTGTCTTCTAAATAATCTGTGATTTTATAATTAATACCCCTTTTTCCAAAGTTTAGTCTTAATATAGCTTTTAAATCGATTAATGGGTAAGTTTCGAATGTCAATTGATGAATTATAATGGGAGCCGATTCCCCTGTTGACGGAGGAGGAGCCGGTTCGATCCCCACACAGTGCAAATATTTGTATGCATGAATATGAATATTTGCACTAGTCCGGTCATGCCTCGGAAAGCACGCTAAGCCGTTGGCCCCGGTTTCCATAAGAACATCTAATGGCAGTCGTTACGGGTTGTTGGAGCCCTCAAAAAGTCCAACAATTGGTGCTAACTGCAATACTTCGATATTGCCTTAGGGTTGTGGAGGTCAGACGGCAGTCGCTTCACGGAAAATATCGAAGTTTAGCCAAAATCAGTAGTTAGACTGGTAAAGCGGACCCCAGACCCCAAAGCTAAAAAAGCTTCGGATGCGACTGGGATTAACGCTGAGATGATGATGATGATGACAAACTACAAAATACAAGTTCTGTATATCTTTTCCTTTCTTTTTCATTAAGAAAAGGACAGAAGATAAATATTAATATAATCCTGTCAAATCGTGTCAATCGCAAACTACTATCATCATCATCATCAGCAACCTTTTATCGTCCCACTGCTGGGCACAGGTCTCCTCTCATACAGAGAAGGATTGAGCGTAATCACCACGCTTGCTCAATGCGGATTGGCGATTTCAGACTTATAAAGTCCAGGTTTCCTCAAGATGTTTTCCTTCACCTTCAGTCATTGGTGACCAAGATATACTTAGAAAGTACATATAACTTTAGAAAAGTAACATTGGTACTTGCCTGACCTGGAATCGAACTCGCACACTCATACTTGAGAGGCTGGTGTCTGAACCACTAGGCCACCATGACTGCTACTAACTAATATTAAAAGTTTAGCACAAAAATATTCACTGCTCTTCCCCCTTTCTCCTACATGATCTATGTCTTGCCGGAAAGTGACAGTGACTAAAATATTGACTTCCCTACCAACTGGTTACATTATGATACGCAATAAACAATTGAGAATAAATTGTCATTGAGAATTGGTTTTGTTCGTCATCATGGCAAAACCGGCAATTATAAATCACATGCCGTCGAAGATAAACAGGGACCTACGTCTTATTTAAATGTTTCCTTGTATCTTCAATTAAGATTTTCATATTAATGGTGATTATGACAGCGTCTAGTGACCTTTTAGCTTGATGTTCTTCCTACAAAAGGCTTGTTGTTTCGTAGGCGGAAAATATGAATAAAGTAATTGAAGTTTCTCTGCATGGTTAAACCAAGTCATCATAAATATAAAGTGTATCTATATATACACGAAATATTTTAAAAGAATCATCTATAGATAAGAATAGAATACTTTTTATTATGTACACGAGTAAAACTACAAAAATCTTCATATCTTTGTAATAGGCGATCTTATCGCCAAAAGCAATCTTTTACAGAGAATCTTTGGATGGAATACCAATGGGAAGAAGAGACATTTTTTTTTTAATAATTAAATCTAGCGCTTGACTGCACTCCCGACTGATGGTAAGCAGTGATGCAATCGGTGATGGTAAAGCGCGTTAGTTTATTAAGCCCATTCACTTAAAAAACCTTAGTGAATAGGAAGGAAGACGGCAGTTGAGAGAGGTGGTGCAATGTTAAACCCAACAACACGACCGACGATGCTGCGCCAGAGGGAGATTCATGTGGAGACGCTCCACGACCAAACTCCCGACACAACAACATTTGACGCATCGTACCCGGCACACATCGCAACACAACTGCTCAGACCCGTCCTCCGTGTGGCTTCACCAGACATCATGCCGGAACACGACGAATCGCTTGGCGGCAAGACTTTGTCTGGTGGGTGGTAACTTCTGCCGGCAGCCGATGTTATGGCCTACCACTGAGACACCGAGAAATAGTGTAAGTAGTCTTCTTCTTCAACCCATAGAGGTCCACTGCTGGACAAATCCTCCCCCAAGGCTTTGCACAATGACCGGTTTTGTGCTGCCCGCATGCATCGGCTTCCCGCGACCTTCACCAGGTCCACCTTGTTGGGAACCTCCCTACGCTGCGTCTTCCGGTTCGTGGCCGCCACTCCAGAACCTTACTGCCCCATCGGCCATCGGTTTTACGAGCCCTGCCTTTAATGTGCCCTGCCCACTGTCACTTAACCTTATCGCCTCGAAGAGATAATTATGTCGGTAAGTAGTCTACTGTGTACCAATAACTATAACATTAAATTTTAACATACTACATATATTAAGGTACCTAAAACATGTATAGTGTATACTCCTCTGGTAAAGAAGCCATAAACCAATATCAATAGATAAGACGCCACTACCCGTATGTCTGTTATCAGGTTGTATGAATCGTGACATCTAGATTCTAGACAGTTGAAATCTTCATATATGGATGTATTTATGTTGCCGCTATAGATAACAACAAACACTAAAAACAGACTAATAAATA
Organism: Sesamia nonagrioides; assembly: GCA_017933935.1. Lineage (NCBI taxonomy): Eukaryota > Metazoa > Arthropoda > Insecta > Lepidoptera > Noctuidae > Sesamia > Sesamia nonagrioides. The sequence goes on along the minus strand of JADWQK010001696.1, from coordinate 637,135 downwards.
ATTAAGTGACGTGATTTTTAGGGTTCCGTACCTCAAAAGGAAAAAACGCAACCCTTATAGGATCACTTTGTTGTCCGTCTGTCTGTCTGTCTGTCAAGACCCTTTAACTCAAGAACGCGTGGATGTATCAATCTGAAATTCACATGAAATACTCAGGTCTATTGTCCCTTTAAGCTGTGAAAATAGCAAACTTCTAAGCCAAGCCAATCAAAAGATACAGCCGATATGTCGATATTTTCAACAAATTTTCGACACTCGCAAAGGAATCAAAACCTACAGGATACTTCCCGTAAACTCAGAATCATGAAATTTGGCATGAAGGATTGTCATATAATGCAAATATAGGAAAAATTGCGAAAATCACATTTTTTAGTTATATAATATAATAAACATATTTTAATAAAATGGAACTTACTACCTTATTTCTCACGAACGAATAAAGTTATCAAATTGAAATTTATACCAAATACCTAGGTCTATTGTCCCTTTAAGCTGTGAAAATATCAAACTTCTAAGCCAAGCCAATCAAAAGATGCAGCCGATATGTCGATATTTTCAACAAATTTTCGACACTCGCAAAGGAATCAAAACCTACAGGATACTTCCCGTAAACTCAGAATCTTGAAATTTGGCATGAAGCATTGTTATATAATGCAAATATAGGAAAAATTGCGAAAATCACATTTTTTTAGTTATATAATATAATAAAAATATTTTAATAAAATGAAACTTACTGCCTTATTTCTCACGAACGAATAAAGTTATCAAATTAAAATTTATACCAAATACCTAGGTCTATTGTTCCTTTAAGCTGTGAAAATATCAAACTTCTAAGCCAAGCCAATCAAAAGATACAGCCGATATGTCGATATTTTCAACAAATTTTCGACACTCGCAAAGGAATCAAAACCTACAGGATACTTCCCGTAAACTCAGAATCATGAAATTTGGCATGAAGGATTGTCATATAATGCAAATATAGAAAAAATTGCGAAAATCACATTTTTTTAATTATATAATAGAATAAACATATTTTAATAAATTGGAACTTACTACCTTATTTCTCACGATCGAATAAAGTTATCAAATTGAAATTTATACCAAATACCTAGGTCTATTGTCCCTTTAGTCTGTAAAAATATCAAACTTCTAAGCCAAGCCAATCAAAAGATACAGCCGATATGTCGATATTTTCAACAAATTTTCGACACTCGCAAAGGAATCAAAACCTACAGGATACTTCGTGTAAACTCAGAATCATGAAATTTGGCATGAAGGATTGTCATATAATGCAAATATAGGAAAAATTGCGAAAATCACATTTTTTTAGTTATATAATTTAATAAACATATTTTAATAAAATGGAACTTACTACCTTATTTCTCACGATCGAATAAAGTTATCAAATTGAAATTTATACCAAATACCTAGGTCTATTGTCCCTTTAAGCTGTGAAAATATCAAACTTCTAACTAAGCCAAGCCAATCAAAAGATACAGCCGATATGTCGATATTTTCAACAAATTTTCGACACTCGCAAAGGAATCAAAACCTACAGGATACTTCCCGTAAACTCAGAATCTTGAAATTTGGCATGAAGCATTGTCATATAATGCAAATATAGGAAAAATTGCGAAAATCACTTTTTTTTAGTTATATAATATAATAAACATATTTTAATAAAATGAAACTTACTACCTTATTTCTCACGAACTAATAAAGGTATCAAATTGAAATTTATACCAAATACCTAGGTCTATTGTCCCTTTAAGCAGTAAAGAAATCAAACTTCTAAGTTAAAGCTATCAAAAGATACAGCAGGTTATACCGACACCTTAGACGAATTTCCGTCACACGCTAGGGAATCAAAACCTACAAGGTACTTCCCGTGAACTCAGAATCTTGAAATTCGGCACGAAGCAACGTTATATTATAGTACAGCCAGATAAAGGAAAAATTGTGAAAATGATAAATTTGAAGTTACATAAAATATTAAAATATTATTTTCGCTTACATGACATAAAATATTTTTTTAATAATTATAAACTTACTACCTACCCTTTTTCACATGAACGCGTAGAGATATTAAAGTTGAAATTCATATCAAACACTTCTTAAATCTAATTGCCTCTAAACTGTGAAAAATTCTAAATCAATGCTAGTATTATAAATGCGAAAGTTACTCTGTCTGTCTGTCTGTAGGTCTGTCTGTCTGTCTGTCTGTCTGTTACGCTTTCCCGCTTAAACCTCTCAACCGATTTTGATGAAGTTTGGCACAGACAATCTTTAGACCCTGAGAAAGAACATAGGCTACCTTTTATCCCGGAAAAATTTGATGTTCCCGAGGGGAATTTAAACAGCGCGATATAACCGAACTCTACGCGGGCGAAGCCGCTGGTGGAAAGCTAGTACGTCATAAATTGTAAACCGCTACGTTTGTACGGCGGAACCCTCGGTGTGCGAGTCCGACTCGCATTTGGTCGGTTTTTTATAGATTTTAACTGGTGTATGGATAGTAAAGGTACGAAAATCTATCGCGCGTGTCCGATTCGCTTCGACCGCAGCAAGATAAAGACCAATGGATGATAACCAAACAGAAAATTATTGCTAAAATCTAATAAATGTATATCTTCCTTATTGACTAATTTGTGTTATATAACAACAAATCACACATTGATTAACAAACCTCTTGAAACAGCCATTTTCCATTCACAAACGACCTGCCACTACAATAAAACTGTAAGGCTATAAAAAACTAATTACCGATATAACATGGTTATTTTCAATGTGGTTTTTATTGCAAAGTTACGAGTAATGCATTAAACAGTTTATTGCTCCACCATCTGGCTAGTTCAAGGAGTTCCCGACTATTGACGAATTATCCCGACGGATGTTTGCGGTATTATATCGTTTAGATATGCGCGTATAGGAATTTGATGAAAGGCGTTACGCATATCCAAGCTAAATAAACAATGTTTTTAAATTAACCATTCTAAGGAAGTTTTAGGCTCAGTACAAAACTTTACGGTTTTTGTACCTAATGTTGTATAGGTAATAAGGATGTGAACGTATACAGTGTTGGACTGGAGATCGCGACGAAGTAAGCTTAGACTAAGCTGGCAATAGTGTAATTCTAACTGTTATATCTATCGGGCGCTTGCCCCACGGTTGATTTTGGGAAGTAGTATGTAAGCTAGTTGCACGGTAAACTCTGCTTGTGAGATGTAGAATTCGTGTGACGTCAATATGTTGCGTTGTTCGCATGTGGCGGTTGCAGATACGACTACAGTTAGGGTCTTAGTTGGAATGATATCTCACTTCACCGCAGTTTTTACATTGAGATGGTCACAGATTCACATTAAAATATCGCACTGCTAATGTATGAAAGTAAATTAGCGAAAAGTAGTATGTAAGGAATAAAGATCGTAATAAGTTCTGTAATTTTAGCCAATGTCCATAGAAAGGCGTTTGTTTACCTTCGCTTCATTATTATTTTAAACTTCTTCATTATTTTTTTCAACGTATGCATGAGTATAAATGCTTACTTAATGAGAAGAAGTATTTAGGTCTAACGCCTTATTCGTATTTTCTCGCTTGTTATAACGCCTCGCCTCTTGCTGATTACATAACTCTCCTTTTGGTATGTTATGTAGAATAAAATCTACTTTATTTGGATTATCTTCCACCAGCGAAACCAGCACTCCCATATGCTCAGCACAGCGATGGCCGTTTTGTGTGGAAGTCTAAAAAGTATTCTAAACTATCCTATTCAGGGACAGCTCCCGTTTATGTTATGAGATCTCATCACGCCAAAGCGGGTATTTTTTTTTTTATATTCATCAGTAATTTTATTTAGGTGACACCAAACGTGCTGGTCGTCTTAATTTGATCATAAATCTACTATAAAATTTGACTGCTTCACTGACTATCCATTTTTTATTACAAGCTGACTATGAAGGGATCATAACTCATAATTATAGGAAGAGCGACGCGAGACATTCTATTTATAGCTGATCTCGATGCGTTCGCGCCGGTCGCCGGTCCACGCGTGCACTTTTATAGTGTTCGTTTTGCGGCCAACCCCTTGCAATATAAGACTTAATTAAAGTCACGCGTTCTATGTTCAGGTTAAGAAAGTAGTGTTTTGTTTCACTTGGTAGGAGCCGACTATGTTCGAAAAGAGGAATCGGAGTAATAAGCTTCATAATCAGCCTTCTATGTTTCCACTGCTGGAACAAAGGGTTCCAGTAACTTCAAGAGAGAGAGTGGACTGTGATCTACCACGTGTGGTCCCAGTGCGGGTTGGTAGATGTCACATATCTTTGATTTTTTTGATTCCAGGAAATGCAGCTTTCACCATGATATTTTCCTTCACCGTTTTGAGAGCAGTGGTGATGAACTAATGTACAAAAAGTAAAGCGCTTGGCGGGTTTGAAGCGACACGTAAGTCGCAGTCGGTACAACAGAGTCACCACAACTATACCATTGTTAAGTATTTTTAAACGAAAACCTCATATGAAAGCGTCTGTCTGGGTTCGAACCTACGACCAACAACTCTATAGTAGCTTAAGTGATGAGTGCTCTTCGAGTCGCTAACATTAAGTAGCAGTGTGCGGGGCATATTACTTGTAGAACCGATGGCCGATGGAGCAGTAAGGTTCTGGAGTGGCGGCCACGTATCGGAAGACGCAGCGTAGGGAGGCCTCCAACAAGGTGGACCGATGACCTGATGAAGGTGGCCTTTTTGGTACAATTTGCTGATACTTTATACATCGGGGTTTATACTATCTATTTGATTTTTATTTGTTGCTGCCTAATGTATCTATATTTTAGATGTATTATGTGTCTTCATGTCTGTGCTGAATAAAAGTATTTTCTTTTTTTCTTTCAGCGGTGGACCTCTATAGGTTGAAGAAGGAGAAGTGATGAGAACCTTGATGTGACTGACATGTGGCTGAGAGGCCTCTCCAGCAATGGGTGAAGTCATGTTGACGATGAGGCTAAGTTGATTGTATATAAATATTGACAAACAGAGAACTGGTACGGAAACCTTTTGAGCGTGCAAGAACTCGTTTTATTATGGTCTAGTTGTTATGTGTATGTTTTACATCCAAGCAGATTATTAAATTCCTGCCGCAAAATTGAGAAAGCGTTGCTTATTTTTTCACAATTACAAACACCACTGCACAACTAAGATGTGATTCAGAAAGCTTTAATAATTAATCGTACTAAACATAATTTACCCAAAGAAAACATACAAAAAATTAAACTAGATAATCGCTTATTAACATGTCCCCGTCAAATGTCGGAGGCGTTTAATGACTATTTCATTAACAAAATCCAACCACAACTACACGTTGCCAGTAATCCCAAATGTTTAAATTTAGACTGGAATGACAAAACTATGTTCATGGCACCAAGTGTACCGCCAGATATACACAAAATTATAATGTCATTAAATAATACAGGCAGCGTGGGCTATGATGATATCGCCACCAAAGCAATAAAATATGTAGCAGCGGAAATATGTGGACATCTAAGTCATATCTTAAATTTAAGTATAAGCGCGGGTGTCTATCCATCTGCATTAAAAACATCGATAGTAAAACCTCTCTTCAAGAAAGAAAATAGAGATTTAATGGAAAACTACCGCCCTATCGCACTTATTCCAGTCATATCAAAAATATTTGAGAAATATATATACAGCGTGTAACAAAAAGGGTATATACATCAAGAACCCCTGAAGATTATAGGTGGTATAGAAACTCTACACAAAGTTTCAGCTCAAAATAAATTACTGGAAGAATTGATACCAAATTCTTGGTATCCTTGGTATCGCATGATTCTTGAATTCAAATATTAACAAACGTGTAACAACACTACGGAGGGTCAACAACATTCCAAGTCACTTGCTAATATTACAAAACATTTCTTCTGTAATTCTGATCGCCTAGTACCTGTCTGCCTACATATTGTTGAAACGCGCGGCTGCGACGCGCGCGTCCATGAGATGCTGACAATGGCCCGCCCGGTAATTTGTACCTACCTGCCTACTTAAATTTTGCCTCAAAAATAGCTAAACATAGTCCGAACAATCAGCAAAATAAATATGAAAATTAAAAATAATAATTTAATTAACTTACATTTTTTAGAGATGTGGTTCGATGTGACGCCCTTGGTACTGTACACACAAGGTCGCTCGTTTGTGTATCGACACCTGGACATTCCGTAGCATGTCTGGTGTCTTGCTTATCCCAGCTCTTGTGAATGACGCTTCATCTGTCCACAGTACTCTTGAGCCAAAATCTGGCGAAGCTGCTACCTGACCGCAGTACCACTCGCAGAAGGTCACGCGAGGCAAAAAATCTGCAGGTGTCAGTTCCTGGGTGCGACGGAAGTGGTATGGGTGCTGACCGTCATTGTTCAACACTCGCCATACTTGCATATGGTTAGATGCACCCAGCGCTAATGCAGCTCGCCGAGTACTAGTACGTGGGTTATTTTCGAAATGTTCGAGTACGGCTTCCTCTAAATCTGGATCGGTAGTGTTCGGGCGACCCCCTAATCCAGGAGCGTGAAAAGAACCAGTTTGGTGCAGACGATGTACCATTCTATGGAAACACGCCACCGAAGGGAGCTGTCGACGCTCACCTTCTGCCCTACCATCGATAAATCGCTGACGATAAAGTTCGCGAGCAGCACGCAGATTACCATCCTCTTGTCCGACACACAAGATCATCTCAAAATATTCAGTATTGCTAAGGGCCATGATTGTACACACGTCACAAGTTCACAACACAAAAATCGCGAAACGCGCATGCGACCGTAAAGTTCGAATCTTAGATCTGTACTGAACTAATAGGAATTATGAAAAATTGAACTTTATTTATTTAGGTACTTAATTTCTGTTTCGGCGTTTTAAAATATTTCGCCAAAGATAGTAGACAAATGGAACAAAACATTGTCATCTCTCTTAAAATATTCACGCAGATGGCGCGTGCGACCGAGACACAATATTTTATCATGTTCAACATGATTGCTTTCGGCGCGTTCTAAAGTCACTCACACAACAATAATATATGTGTGGAATAACGGATAAAAATAACGGAAATATTGTCATCTCTCTCACAAAATGCACGCCGTCGGCGTACGCGACTGAGAGATAATATTTTATCGTATTCAATTTCATATGTTTGAGCTAGGACATTCAATTAGGGTTCTGTGATTGCGGAACCGCTGTTTAATTTAGCGATAACAATCCTCGTATCTGTTGCACTCCTAGTACATTTGCGTATTTTTTATTTATTTTGAAAAGGTAAATTAAGACTGTACTGTACTCTATCTATCTACTGCTGAGTTTTAAGCTATTATTTTTGCAAAAGGCAAAATCTTTTATATCGCAGAAGTGAATACGCAAAGACTAACTAAAATTTAATTTATCTACGGAACTCATGGGGTGTTTTTTGTACTAGGACACACATGAGTTGTTTAGAAATGATATTTTGGGTTCATTTGAACAGATATGAAATCCTTTTTCGTAGTCTCTTTCGCACGTTCATCTAAGTAATTAATTTTTCATAAACTAAGTACCTACCTATGTATGGCAAATGGCAACCGACATGAAAAGAATTAGTTACGTAAGGAAATTTATAGGAATGTAGTTAATAGATTGGGTATTATTTAGTGTGTTGTAGTTACCAACTCGATTCTCAAAAACTACTGAACTGATTTGGATACAATTTGGCAAAGATATGGTTTATAACCAGGATTAACATAAAGGACACTTTTTATCTCGATATTCCCAGGGGATCGAAACTTACGCGGGTGAATCCGCAGGGAGCAGCTAGTATTTAAATGCGAAAATTTGTAAGAATGTATGTATGGATACATCCATCCATTCATCCAAACATTTTTACAAACTTTCGCATTTTATTAGTAGGAAGTAGGATTGAGTAGCTACTGAGTGAATTGCAGGTAGTTGACTGCACGATTGACGTAGTGGTTAAGCGATTGACTGTTGCACAGCGTGTCGCGGGTTCGATTCCCGCGCGGAACAAATATTTGTATGACCTACAAGTAGTTGTTCCAGCTTTGGGTGTTTGTGTGTGTATCCTCCGTGCTTCGGAAAACACGTTAGTTAAGCCGTTAGTCCCGGCTGTCATTCGTAGATCTGTGAGACAACCAGTCTTACCAAGGGATATCGTATTACCCAGTAACTGGATTGTGGAGGTTAGATGGCACTCGCTCCATGTAAAATACTGGTATTCAGCCGAACCCGGTTGGACTGGAGGCGGATCCCGGGCTCCAAAGCGAAAGCCGCGGATACAACCGGGAAATGCGCTTTAGATGAGAGAGAGTTACCAACTCGGTTCTATCGATTTGTTAGATAAGTTTACTCATTTATAAAATAAATTGCGTTTTTTTATTGTTTTACGTAGGTGACTAAAGCCGCTAGACGTTTTTCGATTTCCAGCGCACGCACTCGCCCTATTTTATGACTTGGTTTGTTGTTCACAAACATAAAGTTAGCTTTTGTAGAAAAAACTTATTTGTACGTAAAATTATTTTTCCGAAAAAAAAAATGTTAAGAAAAATAAACATCGGGAACCCTTTATCCACTGTTTGAAGAAATACCAGGGTAAGCAAGTAAGTAAGAGGTTTGTTTTTATTGATGAACTGTTCAATGACCCCGATCAGCTGGCTTTTTGCTAGTGTTGTATTGATTTCAGTTTGAAACTGCGGTTTCTGGTATCATATGTATTGGAATAATTCATAACTTCCTAACATGTAAACATAAGGTTAGAGAACCCTTCCCGTATCGTTTCTTATCTTATCAAGAGGCCGTCCACTTGGTATGTATATACCCTTTTTGTTACACGTTGTATAAAGAACTCACAGAATTCGTCAAAAAGAGTGATATTTTATGTGATGAACAAAAGGGCTTTCGACAACATAACACTACCAATATGGCTGTATATGACTTTTTGTATAATGTTATTAACAATGTTGATAATCGAAATCCAGTCTGTGGCATATTCTGTGATATGACCCAGGCTTTTGACCATGTACATTATGACACACTATTAAGAAAGTTGGACGCTTATGGCATAAGAGGCAATGTCCTTAACCTAATTGAATCATATTTAAGACATAGAAAACAAATTACTGAAATAAGACATATTGATACCGAAAAGAAAAAAGAAGAAATTTATCGATCGTCAGAGCGTGAAGTGAAATATGGAGTACCGCAGGGAAGTGTGCTGGGACCATTTATTTTTATATTATATATCAATGACTTGCCTAAATGCATTAAAGAACCGGTGACCCTATTTGCGGACGACAGTAGTTTGACGATACCTTGTAAAAGTGTAGAGACGTATGAGAATAATATTAATAATTGCTTAAAGTCAGCTGTACAATGGATGCAGGTAAACAATTTGAAAATAAACTTAAAGAAAACGAAAGCTATACACTTTACGCAACGGTTACCTAGCATGAATCTAAATATACAATACTGCAATGAAAATATAGAAGAAGTTAATGCTACAAAATTTCTTGGCCTCCAGATTGATAAAAATCTTAACTGGAAAGCACATATTGAGATGTTATGTAAAAAACTCAGTATATCCGCATATGCCTTACACATGCTTTCATTTTCCTTATATAAGGATGCTTTACTTACAGCGTACTATGGTTTAGCAGAATCCCATTTACGCTATGGGCTAATATTTTGGGGCAACTCAACGGAAAAAGAAACAGCATTCAAGTCTCAAAAGAGATGTTTACGGGCGATGTTTAAACTTGAGAAGACAGATAGCTGTATGCCCTATTTTAAAAATTACAAAATTTTGACTTTGCCGTGCTTGTACATTTTAGAAGTTGCTGTGTTTGTTAAGTCGAATGCAAATTACTATAAGCATCTAGCCGACATATTCCCACGTAATAGACGTGACAATGCCCAACTTTGTCTCCAATCCGCTAAGACGAGCCTCATGCGCAAAAGCATATATTGTATGGGTCCAGTCATCTATAATAAGGTACCCAAAAGTTGGAGAGAACTACCTCTATCAATGTATAAGAACAAACTTCGTACTTTTTTGACCGCCAGAGCATATTATAGTATTAATGAGTTCCTTAATGAAAAAAATTTTTCTTTTACATAAATACTAATTGGATTCATTTTGACTGACTAATATAATAATAATATTGATTTAATTGATAATTTTATAATACATTAGTAAATAAGTACCTATGACAATTTTTAATATCGTGATAATAGTTTTTTTTTTTTTAAATTGTATAACTCTGTTATTTTGCACGTCATATAGTGACAAACATGTTGAGCTTAACATTATTTACTACCTTGTATGCACTTTTTATGTATGTACACACACATGTTTATGCAAATAAAATCTTATCTTATCTTATCTTATCTTATCTTAAAAAAATGGCTGAAAATAACTTGGCAGGCCAATTTTATTTGCCAGTAAAACCCCTAGGAAGTACAGCGTTACATGGCGGGGTCACGGGAAGGGAGCGACATTCTATTTCGAGTGGCGCCTGCACATCGTGCGCACGCGTCTTGATCTTTTTGTGGCTGGAGAAGCTAGGGGAGACAGGTTTGCAATTTAATAAGTAACAAGTGTTGAAGGTAAGCTCAGGTGTTGAGTTAAACGGTCATTAGTAGACTGTAGTCTGTGATTTAAAGAACATACATAGTAATACAAAAAAATAAAAAATTGTTGTCCGAAAACAAATGTAACGAACTATTGCTATATCGAGAATGTGAAAAATGCTGATTATTACATAAAACTTACTTCAAACCTGAGGGAAAGTTTACCCTGATGGAGAAGTAGCTAGCTACTGAGCTAGGAATTCTTGTTTCACAAGAGACACGCCTCTTTCTTCAAAGAGCCTAAAGCGTATGAATGATTACATGATAGCAAAGATTAATATTCTAGGAATCTCCACTCTATGTTCATCTACGGTAGGTACTAGTATAAGAACGTCGGGATTAGAGACATCTGTCAAATCATATTGTCATTCATTCTTAGTTCTGGTGCTGAACTTATATCCGTATGAATTGGTATTAATTTTATTAATTCCGTAGCTTCGGCTGTTGCGCCGGACTTTGTGATAAGGGTGTATAAGAAAGAAGAAGAAGAAGAAGCTTCTTCTTCTCAGCCTATAGAGGTCCACTGATGGACAGAGGCATCCCCCAAGGCTTTCATTCCGGAGGGCATTGCCATAATCCCCACGCTTGGAAGGCGGGTTGGAGATCGTAGTAATTTGTTATTCCACAGGAGAAACGCTGCTGTCCGCTTCCATGGTGAGAATTCCCTTAGTCGCCTCTTACGACACACCCACGGGAGGATCCATATCCATAATGGGCATAGAATTGTACCATCCCATGATAGTACAATTCTATGCCCGGTATCACAAGGGTGTATAACATTAACGAATTGGGAAATTGAGATGTAGCTGTATGTGTGCAATAAATAAATGATGGTACAGATAAATAACAACCAATATATGATATAAGAAATGTGGATTTCATCATCATTTTCCTCATACTTTTAAGATTGATAGGAGCATATGAATGAAACTAGTCATCAGAACAATCTCTGTCAAGTGGAGATGGCGCTTATATAGAATGCAATATTGGATTATTGAAACTCAGCCAAGAAAACTATCATTGTGACCTGCAATAGTAGTTTAGGAGTTGGCAGTCTTGGCATGCTATCACTGGCGCCAGGGGTTTTTACATAGCTTTTCATTGGCGCCAGGTAGCACGACTAATTTTTTTTTTGTTCTAGACTGTATGGAGTATTTATTCACAACATACATACAAATTTTCCACCTATGCAGCCAACTTACAACATTTCTAAAATCAAACTGATTGTATCACAATTAATTTGCCTACTCTTTTCTCAACTGTGTTGCGATCGGCTGCCAGTGTAACAAGATGCAGCTGAATATCGATGTTTTACATGGTCTAGTGGTTAAAACACCAGCCTCTCAAGTACGAGTGTGCGGATTTGATTCCAGGTCAGGCAAGTACCAATGCAACTTTTCTAAGTTATATGTACATTCTAAGTATATCTTGGATACCAATGATTGATTAAAAGGTGAAGGAAAACATCTTGATGAAACCTGGACTTTAGTCTGAAATCGCCAACCCGCATTGAGCAAGCGTGGTGATTACGCTCAATCCTTCTCTATATGAGAGGAGACCTGTGCCCAGCAGTGTGACGATAAAAGGTTGATGATGATGACATGGTTAGTCTAACCTCCTCAACCTAGTTACCAGGTTACACAATATTCCCTGGTAAGCCTGGACTTTTGGGCTTCCCGTTACCCTCTGTCAAAAATCCTAACGGCAAACCAGGACCATTATATAACGTATAACGTGATTTGCGAGTCACGGAGGTCTTAGTATGTAAGCATGGACAGTCCTCCTCGGACCGATGCGACGAGCTACTAGCTTCCCCAGTTTGTAACCCTAACACGAAAAGAAAAAATGATTTTTGTCATAAAAGCTCTTCTATACTAATCTACAAAGCTGAATACTATAAAGTTTGTTCAACTTACAAAGTTTGTTTGTTTGAACGCGTTAATCTCAACAACTATGAATCCGATTTGAAAATATATTTTTGCGTTGGATAGCCCATTAATTCAGGAAGGCTTTAGGCGATATAATCATAACGCTGCGACCAACAGGAGCGGCGCATATCAAAAAAATTATTTATAATTATATTATGAATGATCTAGAAGTGTAATAATGCATCTATAAGAGACTCTTTTGGGGTTAAAATAATATGTTTACAACTAAATCCACGTGAACGCAGTCGCGGGCGGCCGCTAGTGATAAATAACGATAAATCATAAGACCGAAAAGTTACAAAAAGAAAATCTTTGACTCATCGAATTCAAACAACAACTTACTGATTCACGTGAAAATTAATAAGGTGCAGGAGGAAGCGACAATCTATTTCGAGAGGCGCCCGCGCATCGTGCACGTGCGCATCTTGTTTTTGTTCTAGTTGGGCCCTTTTGCAAGCGTGCTGTTTACTTTATTTCGAGTTAATTAGTTGGCACTACAGTTGGCAATCTATACCACTATACATATAAAGGGTGTATCTGACATCGACGCACAAACGAGTACCATGGATCCAGTACATGATTCTGAACCCCCCAGTGGTGGAATTTTTCGTCGGAGTTTTCATGATTAAAAAAAAATAAATGTAGTTTTTTTCACTTCAGACCATTCACAATTGCTATACTTTTATAACCCAATAAGATTTTAAAATCAAAATTAAATTATTCGCTAATTACATAAAAAAGCGCATAGAAAACAAAACCCGAGAAACGATCTTATCAGCTCATTTAATAGAGTTCACATCAGGGATCAACGACATACCTACAAACCCGCACGGCGGCACGCTTGCAACGTTCAAATGCCAAGCCGACACTTTTTTTCAAACACTGTGAATTCTGTAACTGTTAATTAACGACACAAATTACTATCATAATTTTAATAGTGGCATACGGTCTAGCCTTTTCGCTAAGTTTGCGTTACGATGTCAGATACACCCTGTATACAGTATACATATGTAAGTCTTGCTGTAGCGATTACGGTGTCGGGTCGGTCACATTTATTTATTTATTTATAAAAACTTTATGCACAAAAAGAAACATTGCACAATGGCGGACTTAATGCCATAGGCATTTTCTACCAGTCTACCTTAGGGTGATGCAGAGACAAAACATGGTAGGTGCAAAGATATAAAAGAGAAGTTGAAAGAGAAACACAAAAAAAAAGATATAATAAATACATACATACAAAATATAAACAGTAGAGAGAGATAAAAAAATATAGATAGAGAAAAAAATAAATTACAAGTTTGATGAATCTGCCAATGCTTTTTCCCCCATCCAACAAAAGTGCTTACCTAACGTCGCTAAAGTAGTTTTACTTCAAAGAGCTTTATACTCAGTTCTGTGGCACTGAAAATTGAATCTGAGTATAAGAAATCAAGGTGTAGGGAGCAGATCTTCTTCTTCTTCCTGTGCCTTTTCAATCCTGAAGGTTGGCCGTCGGCTTAAAGAATTCTAGTGATCAGACTGCCATTATATTAAATTTTCCTGTCACAGTGTTTGTCTTCGAATTCCTCCAAAACGGGTGAACAGATTTTAATGAAATTTCGTATATACATTCGTTAAGCATAAGAAAAGGTTTTTATCTATTTTTTATATTATTACTACTTTCGGAGGTGAAACCGCGGAGCTTAGGTAGTTTATTCTATAAAAATCCCATCGTGAAAAGTTGGGTTGAGCTTAGAGTGATCTGGCAATAGTGTTAAGCCCTTGCTTTCATCATTATCATCATCATTTCAGCCGAAAGACGTCCACTGCTGGACATAGGCTTCCCCCAAGGTTCTCCACGACGACCGGTCCTGCGCCTCCCGCACCCAGCGGTTTCCCACGACCTTCACCAGGTCGTCGGTCCACCTTGTACCCATCGGGCATCGGTCCTACGGGCAATGTGTCCAGCCCACTGCCACTTTAATGTTGCAATTCTTCGGGCTATGTCGGTTACCCTCGTTCTTCTGCGGATCTCCTCATTCCTGATTCGATCGCGCAGTGAAACCCCCAGCATAGCCCTCTTCATCGCCCTTTGAGTGACTTTGAGCCTTCTTAGAAGGCCCATTGATAGCCCTTGCTTTGCTCACTTGTAATTGTTTGTTACATCGGGTGACGTCTTTACGTCGGCGCCGGCTGTCGCTGAAAAGCTGCGCTGTGCTCTGTTCTGCAGAGCGTCGCAGCATAATACTGAGCGACAGCCGTTTTGCGTGGATGTGACGGATTTTTCCCGCAACAATTTCTTATTTTTTGTGTTCTTGTAAAGTTTTGCGTCACGTTTACCGCTGTAGCGGTACCTGCAAATGCCACATGGAAAAACGCGTCTTACTGACGTCACACGAATTCTGCATCTCGCAATCAGAGTTACCGTGCGTTACAACTTCCCAATATCAAGCAAGGGCAAGTGTCCGGCAGACATAACACCCGTCTGGTCGGAGGATCCTCCCTTTTCTACGGAGGCTGAGTGAACGAACTCTCTCTCTCTCTTTTTTTCCCTTAGCATTAGTAGCAGCTTAATCCTATGGTCGTGCCTCGGAAAGCACGTTAAGCCGTTGGTCATACGAACATCTAATGGCAGAAGACACGGTTTGTTGGAGCCCTCAAAAGTCCAACAATTGGTCTAACTGCAATGCTTCCATATCACATTCTGGTTGTGGAAGGTCAGACGGCAGTCGCTTCATGGGAAATAACGAAGTTTAGCCAAATCAGCAGTTAGACTGGTAAAGCGGACCCCAGACTCTAAAGCTGAAAAAGGTTCGGATGCGACTGGGATTAACGATGAGATGATGATGATGAGCAGCTCACTCCACACTCACATCGACTAAGTTACACAGTGTGATGGTCAATCCCAACGTTCCACCAACGGACGAGTACGGCGAGTTTCCAGATCCATAAGTTGATAACACCACTACGATCCGGACGAAATGTTTCGCCTCCTCTTTTATACCGCGCAGATCTAGGGACTGGAACAATTTGTCAGCGGCAGTGTCTCGGACTAGAATTTGAGTATCTTCAAGGCTAGAATGAATGAGCTCTTTATAAACTAGCGCGTTTTACCATTAACGATTGCATCACTGTTTACCATCAGGCGGGATTCCGGTCATGGATTAGTTTATAATTTATAAAAATATACATTATGTGCACTGGATTCAGATAATAAGCTGTTCTTTCAGTAAAGCGGTAATGTCAATAAACAAAGCTCAAGAAACTGACACTAAGATGACGAATCCCAGGTTCGAATCCCTTTCTGTGCACCATCAATCACTAAACTAAGTCTAATGTTATCCGTCTGTCCCTTTAACGGGATACTGGTGTTAAAAACCATATTTAGCCACACCTTTAAGGCTTTCTAATAAGGTTGAAGTTCCTGTGGCAACGTTTTCACTAAGTAAATATTAAGATGGGTGAGTCGATATCTTTTGCGGTTGCTTTCGGTCTTATTTCAATAGTTTTAAGGTGTAATTTTGTTTGTTTTTCATAAATATGGTAGTGTTCAACAGGAATAGCTGCAGACAAGCTCGCGTGTCGTTTTGTAAATATAGTTTATTTTTGTCTTGTGGTTTACCAAAAAGGTTTCAGGATTTTTTAAGACAGTAGCAGGATGACATCCGCTGTCAGATAAGGATTAACTAGCTAAGTAATTAATGAGTTCCTGTTTCGAAATAGCCCATCTGCTAATGAGTTAAATTGTCGGATCATGAGTTCGAACCACTTTTGTTAAACTATTCACTTGATGTGGTGAGGCAAGTGTGATAAACCTACTTTTAACACAAGCTATTGATTAAGGTTTTCTAGAAAAAAGATTAAAATTTTACATTTCTACTGGTTTGAAGACCAGATTAGTAAAAATACCGGCCAAGTGTGAGTCGGACTCGCGCACAATAAGTTCTGTGACATTATCTATACAATATGTTAAGAAAACCCTGTCCGACCCGTAAGGATAATAAAGGTAAACACATGACCAAATAACATATGAAATTTTACATAATCATCATAGTAACATTATTAGTGAATTTTGATATAATCTTTTTTTCCCGCGAATTAATTCCAACTTCCCCAAAATTTGGTAATTTTTAAAAAGTGACGACATTATTTTTGACGGTATAATTCTGAGCGAATAGCGATGCTAACGCGTGCCACGTGTCCTGCCCCTCATCGCCCGCGCCTGTATGGCCTACCGTGCATGTTTTAATTTTAAGTTACCTCTTTTTGCGAAATAATATTTATTTGTTTAGGGTTTTTTTTTAAGTTTAGCCCGGCTTTGTAGGCATTAGTAGAATCAGTTATTGATATCTAACAATGCGTTATAAAAAAAACATTGTTTTTAGTGTTTATTGTTATTGCTCAAACATAAACACATCATCTGTGTATCTATTTAAGTTTATGGGATACAGCCTGGCGACAGACAGACAAAGTTTTTTTACTTAAAATAAACACATTAAAGTAATCTCAGTAGTTGGGCCCCATTTCACTCTTTGGGTACGGAACACGAAAAAGAAGGCTTACATGTACCTAGTGATGTCTCTTCACCTAATTTAAATCTCCTTTGATAACGAACTCGTAACAGATAGCTGTAGTAAGAAGTATTCCACTAAGCTAAGCGATTGACTGCTGAGCCATATGTTGCGGGTTCGATTACAGCACGGAATAAACAACTATTTATGTATATGACCTACAAGTAGTTCATCAAGCAGATGTTTCGTACCTCTTAACATCGGTCTTTATAGTCTGAACAGCTCCTCAACTCTTAACATCAGTCTCAATCATCTGAAAAGCTCCAAGACTCTTAACACCAGTCTTTTCGCCCGCTTAAATACAGTTTTATTTACCCACCAATTGGCTGTACTTATCATTACCGGTTACTACCAGATCTAAGTGGGAGTTTCAATCTGTTGCAGTGAGTCCTAGAATATTAGATTCAATCAATGAACGAAGACGACCTTGATCCATTTTGTTCAATGGTCTCACTATCATCCGATCAATTCTTTGATATAGAAATATGTGATGTGCGGTTCACTTAAGGGTAAAAAGGGGCTCAATTATTGTCATACTATGTATCCTTTGACAGCCTCCATTTCGTAGTGGTAGCGAACGCGGCCGCTGCGCAAGGGGGCGCGGTTTCGATACCCGCGCAGCGCAAATATTTGCATGCATGAATATGAAAGCACGTTAAGCCGTTGCTCCCGGTTGCCCTACGAACATCTAGTGGGGGCGTTACGGGTTGTTGGAGCCCTCAAAAGAACAAAACAATTGGTCTAACTGCAATGCTTCGATATCGCCTTGGGGTTGTGGAGGTCAGACGGCAGTCGCATTACGGAAAATATCGAATTTTAGCCAAAATCAGCAGGTGGACTAGTAAAGCGGACCCCAGACTCCAAAGCTGAAAAGCTTCGGATGCGATTGGGATTAACGTTGAGATGATGATTAAACGGTATATCCTTTGTTGGAGGTCCTAAATAATTAAGCTTGTAATATCTTAAACCCACCCTTCACTCACAGATCACCAATATCAATAACGCAACAGACATAACCAGGTATCTGGTGTCATAAGGCGCGGTAACTCAACCCTGCACTGCTACAGTATCTTATTACAATCAGGTATCGAATGAGCGTAATGCTAAAGGTTTTATCGTTTAGGCTCTAGTGCTTGCGGTTAGGGTTTACTTGGTAAGTAATAGGGGGATGGGTGTTGTGAATAATGGTTTAAATGCTGGTCTTTTAAAGGGGGACAACAATCCCGCCTGATGGTAAGCAGTGATGCAATCATTGATGGTAAAGCGCGCTAGTTTATTAAAAGCCTATTCGCTTAAACAAAATAGTGAATAAGACGGCAGTTGAGCGAGCATGATTCAATGTTAAAACCTAACAACACGACCAACGATGCTGCGCCGGAAGGCGATTGATCTGGAGACCCTCCACGACCAAACTCCCGACACAACAGCATTTGGCGCATCGTACCCGGCACACATCGCAACACAACTGCTCAGACCCGTTCTCCGTACGGCTTCACCAGATATCATGCCGGAATACGACGATTCGCTTGGCGGCAAGACTTTGCCTCATCATCATCATCAACCTTTTATCGTCCCACTGCTGGGGCACAGGGCTCCTCTCATACAGAGAAGAATTGAGCGTAATCGTAATTGAGTTGCTCAACGTTACTTACGCTTGAAAAGCGTAATTGAATTGCTCAATGCGGGTTGGCGATTTCACACTTCCAGACTTTGCCTGGTGGGTGGAAACTTCTAACTTCTAAAATATACATAGAAAACAAGTATATTTTCTACACACACAAATACGATGTTAATAGCATATATTATAAATTAATGGTGATCATTATATTATAAAGACGATAATCGAGAGGCATAAAATAACCATAATATACACTCCAGTCGTAATCGTGGCATTACTAAGTTGTACCAAGGCATTATTTTTATTGTTATCACCATGAAATAAGGAAACTTGTTAAGCAAGGATCATATATTTTTATTAAGTAGAGAAGCTTTATTATCGAACAAGATATTGCTGATTACACAACATATCCAAACATGTTATATATTAACTGAATCTTTAGTGTTATGTATTGAAAATTTTGATCACATTACAAATCTACTAACGCACACAGTTGCACACTTGTAATGGTAGCGTATCAGTTAGTCCATGTTAGTTTGTTTTAAATCCACAGAATTGCCTGAAAACGTAGTTAAGAGGGCACTCTAATGGCGTTTTCTCCATACAAACGTATTCCGCTGTTTTCTTTAGTGGATAATGCGTTTAGAGCCATGTTTTTTTTTTCTACAATTTCAGACCTTGATTGTACGCGCCCCTATTATTTGAATTTTTCGAAAACTTAAGTAATAAAAGAAATATGATGTTTCAAAATCCCGAAAAATGACCCATTTTTACCGCGATGTTCAGACGACTATTACACAAACGTGATAAGTTTTTGACAAAAAGGAAAATAATAGAGGCATACTCATCCTCTAAATTTTGATATAAAAATAATTGAGCTCTGTCGTGTTTTGAAAAGTAAACAGCGGAATACCTAACAGCTATTGGTCAACGTTTTTGTAGGTAAAATCAGCCTGAGTTGCAACTGTCCCTTTCGCACTTTACGAGGAAAGGTTAAAAGCGGCGCGACGGCAATAGGTTCTTCAAATGCATATTTCTCAAATTCCTCGGCACTAGAGTCCACTCTTAATTTTTGGAACAAAGAATACCCTTTTTTTTTCGTGGGTAAAAAATTCCTCGTAGATACCCTCCGTCTGGGAATAACGGAAGGTTATGTAGGACTCCTACCGACTAAAAGCCTCAATATTCCTTGGAGTACCAAGAGGACAAAAATTACCTAAAAATTTACTGATGAACATGACTTAACATTAGCAGTGTGAAGCTGTAAAAATTTCACCTTGACAAGTTAGATAGGTAAAGTAAACGTGGAGGAAGCAGTTTTATTTTTAATTATAAACTATTGCTTGACTGCAATCCCTCCTGATGGTAAACAGTGATGCAATCGTTGATAGTTAAGCGCGCTAGTTTATAAAGAGCCTATTCACCCAAAAAAACAGTGAATTCCTATTCACTCAGTTTTTTTCTTCCTAGGAAGACAGCAGTTGAGTAAGGTGATGCAATGTTAAACCCAACAACACGACCATCGATGTTGCGCCAGAAGGAGATTTATCCGGAGACCCTCCACGACCAGACTCCCAGCACAACAACATTTGGCGTATCGTACCCGGCACATATCGCAACACAACTGCTCAGACCCTTCCTCCGTACGTCTTCACCAGACATCATGCCGGAACCCTACGAATCGCTTGGCGGCAAGATTTTGTCTGGTGGGTGTGGCGAAAAAGAAATTTCAAGTAATGCTGAGGGATTGACTATTGACAGCTTACTTTTCAAGTTAAGATTTTCACAGAATCAACTGACTATAACATATATAACAAAGTCAGATTCAAGAAATGAGTACATCGCCATAACTAAATTTCTCCGAGTACCGGCCAATGGAATACAATGGAATATTTTAGTACAAGTAAGGAATCTTTGCATACACATCTCGTGTAGATAAGATAAGAGCATGTTTGGCTATTGAGTCATTTCTAATTGGAGCAGAGAAACAGGTTGAGTTTACTGAATCTGTTATCGTGTTAAGGTCGCGCTCACTTATGTGGGTAAGTTAAATTGTGTTAATATAACATAAAAAAATAATAATGCCAATTAAAGCTGTTAAGATTTGGGGGGCGAGCAGTTGGCAGCTCGCCGCCCGGTAAGGACCAGGCCCGAGTCGACGGCGCGTTGTTTCACGCGCGCCTCAAACAGATGTCAGCACGTCGTGGCGGGGTCCACGAAGACCGATGCCTCTTGGGTCAGGGTTGCGGGTTGATTAAAAAAGAAACTGTGGCCCTGGCGCATAGGAGGCAAGTGAAGGAACGTGGGTGGGTTTTAGTCAGTAAAAGTTTGACACGCCCTTCCGCTCCGCCCAGAGCGGGAAAGGTAAAACCCAAAAAAAAAAATTTTCCTTAACCGTTGTTTTGATTAGAGAGGCCTTGTGGTGACTGCGCCATAAGAGGTTTAGGTCGCAAGTTCGAATCCTGCTTTACTTTGTGTAAATTATTTCATCACCACTGCTCTCGAAACGGTGAAGGCGTCATATGACTTAAAACTAAAAATTCTATGACATGTGACATCTACCAACTTACACTGGACCCGCGTGATAGAGGCGTATTCTCTCTCACAGAGAGTATGCTATGCTACTAGATGTAATCAAAATGTTCATTCTCCTTATCTTCTTTAAAGATATTCTTTCTCATTATTTAGAGCAAAGTTGTTAAACTAATGCAGTAGCGATGACCTAGTGGTATCTGCCGCGACTTATGAGTGGACGGTTCGAACTCCATAAATTATTTTAATCACCACTGCTCTCAAAACGGTGAAGGAAAACGTCGTAAGGAAACCGGCATGTCCTAGAGGCAAAACTTCGGCATGGCTAGTACGTTACGGCCCAGTGCCTTTCACCGTGAGGACGCCTGTGTTCCAGGGCTGGTAATATCTGTATAGGCTGATTATGTTATGTATGTATGTCATCATCATCCCAGCGTTAATCCCAGTCGCATCCGAAGCCTTTTCAGCTTTGGAGTCTGGGGTCCGCTTTACCAGTCCAGTTGCTAATATGGCTAAACTTCGACATTTTCCGTGAAGCGACTGCCGTCTGACCTCCACAACCCGAAGGCGACATCGAAGCATTGCAGTTAGACCAATTGTTGGATTTTTGAGGGCTCCAACAACCCGTAACGACTGCCACTAGATGTTAGTATGGCAACCAGGACCAGCGGCTTAACGTGCTTTCCGAGGCACGACCAGACCAGTGCAAATATTCATATTCATGCATACAAATACTTGCACTGTGCGGGGATCGAACCCGCGCCACCTTGCGCAGCGGCCGCGTCCGCTACCGCTACGCCACGGAGGCTGTGTATGTTATGTATGTATGTATGTATGGTAAACTAATTGGTAACTGATAAAGTAGTAGATATTTTCGGGAAAATCTTTGTCATAATGAAGACTTAATGTATTTTAAATTAAATAGTCTTAAGTATGCATATCCCTCTAAGCGAGAGGGTGATTATGAAGTAGCCATATTTACATGACCTAACATATCAAGTAATTCGTAAACGATTTGTTTTCGCCACTGATAACAAACATATGCAAATCACTTGTAAACCTAATTGCTACTGATACAGCTCTTCAGATTTATAAATATTCTGATAAAATAATTGGGGTTAGTGGACCGCGTTATCGGACATTGCACTATAATTGGTGTCTGTAATTCGACGAAATATGCCTGAAAGACGAATCTTCTATTTCTCCTCTAGCACTTAGCAATTTTCTTTCCTAAAGTTATCTAGAGCTTTTAATAGGACAGGGTTTGAGTTAGATTTTTTGTTGCATTTGAAATAGCTATGCAACTTCAATTATTTGAAACCAATCTGATCTAGCTAAGGGGGGTGTTTTTAAAAGAGTGTATTTTGGTGCCTCACATATACTTCAACATGCACATAGGGCACAGTTTTGCTGAGACCTGAGGCGTTATTGTGAGGTTGGAATGAATTGGAAAATTAATCACAAACAACATCTCTGTAGTACATGCCATAAATTATAATGGTTGAACGATAATAGTCTCTCAATTGATTAAAGAAGTGCTAAGGTGAGAGTAAACGCAGTGACGCTCTCGATAGGGCGGCACGTGCTTACAGTCTTGTGAAGGGGAAGTGACCAAAAGACAAGACGGAACAGAAAGTGACCCTGAGTTAGGGTCAAAAACCGCCCATGCAAAAGAATCAGATGTAGGCGCCATAACCATGACCGATAATCCAAATACTACTACCATAAGGTATTCAAATGAGCCACAAATTAACATAGTTCCACATCGAGATCATGACCTAGAAAGAGTGTTTTTTTCATGTCGGTATCTCATTGTTCATAAAGTCTACTGTTATCTTGTGACTCAGGCGCTACTGTCATGCAAATTACACCTTGGGTTGAGGTGGTTAGAGTTGATATTTGGGGTTTGATAGTGTGATATGTATTTGGTGTTAATGAGATGTGAGCCCAAATTCAACTTGGGAGACGGTGATAGAGTCGGTTATTAATGAATGGGTTGTGATATATTTGGCAGTGAAGTAATTCCTGATTGAATGCAGTGTGAGACAGATTTGTGTACTTGATTATAAGTCGACTAAGCGGTCTGCAGGCCTAATATCAGTAACAGAAATAGTGACAAAGTAATTATCAGTATTTCTAATAATGCTAGCTTGCTGGCTCTTTGCAAATTTCGTTCATGTTATCACTTACATAATTGTTGATCATGTCCTACAAAACGTTAGCGGCTGACTTTCAAGAAGAATATACATACATATATCTGTTTCTATCTACATCTGGTAGTCGATTCGGCTTTTTACCAATACACTAAGGAATTGATTACAAGGTGACGTTTGGTGGGACGATGCGTTTGACGATTGGTAGCTTAGAAACAGTAATTACTGAGATGACGGCTAATGTAGAAAAAGACTGATGGAGGACGAGACTCCAAGTTTTAAGATATTTTATCTTTCTGCAAAGGTGAATGTTGTACATACGACAGAGTATGTAGCGTAGTTACATAATAAAAGTTCTGTCACGTTTGGGCATTCAGCCGCATGGCTGAAAGCCGACCGCAGTACAGTAGGGAAAAGGCTGGAAAGATGATGACTAACAGTACATGGCTTTCATTTTCAAAAATCAAAATCAAAAGTCATTTATTCAAACTAGGCTGAGAATCAGCACTTTTTGAACGTCAATATTACATAAGACAGTCCCCCAAAACGCCCACCCATCGACACTTCCTAGTGCTTTCGCTGGGAAGAAGTGGCGGAAGAAACTCTCCAGCAGCACAGCTGTCTATTCATTTAGAAAAGAAAAACAATAGTTTACACAATACTTTGTAGGTACAGTAATACAAGAGAAAAAAATGAATATACAAATATGCCAGCTAGCCACGCCAAAATACCAGAAAAGCAAAACCAAAAATAAAATATCACTGAAATGTAAAAAGTAAAAACTTATTACATACCTAAATAAAAGCCCCTGGCATAAAGGGCGTGACAGCTCACACATTTGTGCATTAAAAAAAAACAAATTATATGAACTCATTTAATGTTGATAGTCCACCAACATTGACTGCGTAATTTATGTTGCTGAGCAGATAATATTTTCTAACAATTATAAAGATAGAATAGCATTATCCTTTAAAATGATTCAGATTGTGATTGATCATGTTTTAAGCAAGGGTGGATCAGAAGAAGGTATATATAAGTATATAGCAAATATTCAACCGATGACGCAGCGTAACACACTAAAGTTTAACAATATTCATTGCTTTATTTTCGTTGTTCAGCAAACACATGTTTAGAACTTATTATGTAGCAGTGAATTGGCAACATGCTTCAAAATTATTGGAATTCAGAGTAGGTAATAGTTGTCATGGTATGGGCAGCATATCACGGAGAAATGAGGAAAATATTGTGAGGAGAGTTTTGAATCTTAATTTCGATGGCTATGTGGAGGCATGAGGAACAGAGAGTAAAGTCCACTCATCCTCCATAGAAAAGGGAGGTTCCTTCGACCAGACGGGTGCTATGTCTGGGCACTTGCCCCATGCTTGAAATGTGGAAGTTGTATGTATGCTGTATTGCACGGTAAACTCTGATTGCGAGATGTAGAATTCGTGTGACGTCAGTATGACGCGTTGTTCCATGTGGCGTTTGTAAGTACCGCTACAGCTACAAGAGTAGGGGAAGACCAAAGAAACGATGGTTGTAATGTGTGAATGGTGATATGGTTAACAATGGGGTGACTGAGGAGATGATGTTTAATAGAGAAGTGTGGAAGATAAAGACATGTTGCACCGACCAGAAATTAAAGGGGCTGAAGAATGATGATATTGATGAGTGTGTACGGCAATAATAGGGGGCTGGTAATACATCTTTTTGATTTATGTTAAGTATCAGCCTCGCACACAAAAATGGGGATGGGCTGGACTTATAGCGAGATACACAGAAAATGTATTATATGCGCGAGCATTTCGGAGGAAAGGACCATGGAATAATTGTCACTGAGGGATATTTCCTTCTGAGTTCTGACTCTTACGCTCACTTCACGAGGAGATGCTGAAAGACTATTGTCTGTGTATCTCGCTATACAATATGTAAAGAAAACCCTGTCCAATCCGTGAAGGTATTGTTAGGTATCAATAACTGATTCTACTTATGCCTACAAAGCGGGGCTAAAGTTAAAAAAAAGATCCCCCTAAAATATAAATATTATTTCGCAAAAGAAGGTAAATTAATACATGTGCGGTAGGCAATAAATGAGCGGGCGAAAGGGGGCAGGGCACGGCACGCGGTCAATCACCAAATTTTACGCGGAAAAAAAAAAAGATTATTTCAAAAATCATTAGTTACCATGATAATTATGTAAAATTTCATATTTTATTTGGTAATGTGTTTACCTAACCTTTATTATCCTTATGGGTCGGATCGGGTTTTCTTTATTATATATTGTATGTCCAGTCCATCGCCTTTTTGTGTGTAAGGCTGAGACTAAGGGTGAGACTGTCCATCTGGACAAATAGAAACTACAACATAGAAAGTACCTGTGGGAAAAAGAAAAGAGGTCATCCAAGAAACAGATGGATCGAAGAAATAATTTTAGTTGCAGGAAAAAATTGGAGAGGTAAAGCAAGAAATAGAAAACCTGTGGAGGAAGCTAGAGAAGGCCTTAACCCATCGTCGGGTTCCAATAATGGAGTAGTAATAGTTATCTATGTAGCTCTAGTCCAGTGTGGCATCGGGTTTAGAATAGTACCAACCCATATCCTCCCGTGGGTGTCGTAAGAGGCGACTAAGGGAACTCTGGCCAGAGGAGCGGGCAGCGGTGCTTCTCCTATGGAATAACAAATTACTGCGATCCCCAACCCGCCTGCCAAGCGTGGGGATTATGGCAATGCCCCCCAATGGAATGAAAGCCTTGGGGGAGGCCTTTGTCCAGCAGTGGACGTCTATAGGCTGAGAAGAAGAAGATGTAGTTATAAGAGAAAATGTAACTAAAAGGCTTTATTATTACTATTATTTAAGTATCCCCTCCGTGGATTTCCTCATCATCAGACTTGAATTCATTGTTATTATTTCGATGTAGGTATATTATACCACAAAGAGCGTCAGGGTCAATAAACTTTATTTGAAGCTGTGCATTGTGATCACTGATCTCATTCTGATTCATATGAAGATTTATAATATAATCTGGCTATACGCTATGTTCGAGATAAAAAGTAGGTTTTAAATTGTGTGGGTGATCATTTTGTGGTTTGCAATTCAATACCGGGTAATGAAAGTATTGAGACAAAATAATGAGTTGTATGAATGAGGAATGAGGAGATCCGCAGAAGAACGAGAGTAACCGACATAGCCCGAAGAATTGCAACACTAAAGTGGCAGTCGGCTGGACACATTGCCCGTAGGACCGATGCCCGATGGGGCCGACGGGTTCTCGAGTGGCGACCACGCACCGGAAGATGTAGCGTGGGTAGGTCTCCGACAAGGTGGACCGACGACCTGGTGAAGGTCGCGGGAAACCGCTGGATGCGGGAGGCGCAGGACCGGTCGTCGTGGAGAACCTTGGGGGAGTCCTATGTCCAGCAGTGGACGTCTTTCGGCTGAAATGATGATGATGATGATGATGATGAATGAGTTGTATGTTATTTTCAGCACATAATTTTACTGTTACATATGTTAAGACTAATAGTCGAAGTGGTAAATTCAATATTTCCATAAATATTTATGCACAAAGAGGTCTCATAAAAGGTAAAGTCACCGATAGCCAGTCCATTAAATTTAATATTTAGAAACCTCAATTCGAATAAGGTAAACGCACCAATTTGCGATGATTAACAATTTTTATTAAGTTTCTGCTCGGATTAGCATAATACTTTCACTGTGACTCAGAAAATTATTAAATTGCGGGGAAAATCTTTTAAAAGTGAAACCCTAAATTGGATGTTGAGCAAGAGAACCTATAATTATACTGTAACGTGATGTAATTTATATTTTATTTTTCTATGGAGCTGTTAAAAGTTATAAGTGGGAGTTCGCTCTTCCGTATCTTACATAGACAGTCTATGGTAATTTGTTGGTTTATTTATATTATTATTTGTTTTATTATTATACTAGCGGCCGCCAGCGACTTCGTTCGCGTTCAGAAACGAAACAAACATACAAACAAACTCTTCAGCTTTATATGTATATTAGTATAGATATAGGTTTTGCGTGTACCTCCTGGAGAATCCAAAAAGAACAAACCATGGCAACATTTTGAATTATTGCTCAGTTGATATTAAGTAAGCGTCTGTTAAAATATTGAGAGCAATATGCACGTCCGCGTTTTCTCCCGTTTTCGCAACATTTTTTGTTACTGCTCTGCTCCTATTTGTCATAGCGGGATGTTATATCGCCTAAAGCCTTCCTGGATTAATAGGCTATCCAACACAAAAAGAATTTTTCAAATCGGACCATTACTTCCTCAGATTAGCGCGCACAAACAAACAAACAAACAAACTCTCCTGCTTTATATATTAGTACAGATAAATAAATACGGACAAATCACACATATTGAGCTAGCCCCAAAGTAAGTTCGAGACTTATGTTATGGGATACTAACTCAACGATACTATATTTATAATAGATACGTATATAGATAAACATCCAAAACCCAGGCCAATCAGAAAAAGATCGTTTTCCATCATGACCTGACCGGGGATCGAACCCGGGGCCTCCACGTCGCAGGCAGGCGTGTTGAACTGTTGACCGCTGCGCCACGGAGGCGACATATTATATGTATATATTATATTATTTGGTTTATTTACTCGGTTGTAGGCCATAACATCGGCTGCCGGCAGAAGTTACCACCCACCAGACAAGGTCTTGCCGCCAAGCGATTCGTCGTGTTCATGCATGTCTGGTAGAGCCGTACGGAGGACGGGTCTGAGCAGTTGTGTTGCGATGCGTGCCGGGTACGATGCGCCAAATGTTGTTGTGTCGGGAGTTTGGTCGTGGAGAGTCTCCAGATCAATCTCCCTCTGGCGTAGAATCGTCGGTAGTATTGTTTGGTTTAAAATTGCATCACCTCGCTCAACTGGCGTCTTCTTTCTTATTCACTCAGTTTTTTGAGTGAATAGACTCTTAATAAACTAGTGCGTTTTACCATCAACGATTGCATCACAGCTTACCATCAGGCGGGATGCAGTCAAGCACTAGTTTATAATGATTAAAAAAGAAATATATCATCTGCTTGCCGCACATACTGTATACACCAAAGCGCGAAACAAGCCAAGAACATAATTTGATACAATCACATAACATAGATTTTTACTGTATAAATATGACAACTCCAGACTCCCGACCAATTAGAGCTTTCAGTAGATTGACCGCCTGGGTTTTGGGAATATACCGATTTGAGCTATTTGGCCATCACATTAAACACTACAACGGTTGCAAGTTCTTATCAGTCAATTGAAATAATAAAATAATTAATTTAAAAAAAAAAACAGAGTTTTTCACACAAATAAATCATCTGCCTAGCCCTTTCATAATTATGTTGAGGTCAGCTTCGAGTCTAACCGTAAGCAGCTGAATATTATTGGTATTTTACTTTGAGCAAGTACCGAACTGACCTTCACAACCCAATGATAGGTAATTAAGACTGGTCACGGAAATAAAATTAAAGATCATAAATTTTCTCATATATTTTGTGTGCAATGGCTTATTGATTCTGAGGCAGTTGCAAAGTTGGCCACGGGTTATTCGAAGGAGATACCGTGACACCTGGCGTACAGGCAAGTGAAGGAACACGGGTGGGTTTTAGTCAGTAAAAATTTGACACATCCTTGCGCTGCGCCCAGACAGGGAGAAGTCATTTGGTAACTTCCCATCCGCAAAAAAAGTAGTAAAAAGTTCAGATAGTACCATATAAATACATATATGGTACCGATGACAGCATATCAAGCTACCACAATCCGTCAGATTTCCATATTAGATTTTCAACTTTATTTCTAAAGCATTAAGGCGCAAGGTTGATTGGGAATATCTGACAGTTTGGGCCACCCCAAACTGTCCCGTGACCTGCTGCCCTTCGTACAAAGTTTGATCATTGTACGGCGGCGCCTAGTGTATAGTGAGTCAGATAGCCAGATCAAACCAGTCAATTGGGTCAGATTGCGGATTGGTTAAAAAAAAACCCGTGGCGCTGGCGCACAGGCAAGTCACACGGGTGGGTTTTAGTCAGTAAAAGTCTAACACGCAATTCCGCTCTGCGCAGAACGGGAGAGGTTATATGATGATTCCCCATCCGCAAAAAAGTAGTAAAAAGGGCAGATAGTACCAAAGTATAACTTGATTAAAATGGGGCTTGTGCGTTACCCAAACCGCTGGTGTGATGTTGCTATCTAACTCACTATACATGAGGGGCCGTACAGTGATCAAATTTTGGACCATATAGTTATACTAGCTGTCCGCCCCGCGTGGAGTTCGGTTATATCGCGCTTTTTAGATTTCCGTCGGGAATATCAAATTTTTCCGGGATAAAAGGTACCCTATGTTCTTTCTCAGGGTCTAAAGATTGTCTGTGCCAAATTTCATCAAAATCGGTTGAGAGGTTTAAGCGGGAAAGCGTAACAGACAGACAGACAGACAGACAGACCGACAGACAGACAGACAGAGTTACTTTCGCATTTATAATATTAGTATGGATAGTATGGATGGTACTAGCTAGTACCATATAGTTATATGTCATCATGTACGTCATGAACAGTGTACGGCCCCTCATGTATAGTGAGTCAGATAGCAACATCAAACCAGCGGTTTGGGTAACGCCCAAGCCCCATTTGAATAAAGTTAAATACCACATAAAACAACACATACGGTTATTGAAATTACAAACGCATGCTGCGTCAATTCAGACAATTGTCCAAACGGCGCGCGGCGGTCTCATTCAATCAATGTGCATCCATTTGTAAATGGGTCGCCATAGAAATGCATTTGGTGATGCGATGTTTCAGCGGATCTTTATTGTGAGGAGAATGGGGAAGTTAGTTGTTGTAGTTCGTTTGTGTTTTGTTTAGGTACTTATGTCGTATGTACTTTAATTTGACGTTATTGCAAGTTAAATAAATATCAACTTTAGGTTGTTGATAATTAAGTAGATTACAGAGTGAAAGAGTATTATTAAAAGAGTTATTACCGAGTACATCGAGGGACAATTTAAGTGTCTTAAAGGCTAGAGTGAATAGGCTCTTAATAAACTAACTAACTAGCTTTAAATTTGTAGCTAATACCGAAATTTATTGTTTAGGAAACACAAAGTTTTAGCCTAAACTGCTGAACGGATTTGGATGAAATTTGGCACATTGATGAGTTTATAACCAGAAATAACACATAGGACTTTTTTATCTCGATATTCCCAACTTACTTCCCATCGAAACTTATGCGGGTGAAACCACGGGGCGTAACTACTTAACTAGTAAGAAATAGTTAACAAAAAACTTAAACCTCACTCATTATTTCATCTAGAGTCTAGACTGAGATTTCTCTATTGTGGTTTCGACGCAGACAATAAAATATTAAATGCATAATTGGACAATCCAGCTTGGAAAATTGTTCATAGACCAGACAATTTTAGGCTAATCAAATTGAAGCTACTGCACAATTTGATTATTTCTAAAAACGAAAACACAAAAAAAAATATTACCATGGACCACTGGTTACTGAATACTGGGTATTTATTAACACTTAAATGTTTTAGAGAAAAAAACACTTTACTACCTATTAAAAATGTTCAGTTTTCAACAGACATTCTGAAATAAACCTAATTTACACTATAATTAAGTTTAAATAACATCAATTGGAAACAAGGATTTAAATTGACACTAACACTCCGCGATAAACTCAACGATTTATAGACAACAATGGAAGCTAACGACTACAATGTCGGTCGAGCACTCAAGCTAATTCAAATAGCATTATTTATTATAATTAGTACAATTGAGATAAATCGTCAGATGGACAATGGTTAACTAGCCCAACGGTGGTTTGGGAGATACAGACATTGATTTATATGGGATTTTATTGGGAATGGAAATGAAAGAATTGTGTGTATTTTCAAACAATAGCGCCTATAAACATGATAGATCAGGAAGTGGAAAGGAGAAAGGGAGGTCCTTTGACCTGGTTTCAAAATACCTATTTAGTTTAGATGTATGAGGAACATTGCGGGAATCCCAACGCCCTACCACGCCACTAGCCGCCGCAGGAGACGCCCTGATCTGTGCAGCTACCATGAGTTTACATTACGAGACTCGATCGTCGATATCGAGCGCGGTTGACTCATCGATTGGCTTGCTTCAAGGTTGTAAGGTATGAGGAACATGGTGTAAAGTTTACTTATCATCATTATCATCTCAGCGGTAATCCCAGTCGCATCTGAAGCTTTTTTCAGCTTTGGAGTCCGGGGTCTGCTAAAGTTCACTTATCCTCCATAGAGAAGTTAGGATCTTCCGATGGGTGTTATTTCTGGCGGGCACTTACCCAACGGTTGAAGACGAGAAGTTTTATACACTGGTTGCTCGGTATACTCTGCTTGCGA
Source organism: Sesamia nonagrioides (assembly GCA_017933935.1). Lineage (NCBI taxonomy): Eukaryota > Metazoa > Arthropoda > Insecta > Lepidoptera > Noctuidae > Sesamia > Sesamia nonagrioides. Next base: position 605,263 of record JADWQK010001696.1, on the reverse strand, counting down.
GTTTCAGGATCTGCGTGATGCCAGTATAACGCGTTGTTCGCATAAATAATTGACTAAGCATTTATAAACCGCCAAAAGCTGGATCGGTTCCTTTAAAACTGGAAAAAGGACAAGTGGACTCCTGAATGATGGCCCAGGAGTGTGATAGAGGAAGCTAGCAGAAACAAAACATTTCAAATTCCATTTCAACCATACCACCCTTAATCCTAGAAAAGAAACTCACACAAAAGACATCCCAAACATAAATCAAAGAAAAGTTAAATATTTATTTCAAAAACACTAGACCGATGAAAGCACACACAAAAAACGAAAACATAAACAAACAGCCAAAAATACCAACACCATCAACAAACACTCATACCGACATTAATGAATCACTCCTCCAAGCTCGCTAATATAAAATTAGATAGCGTTCCGTATAAAATACGAGTAAAACATACACACTCAAATTCTTACTATCATTCTTTCGTCACTGCGTCTTCGACTAGGGCAAAGAATAAGTGGGGGAAGAGATGTGGCAGTCGGTTTTTACCCGCCTATAGTTAGGTAGATGACTGTTGGGTTACAGGTTATAGAATGAAGTGAATACATTTTTGTACACGGAGCTTCTTTAATCTCCACAGCCAAGCTACCGGGTCCCCTGGGAAGACTAATTGAAAAGCTCGAGATTTTCGGAATCAAAGATCACCAAATAACATCATCATCATCTCAACGTTAATCCCAGTCGCATCCGAAGCTTTTAGAGCCTGGAGTCCGCTTTACCAGTCTAACTGCTGATTTTGGCTAAACTTCGATATTTGAATTTCCGTGAAGCGACTGCCGTCTGACCTCCACAACCCAAAGGCGATTGCAGTTAGACCACTTGTTGAACTTTTGAGGGCTTCAACAACCCGTAACGATTGTTACTAGATTTTCGTATGGCAACCGAGATCAACGGCTTTACGTGCTTTCCGAGGTACGGCCAGACCAGTGCAAATTCATGCATACAAATATTTGCACTACGCGGTGATCTGACCCGCGCCTCCTTGCGCAGCAGCCGCGTTCGTTACGGCTACGCCACGGAAGCTGTCAAATACCTCCAAATAGCAGCCGGGACTAAACCGGGACGTGCTTTCCAACGCACTGAGTGAGAACATTCGACAAACATGGGGACTGGACTGGATGATGATGGATGTTGTATCAAAATAATCTGCCTAGCCTTTTCCCAACTATGGGTCATCATCCAGTCTTTACCGGATACCAGTATTTTACTTAGAGCGACTGCTTACCTGACCTCATCATATATAAGACTAGTTGATTGTCGATGTGGTTAATTGACTGCAACCCGAAGTGAAATTGACGAAATGGCACTTCACTCCAACAAGTCAACAACAACAGAAAAATATTCTGCGACCCCCAGCGAAGGGTTCCTATTAGTCACTGCAATCCCAAAGCCATATAATTTAAAGCTGTGAAGATGTCAAAAACTGAAGATCTGCAAGGAGTGTTCTTACATGTTCAGTAACGTTTTGGCTTTTCATAATCTACGCAAACATCTCAATCTAGATTGCTTTGAAGCGATTGCAAAAACGTGTGAAAATATATTGTTATCAAAAGCAATAAAAAGCTTTTATGTGTTAAAACACATTGATTATTTTATTAAATACACAATACAGTTTAATCTTATCACGTAATCATATCAAATTGGTTCTCTGATTACTTGAAACAGTATTAGATTTCAATTAAAAAAGTAACTGAGTAATACCATGAAATCAGAAAAATGTAATCAATTGTACTCATTTAAAATAGTTTCGTATCTATCTTATCTTTCACGCTGTAGCTCCCGAACCGATTGCTTTGAAATTTTGCAAACGTACAGTTAGAAGACCGGATTAAATAATAGGAAAGTTTTTATCCCGGAAAAATTTGATATTCCCGAGAGAAATCTAAAATGCGCGATATAACCGAATTCCTAGCGGGCGAAGCCGCGGGTGGAAAGCTAGTATCACAATAAAGCATATATTCTGTTAAGGCCTAAAAAGGAAACCGACAGATAGATTGACATAATATGTTTTTACTTTCAAATGTACTTATATCAGTATGGAAGTAAGGATTTCCCGAATTTAACGTGTAAAAATGCTCTGCACTCTCTAGGAAAAACATACAATTTTCTTGCCCCACTTGTAATTCATTGCGTGATATACAGCCTGGTAACAGACAGACAGTGGCATCTTAGTGATTGACTACCATTTTTAGGGTTCGGTAGCCAAATGGCAAAAAAGGAACCCTTATAGATTCGTCATGTCTGTCTGTCCGTCCGTATGTCACAGCCATTTTTTTCCGAAACTATAAAAGCTATACTTTTGAGACTTGGTAGGTAGATGTATTAGGTGAACCGCATTAAGATTTTGATGCAAAAATAAAAAAAATATAATAAATATTGGGGACTCCCATAAGTACCTACTTAGAACTGAAACTCATTTTTTTTTTCATCAAACATATACGTGTGATGTATCTATGGTAAAATGTATCGAAGTTTCTAAAATATTTTTTTTCTAAACCGAATAGTTTGCGTGACAGATGGTGTAAAAAGTTGGTCCCCCTCTAACTTCTAAAATAAGAAAAGGAAAAATGTAAAGAAAACATATGATGTACATTACTATAAAAACTACCAACGAAAATTATTTTGAACGAGATCTAGTAAGTAGTTTTCTTTAATACCTCGTAAATCGTAAACCGCTTATTACCGCAAAATCTTACATACAAATAAGTAACTTAAATCCTTTAATTTCATAAATCAATGGTACGAAACCCTTTGTGCGTGAGTCCGACACGCACCTGGCCGGTTTTTATCCCTTGCATACGGAACCCTAAAACAACCCTCAGAGAGTTCTCTCCGTGTTAGGCATAAAACAGAACAGTCGCACATTCACAGCTGACTCTTTGACAGGACCCAGGAATACAACTTACAGGGCGTCGACCTTATAGTTGCATCAATTTAGTTTAATTATTGGTTGCGCTAGGGTTGATCGTTTCGTTTATTTGTTATTAAGTGTTACAGTCTGATTAAAATGGCCTGGTTTAGGTACCCGCATCTTGATTACCCTGGCTGGTCAGTTTGCTGGTAGTGGCAGTAAGATTATTGTTCAATTTGTGGGGTAATTGCATAACACACTCTGACTAGCAAAGGGTTTTTTTTAACAGTTTAACAATGTTCATTGCTTTGTTCACGTTGCTGAGCTGACGCATTTTTCGAACATATTAGGTAATGGATTAGCTATATCCTTCAAAATGATGGAAAACGACCAATTAGACCCACACAACTAGCTTCTAATTTTTCAAAACTGTCCGTGTTACGTACCCAACCCTTACGTTGTTCACACCACTACGATCCGGACGAAACGTTTCGCGGTTCGCCTCATCTTTTATTATTTATTTATTTTCTTATTATACATTGGAATAAAAGCCACGCAAAACCATTTTCACGGTTTCTCTGTGGGAACGGAACAAACAGTCAATAATTAACAATAATTAATTGTCATTAATTAATTATTTATACCGCGTACATCGAGAGACTTGAACTATTTGCCAACGGCGGTGTTTCTGTTTAGCGTCTGTCTACAATTTGAGTGTCTCCAAGGCTACAGTGAATAGGCTCTTATTAAACTAGCGCGCTTAACCACCAACGATTGCATCACTGCTTAAATACCATTAGGCGGGATTGCAGTCAAGCACTAGTTTATGATTATAAAAAAAAAGATTTATGTGAAATAAAATAAGTAGCGAAAGACGGAAGAAACGATGGATGGAATTTCTGAATGATAATATAATTGATATTTTTAAGGAAGGGGTGACTGCGGAGATGTTTAGAAATAAATTGGGGTAAAGCCAGGAGAATGAATGAATGAATGAAGATATTTTGAATTAGAACTTTAATGCATGCCTAGGGCCTAGTGGTATCGTCGACGGCGACGGGCGAAGGGCCCGAGGCGTCCAACGTCCATCACACGGCCGAGTTGACATTGTAACGCATTCGCACACGCAACTCAGATGAGAAGAGCAGCCTCTGAGGGCTGCTCGCGCGAGAAGAGACCCGCCGAACTCGCGACAACGACGGCCGGCGGGGGTACCGTAGAATTGGGAGGACCCGGTACCCCGGAAAGGCAAATGACGAACGCTTAGGTGGTTTTTTATTCGGTAAGAATTCGGCACACCCCTCCGCGTCCTCGAGCGGAGGATAGTCCATGAGGATTATTCCACCTTCGGAGAAAAAAAAGGCCTAGTGTTATCGGCCACGACTTACAAGTAGTAAGTCGTAAGTTCGAACCCAGTCATGCACTTTAATTTGTGTCTCCCTACTGCTCTCAAAACTGTGAAGGAAAACATTGTGATGAAACCGGCATGCTCTAGAGACTTCGAAGACGTCTGACATCTACCAGCCCGCACTGGGCCCGCGTGGTAGATTACGGCCCACTCTCTCTCACCGAGAGGAGGCCTGTGTCCTAACAGTGGGAACATTATAGACTGATCTTGTATAGCACTGGCTCGATTAACAATGATAAGAAAACATCGAAAGATTATAAAAAATCTAGCATAGTGGAGGTGTCATAATTAAGGCTACTATTTCCTCTGTACAAAGGAGGTTTTTTTTTTTTAATAATTATAAAGTAGTGCTTAACTGCAATCCCGCCTGATGGTAAGCAGTGATGCAATCGTTGAGTGTAAAGCGCACTTGTTTATTAAGCCTATTCACTTAAAAAACTTAGGAATAGGAAGGATGACGGCAGTTGAGCGAGGTGATGCAATGTTAAACCCAAGACCAACACGACCAAACGATGCTGCGCTAGAGGGAGATTGATCTGGAGACTCTCCACAACCAAACTCCCGAGACAACAACATTTGGCGTATCGTACCCGCCACACATCGCAACACAACTGCTCAGACCCGTCCTCCGTACGGCTTCACCAGACATCATGCCGGAACACGACGAATCGCTTGGCGGCAAGATTTTGTCTGGTGGGTGGTAACTTCCGCCGGCAGCCGATGTTATGGCCTACCACCGAGAAAAGAGAAATAGAGAGAGAATTTCATATGTAGGCGTACGATAAAAATTAAAAATATAGGAAATACTTTATTTTCTCTCTAGAAGAAGAGATTTGACCAGCACAACATACGTAGGTATATGAATCTGGCCAGTATTATGAAGAGAAGAGTGTAGCTACCATGAGTTTTCATTAAGAGAATCGATCGGTGATTTACATCGCGCTTGGCGCTATCAATGGTTCAGAGTTCTTACAACCTTGAAGCGGAACAATCGATGAGTCAAACGCGCTCGATATCGACGATCAAGTCTCGGAATGAAAACTCATGGTAGCCACACAGAACCAATGAGCTAACTTCAAAAACAAATCATCATCATCAGCAACCTTTTATCGTCCCACTGCTGGGCACAGGTCTCCTCTCATACAGAGAAGGATTGAGCGTAATCACCACGCTTGCTCAATGCGGGTTAGCGATTTCATAATTGAGAGGCTGATGTTTTAACCACTAGGCCACCACGACTTTTAATTCAACATTAACCCTACATATCTAAAACCTTTACCGCCTACAAAGAAAACTGAAGCTAAAATTAAATTAGCAGTGCTTTTTTTTTGACGTTAAAAAACTGATGATTCTCAGCCTCATTTAAATAAATGTCTTCTGATTAGTAATTCAAACGACGCAACAACCCTGAAGCAGTTTAATTCCCCAGACAGCTTTGATGTTGACACCGAAATATTACTTCCTGACACATAAGACAGTCACACGATTCACTGTTTCGTAATACTGGTAGCATTAAATCCAATCTGTTCATCCGTTTGTATCTTTTCTAACTGCTGAACAGATGACCGGGTTTTGTTGTGACGAATAATCATATTTTTTTGACAAAGGTTTTAGAAATTGTGGGAAACTGCATGGTTTCCGTCAGATATAAATGCTTGTATGTGAATATGTGTATCTCATGCGTGATTAGCAATGGTAGCTCCGTGGCAACCGCCCCGATTTACGAATTTGTAGATCGTGGATTCGACCCAGCGGGTAACTTGTAAAACTTTGTGTAACTTTGGGTAACTTTGTGTTTCAGAAATGTATGGAGCCTGGGCAAGCACATTGTTCACTTAATGCTAGGTATAGTTAAGCTATAGTTAACTGTTTTTAATGTTAATTTCCTATATTTTGGCTTAGCTTTTATACAGATTCAATTTAATTCGGCCAAGGAGTGCAACACAACTACTAATAAATATGGTGGTCAGCAATAAGCGAAATAAGATTTTGACAGTGACATTTGATTGACGTGTCATGTATCTAAGGCTATCGTATCTATATTATCTACCATATGACTGCGAAAAAAATAAAACATAAATTCCGAACATACGGCCCATTAAATTAACAAATCAGCTCAAATAAACACTCGACAGGAACACAACGGGAATATAGAACTGCCAAAGTCGCCAATCAAACGTCATAAAAAGTGTCATGGCTACCTTAATAAAGGGTTATCTCACTAAAAAACGTTTCAAATAATTAATTATATATACTTGTATTTCTATTCAAATTAACTTAGTTGTATTTTTATGAGAATCTTCTATTTTTTTCCTTTTTATCTATACAACGTGTAACATAAAGGGTATATACGTCATACCAAGGGCATGGCATCTTAAGTTGATATCAAATCACAAATGATATCGGAAGGGTTTCAACTCAAAATAAAATACTCAAAAAGTTGGTAACAAATTTTCGGTTTCTTGTGTTTCTTAAAATCAAATCATAACACACGTGGCAGCACACTACATACGTTAATAACTACTCGTTACCCGTCACGTTACTTGCCAAAATCCGATAAATGTCTTCAATATCTCTGTGCGACTAGTATGATAGTGGCCTATCACAGGCGGTGTTTTTCCTCATAACTTCCTAACATAAAGAGATAGGATTAAAAAACCCTTCCAATATCGTTTGATATCATGTAAAGATGCCATGCCTTTGTTATGTATATACCCTTTATGTTACACGTTGTATAGCGTACATTGTGGTGGCCGAAAATGAAACATCTCCGTTGCAGGAATTCAAGAGACTTTTGAGAGAACACTACTTGTCGTTATGATCTTGTTCAACAAATACTTTTTGGCTAATTTACTTGCTTACCTATTATGTTCAGTATCTATGTATTTATTTTTGTATATGTATGTATTTGTATATCTACTTTAGTCATCATTCTCCTGCCCTTATCCCAATTTATTTGGGGTCGGCGCAACATGTCTTTTTCTTCCATGCATCCCTATCAGAAGCCATCTCGGCAGTCACCCCCTTCTTAGCCATATCATCCTTCACACATTCCATCCATCGTTTCTTTGGTCTTCCCCTACTCTTATAACCATCAACATTCATAATTAAGACTCTCCTCACGACATTCTCCTCAGTTCTCCGTAACACATGCCCGTACCATGACAACCGATTTCCACACAACTTTTCAGCTACCGGTGTCACTTTCAGACTTCCTCTTATATACTGAGATATACCTCTTATATACTATTATATGAAGAGATCGCATTAGTGATAAGGCCGCCCATTGTATGTTTTTTGTTCTATGTTTGATTGGTGTACAATAAAGAATAATTAAAATAGTGACGCAAATTAAAAATTCGAAGACAGGTGACATCTACCAACCCGCACTGGGCCCTCGATGTGGATTATGGCCTAATCCCGCTCATAGAGGCCCGTATCCCAGCAGTGGGAACAGTATAAGCTGATTATGATGTGTACTTTTTTTTTATAATTATAAACTAGCGCTTAACTGCAATCCTGCCTGGTGGTAAGCAGTGATGCAATCTTTGATAGTAAAGCGCGCTAGTTTATTAAGCCCAATCACTTAAAAAAAAATTAGTGAATAGGAAGGAAGACGGCAGTTGAGCGAGGTGGTGTAATGTTAAACCCAACAACACGACCAACGATGCTGCGCCAGAGGGAGATAGATGTGGAGACCCTCCACGACCAAACTCCCGACACAACAACATTTGACGCATCGTACCCGACACACATCGCAACACAACTGCTCAGACCCGTCCTCCGTACGGCTTCACCAGGCATCTAAACATATTTCTGAATTAGGGACTGCTGACTTTATGGATAACATGAAGAACACTTGAATGTTGAACATTGTGTTAGGGATGTTATGGATATGAAATTTTGGATAGGGATTACATTCAGTTACGGTTACGAAGCTCCCGTACATCCCTGCATTGTTTGTAAAAGATAGGTTTTAGCCATAGGCCCGACCATTGAGTCACACTTTGTAAAATCTTCACATTCATATTCTGTCAATAATACACAATATGTAACCAAAACCCTGTCTGATCCATGAGGATAATAAAGGTTAGGTAAACACATGACCAAATATATAAAATTTTACGTTGAATTTTGAAATTATCTTCTTTTCCCGCGAATTAATTCCAACATCCCGCAATTTGGTAGTTTTAAAAAAGTGACAACACAATTTTGACGGTATTATTATAAGCGATGCGACCACTTGCCGCGTGCCCTGCCCCCCGTCGCCCGCGCACCGATTGCCTACCGCACATGTATTAAGTTACCTCCTTTTGCGAAATAATATATTTTATTCGGGGATTTTTTTAAGTTTATCCCGGCTTTGTGGGCATTAGTAGAATCAGTTATTGATATTTAACAATACGTTAACAGATCGGACAGGGTTTTCTTTACATAATGTATAATAAAGGGTATTCTATTCTATACACAAAGATAAATTACTACATATTAAACAGTTCAATGTACCCGTCGTAATCTTAGTTTATCCCAAGACCCTAAGGAAGAGTATTATTATAGGTATATTACGTAGCATCTGCATGAACTCATAGATCATTCACCTATGCGCTAATAACTAGTACTAGAACAGTGAACAGTGCAGGGCCAGGCAATCCAATACAATGTAATGAACTGAACTACTATTAGAACGCTAGTCATTTCAGGACGTAGTATTTAGGCTTACTTAGCAGCGGCTAAAATTGTTCTCTGTTTCAATAGAGCTAAGTGGAATAAAAGGACCGCGCTTCGAATTAATTATAAAACTGTTTAAAATTTTGTGCATTTTGGCAGATCATTGATTTAAATGAGGAACAACAAAGGGCCAATAATACATCCTTGCGGTACCCCACTTGATGTATGTAGTAACTGCTTGAATTTACGTTTATCTTTGTAGTGATTCTATATTACGGGTTTCGTTTCCGCATTTAGTCCTTTAAGTGGATGGAGCATTGTTCGTGCTTTGTACCTGAAGCCGGTGGAAATTTGAGAAAATCTTAACGCATCACCTAGATTATTTACAAGAACAAGTCTTACTAAACAAACTATCTATTATTAGTCTCTGCTATAATTATAATCCCAGTTCATGCTCACTGAGACCTCTCATCCAATAAGTGACATCCCACCAAGGTTAGGAGTCTGAAGCCCTATACATACATGACTAATGTCACGTATGGCGATGTGATTGGATGGAAGGTAGGGTTCATAATTGGAGAGAGCTGAAATTTTGGTGAGTGATAAGGCTGATTGAACTGATGTAGGATGATGAATGTGCCGTCAATGGAATTCTTACTATTCAAGTTAGTTATATGGGTCTTAAAAAAGTACGTAAATCCAGTCGCTGCCGGCCGTAATTGAGTCGATGGTTGACAGCGAAGAGTCCTAGAATGCGGTAATTTCCTTCTGCAAAACAGTCGTCTGACAGGCTGTGGAAAGGGAGAGGGAGATCTCGTCCACTCACCCGTCCCACAGCAGGCGCACCGGGTGTTGGGGGAGGGCGGATAACGCGCTATTCCAGCCCCCCTAAATAGGTCCAGGAGTGGCAGACTCGGGGACGTCTGTCACCCCCTAAACATCAGGACCCGAGGTGGCGGTGCCAAGACTTCCACAAGCGTCACGGGGGAAGTCAAACACCTCACTCTATCATCTATTCTGATACTGGAACGTGGCACACCACGTAACCACGAACGATAGCACGCCACAAAGAGCACGTACACCGCGAAAGAAGCCGCAACACGGCTTGTACCCTTGAGTTTTTTCTGAGTTCAACCATGATCTTCGACCTCAGATTGTTGATCATAATTGCTATATACTTAATCGGTTTAGACATTTATGTAAAGGTAAACAAATGTAATTCGTTAAATTGAAGAGAACAACTGTGACGTAGCATGACAACTGTCGTGACTGGTATTACGTTCAGTCGGCTAACAAAGTCACGTGGTTTTTCTGTTTACCTTTAATTAACTCCCTAAACCAATGGAGTATAATATTAGATCATTCAAAGATTGTAATTATTGATTTGTAATGCACGCTTAACGACGCAATCAAGATTTTCTGATAACTGTTATTCAGATCATTACTGATAACGCCTAGGTCCTGCACTCTAATTGCATAGTACGGTTTCTATAGTTTTGACGGATATTGTAAATCCATTGCTACATATGTCCGAGAATTTTACCTGCTCAACAAAATAAACAACGCAATGAATGTTGTTGAACTGTCATTGCTGCTGTAAGTGTTACACAATTAGTTTGTTGCAGTGGTTGAGTGATCGACTGCTGCACTGCATGTCGCGGGTTTGCTTCCCGTGCGGAACAAATATTTGTATGGCCTACAATTACTTAGTTGTTCCGAGTCTAGCTGTTTGTATATGTGACTTCATATATTATGTTTGTAAACTCACCCATCTCACGATACAGGAAAAAAATACATCGCTGGGATAAATTAATTGGTCGGGGAGCGTTATTGGATTTTACGCAGCAGCAACCTGGACTCTGGATTTTATACCAAACACTATGTCCCTTCTTGAAAAGAAACTAAGCCTACATTAGTAAAGATTGCTGATTCTTGCCTCATCATAGAAAAAATATACAACCGGTAAAAACATTATCTGCTAATGCACTAAAGATTACGTTACACAAAAAAACCGTAACTACTTCTTGTATTGCGTTATTCTTCTAATAGTATTATAATTTGTGTAGTTACGGTTAATTGTCGTAGTAATCATTATTATAATTATGATTACTGCTTCATTGGTCTACTGAGCGCAAGTGTGGGAGTCTTGGGTTCAAACTACAGGTGGGCCAGTGTTGGTCGGTTTTTCAAAGAAGTTTCCCGAAGCATTTATCTATTTCGCGGAACTAACTTTTAATAAAAAACACACGTCGGCACATAAAGCGGTGCGGTGACCTGTACGCGTAGCGGGAGGGCTGGTTAAAGATGACTCGAGAAAAGAGTTCCTCGAAAGACTTAAGGGAAGACATTGCCAAGCCCACACCTATGATGGCCTGGAGTCAGCTGTTTCGGGGATATAAACTTCGTCGTATTATATCGTGGAGTCAGGATTTGCCGTTGTAGAAAAGGAAAGTATCAAAAGGCTTTGGAAGCATTGGCCTCTTGCCTATGCCTTTGATCTTTTAAATCTTGGCTTTCAGCAAGCCTGGAAAATAGCTTAATTGAGATACTGTAGTCAGACTGTAACTAAAAATATATGGGTCACCCAGGTGCTTAGCTTTGTTCTATGCTGGGGTCAGCTTCCATTCTAACTGCATGCAGTTGCATAACAGTATTTGACATGGGTTGCCTATCTGACCTGTAAAACTAGTTGACAGACTTTTGGCCTACTTGGGCTACCCGTGACAACTTTCAAAGATCCACGAATGATAGGAACTGAGAAATATAACAGGCAAATAATGTAAGTGAGCAGAACACATCTGCCTACCTGCTAGGTTTACAGACGAGATGTTACATAATAACTAGCGTCAGCCTTGGACAATGTTTTATGTATTACATACGTCACTTATGTAAGTACATAATGATAATGTTAAGATAGTTTCTATTCTTGTGCTGATATGTTCTGTGATTTATTGTTTGACGCACTTGTAGAATATAATTATCAGAATGGGCTGTGTTAAATCCTCGTTGTGGTGCAGGGCACAAACTGGATATTGTTGAGTATCAATATGCACGACTGAAAACTCCATGGTACTCATGGTCTTTGATGTACTACTAAACTCTGTAAAATGTTTTTAAAAAGATTGACGTAACGGTTTTTCAAGCTAAACCTAATGTAATATAAATGAGTCAATACAGTAGTTTATAAAGATGATTCTGTTCTTTTAATGTTGCTCCATAGACCCCAATGACCTAAAAACATAACAGATATTTCTGTCAATAGGCCTGTCAAACAGGAAGACGCTGCTTCTGCCGTCCGCCAAGAGATGCACCGCCTATGCTTATAAGCAGCTCAAAGCTCAGGAGCTTTGAGTTGCATATAGGGAGATTTATGATTCAAGTCCAGAGGAAAATGTTATAAGAAATAGATTTGAGTCTGAATGCTGTAAGAACAGGAGAAAACTAAAAAAACGATGGGTGAACTGTGTCATAGATGGCATGGCTAGAAGGAGGGTGACTACTAATAAAGTAGTATTCTTCTTCTTCTTCAGTCTATAAAGGCCCACTGCTGGACAAAAGTCTCCCCCGAGACGTTCATTACATTGGGGAGTTTGCCATAATCCCTATGCTTGGCAGGCGGGTTGGGATCACAGTAATTTGATATTCCACAGAAGCGCTGCTGCCCGCTTCACTGGTGAGAGCCTTAGTCGCCTCTTACGACACCCACGGGAGGATATGGGATGGTACTATTCTAAGCCCGGGTAAGTACGGGGCGTACCTATGAGTATAGAAGAAGAAAATATGTTGCAACGGCCCAAAGTAACATGGTGACAAAGGGGTGTCGATAGTGATAATGATGACAGGTGAAGGCTCAGGGAGCACTGCCATAATATATTTTCATTCATTCCTCTTATCTTCCATATCTGACTGATTACAAGGTGAAGGAAAACATCTTGAGGAAACCTGTACTTTAAGTCTGAAGTCACCAACCCGCATTGAGCAAGCGTGGTGATTACGCTCAATCCTTCTCTGTATGAGAGGAGACCTGTGCTCAGCAGTGGGACGATAAATAGGTTGATGATGATGATGATCTTCCATAACATTTCTCACACATCCTTCACTTGTTTAGCAACAAGTTATGCAGCATCGCCCTTCTTTAAATATGATTTAACTAATCAATGACACAATGACGAAATTAAAGGTTAAAGCCATGTCCATACCATTTTAGTGTTTACAGTGGGTGGTAAAGCCTACATATCTAATTAAATAGATACCCACCCACGTCACGCGTAAGCGTGAAAACCGTTGGAGACCTTGAGGAACCGCTATTTGTCAGCCAGCCTTGGTTTATGGCGAGTCTTTTCACCAGGTCATATAATAACCTCGAATAGCTTGAGCTGAGACGAGATAAGATTATTTTGTTACTACGAAAGAGTTTGATGGGAAATCGTTCACATTAGTCCTGAACTGAATTAGATAGAATTCTTGATCTTTGCAAATCGGTGAAATACACACATCAAAAGTGTCTAGGGATCAAGCATTTTTATGCGGATTTCTTGAGATTGAGATGTGGCTTTGTAATAAATTTATGATTTTATAAATTTATATGGATCCTTTTTGGTGCATTTCATAATTTGAATCAGGAACTGTGAATCAAATTCGAGTAAAAGGTGAAAATCAGCTGTCAATATTTTCCCTATAAAAACATACAACGCATTGAAGACATTATTAGTGCTACTGTTTCCCTACTACTGATTAAAACCAACGTTATTATGGAGCGGCGACGTCATTTAAGCAGGGAAGAAATGCTCAGAGCCGTGGGAATGATAAAAGCTGGTTCCCGGCAACGTACTGTGGCTTTAGCTCTGAATACAAGTCAGAGTGTTATCAGTCGACTTTGGACACGTTACCGAAGCACTGGTACCGTGGCTGAGCGCCATGGAGGACGGTATCGCTGCACCACACGGAGACAAGACCGATACATTCAAATCTTAACTCGAAGAGCTCCAACAATAACCGCCATGATGTTAGCCGTGAGGCTTCATCACTCTTCAGGGAACTTAATTAGCGACCAAACAGTCAGAAACCGCTTGCTTGAAGTGAACCTTCATTCCCGAAGACCGCTACGGGTACCACCTATAGCAATGCACAATCGTAGGATTCGATATCAATGGGCTCTTGAACACAGAAATTGGGCAGAAGAACAATGGCGTTTCGTGTGCTTTTCTGATGAGTCTCGTTTTGGTATGAGACCGGATACAAGACGTATACGACACTGGAGAACCCCTGGACGCCAACAGCGATTAAAATCCTGCCAGGAAGTCCATCCTTATAGTGGTGGAACCATCATGGTATGGGCAGGTATTTGGATCGGCGGAAGAACTGAGTTGATTTGGATCAGAGGCAACCTCAACGCTCAAATTTATGCTGAAACGATTGTATCAGACGTCATCGTTCCTCTACAAGTACAAATCGGTCCCTTATTTCAGTTAATGCATGATAATGCACGACCGCACACCGCAAGAGTTGTAAGACAGACTCTCGCCGCAGCTAACATCAATGTCCTGCCCTGGCCTGCTCAGTCGCCAGACTTGAACCCGATTGAGCATGCATGGGATATGCTACAGAGAAGAGCTCTGCCGAATATGGAGGGTATCCAGTCGCAAGAAGACCTTTTTTTGTTGTTGCAACGAACATGGGCAGCCATTCCACAGCGTGATTTGGATGAACTCATTTTGAGTATGCCAAACCGATGTTCTTGTGTTGTTAGTGTTCGCGGTAGAAACACGGATTATTAATTGTTTAAGTTACCCAATAAAATTTTAGAGAAAACTGTTATTTCAGTCTTTTTTCGAACTTTTGTGTTAGTGGTTCAAATGTCAAATATCCCTTTATTAGGAAAATGGCAAATTTCTTTATTAATGCAAAGGTGACTTGGTTTATCGTTACTGTGACAAACGAAAACACGTTATTTGATGAATCCTTAAAGAAAATTTTAATTAATATCAATCAGGAGAAAAGTTATTGCAAAAATATATGTTGATCCCTAGACACTTTTGATGTGTGTATATTAAGTATAGATTATCTCCGTAAATATAATTACTTAAGTAACATTTTTTTTTTTAATAGTTATGAACTAGTGCTTGACTGCAATCCCGCCTGATGGTAAGCAGTGATGCAATCGTTGATGGTAAAGCACACTAGCTTATTAAGCCTATTCACTCAAAAAAACTGAGTGAATAGGAAGGAAGACGGCAGTTGAGCGAGGTGATGCAATGTTTAACCCAACAATACGACCAACGATGCTGCGCCAGAGGATGATCTGGAGAGCCTTCACGACCAAACTCCCGACAACAACATTAGGCACATCGTACCCGGCACACATCGCAACACAACTGCTCAGACCCGTTCTCCGTACGGCTTCACCAGACATCATGCCGGAACACGACGAATCGCTTGGCGGCAAGACTTTGTCTGGTGGGTGGTAACTTATGCCGGCGGCTGATGTTGTTGCCTACCACCGAGAAACCAGATCTTGATCTTGGGAGATCTTGTACCTATTCTGATGTATTAAATAAAAATGTTGACGATATGAAACAAGAAAGATTGAAGTTACAAGCTTCTGGGTAATAAAAACTTATCTTGGTGAAATGGCCTTACGGACCCTCTCTTTGGTGGAAAACGGGCCAATCTCCGCTAAGTCTGACCCAATCACTTCGATGAAGTTAAAATGCATTATTTATCCGTCAATCATATCCTGTACATCATCCATCATCATTATTAAAAGCACAACTTCTCCCAGCACAAGCCTCTTTTCAATTGCCATTCCCTGCGATCGTTTACAAGGCTAGCACATCCGAGTTCTAATCGCGGTGGTAACAATGTCCCTTCATTCAGCACTCGGAACATAGCATTGCACATCGGAACATAGCCATGCTGATGGCGGAAATAGGTCAGTCAGGAGTTTTGAGCTTTCAAGATCAGCAAATAGAGAATGTCAAAATCAACTTCATGAGCTTAACCGATTTATTTATACATTGGTTACACAAGAACGGTTAACAAAAATGTCATTGACCTGAATGATATAACAGCGTGGGATATAGATAGTACGATCTGTATCTGAATGAGCCGTTCCATTGAACTGTAAGCAATGTTACAGATAATTAATAATTATGTATTTCTTATCTGTTTAATTGAAAGTAGCTGCGTACCGCGGTTTCACCCACATAAGTAGGTGTCGATCCCTTGTGGAATATCCGGATGAAAACTTGCCTATATGTTAATCCTGGTTACAGCCTTCGTGGCGGAGTGATGGCGAATGCGGCCGCAGCGCAGTGCAAATATTTGTATGCATGAATATAAATATTTGCACTGGTCTGGTAGTACCTAGCAAAGCACGTTAAACCATTCGTCCCGGTTGCCATACGAACATCTAGTGGCAGTCGTTACGGGTTGTTGGAGCCCTCAAATGTCCAACAATTGGTCTAACTTCAATGCTTCGATATCTCCTTCGGGTCGTGGAGGTCAGACGGCAGTCGCTTTACGGAAAATATCAAAGTTTAGCCAAAATCAGCAGTTAGACTGATAAAGCGGACCCCAGACCCCAAAGCTGAAAAAGCTTCGGATGCGACTGGGATTAACGCTGAGATGATGATGATGTTATTCCTGGTTGTAAACCATCTGCCAGTGTGCCTAATTTCCTCCAAATTCGTTCTACAACATCCTAGGACCTGGAATACTGTTGACGGAACACACACATTTATTTGTGGTATGTGCCAGAATTTGGTACCGGTACTCCATATAGGACCGTAATGGCAAGAACTGTTAAGTGCCGCAGCAACCGTGGTGGAAAATCATAAATCATCATCTTTACAATTCTGTAATTTAATAGATCTCGCCAATATTAATACATCTGGAACTCTACTATCTGGAAAGGAAAACTAATTTCCCATTAATCCCACATGCAAATATCGCAATTCTTAGTAACATTATAAAAAAAAATTTTTCCTTGAACATTTTGATTATCTTCAGATAATAATGAATCATGATATTATTTATGTTTATGACAAAGTCACTTTAAATTCATATACAAGACATTCATTGTCGTAAATTTTTTTACAAATCCCGGAATAAGAAAATGTTCTACAAAATTTTTAAAGGAGTTGGAAGTGAATCAATCTTTTCGCCGTAATGCGTGGGACGAGATCGTATGAATAATATCTCGATATGTTCTTATTTTTAGATAGCCTGAGATATAGCCTAATCCTCAATGTACCTAATGTACCCACAACAAATATTATGGATGTAAAAGTTCGTACGAATAATCCGAATAATCCATACTAATATTATAAATGCGAAAGTAACTCTGTCTGTCTGTCTGTCTGTCTGTTACGCTTTCCCGCTTAATCCTCTCAAGCGATTTTGATGAAATTTGGCACAGACAATCTTTAGACCCTGAGAAAGAACATATGCTACCTTTTATCCCGGAAAAAATTGATATTCCCGAGGGAAACCTAAAAAGCGCGATATAACCGAACTCCACGCGGGCGAAGCCGCGGGCGGAAAGCTATATATCTTTTTTAATCACGCAAGATCACAGTTACATCTCGATCGGGATAGGTCACAGGATTCACCTTGCTCGATTCCAATAAACATAAACGAACTGTTTGTTTAGCATCTGTAGCTTTTTTATTGCCAAACTGGGCATATAAATAGATTAGTAAGCAAATTTTACCTGCGATAGCTACTTTCATATGGAAGTTATTAAGGTCTTTATTGTAAAGATATAAGTCTTACTTTAAACCAATAACGGGCTGAAAGTTTCTGCCATATGCGGGCGAAGCTATGAGCAAAACAGTATTTTCAGCCTGACATTAAAAGAAAGCCCCCCTTTATGCGGGTTTAAATATTCTTTTTTTGGATAGATTATCATCCAATGATCTCTGCCGCTCTACGCCGAAACCGAACGGCGTGTCTGACTTTTACAGACTAAAACTCACCCGTGTTCCTTCACCTGCCTCTGCGTCAGGGAGCATCAATCAATTCAATCTCTTCCGAACAACCTGAGACAGGCTGGATTACTCTCTATTCAAGACATGTTCACGGACTATTTACTCCAAGCCAATGTGTAACATAATGCATAGTATAACAGTAACAATGTAAATAAAAAGGATATTGCAAAATTAGTCGATCATGACTTACTATTCAAAATTTAACATAGTCCAGTTGGCTATTCATGATGCTATTGTTGTTAACAAGTTTGACTATGTCTGATGAATGGTAGCTAATTCGGTGAATAATTTCCGATAATTCTAGATTTGGTCTATTGTGGCCTAGTTTGGTTGTATCCTTCAGAACCAGGAGCTTTGTACAGCAGAGGTAAAGTTTGCAAAGTTGTACGGGTTAATCGTTAGATCTACTCAACTGATATTGAAAATTCTTTTATCAATAGAAAGACACGTTAATTGTGGATGTCATATGCTTTATATTAACTCGAAAAATGAAAAGACTTTTACGTGGTAGTCGGGTTTTATCAAAAGTATTTATATTATATTTACAATTCAGCGAAGTTATCGCGGGTCAGCTAATTTCTTATAACTTTGTGTAGAATACTTAGTCTTTGATATGCTCACTCCTGAAACACAGGCCTCCTTTAGGAGAGGAAGAGGGCCATAAATAACCAAGAGGGTCCAGTGCGTGATGTCTTATTTAAAAGTTTTTCCAACTAGATACCGTGCCAGGACACAGACAACTTAAGGAGCACGGGTGTGATTCAGTCAGCAAAAGTCTGATACGCCCTCCTGTAATTTGTTGATGAGTTCGCACCCAAAAATAGAAAGGACCTGTCCGTTTCATCATGATTTTTCCTTCATTAATTTGAGGGCAGTGGTGTGGTAATAAAATACAGAAAAAGTGGAGGCTTAGGTCCGAACGCCCGTGTCATACCAATAGTCTACGAGTGCTCTTCAATTTTGTAAGATGGCAGTCTTTTTAAAGCAAGCTAGATGAGTTGATCCGCATACTATCGCCCAAGCCCAGCCACGCAAAAGGAAAATAAAACCAAACGCATCCAGCGGATTACACTTAAATACCGTTACATCATCTTATCTTACAATCACTGATTCACAAATATACTTCAAACCACAATAATATATTCGTGTGGGTAGTCAACAATTTTTCGCTCTACTGACTACCCAGCATTCAGCGCAAGATTGCAGTATAATCAGAAACAATACTTATGGTAATGTGATAGAGTTTAGAATAGAATGGTTTTTATGTAATCGAATTCTCTAATCTAGATACTTAATGGAAAATAAAATGTTTTCCTACAAGCTATTACGGTTAGAAAAAATCACGTTTGCTGTTTTATTGCAGGAAATTGGGTATGCGCTTGCGCAGTTTTAATTTGTAAATACTTATCCAAGCATACTTATACAAATTTAAAGGAAAAATAATACAACAAATAACTCATTTTTGGGGGGTAGTCCTATCGGTAGGAGTCAAATTCGTACCGCTATCTTCGCCCTGGTCTGTCTGTCATTTTCTTTTATAAAGTCTTTAAATCAATAAATTCTGACTCTACCGTTCAACTTAATAATTTATTGACATTAAAGACTTGCACGAATTTAATCCATAATTTATTCCCGAACCTCGAACGACCGTTAATACCAACTTAATATACGAAACGAAAGTAAAAACTGACCTCAAAGCGCTGCCCTGCTCCCTAACGTCGACCCCATTAATCGGCTCCTCGGTCCTCGCCTGCAATCCGGACATTTTCCACTAAACAGCGGACAGCAAGCACACGCTCCGCCAATCACAGCGAAGCTCGCGTCATCACGGTGACGTATCCGCCAATTGCATTGCTGGTACAGCCAATCGGATCATCTGTAAAGGGATATTTGAATTAAAATTCGGCGCGTGCGTTGGCTTATCGTATAAGGAGACAGGAAGTTTTGTTCTAGTACCAAACAGTTATGTAACTGTAATATGGACTAGTTGAAGAGAGGATATGGTTATAAATTATGTTAATCAGCTGCAGGTGTTTGTTGCGTCGGTCACGGTTTTTTCATTAAGGAAAGTGGAGCTGCATATAGCTGTGAAGCAGTATTGCTTATTTAAATAAGTTTCTTGCGAAACCCTACACTTATATTTTTGAAACATTATGATTTAGAAGTATGACCATGGATTTTCTTGCTTGATCTTTTCCATATCACTTGCTATGTTTCGGAATTGATAATTAGCTTCCTATTTCTCACTAACCTTGACAATTCAAAAGTGCCCGTAAATGGTTTAATTTAAATAAAAGCTCGAGTCCGAAACCACCCAACTTCCCCGAAGAATAAAGGGAAACTTAAGCACTTATGGACCACAAAATACTGCAATTAAATAGCTGATTTTAGATTAGAAACTGACACTAACGAAGTTAGGAAGAGGTTCGACAGATGAAGATGATTTTTAAGATGACGAAAAAGCTTTACATTTTGTCAATGTAACGGTGTTCATTGCGTTATTTATACTGTCGAGCAAAAAATGTTCAAAAATATAAAGCAATGGAATATGAATTTCTTAAAAACACTCCCAACTATTTTTGGGATAGTATAATCAGCCCATTATATTACCTCTGCTGGGACATGTTGTTTTTCTTCACAGATTTGAGCGCATAGGTCTAATGCAGTATAAAAGTTTTCTCATGGACCAGACCTAATCAAAAACATTCCATGATATGTTTTCCATCACAATGGAAAACATATCATGGAAGGATTCAGGACCTAAAATGATCAACCGACTCCTCGAATTCCGAACGAAAATTAGAATGCAACAGTGACCGAAACCTCGTATAGCTAAGCAACATGTCATGCGAGAGACATGACCTAGTAGATGATGACATCATAATCTGAACAGGTCAGTTAGTCATAGAAACGGATTTAGTATACAAAGACGTAAGGTCGATGCACCATCAATTAGGTCTCGCAACTAGTGGGTAGGTACGTGCGGCGAAAGAGTTATATGCGTAAGATCTGTCGCATAAAAGAGAAGTAGAAGAAGAAAAGGCATGAATTATGTTACACAGGAAATATAATTACGATAGAAGTTACAGAAACAGGAGAGGATAGGATAATCGCATCGGAAGGAAAGAAAAGCGAAGAATCCACTTTCACATCGTACCTACTGAACCGATTGTTTTGAAATTTTGCAAACGTAAAGTTAGAAGTCCGGATTAAATAATAGGGTACTTTTTATCCCTCAAATTTTGATATTCCCGAGAGAAATCTAAAAAGCGCGATATAACCGTACTCCACGCGAGCGAAGCCACGGACGGAAAGCTGTTGTTTATATTTAAGAAATTCCGAAACCAAAGGTTTATGAGTCAATCTGGTCAGGTCACTACTTTTCAGCTAAAACCTTACAGGGTCCTGTTTACAAAATAAGCATGGCAAATAAGACATGACCAGTCTCGACAGATCAGCCTCATTCATGTCGCGTGGCCCTCTAGTTCAAGAAGAAGATATGCAGCACTATTACTGAATTGAATTGAACAAGACATACTCGACCAAGCTCGGTGTAGGACGTTGGAATGTGTAACTACCCGCACACTATACAGTTTTGTTATCAGAACACACGCTGATTCAATAAAGTACCATGTTTTATGACTTCGCCTATATTATCGCTGAATGTCCTAAATTGCATATTTACGGCGTGTCGTACAGATAATGAGGTCAGAGAAGCCGTTGGATACAGATGACCTAATCTAGATCTAACGGCTGTTTGGAGCTCGAATGAAACGATATGCAACTGGTGTCAGGCAGTTCGAGGACTCGATTACCTCGATGGAATTCTTGTTTGGAACTTGATGAAACGATTTATATATGACTAGCTTTCCGCCCGCGGCTTCGCCCGCGTGGAGTTTAGTTATATCGCACTTTTTAGATTTCCCTCGGGAATATCAAACTTTTCCGGGATAAAAGGTAGCCTATGTTCTGTCTCAGGGTCTAAAGATTGTCTGTGCCAAATTTCATCAAAATCGGTTGAGAGGTTTAAGCGTGAAAGCGTAACAGATAGACAGACAGACAGAGTTACTTTCGCATTTATAATATTAGTATGGATTAGTTGCAGAGCAAAATAAAATAACTTTATTGAGACAGTAAACCTTAATATCAAATAAGTATTATTTCATATTGGCAAATTAAATTATGAAAATAAAGTTTGTACAAATACTTAGTGAAAAATTCTGCCTCATAAACTAGGGGGACTCTGAGACTTAGGAGTCAGTGTGCTACTGTAGCTTAGTGAACAAAAAAGGCCTTTTAAATATAATGTGTGTGTGCTAACAAAACATATTGTATATTAGACTAGCTGCGCCGCGCGGTTTCACCCGCGTAGGTTTCGATATGTTTATTTTTTATATGCTCCGCTCCTATTGGTCGCAGCGTGATGTTATATAGCCTAAAGCCTTCCTGTATTAATGGGCTATCCAACGCAAAAATATCTTTTCTAATCAGACCAGTGGTTTCTGTGATTAGCGCGTTCAAACAAACAAATAACAATCAAACAAACAAACTCTTCAGCTTTATATATTAAGTATAGATTAGTATAGTTTGAAACCTATAAATAAACTTGACCTTAAATGTATTGATTGTAATATGAATAGAGTATGTAACTGTTTTGATGTGGTGTTATGTGGTGTGGTGAGGCGTAGTATGATGTGCTGTGGTGTGGTTTGGTGCATAAGGACGGAGGTGTTTCTATGTGATGTTGTATTCCATTCCTAGGCACGATATTTATATATGCACTCCAATGACAACTCATTCGCTGTTTTAGATATGTTTTTTTTTCTTCGTGTCGTTGCTCTTTCTCAGGGTCACGAAATTAAAGTCTTTTTTCGCGATTGCACAATCCTTGCCATTTGTTATTGACCGTCTACTCCGAACAGGTTTTTATTATTACAAATCATTAATCAATATTAATAGACGAGGTTTTCCTAGTAAAAAGTAAAAATATGACACGCTTGGAGTTTCCACGATTGAATAAACCTCCAAAGCCAAAGCCTAGAGCACAGGCGTAGAGTAGCCAGCCTTTCGGTGTTCTATAGGATGCATTTTGGGGAGTGTGCGAGGGAATTGCATGATTTAATTCCCCCATCTCCGTTCCATCATCGGACGACCCGTCGTACGGCTGGTTTTCACCCTTACGTTGTTAACACCACTACGATCCGGAGGAAGCGTTTCGCCTCCTCCTTTATACTGCGTACATCCAGGGACTGGAACAATTGGCCAGCGGCGGTGTTTCCGTCGGACTACAATTTGAGTGTCTTCAAGGCTAGAGTGAATAGGCTCTTAATAAACTAGTGCGCTTTACCATCAACGATTGCGTCACTGCTTACCATCAGGCAGGATTGCCGTCAAGCGCTAGTTTATAATATACTACTAGCTTTCCGCCCGCGGCTTCGCCCGCGTGGAGTTCGGTTATATCGCGCTTTTTAGATTTCCCTCGGGAATATCTCATATATTTAATAATTTTTCCGGGATAAAAGGTAGCCTATAGATGTTCTTTCTCAGGGTCTAAAGATTGGCTGTGCCAAATTTCATCAAAATCGGTTGAGAGGTTTAAGCGGGAAAGCGTAATAGACAGACAGACAGAGTTACTTTCGCATTTATAATATTAGTATGGAAGTATGGATATAAAAAAAAGCCTTGATTCAGAATGTGCTGTTGCTTATCATATCATGCAAGTTTGAAGTTTTTCGTCACTCTTCTGGACAGGATACAGGTCATTAGGATGAGTAGGCGCTGGTTATCAACCTGTTACTACTGGTCTACTACACTGACCTTTAGACCTAATTCTTTAGACCCATTATGTGCATTACTCATCAAAATTTCGTCTTCCTGTTTTTGTGATCTTTTCAGTTATCGGCTTGTCTCACATCAGGTCCAGTTGGAAACTGGCGTCAAGCCTGGTGGTCTGGCATTTTTTGATGAGCTGGGCCATTTTGGCGCAACTGTGGGGCATACTTTCCCACTAATTTCGTACATCGGACTTTACAAGTTTTATTTAGTCTTTGCTTTTTTGTCATGTAGATGGCAGCACATCAAGTTACTACAAACTGAAAGGAGATGTTTCATTTTGGGCCACCACTATGTACGCTATACAGCGTGGAATTTTAATGGTTGTTTTCCCGCAGCGAAACGGTTCTGTCTTAGTAATACAATCGTTTCATCATGAAATTAAATATTAGAAACTTGAAATGGCAGATTTAACATAGTGATAAAAAACGCACGGGAGCTTATTATGGTTTGAACATTGCTTTCCTTTGAGGCGGTTTCATGTACATTCCGAGTAGTACGGGTAGTACCTACAAGTTGTATCTAGCGTAATTAACTTTTCTCACTTTTTCGAGTTGATGATTTTTTTTATTTAATTTTTTAATTATTTTATAATACAAACATTTTTGTTTTTTACTCTATTCATCGAAAGTACTCCTTAAAGCAAATCGTTCTGCCGCGGGAAAACAACCATTAAAATTCCAGCGTGTATAGATAAAAAGAAAAAAATAAAAGATTTTCATAAAAAATACCACTAAATTAATTTGAATAAAAATACAAGTATACATAATTAATTATTTGAAACGCTTTTTAGTGAGATAACCCTTTATTAAGGTAGCCATGACATGCATGGTAACCATGGTTATGACGTTTGATTGGCGACTTTGACATTTCTATTATCCCGTTGTATTCGTGTCGAGTGTTGATTTGTGTTGTGTTTATTTAATGGTCCGTATGTTCGGAATTTATGTTTTGTTATTTTTCGCAGTCATATGGTAGATATTAAAGATACGATAGCCTTAGATACATGACACGTCAATCAAATGTCACTGTCAAAATCTTATTTCCTTCATTGCTGACCACCATATTTATTAGTAGTTGTGACAGCCTCCGTGGCGTAGCGGTAGCGAATGCGGCCGTTGCGCAAGGAGGCGCGGGTTCGATCCCCGCACAGTGCAAATACTTGTATGCATGAATATGAGTATTTGCACTGGTCTGGTCGTGCCTCGGAAAGCACGCTAAGCCGTTGGTCCCGGTTGTCATACGAACATCTAGTGGCAGTCGTTACGGGTTGTTGGAGCCCTCAAAAGTCCAACAATTGGTCTAACTGCAATGCTTAGATATCGCCTTCGGGTTGTGGAGGTCAGAGGGCAGTCGCTTCACGGAAAATATCGAAGTTTAGCCAAAATCAGCAGTTAGACTGGTAAAGCGGACCCCAGACTCCAAAGCTGAAAAAGGCTTCGGATGCGACTGGGATTAACGCTGGGATGATGATGATGTGTTGCACTCCTTGGCCGACTTAAATGGAATCTGTACAAAAACTAAGCCAAAATATAGGAAATTAACATTAAAAACAGTTAACTATAGCGTAACTATACCCAGTGGCGGGCCTACCATACAAGCCCAGATGCCCGGCTTGCCTTCCAAGCCTCACCCCCAAAAATAAAAAAAAAACAGTAAACAGAAGAAAATAGTTTTCAAACTAAATTTACGTAGACGTAATTAAAAATACAACGCATAGCGCAACTCAGTTTGAACACGCGCCCAGGGTCGCACAAGGTCACGGCTCAATATCTATCTCACTCGCACTTGCGGGCTCTTACCTAGTGCAAGCCAGGTTTAACCTCGCTTGCAATGCACTCTTCTTTCGTTCCGTAATATGAAGTATCTAGTAACATAAGTATACATATAACTATAGACATTTTATATGGCTGGATTCTGCTCAATAAAGCACTTCTTGCATCTGACGTTGTACACAACGCACTGTTGGATCAGTGTTGCCGTTTTAGTTTGTTGATTTTTTAGTAGTTAAGTACGATAATTTTCATTTATTTTAAGTTTGTGGGCTGATGTCACCGAAATAGAATATATTACACGAGGGAGTCCCAGGTATAATAGATTATTAAATAGGCTCATTCATGGACTGAATATAAGTAGTTTTCTTCGTCTTTCACGTTCGTTGATATTAAATATGAATGAGTGATAAAGTTATGGTTAAATACATCGAGTATATACTATACTTACTTTAGTATGTATTATACTTTTTCAATAACATTCGCTTTTTGACTCATTCAAGTGAAAAAAAGGGTTAAGAAATTTCTGTGACCAAAAAAAAAATATTTCTTTCATTGTGACTCTCCCCTCGAACCGCAGTAGCGTTAAGACGTGTCCACTCGTTAAATTTTTTATTAAAATACTTATTTCTTCGCTAATTATTGAATAATAAATATCGGACGAGTACTAGGCGCTCAGAAGATAGTGAGAGGTGGAAGCGGAGCGACTCAACGGGCAGAGCTGGACAACAACACCTGCGACGGCGACAACACTCTCAGCCCTCTTTCGGGTAACTTACGCCACAATCCATAAGCGACGGCGTTTTAGTGAGTAAATACTTCTTTATCATCCTAGAAGAACTAATTTATATGAAATGTCTGTTAAACGAACGCCACCGAAAAGTAATGCTAAACTCGGCAGCCCTATACATTACGGTTCCGATTCTATGCTTTATAATAATCCCAATAATCAGCAACCCTCAGATCTCAATATAAAAAAACGATCAAAACGTCGACTAGACGAATCCCAAAATGCTACTGATGTCACTTTGTCTGACTTACTGACCAAAATGGATGAGTTAAAAACCCAGCAAGATGCCAAATTTGCTTCACTAGAAGCACATATAAAAGAGCTTACAAGTCAAAATACTGACATAAAAGATTACATGGCTCTCCTGTCGGCAAAATATGATGACATCCTTATCAATATGAAAATCATACAACAGGAAAATCTCCACTTCAAAAATCAAATCAAAAACCTAGAAGGTAAAGTAGAACAATTAGAAGTCAATGCAAAATCCACCACAATTGAAATTAGAAACATCCCAGCCGGCAAGTTGGAAGATAAGGACAACTTGATCGACATTGCTAAAAAAATTGGTGAAGTGGTTAATGTTCCCATCATTCATTCAGATATAAGAGATGTGTTTTGATTAAAAATTAAAAACAAAGAAAACGGTCCAGTAATTTTAGACTTTACCTCGACCTTGAAGCGAGAGAAGTTTATAAGAGCCACAAGAACATACAACAAAGAAAACCATGAGAAGCGCCTGACCACTGCCAGTATAAATATGATGGGACCAGTTGAGCCCATATATATAGCTGCATCTCTCACGTCATCGATTAGGCGCTTGCACTATCTCACTAGAATGTTCGCAAAAAAACACAACTTTGGCCATTGTTGGACTTCCTTCGGCAAAGTGTACCTAAAACGCAACGACAACGAACCTCGCCTTCGTATCACCTGTGCAGGAGATCTAGAAAAACTGGAAAAAAACATCTGACTAGGTTTTTTTTTTCTATATTCTACAGTAATATTTTTAATGCATATTTTTTGTTTAAGTTTTCACGTTTCAGCTTCAAAAGCGCCTATGATACCTCTCTTACAAATAAATTATGTAACTCAAACGTGTATGCACACAATTCACACAAAACTGACACACACACCCATACACTTCTTCTGAATAATACACACACACACTTTTCACCACATAGTCGCATAAACATAACACATTCACAGATTCGAATTTTTAATGCACCTATTGAGCCAAAACAACAAATCAACTGCCGAAACCCATTCCAACATTCTAATGATGAATTGCTGATGAAATCAATAATGAATATGTCCATTGAATATTATCCTTATTATAAAATCTACTTTACACAAATTCGATGAATTAATAGATATCCAAAATGAAATCGACACCTTTAAAGTTGCCGATGTAGCTGTATGCGATGTTGATGACTGCACGTCTTTCCTGACTGCATCAAATAAAAGCCTCAAAATATTTCACCAAAACATTCGCAGTTTGAAATGTAATATGACTGGACTACTACCCATCTTGGCTGCTACAAAAGTAGAGTGGGACTGTATCGTTCTCACTGAGTGTTGGCTACCTTCTTCTTCATACATACCTAGTTTGGATGGATACGACAACTTCGCTTCAGCGATCAACCTTACCCAAAATGAAGGAGTTGTGGTATACTATAAAAGCAACTTGTTTTTCACTGTGGAAGAATACAATTTAGAGGATGCGAACTGCTTAGTCATTGTTCCTAATAAAGATACAATCGCGTTTGTTATTTACAGGCCTCCAGGTTACAAAAATCTTGACAACTTTTTCAGGTCTCTTAATTGTATGCTATCAAAATATTCATCAACCCAAAATCTGATACTATTGGGAGACATCAATATTAATATAGCTGATCACTCTACAGATAACAATTACTCAGCTTACCTGGACCTACTCGGATTCCACGGCATGCTTACTGCATATTCTCTACCAACACATAATAAGACTTGCCTAGACCATGTATTCCTTAGGACTAAACTTTCAGCTCTTTGCCTCATTCTGAACACTACACTTACTGATCATAATAGTGTAGCGTTATTCATAACTACTCTGCCTAGACTAAAGTCCCCTAAACCTGTTAAACGAATAGATTACTGTCACATAAACCTGGAACTGAAAAATATTGACTTCAACCCTATGTATACGATGTCCGACGCTAATCAAGCGGCTGATTTTCTTCATGAAAAACTAACTGAGGCTATTAATAAGTGTTCTAAAAATAGCAAAATTTCTAACCGTAAAAAGATCTTAAAGCCCTGGATTACCCCGGGTATATTAAAATGCATAAAAAATCGTGATAACCTATACAAGAAACTTAAGAAAGACCCCACTAACGAGATTCTACACGCTACATATAAAAGGTATCGAAATTTTTGTACTGGGCTAATAAAAAAACTAAAAAGAAATTTTGATAAATTACAGTTTCAGAAGGCAGGAAAGAACTCAAAAAAAATATGGCAGCTTGTCAAAGAAATAACATTTTCTAAAAAACCTAAAGATAATTCACTGGAATTATTATGCTCAAATAATCCACTAAAGTCAGCAAACGATGCAAATCACTACTTCGCAAGCGTAGGTAAAATACTGGCTGACAACATCACTTTGATACATCCACAAACAACGCCACAATCTTTAACACGGTATTGTCATTCTTTTGGTCTTCTGCTCACCGATGAGGAGGAGGTTAGGTCACTTATCTCAGGGCTAAAAAGTGAGTGCTCCACCGGTCTAGATGGAATACCTACTCAAGTCATAAAAGAAAATGCTGATATTCTGACCCCGCCGATAACATACGTCTGTAATCTTTGTTTTTCCACTGGTGTCTTTCCCAGGATATATAAAAAATCACGAATACATCCTATCTACAAGGGTGGTGCCGGGGACTGTGTCAAAAATTATAGACCCATTGCCATTCTACCAAGTTTATCAAAAATCCTCGAACGTCTAATTAACAGAAGACTCATAAGATATCTTGAAGATAAAAACCTGTTATCCAATGCACAGTTCGGATTTAGAGCGAACAAATCCACGTCGGACGCGGTGTTGGAATTGATAAATTACATAATCGGCAACCTAGACAAGAAAAATAAAACTATTGGAATTTTCTTGGATTTGGCAAAGGCTTTTGATACGGTCTCTGTGCCCATACTACTGATGAAGCTAGAATGCTTGGGAATCAGAGGTTTACAACTGCAACTGTTAAAAGACTACCTAACGGATAGAATTCAATGTGTCCAGTTAGGAAATACGACCAGTGAAGAGGTCCGAGTGACCTTCGGAGTCCCTCAAGGAAGTATCTTGGGTCCAACACTGTTTCTCTGCTACATTAATGATCTTTGCCAAATACAGATTCCCAACTCAAAAATTATCGCATTTGCAGATGACACAGCTCTACTGTTTAGTGCTAACTCTTGGCCAGAAGTATTTAAGAATGCACGGCAGGGTTTCAATTTGGTAACTCAGTGGCTAAACAAAAACCTTCTCACACTAAATATTGATAAAACTCACTATGTCGCTTTCTCAACTAGGTCCAACAATAAGCCGGATCCGTCACTTCAAATAACATCACATATATGCCCTAACTTTAGTAGTACTAACTGTCTGTGCCCTACTCTAAAAGCCCAGTCATGTGTCAAATATCTAGGAGTAATGATAGATAGTAATTTGAAATTTCATGCCCACATAGACCTTATTTCGGCACGCGTTCGCAAACTTATGATGATCTTTAAGTCTCTAAGACACGTAACTGAACCGAACGTGATTAAATCTGTTTATTACGCACTGTGTCAATCGCAACTGAGCTACTGCATTACCTCCTGGGGTGGTGCATACAAAACATATTTCTTAAACATTGAAAGGGCACAGCGTGCACTTCTGAAAGTAAGTCTGTCCCTACCATTTGATTTCCCGACTAAGGAACTCTACGAGAAAAGTGGAGTTTTAACTGTCAGACAGCTTTTTGTACACGCCGCTGTATTAAAGCAACATGACTCGGTTAAATATGAACCTAATAAATTTCAAAACCGACGTCGCAAAGATAAAATTTGCCTCGTTCCCTTATTTAAAACGAATCTAGCCCGAAGGTTTTTCAGTTACCAAGGACCTAACTTATATAATAAATTAAATCGTAGCTTATCATTCTATTCCCTACCAAAAAGGAAATGCAAAGTGGTGGTTAGAAATGGGTTACAGAAGCTGAACTATTCACACACAGAAAGCCTCCTTCACAATAATTCAATCTCATTTTGATTTAATACATCCGCAACTTACAATACTCACCCACACCTTCAGACATACACGCTCATACACATTTCTGACCCTCATACACATCATTTACACTTTGCAACTAGATACACCAAACATACATATACATAAGCGCAGTGAACACAAATTAAAAACACTAAGTTATAACACCGCGCCGCTTTCGAACGAAATCCGCTCCGCTTATTAAACTTAGACCGCACTGTATCACAGCTACAAAACTATAACTAGACAACTGCGCCTGCGGCGAGCGGCGGATCATCCGTCTACCCGCAGTCATGTCATGCACGTAATCCCGCGCGACAATTCTGTCCGAATGACGGTATGTAAGCTTGTATGACGAGCCAGTGCGTAAGAAAATAAAAATTGCGGGTGCCTTAGTTGATATTTTGTTCATGTTAGGTATTGTGTGCACTGCGCTCTCACAATTACTCATAGGTAATTATATATATTATAATCGATGTTTAGTTCTAGTGAATCAGTCCAGAATTGTACACATGCTTGGTTTTGAGTTCAATCTTTGTTCATTTTTTCTTTTTTTTTTCTATTTTGTATAAGTACCTTCACGCTTTATATAAAATGTACCCAGTCAAAATTGAATCTTCATGTCCGACGGGTGGGGCACTGGTGATCTGTAACACAGGCATCTCTCGCCTTTCACAGACACCAGCTCCTCACAAATCTAACACATACTAGACTGAGTGGTTGTACCATTATAGCTATAAGCAAGATATTGTGAGGAGAAATAAATAAATTATTATTATTATTATTATTGTAATTCAAGCGTTTATAAAAAATACCTAGTATAAAACAAAAAACTGGCCGTGTTACACATGTGAAATAGTTTAGCACTTTCTTGCGGGTTTTATTTTTTGTTATATTTTTTTCATATCTGGTAGAATTTTCAGATAATTAAGCGCTTTTAAAATTCATGGACCGGCAACACTGGGTTTGATTTGTATGAACATAGCTACGATTTGAATAGTCTCTTTGTTGTTTTTTCGAAGTTTAATTTTGAATTGATTGTGTAAAATGAGTGTAAATCCGTCGGATACCGATAATATTTATGTCCCTTGTGACGATTTCAAGTGTATTTATAGTTTGCTAAGCGGGGGAAAGGTAAATTCTTTAAGTTTTTCAGAGAAAAATAACCTCATATCTTCGCCAACACCTACGCCGGATTTAAGCTCAAACAAGTAAGTCTCATAAAAGGAAATTCAATAGATCCGTTTATAAAACTAATTGGATTGCGGGCTGTTCCCATTCGAACAAACTTTATTGTAAACTTGCCCATTTGATTGTAACAATTCCCGCTACGTCAGCTTCCGCAGAACGCGCATTTTCTTCGCTAAAGCGTATTCACACATACTTACGGAACTCACAGGCCCAAGAGCGACTTTCTGATCTTTCGATGATCGCGATCGAAAAGCAACTTTTAGTAGAAATCAAACGTTCACCAACTTTTTATTCTGACGTAATAAAATAATTTTTAAGAAAGATAGACGCATTGATTTAGAATATAAATAAAAGCTTTTTTTATTTTTTTATTTCTATGTTTTCGAAATCCCATAACTTTGTAGCATATTTAGATCGTTTGCAATTGGACACGCGCCGTTATGAATATATGTAGGGATTGTAGGTAGGTATCTTCGCTCAACACAATGAAAAGAGAAAGGCTTTTTTCGAAGCCGCCGAGGGTATGTCTTTGCTGGTACGTGTTATTCTTCTGCCTAGCAATATCATGCCTTCAGTGTGCTTTGATTAGCTCGCCGTCGTTAGACCACCGGCTTCTTGAAGCGAAGAATATGGTGATGTGGATCACAAAATCTTGTTTTGTAAAGAACGGTAAGAAAACGTATCATGGGCTTGCGTTATCGGTGGACCCTAGGCACGCCACTGACTATACCTAGCATTAAATGTACAATGTGCTGGCCCAGGCTCGATACATTTCTGAAACATCTTCTTTCTGTATTAGATTTTCAACTTTATCTCTAAAGGTTCAAGGTTGATGGCGAATTTTCGACAGTTTCGGGTAGCTTGACCTGCTGTCGTCCGTACGTATCTGGTGTAGTGTTCTCTAGTATTAGTCTGTACTAAATAATATAATTTATGTGTTTTCTTTCTTTCTCAGGAATTAAGAAATATTAAAAAGGTGAACGTCTCTCGTTCAAGATGTGCTGATTGTCAACCTAATTTGAATAAATGACTTTTGAATGTTATACTTATAAGTCAAATGTATGTAATTTATTCCCATTAATTACATCTAATGTGATTAAAGCACAGCCATAACAATGCACGCTACGAAAATGAAACGATAAACACTGAACGCCAATGTAATCCGGAAATCAAGCTCCACATTCCAATTCCATCTACCAAAATCAACAATTTACACTACTTCAAAAACCTTTTCAAGAATTCCTAAAGCATTTCCTTGTTCCCGGCATTTTATCACAGAATAATTGCCATTGGCGCCAATTCTCTGTTTACTAACTAAACTAAATTTCAGTTCAGTATACAGTATGTTAACTAACAGAGGGCGTTCCCGTTAACCCGAAATAGTATAGCATACATACATGCTAAAAAAAATATTTCCATTCGAAAACAAAATGTTTTAAAATTTTTTCCAATAGGAAAATATTCAATAAAAATTTTAAATTGACACGTAAAAGAAACACACTGTACACGTGAACATTAAAGACGGCAACGTCGCAATTTATTTATACATGACGACTACTATTTTGATTTAAAACAGGAGGTTTCAAATTTATTTCCAATTATAATTTTTTTATTCGGATTTTTTTATGCTTATTTTTCTATGCTGATATTTTTATTTTAATCTATTAATGATATATATTAACGAGTTTAAGGGAACGCCCTCTGTTATTTAACATACTGTATATTTTTTATTCTATTTCATTAAGATAAGAACAGAAGATAAACAGGTATTA
Organism: Sesamia nonagrioides; assembly: GCA_017933935.1. Taxonomy (NCBI): domain Eukaryota; kingdom Metazoa; phylum Arthropoda; class Insecta; order Lepidoptera; family Noctuidae; genus Sesamia; species Sesamia nonagrioides. The sequence continues at coordinate 571,658 of JADWQK010001696.1, read as the reverse complement.
GTTTATTATTTCATTTATTTTTAATAATTATAAACTAGTGCTTGACTGCAATCCCGCCTGATGGTAAGCAGTGCTGCAATCGTTGATGGTAAAGCGCACCAAACCTGTCAAATTAAGACATCTCGATACAAATTAGACGTAATTAATTAAAAACATAGCGATTAGAACTGCTCAGGATTGAGCTTGTTGGCGTGCCATGAAGGAGGCCTATGTCCAGTATTGGACGAGTAGAGGCTGATGATGATGATGATAGCGACTAGATTACGTCAATTTCCAAGCGGACCCCGGCCTCTAACGCGAAGGCCGCGTATGCAACCGGGACTGATCGCTGAGATAAAGATGATGATGACGTCATGAGATGAATAATTTAGACTGAACTGATTTTCTGATTTCTGTCTTTTTTTATGAAATACAATGAAAAAATGCACTGAACTTAATTTAGTTTGTGAACAAGGAAATCTCCGCAACCGTTGCAAGCTAGCTGGATATTTTATGGTAGACTAGACATGTTCTACTTAACAATAGATTGGTTACAGAACAATATCCAGCCGCTATTACAAGACGATTAGGCCATCTTGACAGATATAATAGATAGATAATGCGTTTCGGTCCGTTCGTGAAGCACTTTCTATACAATTAGGTAAAACTTTGTGTTGTATAACTTGAGTGAAGTTATTAGCTGGTAATGTTACCGCATGAGTAGATAATCTACCAGGATCTTAGCTAGGCCCGGAATACTTCCTTCTCATCATCAGCAGAACGACTCTACCCGAGGTTTCACTTAAGGTGTGGAGGTATGAGGAACAGGGTGTAAAGTTCACTCATCCTCCATAGAAAAGGGAGGATTCTCCGACCAGACAGGTGTTATGTCTGGTGGGCACTTGCCCAATGGTTGAAATTGGGAAGTTGTATATATGCTAGTTTAGTTGCACAGTAAACTCTGACTGCGAGATGTAGAATTCGTGTGACGGTCACTATGACGCGTTGTTCATTATTGTGGCGTTTGTAACCACTGCGGGCGATGAGCAGTGGGCAGCTTCCGCCCGGTAAGGACAAGGCCCGAGTCGACGCGCGGCGCGTGGTGTTTCACGCGCGCCTCTAAGATGTCAGAACATCGTGATGGGGTCCACGAAGACCGATGTCTCCTGGGCGAGGGTTGCGGGTTGTTTAAAAAAGAAACCCTGGGCCTGGCGCACAGGCAAGTGAAGAAACACGGGTGGGTTTTTGTCAGTAAAAGTCTGACACGCCCTTCCTCCGCCCAGAGCGGAAGAAGTCATTTGATTATTTTCCCTTCCCAAACAAAAAAAAGGCTTCCAAACCACAGGTATTTTTTGCCTGAAGTATTATGAAGCCATATCCAACAACCTGTTTGGTTCATTATTAAAAAAAATGAAGTGATATGATCAAACATTTTACCAGGTGTTAAAGGAAGGCAGGTGCATTCATATTATGGCTTCCATGGTAACAAAACGCCTAACAATAACCTCAGGCACCCTTTTGGCATATTAAACGGCCATTACAAGGTGAAACATTAATGTTTTATTAATAATTGTTTCGCAATTAATCGCGTGGGCGCTTTTACCTACTAATATAAACTTGAAAGTTTGTGAAGGTAGACAAATGGGTCTTTGTTACTCTTTTACGCAAAAACGATTGAACAAATTTGGAGGATATTTGACAGATTTTATTATCAGGAATAACACATACGACACTTTATATTCCGATATTTACACGCGTTTGAGATTTAGCTGATGAAACTATGCAGAGCGCAGTAGAATTATTAACGCGAATGTTTATTTTATGGGAATGGATGCATAGACAGTTGGATATTTGTTACTCTTTCACGCAAAAACTACTGCAAGGATTTGGATGAAATTTGGCACACAGGTAGGTTATAAATAACCAAGACTAACCCAATGAACTTTTTATCCCATATTTCCATGGGATGTAAATTAATGCGGGTAAAAAGACCTCTGGGCGCAGCTAGCTATTAGGCTATTAGTAAGTATGAATATGAATCAACTTTGTTCCTTATCAAGTTTTATAACTTTGTTAGTTTATAGTGTTTACGTCTTTTATGGCTTGTTACTTTGCAAGTTTACGACACGTATAGTCCTTCGTTTGAAAATCTCAATACATATATCCTGATTGACATGGGTTTTGGAGTATTTATTATAAATATAGTATCGTTGAGTTAGTATCCCATAACACAAGTCTCGAACTTACTTTGGGGCTAACTCAATCTGTGTGATTTGTCGGTATATGTATATGTCGGTATATATTTATATACATAATCAGTCTAAAATGTAACCACTATTGGGGCACAGGCCTTTTCGCAGTGAGGATCTTCGATTTTTTTTATTCTAGGACATGCCGGTTCCTCGGGATGCCTTTGGGAGCAGTGGATCACCACTAACCTAAATTACCTTTAGGTACACAAAGAGCCTGGGCGGATTCGTACCTGCAACCTACAAACTCTTAAGACGAGACCGTTACAACTTGGTCCACTGGTCTTTTAAGTAATATTTATACAATAAATATATCTAAAACATATGTATTAGTGTAGTAATTAATTAACGCACTTCCTGAAAGTAGTTTGTTGAGAATCGTTTACTGAATCGGTTTATATCATTTTTAATATACTTAGGTAATTTTTAATCGCAGAAATAATTAAAGCTACGGAAATTATTGTCACATTAACCCTGTTGTTTGTAGGTACAGACTTTTAAAATCGCAGTTGTATTTATACACATTTAATCATTCAATCCAATAATCCATACTAATATTATAAATGCGAAAGTAACTCTGTCTGTCTGTTACGCTTTCCCACTTAAACCTCTCAACGGATTTTGATGAAATTTGGCACAGACATTCTTTGGACCCTGAGAAAGAACATAGGCCACCTTTTATCCCGGAAAAATATGATGTTCCCGAGGGAAATCTAAAAAGCGCGATATAACCGAACTCCACGCGGGCGAAGCCACGGGCGGAAAGCTCACAATCTTTAGACCCTGAGAAAGGACATAGGCTACCTTTTATCCCGGAAAAATTTGATGTTCCCGAGGGAAATCTAAAAAGCGCGATATAACCGAAATTTACGCGGGCGAAGCCGCGGGCGGAAAGCTAGTAATATTATAAATGCGAAAGTTTCTCTGTCTGTCTGTCCGGCTTTCACGCCAAAACTACTGAACCGATTTTGATGAAATTTGGCACACTGGAAATTTAGACCCTGAGAAAAGACATAGGCTACCTTTTATCTAGGAAAAATTTGATGTTCCCGAGGGAAATCTAAAAAAATCTAAAAAGCGCAATATAACCGAACTCCACCCGGGCGAAGCCGCGGGCGGAAAGCTAGTGCAAAATAAAGAAAAATATAGGTACCTTATTCCAAGAACGTTAAGGTCTTCGTTGTCGTCATGTTAAATTAAAAATTAAGTGTATTATGATTATAACATAATATGTATTCTAATTGGGGTGTTTAAGGTTGTGTGTTCATTACATTACATGTTGTATATATCCCAAAAAAAAAATACAACCTCCATACGTACAGCATCCGGTCGTTCTGGACCTTAGCGCAGGAAAGCGTTGTTTGTATACAAAGAGATTGATTGTAAATAATATAATTTTAATGTTTTTGTTTCTATACCAGTACATGTGTAACAGTGTCTTTCAAAAGCCGATGTGTAATATTAGCGCCCGGATACGATGTAAGACATAAGCAATGCAACTACTAAAAAATAAAAATAGTTTCCTATTCTATTCTACGCCAAAAATCTCACGGCGCGGCACTTAAAATAAATCGCATCGACGCGCGACGCTTGCGCATTACGTCACAACGATCTAAAATACACGTAATGTTTACACATGCGATATCGCGGCCTCACTCGGGGTCATACCGACTGAAGCCGAGTGTTTTAATTGAAATAACCAAGGTAGATCGAGTGATCCGATTTTTATAGCAGTTTCTGAGTATCAGATTGGATTTTTAAATTGGTTGTGTGTGTTGATGGTATTGTCGATTACGCAATTTGTTCTACGTCATGGCCAATTTGCGGCTTTGGATACCATAAGTAAAGGATTTTGGACAGGGCAATGTGATTTTTATCTCCACTCTTATAGCTATCTATAAGAGTGGAGATATTGCACAGAATTTAGTGACTACGAGAGATATACTCTTATTGATTAACAGCACGGATAGCACGACCATTTTAGAAGGTTCTGAGGAACAGAGTGTAAAGTTCGCTCATCCTCCATAAAAAGAAAGAAAGGAAAGAAAGAAAATACATTTATTCAGCACAGACATAAAGACACATAAGTAATATATCTTATATAAACATACATCAGGCAGCAACAAATAAAAATCAATTAGATAGTAAAAACCCTGATTTAAAAAATATCAGCAAAGGGAGGATTCTCCGCCCAGACTGGTATTATCTGGCGGGCACTCTCCCATCGGTCGATGTCGTGAACTTGTATGCGTGCTAGTTGCACAGTTAACTCTACTTGCGAGATGTAGGATTTTGCGTGACGTCAGTATAACGCGTTGTTCGCATTGTAGCGTTGTAGGTATACAGATATAATGGTAGGTTTTTTAACTTCAACTCTTGATCAATGGCGCCTGTGGAATAGATACCACAATTTTGCCAATAACACGTGCAAATTATAGAAACTCTGAAAAAGACGGCCGCGTGAACCGTCTACAAGGAAGTTTTGCGGCAAAGTCATGCGGCCACTATGCTGCGATATTGATATGAGCGTGACACTCATCTTAGCTTTCCCGCCAAAACTCCAAATGGCATTTTACGATTTCGATGGCGAAATATCAGAAAGGAAGTGTCAAGTATCACTTTAAAGCAAAACACTTATAGTTCAAACTCTCTTTAATAGATGTCACTGTGCGCTGACGTCATGTTTTTAAATCGCGGTGTTAAGATTCTCTACCATTTGGTTGGGTCTCATGAATCAATATTTTTCCGCACCTCTGGTTTCCTTTCAAAACGCATAAATCTTTCGCCTTTTACTAAAGATTTCCGTGGAGGGGAACATTCGAGTCTTAAAGGCATGGGCGTTTTTGGTTTTGAACGCAAACTGATATTTATCCGATTTCAGATTTCAAAAACGATTTCAAAATCCGTTTTCAGAAATCTGATTTCCGTAGCGCCAAACCTCGCCAATTCGCTTGGGTACTTAGATTTCGATGAAATCAGATTTTCAACTTTTTGCTTTTTTTTTTGAATTTGCGCGGTTTTCATTCATGCTTTAATCTAGGCTTAGAACTAGCAGAAAAAACATATTTAAGATTACGCGTAAAAATTTTCTGGCGCATTTAAAAATCAGCAGATAATTTACAACAATTTTACTGACAATTATTTTTTTTGTTTACTTTATTTTTCCTTTTTTTCTAATTTAATTAATTAGGTATGTACCTAATTGTAACTTAAATATGTAAGTATACAATTCACTAAAAAATATTATTGTGTAATATGTCATAACTCACTTGTCACCAGGGTCAAAAATTACATACACAAACATTAGGCACTTCTTTCTAATTCCAAGAAATGTTGAGCCATAAACAAAAATACATGAACGTATAACCTCTGAAATCTAGTCTTAAAATACTTAGCAGTAAAGATGATATAGATCGCATTATAATATCCCTTAAATTTCCGAGAAGCGAGATCTAAATCACAAAATTCGCGCTATCTTGTTTACTCCGCTAAGTTACAATTAGAAAGAGAGAAAGCGAATTTCTAACAAAATCCAAACGCAAACTGACAGTTTTCGTTTGCTTGTGATTCCGAAGCGAAATCCAAATCAAAAATTCGCGCTATCTTTTTTACTCCCCTAAATTACAATTAGTTAGAAAGAGAGAGAGAGCGAATTTCTAGGAGCGAAATCCAAATCACAAAATTCGCGCTATCTTTTTTACTCCGCTAAGTTACGTTTAGTTAGAAAGAGAGAAAGCGAATTTCTAACAAAATGGATTGGAGTCGATACGTTTGCGTTTGATTTGGTTTGGTGGTTAGATTTCAGAAATCCAATCTTCAAGTTTGAGAAATCGATACGAACTGATTTTTGTATGAAATCGGATTTTGAATTCGTTTTGATATATCGGTCTCATGCCTAACTTATGCATTTTTGGAAAACTCTGCTTCGGCGGAGTTTACAATACCTTTAATAATTATCAGCCGCCAGCGACTATAGATAATGGCTAAGTCTGTAACCGTTGATAGAAAGAAGCACTTTTACTAGCTGCGCCCCACGGTTTCACCCGCGTAGGCTTCGATGTTTTTTTTTTTTTATATGCTCTGCCTTATCCGCGACCAATAGGAGCGGAGCATATAGCAAACCTAAAGCCTTCTTGGATAATGGGCTATCCATCTCAAAAAGAATTTTTCAAATCGGACCAGTGGTTCTTAAGATTAGCGCTATCAAACTCTTCAGCTCTATAAAGGGTGTATCTGACATCGACGCACAAACGAGTACCCAATGGTGGAATTTTTCGTCGGCTTTTTCATGATTTAAAAAAAATAAATGTAGTTTTTCTCACTTCAGACCATTCAAAATTGCTATACTTTTATAACCCAATAAAATTTTAAAGTAAAAATTCAATGATTCGCTAATTACATAAAAAAAGCGCAATGAAAACAAAATCCGAAAAACTATCTTATCAGCTGATTTAATAGAGTTCACATCAGGGATCAACGTCATACCTACAAACCCGCACGGCGGCACGCTTGCAACGTTCAAAAGCCGAGCCGACACTTTTTTAAACATTGTGTATTCTGTAACCGTTCATTAACAACATAAATGACTATCATAATTTTATTAGTGGCATGCGGTCTAGCCTTTTCGCGAAGTTTGCGTTACGATGTCAGATACACCCTGCATAGACTATAGACTGAAGGGGTATGTGGGTATCTTGAGTCTGATTCCCCAGTTCACAAACTATACGAAATTTAAGTTCAGACTAACTTTTTCTTTCTTCTTCAAGAAGAAAAGGACAGAAGATTAAATAAATATTAAATTAATTCTCTCAAATTAGTCAGCGCGTCGTAAATTCATGTATTCTTAATACCCATCTTTATAATCACGTCTAAACTGTCTATTTTAGTATAGAACTTCATAATAAATGTCTACGGAGCATCTTAATTTTACAGGACAGGTTTAGACTACAGAGCGAAAGTCATATTCTTCCAAACACGGCTATTAAATTGATTAACTCCGAACTTTAATAGTCATATAACTGTGATCACAGTAATATACATGGATGATTGGTTAACGAAATGATTGGAGTCAGTAACGACATATTTTGCTGCGTGAGTCAACAGGTCAGATGTCAAGTTTGAAGCCGCTGGTACTAAAGGGAAAGTTATACAGCACTAGCTTTCCGCCCGCGGTTTCGCCTGCGTGGAATTCGGTTATATCGCACTTTTTAGATTTCCCTCAGGAATATCCTTTTATTTTTTCAATAAAAGGTAGCCAATGTCCTTTCTCAGGGTCTAGAGATTTTCTGTGCCAAATTTCATCAAAATCGGTTGAGTGGTTTAAGCGGGAAAGCGTAACAGACAGACAGACAGAGTTACCTACTTTAGCATTTATGATATTAGTATGGATTATCTTACTTCATAACTGAGGTTGTTGGTTAAGAGCGATGAAAATGGTAGGACATTTTTCAATGTGAAAAACAATGTGAAAGGTTTAGAATAACAATTCAGGCAAAATAGGCTTTCTATGTGCCTTAGTTGTTATTTTAACCATTTCACATTATTTTTGAGAGTCCTAGTCATTAACGCTCTAGGCGGAGCGGAAGGGCGAGTCAGACTTTTACTGCCTAAAACCCACCCGTGTCCTTCATTTCAGTTTAAATGTTTGTACGCGCAAATCAGTGGCAATAGCAGTCGTATAATATCTTGTATTTGATAATACGATACTTGAGGAAGGCTTGTGGGTGGTATTTAACATCATGCTAAGACTTTCAGGAGCCGAGCAAACAATACAAGTACGAAAGAACAGTTATCGAAAATATAGTAATACCTAATGCGGACTGGCGACGGTATGCGACGGCGTAGAAGTTAGTAAAAAGTAATTGCAAATCACTTTAAAGTTAGGTCAGAAAATGGTACTAGGTGGATTCATGAGGCTAATTCAAAATTTAGAAAATTCTCTATAGTTTAGTTAGAGATAAGAGCACCGAAGATGGTTTTTAATGGATATTTACTATTTTTATAATAATAATAAGCTAGTTGCTTGACCGCAATCCCGCCTGATGGCAAGCAGTGATGCAATCGTTGATGGTAAAGTGCGCTAGTTAATTAAGCCACTCAAAAATAAACTGAATGAATGGGAAGGAAGACGGCAATTGAGCGAGGTGATGCAATGTTAAACCCAACAACACTACCAATGATGCTACGCCAGAGCGAGATTGATATGGAGACACTTCAAGACTAAACTCCTGACACAACAATATTTGGCGCATCGCAACACAATTGCTTGGCGGCAAGACTTTGTCTGGTGGGTGGTAGCTTCTGCTGGCAGCCGATATTATGGCCTACCAACAACTATTATGACTTAGTACAGAGTTGAAAAGAACTGTGTTACTCACACTATGAGAAGAATTCTTAATTGTAAACCAAAGGTATGAATACTTTTATTTCAGGATGGGATAACATTAAATGACCTTACCCGCTCTGGGCAGAACGGAAGGGTTTGTCAGACTTTTACTGACAAAAACCCACCCGTGTTCTTTCACTTGGCTCGGCGCCAGGGGCCAAAGCATCTCTTTCGAACTACCCGTGGCATAGTATTTTTTTTTTATTCTAATTGGGTTGTATCCTAAAAAATAATTTAATGTCCATCAGACAGATTTATAAAAAATTTTGAACACGTATTTTTTATTTTTTCTTTCTTTCAAATACTTAGGAAGATATATCTATTTGAAATGTCGCATGATGCATGAATTAGCTCCCTCTCCGTAACTTTAATACGCTAATATACAGTATGTTAAATAACAGAGGGCGTTCCCTTAAACTCGTTAATATATATCATTAATAGATTAAAATAAAAATATCAGCATAGAAAAATAAGCATAAAAAAATACGAATAAAAAAAATTCTAATTGGAAATAAAGTTGAAACCTCCTGTTTTAAATCAAAATAGTAGTCGTCATGTATAAATAAATTGCGACGTTGCCGTCTTTCATGTTCGCGTGTACAGTGTGTTTCTTTTACATGTCAATTTAAAAATTTTATTGAATATTTTCATATTGGAAAAAATTTTAAAACCTTTTGTTTTCGAATGGAAATATTTTTTTTAGCATGTATGTATGCTATACTATTTCGGGTTAACGGGAACGCACTCTGTTAGTTAACATACAGTATCTCGGCAGTTTTTGGTAATTTCAACAAAATAAAAAATACGGGTCTTAATTTTTTTTTATTATCTATAAGGCGAACTAATTATTTTTTTGATTTTCATACCTTGGATACATCCTAACTATAAACTAGTGCTTGACCGCAATCCCGCCTGATGGTAAGCAGTGATGCAATCGTTAATGGCAAAGTGCGCTAGTTTATTAAGCCTGTTCACTTAAAACACTTAGTGAATAGGAATGAAGACGGCAGTTGAGCGAGGTGATGCAATGTTAAACCCAACAACACGACCAACGATGCTGCGCCAGACGGAGATTGAACCCCGCTGTTATAACTTAGAACTATGAATAAGTACCAACGAATAACGCATAACGATAAATAACATACTAGGGACGTCATGATGTCTCGATGATATTTAACGATTCTAATTTTTAAAATTTAATTATTTAGGCAGTAAACATACGAAGGTCAGTGGCTTAAAGTTGTTTAAATAAGTTATTGGTACCAGTTTTGACAAATACCTTCCTACATAATCTGGACCACACAAGCTCGGCTTCATTAATATAAATCGAGTTTTTAATCCACACTCATTTAATAAATCCAGGCCAACACGAACTGAGTCAGCGTGGTGGGCTAAGACCCACTCCCTTTCTGGGGGCGGCCTGTGATCCGGGGTACTGCAAACTTTATACGCTGATTCTTCTTCTTCAGCCTAAAGAGGCCCATTGCTGGACAAAGGCCTCCCCCAAGGCTTTCCACCATGACCGGTCTTGTGCTGCCCGCATCCACCGGCTTCCCGCGACCTTCACCAGGTCATCAGTCCACCTTGTTGGGGGCCTCCTTACGCTGATTCTCTCTCTCTGCAGTCGGTCCCTCATGTCTGAGGATCGTGGTCAGCATTGGGGCAGTATTTCCAGCGGATGATCTGCCTCCATCGGTTTCGATCCAGCGTGTTTCTCACCACCGCGTAGAATTTAGCAGACGATGAGTCTTTGACTTGATAGGTCCATCTGGTTGGTGAACGACCACGCGATCGTTTGCCTTCGGTGTTCCCAACGACAATCATTTTTTCTATACTCTCATCGCCTCTCCGCATTGTGTGACCGAAATAGGACAAAATACGTTGCATATGGTCGACAAACGGGTTTTTGTTTTGAGCTGGTTAAGAATCGATACATTGGTGCGTTTTGCAGTCCAAGGTATTCGGAGTAATCTCCTCCAGCACCACATCTCGAATGCATCGATTCTCTGGCGTTCTCGGGCCAAGATCGTCCACGTTTCCACACCATAGAGGAAGATAGGGAATACCAGGGCACGAACAAATCTGATCTTGGTTTTAATGCCAATTCCTCTCCTCCTCCAAATGATGTTTAGACGGGTCATTGCGTTCTTACCTATCCCGATACGTCTCTTAATCTCGGGAACACAGCTGCCATCGTTGCAGATTTGGGAGCCCATATAAATGTAGCGATCGACGATGTTAATGCCAGGAATGTTACAGGTGACATTTGCTAAAGTTCCGGCTCGATCCACTATCATCATCTTCGTTTTTGTTCTGTTGACTGCAAGACCAATGTTGCCACTTTCAATTTCGAGTCTTTGGAACAGCTCACTCATATCTTCCATAGATGTTGCCAGGAGTACGGTATCATCAGCATATCGGAGGTTTCATAATCTCTTTCCGCCTATAGGAAACTCCTTCTCCTAATTTTGGATGGTTTTCCGCATTATGTATTCTCCATATATGTATTTTGAAGAGTGCAGGGGAAAGGCTGCAGCCCTGCCTCACCCCCCTCTTCGTTTGGAACATACTGGAGTATTCTGCGCCAATCCTGACGAAAGATCGATTTTTTGTGTAAAGACTCTGGATTAGGGCAACAAGATGTTCAGGAACTCCCATCTCTAGTAGCACACTCCCCAAACGCAAAAGCCTTCGACTGTGTAAAATGGGATAAACTATGGATAGTTTATCCCATTTTACACAGTCGAAGGCTTTTGTATAATCTATAAAGCAAAGGATCACGGGGCTGTTAAATTCCCTGCTTTTCTCAATAATTTGGCGGACATTCAATATTTGTTCCCGCGTTCCTTTACCCTTAACAAAACCTGCCTGTTCTTCGGGAATCTGTCGGCTTAAAAAGTAGTTCAGGCGTCGATTGATGACATAAAGCATATTACTAATCGATACGATAATATGTTACGCTGATTAGCTTGTATAAATTCTAAAGTCTAAAAGTCTAAAAAGATAAAATACAAACAGTTACAAACTGTGTTATCTTTTTACGCCTAAACTATTGAACGGACTTCGATAAAATTTGGCAAGGAGGTAGATAGACGGTCTGTTGGAAGATATTTCTTAAGAAATACCATTGTACTCAGACCTTATTTTGGTCATATTCTTATGTACTTTATTGTGTGTACAGACGACAGCACATCAAGCTACTACAATCTGTCAGATTTTTTTATTAGACTTTCAACTTTATCTCTAAACTGTTAAGGCTCAAGTTTGATTGGGAATATTTGACAGTTTCGGGTGGTTAAATAATAAAATAAATAAATAGCCATTTAGAAGGCATAGGTAACTTTTTGTCTCGGTGGCACCTTGCGGAGGCTATCAGAAGTAAATCTTCTACAGTCTACTAATCTTCTTCAAACAATCAAACTTGCCGGAGAAAATAGTACCTACATGTGAGTGTGATATATGGAGGGAAGAGGAAAATGTCGTTAAGAAAGTTGCATGGTTATAAGAGTAGGGGAAGACCCAAGAAACACAATGGATGGACTGTGTGAAGGATGACATGGTTCTTCTTCTACTTCTTCAGCCTATAGATGTAAAAGGCCTCACCCAAGGCTTTCCACGATGACCGGTCTTGTGCTTCCCGCATCCATCAGCTTCCCGTGACCTTCATTTTGACAGTACAATAACATTCATTGTGATATTGAACAGACAAATTTTATGAACATATGTATCAATCATCTGACAGCCTTTGTGGCGTAGCGGTAGCGAACCCGGCCGTTGCGCAAGGAGGCGCGGGTTCGATCCCCGCACAGTGCAAATATTTGTATGCATGAATATGAATATTTGCACTGGTCTGGTCGTGCCTCGGAAAGCACGTTAAGCCGTTGGTCCCGGTTAGAGATGGGCAGAGGGTTTAAACCCAATGGGTAGAAATGGGTTAAAACCGGGTTTTTTGGGTTTAAACGGGTTTAAACCCGAATAAAAACCCAAGAAGCGGGTCTTTATTTATTACTATCACTAATATCTTCGATTGTGGACCGAACACGACTTAGGTACTTCTAGTGTTTTTTGGAGTATAAATATCACTAATAGTGGTGTATTTAAGATCACAGCTAGTTTGACCACTTACTTTTCGAACGTGATATTTCATCTGTATTATTTATACAAGTATTTCGTCACAATCCATTCATTGTATGATTAAGCCTATTTTAAAATAATAGTTACAGTAGTTGAAGACATGCACTTTACTGCTGATTTAAGAGTCCATCCTATAAATTAACATTCTTCACTACATCTTTCAAGGGTATCAGATGCTAGGATTTCATGGAAAAGGAAGGAGTCTTTGTGATGAATTCTGTTTTCACGAAACCATTGTACCTCAAGTGGAGCTGGATTAGCACCGATGGTGAGACCAAAAACGAGATAGACTTCATAATATCAACGAGAAGGCATATGTTCATCGATATCTTCGTGCTCTATGCGGTTTAAGCTTTCACATCAGTTGCAAAATCACTTTGAATGCCTCGGTGAGTGCGTAGATGTGAACCACTATAACAACAGGTTTGTGGAAACTGCATACGGAAGGGTCCAAGTTCTTCAAAACCTTCCCTTCAAAAGGACAGAAGAAGATCTCCTGTCCCACCCGTCGGCTAATGGAAGAAAGACGGGAGGTGGTCTTAAAATCCCCTGATAACGCTTCGCGTATCAGATGCCTTAACAGACAAATCTCAAAGTCTCTGACTCGCGATATACGCCAATTTAATACAAATTGTATTAAAGAGGCTATCAAGCGGAACAAAGGTTCCAAAGTGTTCGCAAGAGATTTGTCTGTTCGACAGAGCCTACTTGTGAAGCTGAAGAATGGGGATGGTAGGATCGTCACTTCCACCCCGAGCTTTTTAGGTGAGATTGAGAAATTCTACGGAGAGTTATACACATCAACACGCGCACCTGTTGTGAGCCTGGCCAATGATCCTAGAGCCAGACTAACCCGACACTACACCAACGATATCCCGGACGTCAGCCTGTACGAGATTAGTATAGCCCTGAAACAGCTCAAGAACGATAAGGCGGCTGGAGATGATGGAATTACGGCTGAGCTTCTGAAAGCGGGTGGCAAACCGGTTCTTAAAGCGCTTCAGAAGCTATTTGATTCCGTCATTTTCAAAGGCGAAACGCCCTCGGCATGGCACAGGAGCGTGGTGGTATTATTTTTCAAAAAAGGTGATAATACCATACTGAAAAACTACAGACCGATATCCCTCCTGAGCCATGTCTATAAGCTGTTTTCTAGGGTCATCATGAATCGTCTCGCTCCGCAAAGGCTTTATATAGCAGGCTTCCAAAAAGGCTTTAGCGTCATAGACCACATATATACGCTGCGGCAAGTTATACAGAAGTCCGAGGAGTATAACAAACCACTATGCTTAGCGTTTGTTGAATATGAGAAGGCCTTCGATTTGATCGAGACTTAGGCGGTGCTACAGTCTCTCCAGAGCGGTGCCAAATTGACTATCGACACATTGGGGTGAGTGTTTGTACAAAAACGCCACCATGTCAGTCCGTCTCCAGCATCAGGACTAGAAACCGATCCAACTGCAGCCTAGAGTGAGACAAGGAGATGTCATATCTCCCAAATTGTTCATTGCTGCGTTGGAAGATATCTTCAAGCTCCTGGACTGGAAAGGACTTGTCATCAACATCAACCGCGAGTACATAATTGATCTCGGTTTTGCAGATGATACCGTGGTCATAGCGGAGTCCCTGGACGACTTGGGCAAATTGCACAATGACCTCAGCAGAGCTTCCTAAGTGGGTCTAAAGATGAACATGGATAAGACGAAGATCATGTCACTCGCTCACAATGAGCCTCATACGAAGGCTAAGAGTTACACAAAGGGCGATGGAAAGACCTATGCTCGGAGTTTCTCGGCGCGATCGAATCAGAGATGAGGAGATCCGCAGAAGAACCAAAGTCACCGACATAGCTCTTCAAGTCGCTAAAATTAAGTGACACATTGCTCGTAGAACCGATGGCCGACGGAGTAGTAAGTTTCTGAAGTAGCGGCCACGTACCGGAAGATGCAGCGTAAATAGGCCCCCAACAAGGCAGACCGATGACCTGGTGAAAGTCGCGGGAAGCCGACGGATGTGAGCAGCACAAGACTGGTCATCGTGAAAAGCCTTGGGGGAGACCTTTGTTCAGCAGTGAACCTCTAGAAGAAGTATAGTATATAATCTAATCTAAAAATAGCCTTTTTTTCTTCAAAAAACGGACGATGACTCTTACTATTACAGTACTATATAATACGGACTATAATATTCACAAATATTTACATTTACCGTGTTTAAATTATAATTAAAATAAAAACCCGAATAAAAACCCGGTGGGAGGGAATAAATGGGTCTTTATTGGGTTTTAACCCAGTAATAGGGTTTAAACCCGGTTGTTTGCCCATCTCTAGTCCCGGTTGCCATACGAACATCTAGTGGCAGTTGTTACGGGTTGTTGGAGCCCTCAAAAGTCTAACAATTGGTCTAACTGCAATGCTTCGATATCGCCTTCGGGTTGTGGAGGTCAGACGGCAGTCGCTTCACGGAAAATGTCGAAAGTTTAGCCAAAATCAGTAGTTAGACTGGTAAAGCGGACCCCAGACTCCAAAGCTGAAAAAGCTGCGGATGCGACTGGGATTAACGCTGAGATGATGATCATGATGATGTATCAATCGATTAGTAATATGCTTCAAAATGATTCCAATTGCTATCAAATCACTCTATTACTATTAAAAGTGTGTTACTTAAAAGTAGGGTGCGGGAGATAATCCCCCTTATTCATAAACGTTAATTAAATGTAACTGGTTATTAGCGATTATTTAACCATACATTTTCGACATTTTAACATCACATAACTTTAACCATCGTTTATGGATAAACACCACAGTGTTTAAGGGGTTTATTCATAAACAATGATTAACGTTAAGTGACATTAAAAGGTTTATGAATAAGGGGGTAAGATTAATAGGATGGAAGAAAAATTTATGATGTGCCGACCGTAAATCAATTGGGATAATCGGAGAAGAATGAGTATTGACTTCGCCAATACTGTTTCTGTCCTAGAATGGAGTAAAACAGAGCTGGCTCATGAGCATATTCTTCTCGATGAGAGGGAGCATACTCTTCAATGTGTGTTTATTTTTGTGTCATTATTAATTTATGCTTTATTAATGAAAATCTTGTCTTCATTACTCTTTCTATCTCATACATAATCAGCATATATTGTCCCCACTGTTGGGACACAGAACTCCTCTCGATGAGAGGGAGTAGGCCTTAATCTACCACGCTGGCTCAGTGCGAGTTGGTAGATGTTACATGTCTTCGAAATTTTTGGCTCTAGGACATGCCGGTTTGCTTACGACGTTTTCCTTCACCGTTTCAATTTACACAAAGTGCAGCGGCTGGCGGGGTTCGAATGTAGGTACAACACAAACAAACAGCTTTTGAAGTTTTTTTTCTTCAGCTTTATTAGAAGTATAGATTTATCAAAGTAGAACAATTATCATTGCATCACCTCGCTCAACTGCCGTCATCCTTCCTATTCCTAAGTTTTTTAAGTGAATGGGCTTAATAAACTAGTGCGCTTTACCATCAACGATTGCATCACTGCTTATCAGGCGGGATTGCAGTCAAGCACTAGTTTATAATTATATAAAAAAAAAAAGGACAATTATCACTCCGTACGAGATGTTAATAAACAAAGATAACACTATCCAGTTAGATATTACAGCTGATTGGGGGTAATAAAAATAATTGCTATCTACAGTAAGACAGAAGAAAGTTGCGAGTAAACGACGATTGTAGCCAATTATAGCCTCCATGTTGTTCATGAGAAGAGTAGGTAGGTACGTATAATATAGTCAGTTGTGATCTTTAGTGGATGTCACAGAAGATGTGACAGAAGGATTTTGCTGATATTTCCGCGGTTTTTTTTTATAAGGATAGAAAACAACCAATCACACTATCTTAGTGTGACGAAACATCTAAATTGAGGACCTACATAAGGAAATGTACAATACAGCAGACCATGACAAAAAAATCAAGTCATTTATTCAAATTACGCTGAGAATCAGCACTTTTTGAACGTTAATCCATACTAATATTATAAATGCGAAAGTAACTCTGACTGTCTGTCTGTTACGCTTTCCCGCTTAAACCTCCCAACCGATTTTGATGAAATTTGGCACAGACAATATTTAGTCCCTGAGAAAAAACATAGGCTACCTTTTCATCATTCTCCTGCCCTTATCCCAATTTATTTGGGGTCGGCGCAACATGTCTTTTTCTTCCATGCATCCCTATCAGAAGCCATCTCGGCAGTCATCCCCTTCTTAGCCATATCATCCTTCACACATTCCATCCATCGTTTCTTTGGTCTTCCCCTACTCTTATAGCCATCAACATTCATAATTAAGACTCTCCTCACGACATTCTCCTCAGTTCTCCGTAACACATGCCCGTACCATGACAACCGGTTTCCACACAACTTTTCAGCTACCGGTGCCGCTACCTTTTATCCCCGAAAAATTTGATGTTTTATGTTTTGTACATAAAACAGTCGCCAAAAACGCCCGCCTTTCGCCACTTCCTAGTGATTACGTTGGGAAGAAGAAGTGGCGGAACAAACTCCCCAGCAGCACAGCTGTCTGTTCATTTAAAAAACACATGACTTTATACAAATTACTATACTATATGTAAAGTAACTAACGTAACAAAAACGCTGGTACGGTCACGTCTTACGAAAACCGGCCGGCATGTTACGTGTAACGTGGGTAACAAATGTCTTGCCATGACACTTCCGCCGGGCCAGAACAAGCGAGACGGGGAGACCAAAGAAGTGCTGGCTTAACGTTGTAAGAGATGACATGCGCGCTAACAATCTCTTATAACAGGATGCCAAAGATCGCGTGGAATGTAGGAGAACATTGAATTATTTACCATATGACATCTAGTAGCCAATATACCAGCAAAGCAAAAAGAGGCACTAGAAATGGAAATCTAAAAAGCCTCCATGCATAAAGGGAGTGACAACTCACATATTCATACATTGTAATTAATAATATTAAAAACACTTAGTCAAATTAGTACTAAAATACAAATATGTTCTTGTATGGGCGCTAACTTGTATTACCACCATATATACAGTGCGATCTATTTTAACAAAATTTACACTTCGTTGAACTTACAGTTTTGAGCGGGCTTGTTCTAAGCTTATGAAACACCAATTATGAAGTGGATAGATGTTAATTATAGTAGAAATAGACAGCACCAAGTAATCATTTAGGTCAGAAACTTTTCCATAATAGGTATGTATTTCAGTTATTTTGGTCTAGACTACCTGTACACGAGACTTGACAAAGAGCCTTTGTTACTCCTTATAAAATCGGAATCGTACTGGCCAGTGAAATCCCGATTTTGTCAAAACTGTTCTAGTCGTTTCGGAAATAAGCCGGAACAAACAGAATCACTTTCATATTTATTTAGTAAAAAGCTGTTATTTTTATATTAAAAATAGACACATCAATATTAATTACTAGCTTTCCGCCCGCGACTTCGCCCGCGTGGAATTCGGTTATATCGAGCCTTTTAGATTTCCCTCGGGAATATCAATTTCTTCTTCAATAAAAGTTAGCCTATGTTCTTTCTCAGGGTCTTATGATTGTCTGTGGCAAGTTTCTACAAAATCGGTTGAGAGGTTTAAGCGGGAAAGCGTAACAGACAGACAAAGTTACTTTCGCATTTATAATATTAGTATGGATTTGTATACTTCATCTCTATAATTCAAGCTCTACTTAGGAAAGACCTATGAAATATCCAATGCAACAGTGTGGCTACCGTGAGTTTTCATTACGAGACTCGATCAAACGCATCGACCGCGTTTGGCGCTCTCATTGGTTGAGAGTTCATACCTTGAAGCGGGCTAATCGATGAGTAAACGCGATCGATATCAATGAACGAGTCTTCGTAATGAAAACTCATGGTAGCTACACTGATAAATCTATGAACCAAATAACAGAGAGGCCCAATCAAAGGTCTCTCTACCAACAATTACATCACACGTCACTTTTAGAATTCCACAATGACGTAATTCATCGCCTAGACATGGCGATTATGCTCACGGAATCAACAAGTACTGAAAACGTAGTATGTTTAACATTGCAAGGACTAGCAAAAACAACCATTTTAGGTCATAACGCACTGACAACAGACATGGTTCCAAGTGCCAAGGAGGATTGACAAGCTGGTCACGTAGTTTGTAAAGGTGTAAGTTTGGAGCGGAGGGCGGGTGGTAAAACTTTTTTTTACGTATGCTGCCTGCTAAACGGAAGACGTGGCGTTTAAAACAGAAGGTGGACCGATGACCTTGTAAGGGCAGGGGAATCCGCTGGACGCGGGCACCCAGTTGAAATGGACGACTTTCAGATGAAATGATGAATGAAATTATATTCACTTAGACGGTTATTCACCCTGGTGAGATATTCTCAATTTAATTATTTATTTATTGTTTACCGCAATGTTTACAGATGATGGAGAAATATTTACTGAATATAAAAAGTAGGAAGTAGGTGAAAGCATAGATCAAATAGGAGAGGAGAAAGGGCATTGGGCTTTCTGCTTCTTGTAACCATATTCTGGGAGAAATGAAAATCCCAACGGCGTTGCTTCAATTATCCCGACGCTTGAGAAAGAAAAGTTTGGGTAATCTTTTCAGATCCCTCGGGAAATTCCAGCTTGTTATATACATACATATTTGAGCAGGCTTCTTCTGCAATCATGAAAGAGATGGCCCGTTTCAATAAGCCATGTCTACAATTTGTAATTGTTCAAGAGTGATCAAAGATTCAACTAAAATCACAACAACCTCAAAGCTTTACTCCTGTCGGTTCTTCACCGCATCCAATTTCTTCAAGGCCTTATTCGGACTTTGTGACCCAAAAATTATACCACGTGTAACCAAATAGAATTCGCTTTAACTGATGCCTCGCCCTCCACCGTTAATGGCAATACCGGCGTGACAAGCGCATGACACGAGGACAATACTATGTTTGCACATAAAACAAAACCATTTAAATTGCTAATTGACTACACGGGAATATGGAGAAACGAGCCAAATATTGATTCCAACTTTGCTGCAGTGTTTTTTTGAATGATAAAACAGGGCTTCCGTGTCACTGACTCAGTTCAGGTTTTGGATAAATTCAGAGAACAGAACAGAGGGCAAATGTGGCTACTCAAATTTATGAATTCTTTTAAAACTTTAATTGTTGTATTGTGAACAAGCAGCGCTTCGTGGTTTCACCCGTATATGTGTCAAAAGGAATCTTTACTGTTAATCATAATCTATTTGCCGAATGTCAACCAAATCGTTTGTTTTTATGTAATTTGGTTACCATCGCCGCCCTGAGGACACGGCCAAGCCTGGGCAGATCTCCACCGTATGCTCCACAGTGTCTTCGAGCGATCCCTACAGTGGTAATCCACACTCTGGCGTCTTCTCAATCCTTATCCGGAACAGGGACCTCCTGTAACAGTTATGTCCGACGAGGACCATGCAACAACTATTTGCGTGACAGAGTGGAAAACATCCATTCATCCATCTTTACAAACTTAAAGACAGATCAGTATACTAACTATAGTATACTATATTATATAGTATTTTAAATTTTTGTTATGCTCCGCTCATATTGGTCACAGCGTGATGTTATATAGGCTTTTATCGAACACTAGCGGGCGCCCGCGACTTCGTTCGCGTGAAGTTAGTTATTTGAACATTTTATTTTAACCCCAAAATATACAGCATACATTTTAAATTCTTGTTAAGCTCCGTTCTTATTGGTCATAGCGTGACCTCCTGGGCTATCCAATGCAAAAAGTTTTTTTTAAATCGGACCAGTAGTTCCTGAGATTAGCGTGTTCAAACAAACAAACAAAATTTTCAGCTTTATATGTATATTACTAGCTGCGCCACACGGTTTCACCCGCGTTTTTTTTATATGCCCGCTCCTATTGGTCGCAGCGTGATGTTAAATAGCCTAAAGCCTTCCCGGATTAATGCGCTATCAATGCAAAAAAAAAAATTCAAATCGGACCAGTAGTTTCTGAGATGAGCGCGCACAAACAAACAAACATACAAACAAACAAACTCTTCAGCTTTATATATTAGTATAGATTCGATACCGATCGATTTACCGACCGACCGATTCGATTAGATTTCGGTACCTACTTTGATGTAGTTTCACCATCTTTTTTTTTGGCCTATTTGGTATCCCACTGCTAAGCAAAGGCATCCCCTTTTTCCTTCCAAACCTCCCTGTCTGGCCATGTTGGCGCTGCGAATGTTACCAGATTTTCACACCACTTTCGCCGTGATCTACCGTAACGGAGTAATATATTATATGTATAAATTTATTAAACATACAAATAATAAAGATATCTCGATATCATGTCAAGTTGCAAAACCGTGCAAAGCAGGGGTGGGTCGTTAGTATTATGAAAAATAATCCTGAGCCATGAGTATTATTTATTATGGAAGTAACTTCCGCTAGTGATTGATAGTTTCTTATTTCATTGACATTAATCGCGGATATAACTGCTTCGATCGCCTTTTCTAAATAGGGATTAAAATAATTCCCTATATAGAAGAGGTTCATGACCATAAGGAGATGCAAACAATCGAATCATTATCATGAACGGATTATTTGTATTACTGCTCGCTCGTAAACTATATTCTCGGACACACTTTCTCGGTGGTAGGCCATATCAGCTGCCGGCAGAAGTTACGAACGACAATGTCTTGCCATCAAGCGATTCGTCGTGTTCAGGCAAGATTGGTGAAGCCGTACGGAGGACGAGTCTGAGCAGTTGTGTTGCGATGCCCCGGGCCGCAGAAGACGCACCGGGCGCCGAAGAAGGGCGGATAACGCCCTCTTCCGCCCCCCATGAATGGGTCCAGGGGCGAGGGACATGGGGAAGTCCCCGCCCCCTATTCAATGGACCCCGAGGCGGAGGCGCGCGCCGATACTCGCGCGCGCCTCTGCCTGAGGCGATTCATGGGGTAGTTTAACACTCCACTACCCCGTGCAGACCGGGCCAGCACGAGAGGGTGGGGCCGTGGAAGAATTTAGACTCCCTCGGCTCCACGCGCGCTCGTGATAGAAGAGATACCGGGGTGGTTTTAGTCAGTAAAAGTCTGACAGACCCCGTCGCCCACCCCTGGGCGGCGGACATCCTATGAGGATTTCTGATAAATGTAATGTTCACTCAGTTTTTTTAGTGAATATGCTCTTAATAAACTACCGCGCTTTACCATCAACAATTGCATCACTGCTTACCATCAGGCGGGGTTGGGGTCAAGCACTAGTTTATAAGTATAAAAAAAAAAACTTAAAGAAAATATAGGTGAAGCGAGTGGGGGAAGGAGGTATCATTCAAACTAATGGAAAATCATTAATCGACCTCTCCCGCTCTGGGTGGAGCGGAAGGGGGTGTCAGACCTTTAGTGTCTAAAACTCTTCCGTGTTCCTACACTTGCCTGTGCGCCAGAGGCAGCGGTATCTCTTTCGGACTGAATCCTGGACACCAGCACCCTGATTGCGTTACATCCTATTACTACAAAGTTGAATCATTTTGAAGCATATTGCCAGTCCATTGCTTTATACAATACTAGCTTGCCGCCCGCGGCTCCGCCCGCGTGGAGTTCGGTTATATCGCGCATTTTAGATTTCCCTCGGGAACATCAAATTTTTCCGGGATAAAAGGTACCCTATGTTCTTTCTCAGGGTCTAAAGATTGTCTATGCTAAATTTCATCAAAATCGGTTGAGAGGTTTAAGCGGGAAAGCGTAACAGACAGACAGATAGACAGACAGACAGACAGAGTTACTTTCGCATTTATAATATTAGTATGGATGTAAAGAAAACCTTGTCCGACCCAAAAGGATAATAAAGGTTAGGTATACACATCACCGAATAAAATATTGTAATTTTACATAATCATCATAATAACAATACTAATAAATTTTGAAATAATCTTTTTTCCCGCGAATTAATTCCAAATTGCACAAAATTTGGTATTTCAAAAAAAGTGACAACACCGTTTTAGACGGTATTATTATGAGTGATGCGACCACGTGCCACGTGCCCTGCCCCCCTTCGCCCGCGCATGTATTACCTACTGCACATGTGTTAAGTTACCTCGCTTTTGCAAATATTAATTTTTTTAGGGGGATTTTTTTTAAGTTTAGTTCGGCTTTGTAGGCAGTAGTAGAATCAGTTATCGATACCTAACAATACCTTCACGGATCGGACAGGGTTTTCTTTACATATTGTATGTTCGAGAAACGTGTCTGCTCAAAAATTTCAATAACGCATGAATGCAGTTGAACTGTCAAAATGAAATCTATTGCTGCTGATAGTGTATTGCGCAATTACCCTGCAGACCAACCATCTACTTTAAATTATGGCAAACACAAAGCCAGTATGGCAATATATCTGCATCTTTGTTTGTATCTGTTTAATATTTTCGCAACATTCAGCATCTGTTGATCTTGAACAGTCAGTCACGTAATAAATGGAGTTCATCTGTCTGTTTTTGTTTATCTCAAGTATTGTGCTAATGGTCTAGTTAGTATTGAACTGACTGCTTGGGTTACTTTTGAAAGCTATAGTATTAGCTGACTATTGTCTGGTAAAGGTTAATTTTGTTTTCGTTTGCGGCAAGGTCGTAGTTGAATCTGGTTTTGCTGTTTTATCGTATGTGGTTTATAGCTATGACTATTTGTTATCTTTAAGTACATTTCGTAAGATAGAATCAATGTCCGACTATTTAACAACACATATATTCATATATCACACATCATCACATATATTTATTGTTTCTCGGTGGTAGGCCATAACATCGGCTGTCGGCAGAAGTTACCACCCACCAGACAAGGTCCTGCCGCCAAGCGATTTGTCGTGTTCCGGCATGATGTCTGGTGAAGCCGTACGGAGAACGGGTCTGAGCAGTTGTGTTGCGATGTGTGCCGCGTACGATGTACCAAATGTTGTTGTGTCGGGAGTTTGATCGTGGAGAGTCTCCAGATCAATTTCCCTCTGGCGCAGCATCGTTGGTCTTGGGTTTAACATTGCATCGCCTCGCTCAACTGCCGCCATCCTTCATATTCCTAAGTTTTTTAAGTGAATAGGCTTAATAAACTAGTGCGCTTTACCATCGACGATTGCATCACTGCTTACCATCAGGCGGGATTGAGGTCAAGCACTAGTATAAAATTATATATAAAAATAAAGAAAATATTAATTAGTTATTCTAAATATCGAATATACAATCGGACAGAATTAATACCAAACGTAATAATAGGGATGTATCCAAGGTATGAAAATCAAAAAAATAATTAGTCCGTCTTATAGATAATAAAAAAAAATTAGACCCGTATTTTTTATTTTGTCGAAATTACCAAAAACTACTGAGATATAGCGGATCAAAGTTACGGAGTGGGGGCTAATTACATAACGCCGTGGTATATTTTGCACCACGGCGTGACGTCATGCGACATTTCAAATCAATATATCTTCCTAAGTATTTAAATGAAAGAAAAAATAAAAAATACGTGTTCAATATTTTTTATAAATCTATCTGATGGACATTAAATTATTTTTTAGGATACAAGCCAATTCTTTGGTCTTCATACCAGATCTATTCTTGAATCAAACGGGTTAATCTTGATACATTTAGAATCAGTATAAAAACTGAATGTTCTAGACGTTCAAAACCGGTTAAATGAGTAAATATTTTTTGAGATCCGTCACCACAAGCCAATCAAATATTCTAATTAGCTGAAAGTCTGTTGCGGACCACAAAAAACGGAATCCAAGATCAAATAAAGGCAACAGTCACAACAAAGTGGAGGTATATAACACTTAACCTTACACACAACCAGCGCAGACGCAGCTATATTCAAATTAAGGTCAATTCTTTAGGATCTATCGCTAAATTAATTACCATGGCGATGACGTCATGGTGGCCATTTTGTGGGTCAATGTTGTGTAACAGACGTAAGTAACGTAATGTTTATGTGAATGTTTTGCGAAGGCACTGAGAGTAGGGTTGTCAATATAGCATGTAGACAATAGCAACTTTCAATAGTAAATTATTTTAATTAAGCAGGGTGAATACCCTACTAATTTTAAAACGGAAATTAACGCTTTAATTTGATACGCAAATGTACTCATTATCATACATTAAAAAGATTATAAAACAGATACATTTATAAATTACTAGCGGCCGCCAGCGACTTCGTTCGCATGGAGTTAGTTATGCTCCGCTCCTATTGGTCGCAGCAAGCCTTCCTGGATTAATGGGCTATCCAACGCAATTTTTCAAATCGGAGCCGTAGTTCCACAGGATATTAGCGCGTTCAAACAAACTCTTCAGCTTTATATATTAGTATAGATAAGCATAGATCCCCAGACTCCAAAGCTGAAAAAGCTTTGGATGCGACTGGGATTAACGCTGAGATGATGATGATGAGTACAGATATACACATAAGTACTTATAGATATTTCCCGAAAAACCCGAATTGTCATATTTGCCATATCATCAAAGAAGAAAATTGAGTTACATAAAAAGATAGACCTACTGCTGATGATGATGATGATGATGATGATGATGATGTAATTCAATGAGAGCAGACGACAGAAGTAGGCATTGAAGCCCTTGCACATAATATAAGAAATGAAAGAGAAATCTTTAAAGAAATTGATTAAATTGTATCTTAAAATAAAGAGCTTTTTGTTATTTGAAGAGTCAACCCTACAAACATATCATAATGGTGTACAGTTGCTGCCAAAGTTGATGTAGACAAACAAGCTTACGAAACTCATGCGCATACTTGAATGATACACGTCATTATAAAGTGGGTAGTCGGTCGTGTATCGAGGATTGTGATCTTAAAAGGCGTTATGTTGCATTTCAGAGATCCGGGTATTAAAAACGGTATTATAATTGCCTCAGAATTTCATATTATAAGTAAATATAAGTTTCATTTTATCGAGGATTTTAGCAAAAGTCGGAAGCGATTTAGATTCTTAGTCTCTTCTGACAGAATACTAGTTTTAGAACTAACATATTACGAAAGATTTATTTAAAGACGAACGGAAATTAAGCATTGTTTATTTTAACTCGTTCTTCATATCCATAGCTATAGCTACACGACTGACCGACAAGATTAAAAGTCGCCGAAGTTCCGGCACTCAAAAAGCCACATTAAGATTAAAACCACACAAATATATACCCATAGCAAAGTTGCCACAAATCAGAGCAAACCCCGACCACCTACGGAGATTCAGAAATACGAACAAAACCGCACGATAAAACATGCAAGTGAACTGTACACGGATTGAACCCACATCCAACAGTCCATATCGAGAGAGCCGGTTGGAAGTTACGAAAGAAAAAGATAAACAAATGTGTAAAGACGCCATTTATAATTATACGCAAGTTTTAAGTAGATAATGACGATGAATAAGAAAGGTTTGCCTTTGGTGGTAAGTCGGGAAATGGCAATAAGACTCAATTAAAAGTTTTATTGCCAAAAGAAAATATGTTGATAAGATCAATTTACATAAACTTAGATTTAGTTTGTTTATCAGAATTTTTGGTTTAATCAATGACTTCCGAATTAAGAAGGGCTGGAATCTCGAAGTGCGCATCAGTAGTAAGAAATATGTCGGTTTACAAGATCACTCCTAGCCCTCAATAAGACCAGGAGTACTTAGTAGTCAGTAATCCTAAGATGAGGATGAGAAAATTGTTTTAATTAATCAATTTTAAGGCTCTTTTCATTTGTCAATGAGTCGGTCAGTGAGAAAGATGAAATTATACATTCTAAAGTCGTAGTATCTATGAATAACGGAGAGCAAGAAACTCTATGGAAGGTAGTTAGATCAAAATATACATAGTTATAAAGAAAAAGTAGTTAAGCACAGTAATGGCACGGTTGATATGACTGTAATAAAGACAAGTTTAACAAAGAAAAAGGTTTATAGACAATAAACATCGATGATAGCCTTGTAGAAAAAGGTCTTCTTAGATTTCTGATGCAAAAAAGTTCGAGACGCACATTTTCCTCAACGATATTTCATAAATCAAGACCAGGCTAATTAAATCCAAGAACGGCAAAAGAAATAATTTATCTGTTTTTGCAATAGTTTCCGGTGATAGATTCATAAAGTAGATTCAAGCGGAACTTGTAAATGATTTTGAAATAAACTAGTGTAGTCTATCTAAAATACAATTAATTCTTTTAGTTTTGGTTACTTAGGCGTCGGGGTACCAATCCGCATCTTTCATCCGGACTTATGACCAAAGGACTGACAGCACTGCCATATTGATTGGCAATGCTAATAATATTTGACCAAAGAACGACCCAGTCACATGAAATGTCGGCTAGTCGGCGAGTTTTCTTATAAACAAAAGCGCATTTAGACCCATCACCCCAGTAATAAGTACCCGTCTTAGTGAGGGTTGTTGAAGTCTGTCATGTCTTAGAATTTATGTCTCTGGGAAATGGCGGTTTCTTCACAATATTTTTGTTTCAGTTTTCCGTATGAAATCAGAGAAAGTTTAGTAGATTTCTTAAACAAAATTATATGCAACCTAATTAATCGTCTTGCGAATTTGAGCTTCGGATGTCTAGCAGTAAACAGGTTTCTTTACTTGCCAGTAATCCCGGTTATACAAAAAAAAAAAAAAACCAGTTCATAGGCCTCGTATAAATCATTTAGTAGTCATAAAACAACTGTTAAAAAAGTAATGAGGCGCTACAGAGATACAAAGTTACTTTATGAGGAGTCTCTTGGAATCGTGGTACTGTTGATGCGTTTGTTGGCATCAATGGCTGATGTTTGACGCTTGTAGATGATTGCATGACCTTTTGAGATTTCAATCTACTTATGTTAACTTCCTAAATAGTGAAACAAAAATAGCATTTGTTGTTCTGGAGACCATTATAGTCATACGAGTTTGCAGTTCAACAGACCGTCCTGACGCGAATTCTAGATGATCTTGAAAGCCGAAACATGATGTTATATGCCTTAAACATATAGAAATAAAAGTACACACCTCGACAAGGAGACTTTTAGCATATAAATTAAACACAAATTACAATGAATTAAAAAAGTGTAAATTATGTTTGAAGTAATGTAATGTAAGTAATGTCGCTATTGAGCCCTAAACTTGGTTTATCCTTAATATATTTTTTACCTTTGTTATTCTTTAGATTCGGTGTTGATAAAAGGAAGTTTCTTCAGAATACACAAGAAGTAGTAACTCGTTTTATTGGCACATCCGCGTCATCAGTGATGACGACGGGACCATAGAATTGGGAAGAATTTACCTAATGAGGAGTATCCTGGTGCATTTGTAGCTGCTAACTAGTAAGTATGAGAATGTCCTCCGATCAGCTGGAACAGGTACGAGGTCATCGCCATTTTGAGAGCAGTGGTAATTAAATAGTTTACACTGAATTAGTGCCTGCTTGGGTTCGAACTAACGACCTACAACTCTTTAAGTCATGGCCGATACCATTGGCCACCTCTGCTCTCATTCACGACATGGTAATTAAACACACAACCCAGTTCCTTTCATTTCTAAAATTTCTATTGGACTCCAGAAAGGCCACCTAGTGGTCCAGTCTAATTCACCAACGATCCTGCATTTACGACAGCAACATTTGCTTCCCAGTAGGTCATTGAATCTGTAAACATTACGGAACATGAATCTAGGTAAAATACATAGTATGTCAACTTTATCAGAGGTTCAAATGATCTTATCCATTTTACAGTAATCCCACGTCAGTGAGATAAGGGATTTATGATGGAAGATTCATGAAGTTACTTCATGTGATGATACAGATGTCTGGAAGGCGTTTGTAAGATTTGGTAGGAGAATACTCTTCCGCACTTAGACGGCTTTTTTGTTTTTCCAAGAAATCGCTAGAATAATGCAAACATTTGTAAGCAAGTACGTGTTTTTTATTTAGATGTCAGGTATAACGGATTTTATGTGGTACTTAACGAAGCCGAGAGTCACTTGTTCGTCATTGTGATCATTTTTGGGGTTCTGTAGTTAGACGTTTCGGAACGCTTAAAAGTTTCGTCATGTCCAGCCGATTTCGGCTTCCAAAGGTTAATACTGAGAACAAAGATGAAACTTTGCCGGTATTTATAGCGTCGACAAAGTGGTAAAATGAAATCACAAAAAATATTATTACCTCCATTACACATACAATGGAGGCATTTTCGCGTGTTTACTCCGAAGTGTCAAAATCAAAAGTCATTTACTGAAATTAGGCTTAGAATCAGCACTTTTTGAACGTCGATATTACATAAGACAGTCCCCCAAAACGCCCACCCATCGGCAGTTCCTGGTGCTTTCGCTGGGAAGAAGAAGTGTGGAGTATCATGAGGTAGGTCTATTAAAACAATGAGAAAGTATGCAAGACACTCAAAGCATTATTATTTTGATAAAATACGGCGTCCCGTCCAATAAAAGCTAAACGACTGGTTCGAAAATCTGAAACCATGATGGTGGTCCTCGTGATAAATTTGGAAGTAAAACTATGTATGAGGAGTTAAAGACATCACGGAATCCTTCATGGTCGAGTGTGAATCCCGCTTGCCCGTTTTCGACCTACTGGACTATACCTTCTGGTTACAGAAGCATTGTAGTCTAACTTTTAATGGCGTTTTTATACGAAAACCAGTTTTTATTGTTGTAACATAAGTGTAAATATCCCCATGACCCCTGTACCGTTGCATGCACATGAGCACAATGTTTTACAATGTACATTGCGTATTACTGTAAACAGCTTTTCACACCAAAACTAAAAGTGGTTTCCTAGACTTTATTTTCTTCAATGTTACTTAGTTTGTTTAGAATCTTTAACCGTATCAACAAACCAGCAGGGTAATTACGTAACACACTATCAGTAGCAATGGGTTTGATTTTGACAGTTCGACAACATTCATTGCCTTATTTACGTTGTTGATCAGACATGTTTTAGAACACATGGAGTAATGGATTAGCCATGAATTAGAATATGCTTCGAAATGATTCCAACTGACAGTGTGTTACGCGTAATTGGGGTACAGTTTTATGCAGAATATCGACTTTGCAGAAGTTAAATGACATTTCGTTACACACATCGGCGTTTTATGTTCTATGTTATTGGTTTGGTTTCACACATTATTATTATATTATTTTCGGTTCAATGATCATACACCTCATCGAGCATCCAAATAGTAAAATTGATTGATCTCGGCAACATACATCGTATAAGACTTTTTTTTAGAATCAAGTCTTAACGATTAATGAAAAAAATATTAGATACCTACTAACAGTGGACACTAGAGGCAGTGAACAGAGCAAATTGATGGGGCCGAAAGGTTCTGAAGTGGCGACCGCGTACCGGAAGATGTAGCGTTAGATGGCCTCCCACGAGGTGGACCGATGACCTTGTGAAGGCCGGAGAAGCCCGTTGAATGTGAGAAGTACAGAACCGGTCAAAGGGGAGATGTTTGATAGAGACCTATGTCCATTAGTGGATAATTAATAACGCTTGCTGTAATTGTTCCTGTTATTAAGAATAAGACTGGTGATTATGCTGATATTGCTAATTATAGACCCATCTCGTTAGCAACAGTCATAGGTAAGGTATTGGACAGTTTGCTTGATCAACAGTTGTGTGAGCACCTAAATCTGAATGACGCTCAATTTGGCTTTAGGCTGGGTCTGTCGACTGAGAGTGCCAACCTCTGCCTTAAGCAAACGGTTCAGTACTACACATCTAAGAATACACCTGTGTACGCATGTTTTTTAGACCTCTCAAAGGCTTTTGATATGGTGTGCTAATATGGTGAAGTAGTCGCCGTCTGACGATGATGACGTAATGTTTTCTAACCTTTAAACCATGAATGAAAGAACATCACTGCAGACGTTACACTAACAATACGAGTAAGCCATTATTAAACGACCTTGAGAGGCACAGCAGCGGTGATATGTCGGCTAGCTCTTTATGTAAATCATTTCAGTAGATAATTCTGTTATTCAAGAAGATCTCTTTATCTTTTGATAGATAACATTGGAAGAGTAAAAACAATGTTTTTGTGCCTTTGTTTTGCTTCTAAATATACTCAAATTGTGGGACTTTTACTATATTTTGTTAATCAAACTAATCTCGGCAACAAACAAATGTCAAAATATAGGTAAATCGCAGGTATTTTTGACGTATACTGCGATCAGATTGTGAACTAACTGCGAGAATTACCTCTCAGCTAAGCTTAGCGACGGATCTTTGCATAGTCGAATTGATGTTATTTGGATGAAGGTTCTTTAGTTCATCTTGATTAGCTTGATTGAAAAGAAATCAATGGGATTATGTGGACAATCGAAGTTTTCACTTATACAGGCCGATGTACCTTGATGAGAGAAGCGCAGAACTAGCTCTGGGGCATGTCTAGTTATGGCTTGTAAGTCCAGCAGTGGACGTTTTTCGGTTGAAATTATTATTTGGACATTTGCTACATATAGCGGGGTAATTGCGTAACACATTATCGATCTTAATTTGACTCATTGTGAAAGATTTTACTAACCCATCGCTTCTTAAAATTGGCATTGTTCTTGCTGTAAATAAGGCAATGAATGTTGTTAAACTATAAAAATGAAACCCATTGCTACTGATAGTGTGTTGCGCAATCACCTCTCATATTCAGCAATCATCATCAACATCATTAACCTTTTTATCGGCCCACTGCTGGGCACAGGTCTCCTCTCATACAGAGAAGGATTTTTTTTTGGGACAAAACCCGCCACACTTTTCCCAACCCACTGCAACTCCTGAAAGCCAGAATCAACAGTGGAGACCGCCAGAAAAACGCCGAGCAATGAAGCTCGACGAGTCCCGGAGAAACGATTCAACTGTCTTGGGTCCCGCAACGAAATTAATCAGAAAAGAATAGCGGAGGAGTAAGAAAAAATATATTTTTTCCACTTCCCTCCATAACAAGCAGGAGACAGAACAGAACTAGGCCAATCGGCACAAAGGGATATTATTGCAACTGGGAGAAGCCCAGATTGCCAAGCACCACGGAATAAAATTTGATTAAGTTAATGGATCCTAAGTAGGTATGTGCTGTTACAATTGATTCCAATAATAGTTATGGCAAAAGCGCCTGAACGCACGGAAATTAGTTCTAGTTTCTACAAGGTCCGTATAATAAACAGAGAAGGATTGAGCGTAATCACCACGCTTGGTCAGTGCGGGTTGGCGAGTTCAGACTTAAAGTCCAGGTTTCCTCAAGATGTTTTCCTTCACCTTCCGTCATATACAGCAAATTTAGCTAAAAGGTGTTCTGAATACGAAAAGTACTATGTAAAGCAGAAATAAAGAAAAGCCAATAATATAATTTGATGAAGGTAGATCAATTTCGTCAGTTGAACAATGGTCTTAATATCGATGAGTCATTGTATACAATGATGGCGGGTGGTATAAGCGATAAGATTATCGCGACTATCTTGTTAATCTAGTAATAAATATGCTAACAGGATATTCTGGGATTTAATGCTATTCAAACCTCGGGAAAACATGAAGTTAGGAGTGGAGGAGAATCTATTTGGAAGAACAGAACCAGTTATTTCAACATTAGGTCAATAGCTTGGAATAGCCAGCGAGTAGCAGCAGGAGTAGCAGTTTTCAGGACAGCTGGCTTGGAGGCGATTATCACACTGCCACGTTCACGCCTCATGTCGCATGTCTGTTGAACGGGCGTTGCATTTTTTGTGTTGCACTATGCTTATGCGTTGATGTATGACCTGGTGATGGTCGCGGGAAACCGATGGATACGGGCAGCACAAGACGGATCATCGTGGAAAGCCTTGCGGGAGGCCTTTGTCCAGCAGTGAACCTCTATAGACTGAAGAATAAGCGTGTTTACTATACAAATGGAGACACAAGCAACGTTAATCCAGTAGTGTGATAATCCCCTAATACAGTTGAACCAACATGCTACAAGTATTTTATAGCTAACTAGCTTTACGCCCGCGGCTTCGCCCGCGTAGAGGTCGGTTATATCGCGCTTTTTAGATTTGCCTCGGGAACATCAATTTTTTCCGGGATAAAAGGTAGCCTATGTTCTTTCTCAGGGTCTAAAGATTGTCTGTGCCAAATTTTATCAAAATCGGTTGTGAGGTTTAAGGGGAAAGCGTAACAGACAGACAGACAGACAGACAGAGAGACCGACCGACAGGCAGACAGACAGACAGACCGACCGACAGGCAGACAGACAGAGTTACTTTCGCATTTATAATATTAGTATGGATGTTGAGTTACAGAATTTTAGATACTAAAGAGAGAAGACAGCAGAAAATCAATTAACACTTAACTTTTCTTGCTTAGCTTGAAAAGATAAGGCAATCCTGAGCATCGACGGTCGCTAAAAAGGGGGTGAACAATCTACAAGCAAATATGAAGGAGAAAAGTGACACGATAGGGATGGGCCTGATGATTCCTAGTCATCCGTCTTCTAACTTAACCCATACCTTCGTCACGTGCATTAGAAAGTGAAGTGACGATCACAATATGGTCAATTTAGTCAATTTATACATTATACATGCGCTGCGTTGCTTTGTAATGTTGATATGAACGACCCGTTAGATGCCTGAAGGCCGGTACTTGAATTTGTATGTACTTATACTTCTTGTTTTTATTTTCCTTTAATGGGAGTTTTTATTGTTCATGGTGGCATGTGATAGAGTAGCATCTGATGGCAGCTATCAGTTTTTACGGATAGAATATTGTTTGACTTTACCTTTAGAACAGTGTTTTTCAAGCTTTTTCATAGCACGACCCCCTCAGTGACAAAAAATATTTCGCGACCCCCTTCCCTGCTGCTTTTAACTTTAAATTTTTGTCCGTCACTTGATTATCTGTAGGTTAAACAGCAAAACAGAATACCCACAATCAACCACAGAAACTTTGAAGTGTTTGATTCCATTTGGAACCTTAAATAATAAAAAAAAATAGCAATCCCCTAGGGGGTCGGGACCCACACGTTGAGATACACTGCTTTAGAATAATCTAATCATATTGCTTTTTTAATAAAAACACTATTTGTGCAACACTAGGAAGCCCTGGAAACTCTTATTTGTACTAGCATCTGCCTGCGATTTCGGCCATATGAAGTTTCTTGTTCTCCGACATATCGCAACGCATCGCATCACCTGCCTTTTTTAATTTGCTTCCGTTCGAATCAATCAAATGCAAAAATATTTTTCATATCCGACTTGTATCCAGAGATTTCGTATAAAAAGAAACTTTTTAGATTTATTGCATTAGTATAACATAAACATTCAATGACAGTTTTAAACCTCCCGAACATAAACAAACATGAACATTCTAAACCATCTAAGGAGATAGGTACTTTCTTTTTAAACTTAACCTGCCATTCGACCATAAACGGCGTCTGCGCATATAAACAGACACCCGATGACAGCCGAATCTACACACTCAAAGTCCAAACATATCACGTATCGATTTAAATTCGATTGCACTGCAACTCGATTCTCCGAATCAGCAATTGTTTATGTTAGCATACCAGGCGAGATTTTCTTGGAAAATGTTAGGTCGATCATTTATGATTTATAATATGTACAACATTGACACGATTTAGATTTTAAAGCTGTTTTGCTAGTTTTAATGGATTTTTGTGTCGGTCACTGTAATAATTATGGCGGGAAATACAGCACAAATTGTGGCGAGAATTTTAAAGCTCTGGAAGCCGACTGAAGAAAGAACGAGCAAAGAAAAACATTACAGTACAACGTCGATTAACCGAATTAATTGGGACCGAGGTCGATACGGATAGCCGAAAATTCGAATAATTGGACATAGACTGGTAATAAAGGAAAACGAACCGTCACACATAGAATAAACGTTATGAAGTTATAGTCACTTGAACATCTCGATCAGAGTAAGTTGCAATTCCATCAGGCCTTAACAAAAATACTTAAATAGATTTGTTGTAAGTGAAAAATTGCTTGGGTTCCGTAGCCGAATGCAAATAAAAAAAAAAATAATAAATATTGGGGACTCCCCATACTTAGAACTGAAACTCAAAATATTTTTTTCATAAAACACATACGTTTGAAGGTCTTCAAAAATGATATCGAGGTTTCTAAAATATTTTTTTTTCTAAACCGAATAGTTTGCGTGACAGACGCTTCCAAAGTGGAAAAAAGTTGGTCTCCCCCTGGTTTTTTATAAATCCACAACTCTCATAATTCATGTACGTGTCGGTCCCGTTAACGTAATAAAACGTACCAATAGACTATAATAGTTAAACTGAGAATCATAAAGGCAGAATTTGTAAGTTTCCCCAAAAGTATAAGTATTAAAGATCCTCAATCTCAATAAACCAAAATCCAATGTATTCCGATCGGTCCTAAAACAAACAATAGGTAGGTACTCAGTTCGCGCTTTTTAGGACTTATACGATAAAAATTTTCAAAGAGTTTCAATAAGGCAGAATTAGTAAGTTCCCCAAAAGTATAAATAATAAAGATGCTCAATCCCAATAAACCAAAATCCAATGTATTCCGATCGGTCTTAAAACAAACAATAGGTAGGTACTAAGTTCGCGCTTTTTAGGACTTATACGATAAAAATTTTCAAAGAGTTTCAATAAGGCAAAATTAGTAAGTTCCCCAAAAGTATAAATAATAAAGATCCTCAATCCCAATAAACCAAAATCCAATGTATTCCGATCGCGAGCGGTCTTAAAACAAACAATAGGTAGGTACTTAGTTCGCGCTTTTTAGGACTTATACGATAAAATGTTTCAAAGAGTTTCAATAAGGCAGAATTAGTAAGTTCCCCAAAAGTATAAATAATAAAGATCCTCAATCTCAATAAACCAAAATCCAATGTATTCCGATCGGTCTTGAAACAAACAATAGGTAGGTACTTAGTTCGCGCTTTTTAGGACTTATACGATAAAAAATTTCAAAGAGTTTCAATAAGGCAGAATTAGTAAGTTCCCCAAAAGTATAAATAATAAAGATCCTCAATCCCAATAAACCAAAATCCAATGTATTTCGACTCGACCGGTCTTAAAACAAACAATAGGTAGTTCGCGCTTTTTAGGACTTATACGCCAAAAATACAGAGTGGTGCTGATAATACGACAATAAATGAAAACACAGACCATGCTGGTTCATAGGAATAATCCTGAACAATAGAAAAAAACCTAGCATCAAAAATAAAAAAAAAATCAAACAAACTAAATCGCATAAAATTGCAAACGGAATAGAACATCCTTTAAAATATTGGTTCAATGACCTCCGATCAGCGGGCGACAGCGTGTTCCTGTATCGACTTGCTTTTTCACGCCATTATTATTTAAGTGTAGTACCGCTGGATGCGGCGATCATCAACCTCTAAGCGCTTCCTTATCAACATGTACATCATGTAGAAAATGTGAAAAATTAAAAATAATTTTCTGTGATTAAACTAATGGATATATTTATATAATTTTTTTATGGGTAGACTGAGAATGTGTTGAGGTACACGATGTTTAATTTATTGTCGTATTGTCAGCACCACTCTGTATAAGAGTTTCAATAAAGCAGAATTTGGAAGTTCCTCAAAAGTATAGTAAGTAATAAGATCCTCAATCTCAATAATCCAAAACCCAATGTATTCCGATCGGTCTTAAAAAAAAAACAATAGGTAGTTCGCGCATTTTAGGACTTATACACCAAAAATATAAGAGTTTCAATTTCAAGACTTTGTTATTTTTAGACAATGTCATGCCTGACAAAGAGAGATCTTTTCTCATATCAAAGTACACTATAGTGTACTTTGATATGAGAAAAGATCTCTTGACAAAGACAGTAACTACTAACTATAGTTAGTAGTTACTGTCTTTGTCAACCATACTTCTGCGTATCGTCAGGGATATCGACCAGACATAACACAACACACATTTAGTCAAATTGTCTCTGGGGAATTCTCGTCAAAGTAAACTTCCTCAATATGAACTATAATCTCGGTATACATTTGTCGGTTTAAACAGATGACTAAGAAACATGTATGCAAGTTAGGGTTGCCAGACCGCCGGGAAATCCGGGATCGTCCCGGAATCTTGCCTCTTGTCCCGGAATGACCTCTTGTCCCGGAATGAGCGGTAATTGTCCCGGATCTTTAAGAAAGATGATAGTAAGAATTTACGAGTGTTGACGACCTTTTTTTTTTTCCCAGATTTGATTTCGAATGAGCTTTTTTTTTAGCCGTTCTTTTTCCGAGAGAGTGTCTGTCGACGACTGTCCCGGATTTTGTAACTTCCTATCTGGCAACCCTAATGCAAGTTGAGTGTATAGAATATTAATTAGGATGTGTTTATGTTTAGACTGTATATGGTCGTTTTAACCTTACAAGGTGATCAAAGATTGCCGTCATATTTTCTATTAGGTAAATAAGAAAGGCTCTCACAAATAAGGAAGCCTTTCACGTCATGGATTTCAAGCTGTGTAGCTTCATAACAACGATACTCTGGTGATCCACGATGGTTAGGTAGAAGCACGCCCATATTTTGCCAGTTATTTTTAAGTATTGCGAAATGGGAGCAAGCTTAACCGATGACCTGGACATGGCCACCCGGTCGAAGTGGCGGTGTTTGGTGGGAGAACTATGTCCAAAAGTGAACTTTTTTTTGGCTGAAATCATTACGATGGTCAATAAGGGGGCCGCCTCAATAGGCACATAAATTTCTTGCCAATTGAAGACTGCTAGCGAGGAATAAGAACAGGTTAGAAGCTAAATAAGAGAAGAAGTTGCAAAAGGGCAGAATACATTGTATACATTCCGTCAGTTTAGAGATTCGTTGATCAACACAAAGGGTGATTTGACAGTCACAATTTCTATAATGTAGTTAATTTTAGGATGTTCAGAATTTACATAAATATAAACAAACGCAGAATACATTCTGTTTAACAAGTAGTAGAATACCGATGAAGTTTTTAGGGCTGAATCATCGGGCCAACTATAACTAGGACATTACATTCTGACAAAAATATGAACTAATAGACAAGAAATCTAAATTATTAAACAATTTCCAAGGAATTATTGATAGACAATCACGCTTCGCATAAACTGAAATAATAAATAACTTAGATAAACGAGCCAGTATATACATAAAGCGGCAAGGAATTCAGATTTAACACTAATCCTGCGGAATTTAGTTTGGCTTAGGAATTTATAGATTACGATTCATTTAGTTGTCAGTATTGCGTTTAGCGCTGTTTTAGGAAATCCTAAGTTTTAAACTACTGTTTCTGAAGGCCTCTTAATGACTATTATGGACAAATCATCATCATTCTCCGATCTTTATATATGTAGGATCATCGCAACGTATTTTTTATTCCATACTTCTCTATTAAACGTCATGTCTGGGACTCTGGGTAGACAGATTTTTTCCATATCTTCCTTCACACGCTCCATCCATCGTCCAGCTGTTCCCTATTCTTATACACCCACAAATCACAATCATCTTCCCCGCCCTTATCCCACTCAATGTATTCCGAATCAGCGTAGCAAATCGTGTTGCATAAAATCTCTATCAGCCAGAGTACTTTTTTTTTTATAAATTTCCGCAATCCCGCCTGATGGTAAGCAGTTAAACAATCGTTGGTGGTCAAGTTTATTAAGAGCCTACAGTCTAGCGTTAAAGACACATAAATTGTAAGCCGACGGAAACACCGCCGCTGTCAAATTGTTCCTCGATGTACGCGGTTTTTTTTATAAGTTATAAACTAGCACTTAAACGCAATCCCGCCTGGTGGTAAGCAGTGATGTGATCGTTGATGGTACAGCGCGCTAGTTTATTAAGAGCCTATTGACTCTAGCGTTGAAGACACTTAAATTGTAAGCCGACGGAGACACCCGCCGCTGTTCTAGACTCTCGATGTAAGCTGTATAAAAGACGAGGCCAAACGCTTCGTCCGGGTCGTAGTGGTGTCAACAACGCGCAACGTAAGGGTGGAAACTCGCCGTACGACGGGTCGTCAGATGATGGAACGGAGATGGGAGAATTAAATTGTGCAATTCCCTATTTTTCGTAAAGGTTTTATAAAAATGTGGCTGCTGTTTCAGTATACATATTCTGGTGTCTTACGTCGTCCACGCGAAAGAAACTAGTCTTGAACATAAATCTACGTTCAGTGACGTTTTTCTACCATTCTCCAAACTCTGAACAATACGGAAATCATCAAAACATAACATGAACTAAAATTAAAACAACCACTTTTTCACGTAGACACATTAAACCAAATACATATTAATACACACAAATTGTTACATATTCGTACTTAAATAAGTAACCGGTTTTTTCCACTTAACAAAATACAGAGAACTATCTTTATCTACGAAGGCACAACGGAGGCATTATCTGCAAAATTCTTGCTCCTCCTGCTAATCTAATACCAACTCTAACTTAATACCAATAAGGTTTTGAATGCAAATGCCTCGTCCCATAGCCAATAAGTGTACTCTTTGAGAGACTGACAGACAGATAAGTTAAAGTAGTCTTAATTGAAACAAAGTGTTTATTTATAAAATAAGTGTTACACTTAGTAGTTGTCTGTCTGATTAAGCTGTTAATTGGGCACTTTTATACCTGTTGCTTTGTAGCTACTGTTTAAAAGTAATTTGTTGCTGGTTCATGTAGCTTTAAGAGATTAAAACTGGTTACTGAATACAAACATTTTTACGTTCATGTGGTTTTTTTTTTACTTTTCGGAGCACTAGACTAAGCATATATGGTGTAATACTAAACGCTGCTAATTATTAATAGCTTTATCTTTTTAGCTTTAGCAGGGCAAAGAAGACATCTTTATACAGAGAAGGTACTAGAAAGCTGGCTCAGTGTTTGCCGTTTACAGACAAGTTCAGAGGGTTTAGAAAAAGTATCTATCCCACTAATATTATATACTTATGCGAAATCTGGCACACAGATAGCTTAGAACCAGGAAGAACAGAGCATACTTTTTATCTTAATCAATATGCCTACGGTATCGAAATTGACGCGAATGAAACCGCGGGGTGCAGCTAGTCAGCTATGATGATCAATAACTTATTTCGAAGCCACTTACTTGTCTATCCTTCTAGTATCCTAACAAAATATTCTTGAGAAAAAAATACTTCTGCAGTGTCCACTGCACATTGTAATGTATTAAAGTAAGTAATAAAAATTGCGATACATAACGAAAGTGAATTTGGCATCAAGAACATGGAAAGTGTCCCAGTATGGTGATAACATCATTGTATATTGTTCTGATTCTGTCTTGTAAGTATGGCAAGACTTTGACCGACATAATTATAAGTAAAGTGATTTAAAACAAGTGACATTCTGAAGATTTGCCAAACTTGGATAGGGCAAATTGCTCGTAGAACAGATGGCTGATGAGGTCGAAAGGTTCTGTGTTCTGTCTCGTTGTTGGAAAGGTTGGTACAAGGTGAACCGATGATAATGAATTAGGACCCTGGTGAGGACCGCAGGTATAAACTAGAAGCAAGGAGCACCGAAACTGCGACCGACGACGTTTGTTAGGAATACAGTATTTGGCTAAAAAAAAACTAATTAGTCCGTCAGACAGATTTCCAAAAAATACTAGACACGTAATTTTTTTCTTTTTTTCATATAAACAAAAAATGAAGACGACCCAGTGCGTTGAAAACTCGTGTGACGTCACTGCATGCTACACTTTTTAGAGAGCAGTGACGTCACCAGCCACCACTCCTCATCTTTGATGCCTTTATATTTGTAAATTTTTATTGATTTGATAACACAAAATATACGTATTAAATATTTTTCTATAATCTGAATGACGGACTAAATATAATCAATTTTTTCTTACCCAGGAAACATCCCTATTGTAGAACCTGTCTTTCCGTGGCTTTTCCAAAAGGCGACACCTTTTTCGGCTCCAGATTTCTTCGTTAGGTTTTGGATGGGAGACAGTAAAAATATTAATTTCAATTAAATTAATAGCAAACACTTCCAATACGAAGAAATTGTTGCTGTTCGGTCAGTCAGAAAGATGAAGCTACATCGAAACGCTGCAGGTTTTTATATGGCGAAGATCAGGCTAGATACTCTTCGGCAGCTTAACACTGCTAAGGCAGTGAGATCTCGCCACGATCCTTAGGCATAAAGGATCCACGTCAAAAACAGAGTTTTTTATTTGTTTCTCGCAATTCTTGAATGTGCATTCAACATCATCATCATCATCAGCCTCTTCTCGTCCACTGCTGGACATAGGCCTCCTCCATGGAACGCCAACAAGCTGGATCCTGAGCAGTTCTCTGCCAACCACTACCAGCCACCTTTTTGATGTCGTCGCTCCATCTCGCCCAAGGGTGTCCTACGCTACGTTTGCCGAGACGCGGTCTCCACTCGAGGACTAGTATGTATGTATTTATATTAATATGTAAGAAAATGTGGTAGTACCTAACGGGTACATACGGTTAATATTCTAACGTCTTTTTGGGTGTTTCTCATGTATCCTGTTACAATATTTGGCATTTTCGGGATTCGCTCTTTGTATGCTTTTATCTTTTGTGAGTTTTCTTTTAAATTTCATACAGAGGTCGTGATGGAATCAAAGTCATCATCATCATCTCAGCGTTAATCCCAGTCGCATCCAAAGCTTTTTCAGCTTTGTATTCTGGGATCCGCTTAGCCAGTCTAACTGTTCATTTTGGCTAAACTTCAATATTTTCCGTGAAACGACTGCCGTCTGACCACCATAAAGATATCGTGATATAATATCGAAGCATTGCAGTTAGACCTATTGTTGGACTTTTGAGGGCTCCAACAACCCGTAACGATTGCAATTAAATATTCGTACGGTAACCGGGACCAATGGCTTAACGTGCTCTCCGAGGCACGACCAGACCAGAGCAAATATTCATGCATACAAATATTTGCACTGTGTGGGGATCGAACCCGTGCCTCCTTGCGCAGCGACCGTGTTCGCTACCGCTACGCCACAGAGGCTGTCAATGATGGAGTCAAAGTGGGGAAAATATATGTATTACCTATATGTCTCCATTCTAATAACCGTAATCTTTAACGTTAATTAATATCTTGGCAATCTACTTTAAAACTCGTATATTCAGGGGCTTTTACAGTTACATTGTAAAAGAAAACTTTTAACATCCGGTTCTATGTAAATTCAATGTAAATCATGGTACTTACATTAATACTTGGAAGTACATTATACTTGTTAATACAACAACAATGACGTCACGCCTCTTGTAGTACCTAGCTATTATGTTGGTTGGTAACTAAATATTCTGTCGGGCTGTTGGTTACAGGTTTATTTTCGACCGTCCACGAAGATGTAGGCTCATCTAGCGTTACCGGGCCTCCGGATAAAGCCGGGGCATAGGTAGGCTTCTTGATTGCATGTGCGATCAAAATAAACAGTGTTCAACTTGTCCCGCTTTTGTTAGGTTTTTCACATTTCGCCATCGAGCGAGCCCTGACCGTGGCCGAGCACAGGCGATTCGGCTGTCAGTTTCTTCGTTAGGCCGCACTAACGGCCGCATTTGGCATTCCATTGGATTTAGTAGTTCACTATAATTCAGCTAGTTTTATGATAACAATAAAGAAAGCCTTTCTGGGTGGTCTGGCCGGCTATTAGGTTTGGCGGCCTGACAATCCTAGGGCCATTCGATACCACGAAAAGAACCTTAACTAAAGCTTAACAACTGCACGGTCAGAGCAGTGGTTAAGCTATTGATTGCTGCGCTACGTGTCGCAAAAGTGTGTCAAGAAAACGTGTCGTCAAGCAAACAACTTAAAAAAAAAAGTTCTGGACGAATAAAACACATGGGGAGTAACAACCACGCTATCAAATCCTGTTTTCATACTTTCATAGTTCGGGCCCCGAATCACACTTACATACATAGGTAATAGATATGGTACAGTAAAGAAAGGCCCGTAATTTCGGCCGAAACTACGGATATGGTGATTAAAGATTAAACTTGCTTAGAGTGGTTCGAATGGGTGCATTAGCGAAATCATGTTAAAAAACATATCTTTATTCAATAATTCACTAAATGGTGGTGAAAACAACAACAAATCCGTTGCTTTGTTGAAAAGAAGGCGTTCACACACAGTCACGACAATCGATTTTGATTTCTACTATAGGCACAT
The DNA here is from genome assembly GCA_017933935.1 of Sesamia nonagrioides. NCBI lineage: Eukaryota > Metazoa > Arthropoda > Insecta > Lepidoptera > Noctuidae > Sesamia > Sesamia nonagrioides. Next base: position 528,723 of record JADWQK010001696.1, on the reverse strand, counting down.
TTAGATCTACCATCATCAGCATCATCATCTTAGCGTTTATCCCGGTTGCATCCGCGGCTTTCGCGTTGGAGCCCGGGGTCCGCTTTCTTGCTCAATTTCCTCCATTTCGCGCGATTTCTAGCATACTGTGGTGTGAGATTGTTGGCACGCATGTTATCTCTTACAACGTCAAGCCAGCACTTCTTGGTCTACCCCGCTTGTTCCGGCCCGGCGGAGGCGCCATGGCAAGAACAAGCGGGATTTAGATCTACCATATTAGAATATATCAAAATCTCGTTCAATATCTATAGACAAGAATATTCTGCTCGCAAGTATCAGCCCAAACAAGGCAATGAACGGTCAAAGAGGACGTTGACATGTCGACCACTTTTCACTAGCTTTACAATCACCACATAAACAAAACGCATCGTAGATAAATTGGTGAACACTGTATGCTGTTATTTAATCGACTGATTTTTTCCACAAGCTTTTTTTAAATAATTTTAACCCAGTGCTTGACCGCAATCCCGCCTGATGGTAACAGAGATGCAATCGTTGATGGTAAAGCGCGCTAAGCCTATTCACTCAAAAAAACTGAGTAAATAAATAAGAAGGAAGAAGACAGTTGAGCGAGGTGATGCAATGGTAAACCCAACAACACGACCAACGATGCTGCGCCAGAGGGAGATTGATCTGGAGACCTTCCATGACCAAACTCCCGACACAACAAGACCAGACTTTTTCTAATGGGTGGTAATTTCTACCGGCAGCGGATGTTATAGCCTACCACCGATAAAAACATACTTAGTTTCAACTCAAAATAAAAAACAATTGATAACAAATTTTCGGTTGCATGTTTCTTAAATTTAAATAATAACAAACGTTTCACCGCCCAACATAGGTCAATAACTTTCCAAGTTACTCGCCAATATCACGATAAGGTGATGTGTTTATTTCAATAATTCGGATTCTGGTATCAATGTACTGACGACAGCATGTCATGCTACCCTAAACTGTCAAATATTCCCAATCAAGCTTGTGTTTTAGCGATGAAGTTGAAAAATAAAGAAATATGACAGACGTAGTTGCTTGACGTGTTGTTGTCGATGCTTAAAAATGATTTAAATGATCATAACTTTCGAACGTTAGAGATAGGATTAAAAACCCCTTTCAATATAGTTTGATAACATCCGAAGAAGACGGCGTCTTGGTGTAATAGTGACGTGACATGTTGTATTTAACTATTTACCACCTAAGCCTACATTGTGGACATAACAGTCAAGTGACATAATGGCTGCGAAACTTTGCAGTATCAAAAAAATAGGAAAGCTTATCAACTTTTTTTTTAATAGTTATAAACTAGTGCTTGACCGCAATCCCGCCTGATGGTAAGCAGTGATGCAATCGTTGATGGTAAAGCGCGCTAGTTTATTTAGCCTATTCACTAAAAAAACTTAGTGAATTGGAAGGAAGACGGCAGTTGAGCGAGGTGATGCAATGTTAAACTCAACAACACGACCAACGATGCTGCGCCACAGGGAGATTGCACTGGAGATCCACGACCAAACTCCCGACACAACAACATTTGGCGCATCATAGGTACCCGGCACACATCGCAACACAACTGCTCAGACCCGTCCTCCGTACGGCTTCACCAGACATCATGCCGGAACACGACGAATTACTTGGCGGCAAGACTTTGTCTGGTGGGTGGTGACTCCTGCCGGCAGCCGATGTTACGGCCTACCACCGAGAACTGTTTCTTATCTACCGTTTAAATCAGGTATACATCGCAAAATTGAAGACCTGTCTGTATATGTATAGTGACCATCGATTTATAAAGAAGTAATATATTTAGTCAATGGTGGCTGCAAAATGTTTTAAAATAACAACAAAAACAATCGCAGCAAGCACCAGCGCGTAAGAGTCGGCGTCAAACGAAATAAAGTAATTTTTACGATAAAACTTCACTTACAGTAAACCTGTCTGTTGTTTAGTAATTTATTCAACACCTATTTCATATCAACAATTAAAAACTTGCACTTTGCATGCATTGTAAGTAACTTCGAAAATTATGTAAAATTCCCGCCCTAGTCCGCCATTGTGATATTTTGTCGAAATCACGAACGTTCGAATTAAAAAAAAAAAAAGATTTGACCGTGGAACTCCCTTTATTCAGCCTGGGAAAACCTCTTATGATTCGATCCGGCCAGCTACTAGACAGAACGATTTCAGAATAGTCGTGCGATGCAATTATAAAAAAATATCGGTCAAGTGCGAGTCGGAGATGCACACGGAAACTTTCATACCACCGTAAAATATTTAACTCTACATACATCGACATACTTTTATTTTATTTTTATTATTTGTTGTTATAATGGCCATAGTCGTACACACTTGGAAAACTTCATGTGTCTAACTATTAGGGTAAAAAAGATACCCTGTAACAGTGGAACGGTCCGGACAGTGGTGTCAACGTTAAGAACACTCACGTCTAATTAATCTATCCAACAAATAAAACAAAGAAAAACAAAATTGGTTCATTCGTTCGGGAGCTACGATGCCACAAACAGGCTCGATTGGCGCAGTGACAGAGCGATCTACTGCCGCGTTGCGTGTCGCCGCCGCGCCGGTTCGATTCTCGGACGGATCAGCCAAAACTCGGGTTTTACTGTCTGTGTATGTAAATTTAGTAGTATTATTTTATTACTAGGGTGAGGGAAAATTGAAAAAAAAAAATGTACTTAAGTAATACATTTTTTTTTTAGTCGTTTTTACGTCTGGGGTTTCAAAATCAAGTCATTTATTGAAATTAAGCTGAGAAGCAGCACTTTTTGAACGTTAATAAAGGCGTATCTAAAAAAAAAAAAAAACAGGGGCGCAATCGTTGATGGTAAAGCGCACTAGTTTAGTAAGCGCCTATTCACGCTAGCCTTGAAGACACTCAAATTGTAGTCCGACGGAAACACCGTCGCTGGCAAATTGTTCCAGTCCCTCGATGTACGCGGTATGAAAGAGGAGGCGAAACGCTTCGTCCGAATTGTAGTGGTGTTAACGACGTAAGACGTCGTCCGATGGTGGAACGGAGGTGTGGGAACTAAATCATGCAATTCCTTCGCACACTCACCAAAATGAATCCTATAGAATACAGAAAGGCTGGCTATTCTACGCCTGTGCTCTAGGCTTTGGAGACCATTTTGAATTCGTACACTGACGACGGAATCCTAAAAAAATATCAGCCGAGACTATTGATTGCGTGTTGTCGTGACGTCATCTATTATGACGAGACATTTGCGGCAAAAAATTATCTTTGTTATACAAATCGATACCACTGTTACGGAGTGCAGGCCATTGAAACCTTTAATGATGAAGCGTCAAAAATAACCAAATATGTATTACTGTGACGATTAAGTATTTGGCTTAGTTATACTCTACAATGCGCTAAAAGATCCGAATTTATCAAGCATCCTAATTGCGTAACACACGTAATTTAAATCATATTGCTAATCCATTGCTCCCTTAATCCGGAAAAAATGTTTCGCAATAACGTAAACAATGCAATGAATGTTGTTGAACTGTCAAAATGAAACCCATTGCGACTGAGTGAGTACTTGACCTGCTAGAGTCTGTACATAGATTAGAAGTATAGAATCACGTTTACTGAGTCTGTTATATTATTAAACTTACTATAACGTTCCCAATGCTGGGATACAGGTAGGGTTGCCAACTATACTGTTAAAACAGTATTATACTGTTTTTCACTAAATTATACTTTTTACTGTTGAACAAAAATAAAGTATAAAAAATACTGTTTTTCTATATCCATATCCATACTAATATTATAAATGCGAAAGTAACTCTGTCTGTCTGTCTGTCTGTCTGTTACGCTTTCCCGCCTAAACCTCTCAACCGATATTGATGAAATTTGGCACAGACAATCTTTGGACCCTGAGAAAAAACATAGGCTACCTGTTATCCCGGAAAAATTTGATGTTCCCGAGGGAAATCTAAAAAGCGCGATATAACCGAACACCACGCGGGCTAAGACGCGGGCGGAAAGCACACAATCTTTAGACCCTGAGAAAGCACATAGGTTACCTTTTATCCTGGAAAAATTTGATGTTCCCGAGGGAAATCTAAAAAGCGCGATATAACCGAAATTTACGCGGGCGAAGCCGCGGGCGGAAAGCTAGTTAATATTATAAATGCGAAAGTAACTCTGTCTGTCTGTCTGTCGGTCTGTCTGTCTGTCTGTCTGTTACGCTTTCCCGCTTAAACCTCTCAACCGATTTTGATGAAGTTTGGCACAGACAATCTTTAGACCCTGAGATAGAACATAGGCTACCTTTTATCCCGGAAAAATTTGATGTTCCCGAGGGAAATCTAATAAGCGCGATATAACCGAACTCCACGCGGGCGAAGCCGCGGGCGGAAAGCTAGTAACATATAAAGCTGAAGAGTTTGTTTGTTCGCGCTAATCTCGGGAAATACTGGTCCGATTTGAAAAAATATTTTTGCGTTGAATAGCCCATTAATCCAGGAAGGCTTTAGGCTACATAACATCACGCTGCGACCAATAGGAGCTGAACATAACTAATTCCACGCGAACGAAGTCGCTGGCGGCCGCTAGTGTGATATACTTATACGAAATATTCAAAAACGATTTACCTAAGTTTAGTAAGTTGTGCGAGGAGTTCCAAAAAATATGTATGTAAAAAATTAAATAAATAAAATACTGTTCATTTTTCTAAAATACTGTTTAATATTCTTCACAGACCTGAATATACTTTATTTCTTGTAAAAAATAAATGGCAACCCTAGATACAGGTCTTCTCTCGGTGAGAGGGAGTGGGCACACGAGCAAATTAACCACGAGGGCCTAGTGCCGGTTTCTAGACATCACATGTCTTCGAAGTTTTGCCTCTGGGACATGCCCGTTTCCCCACGATGTTCACCGTTCTTTCACTGTTTCGAAAACAGTGGTGATGATATTTCATCACCACTGCTCTCGTCATACAAATCTCATCATCTTATCTACACAAAGTGAAGCGCCTGAGTCGTGGTGGCCTAGTGGTTAAATCACCAGCCTCTCAAGTATGAGTGGGTTCGATTCCAGGTCAGGCAAGTACCAATGTAACTTTTCTAAAGTTATATGTACTTTCTAAGTATATCTTGGACACCAATGACTGATTACAAAGGTGAAGAAAAACATCTTGAGGAAACCTGGACTTAAGTCTGAAATCACCAACCCGCATTGAGCAAGCTTGATTGATTACGCTCAATCCGTCTCTGTTTGAGAGGAGACCTGTGCCCAGCAGTCGGACGATAAAAAGGTTGACGATGAAGATGAAAGTGCCTGACGGGGATCGAATCTACGTCCTACAACTTGTAAGTCAATCCAATACCACTAGGCCACCGCTGCTCTCTTCTGCATTGATGATTAAGTTTCAGCTAAAAGTTTCAAGGGTAAGTGATAACATACAAAATGAAGTTAATTGGTCATTATTAAAATTAAAAATCACAGGCACAAGTGTGTCAGATGACAGATAACAGCGCATTGTTTCAAATTCACTTCTTTGCAAAATATTCTCTTGAAATATCTTTTTTGATTAGCGGAGAGATAAAATCAAGTGTTTCGTAAAATATGTGCTAAGTTGGTGAATGTCACGGAGTAGAGCAAGCAAAATCATTACAAAGGGTGTATCTGACATCGACGCACAAACGAGTACCATGGATTTGGATCGAAAAATTCTACCACTGGAGGGTTCAGAATCATGTAAGTATTGGTACTTACATGATTCTGAACCCCCCAGTGGTGGAATTTTTCGTCGGCTTTTTCTTGATAAAAAAAACATGCAGTTTTTCACTTTAGACGGTTCATAATTTCTAAAGTTTTATAACCCAATAGGATTTTAAAGTAAAATATAATTAATTCGCTAATTACACAAAAACGCAATGTTAACAAAACTCGAAAAACTATCCTATCAGTTAATTTAATAGAGTTCACATCAGGGGTCAACGTCATACCTATAAACACGCGCGGCGGCACGCTTGCAACGTTCAAAGGCCGAGCCGACACTTTTTTTGAACACTGTTATTTCTGTAACCGCTCATTAACGACATAAATGAGTCCTATCATAATTTTATTAGTGACATTAGAGAGCAGCGGCGGAGGCCTAGAGGTATCGGCTGCGACTTACAAGTTGTAGGTTATAGTTTCGAACCCCATCAGGCGCTTTTCTTCTTCTTCTTCCTCAGCCTATAGATGTCCACTGCTGGACAAAGGCCTCCCCCAAGGCTTTCCACGATGAGCGGTCTTGTGCTGCCCGCATCCATCGGCTTCCCGCGACCTTCACCAGGTCATCGGTCCACCTTGTTGGGGGCCTCCCTACGCTGCGTCTTCCAGTACGTGGCCACCACTCCAGAACCTTACTGCCCCATCGGCCATCGGTTCTACGAGCAATGTGCCCTGCCCAATGCCACTTAAGTTTAGCGACTCGCAGAGCTATGTCGGTGACTTTGGATCTTCTGCGGATCTCCTCATTTCTGATTCGATCACGCAGAGAAACTCCTAGCATAGCTCTTTCCATTGCCCTTTGTGTGAGCCTTCGTATGAGGCCCATTGGGAGCGACCACGTTTCAGTTCCGTAAGTCATCACTGGCAACACACACTGGTCAAAGACTTTAGTCTTGAGACACTGTGGTATCTTGGACGACGAGAAGAAGTAGCGTAGCTTCCCGAACGCTGCCCAACCGAGCTGGATACGCCGAGACACCAGGCGCTTTCAAAACGGTGAAGGAAAATATCGCGAGGAAACCGGCATGCCCCAGAGTCAAAACTTCGAAAACATGTGACATGTACCAACCCGTATTGCTCTGTACATGTCAACATGGCACCATAGCTTGATTATTATTGAAGCAGAAATAGTAAGGAATATGAGATAAAGGAAGGATTGTGTAGTAAGAAAGCCACAGTATAGCTGCTCTATTAGTATTAAACCTGCCCATTCTAGTATACAATATGTAAAGAAAACCCTGTCCGATCCGTGAAGGTATTGTCAGGTATCGATAACTGATTCTACTAATGCCCACAAAGACAGACTAAACTTAAAAAAAAAATCTAGAGGTAACTTAATACATGTGCGGTAAACAACCCTTTCCGCGGGCGGCGGGGGGCAGGGCACGCGTCTCCTGTGACGTGGTCGCGTCGCTATTCGCTTATAATAATACCGGTGTTGTCAATTTTTTAAAAATTACCAAATGTCGAGGAAATTTGAATTAATTCCCGGGAAAAAAGGATTATTTCAAAGTTCATTAGTATTGTTACTATGATGATTATGTAAAATTTTATATCATATTTGGTCAAGTATTTACCGAACCTTTATTATCCTTATGGGTCGGACAGGGTTTTATTTACATATTATATAATATACATATACCACCTTTCTCTCATATTACACATCAGGTTCAGTTGTAAACCAGCGTCAGGCACTAGTTCTTCTGGCATTTTTGCTAAATTGGACCTTGTTGGCGCAGCTACGAGGCACACTTTGCTGCTATTTTTAAACGAGGTTTTTTATTTTGTTGCTACCTGATGTATCTTTTTGCCAGATGTATTGTGTGTCTTTAAGTCTGTGCTGAATAAATGTATTTTCTTTCATTCTTCTTTCTTTATATACCTACACCAGAAAACCTGGCGTAATCAATCAATCACCCAGGCATCGGAATGTTTCTATTAAATCAAGTTATTTCTTTACTTCGAAATCTATTTTGAACGCTGAAAACATCTTTCAATCGGTGTGTAGGTAACACAACACTGTAATGGATTAACAACGCTTGCCAAATGCAATGGCTTATTAGATAACCGAGCAGGCAGAAACTACCGACCATCACCCCCTATGAACCTCAAATCTCAGAGTTGTCAAAATTAAATATACAACGTTATTTTTACATGCTATTTATTAGCTTCACTTGTATGTTTGCTTGCTTGTTTGTTTGTTTGTCCGTCTCTAACTCTTTGGACTACGAGTGAGCGGCTCATTACTGTAAAATGTCCCACCGTTTTCAATACGTTCGTTCGTTCGTTTTTTATTAAAAAAGAATATCGAAATAAAAGTTGAAAATAAATATAGTTTGAAAACTAAAAAAAACATGCTTTTAAAAAATATCAAACTAAACAGTTAAAAATAATTTTAAAAAAAGCGTGAGGCGCTTAATAAACAAAAATTATGGCACAAAGCGCCTCACGCTTTTTTTAAAATTATTTTTAACTTTTTAGTTTGATATTTTTTAAAAGCATGTTTTTTTAGGTTTTTAAACTATATTTATTTTTCTTTATACTACACCTGAATATAGTTTGTTCAGAATAAGCAACTGAATCGATTCCAATCATTTTAACACCATGTTATATTTTTTCCCAAATACATTTAGAAATTGTTGGTGTAGTTACCGAGCGCGCCACGCAGCTTACGGTAGATCATAGTACTTGGCGCGTCAGCACACCCGCGCAACAGTTGACGCCACAGTTTTAGTTGGACAACTAAGTAGGACTTCAAGCTCATATCTTTGTGGTTTTTCATGAAATCGTGTTGAAATTTTGTACATAGATTCATTACTTAAAAATACTGGACACGTGTTTCGGGTTTCGCATATAAACAAAAAATAATGTTCAATAATGTGTAATGTATGTGTGTGTAATGTGTGTCTGTGTGTATGTGTGTGTAATGTGTGTGTGTGTGTGTTCAATAGTGTGTTAAATAATGTTGTTGTAATCCGTCAGTTAGTAAGAAAGTGGAAGTTAGTTCGCGCATTCCAAATTCCTTCTTGGTATTCGTTGTTATGGCGGCAAAAGAAATACAGTTTCATGAGATACCTACAGCCTGGTGACAGAGAGAGAGAGAATCGGACACTGAAGTCATCATCATCTCAGCGTTAATCCCAGTCGCATCCGAAGCTGGGGTCCGCTTTACCAGTCTAACTGCTGATATGGCTAAACTTCGAAATTTTTCGTGAAGCGACTGCCGTCTAACCTCCACAACCCGAAGGCGACATCGAAGCATTGCAGTTAGACCAATTGTTGGACTTTTGAGGGCTCCAACAACCCGTAACGACTGCCACTAGATGTTCGTATGGCAACCGGGACCAACGGTTTAACGTGCTTTCCGAGGCACGACCATACCAGTGCAAATATTCATATTCATGCATACAAATATTTACACTGTGCAGGGATCGAACCCGCGCCTCCTTGCGCAGCGGCCGCGTCCGCTACCGCTACACCACGGAGGCTGTCAAGTCGGACACTGGAGTCTTAGTACCTAATTGGGTCCCGTTTTTACCTTTTGGATACGGACACCAAAAACACAAACACGCATTTAACTTTTTTTTGCGGATAACAAAACATCAAATGACCTCCCCGTTCTAGGCAGAGCGGACTAAAACCCTTTTTTTATAAATTATAAACTAGCGCTTGACCGCAATCCCGCCTGATGGTAAGCAGTGACGCAATCGTTGATGGTAAAGCGCACTAGTTTATTAAGAGCCTATTCACTCTAGCCTTGAAGACACTCAAATTGTAGTCCGACGGAAACACCGCCGCTGGCAAATTACTAATTATACTGAGTAAAATCCACCCGCGCAACGGTGGGCTGGACACATTGCCCGTAGGACCGATGCCCGATGAGGCCGACGGGTTCTTGAGTGGCGACCACGCACCGGAAGACGTAGCGTGGGTAGGCCCCCGACAAGGTGGACCGACGACCTGGTGAAGGTCGCGGGAAACCGCTGGATACGGGAGGCGCAGGACCGGTCGTCGTGGAGAACCTTGGGGAGGCCTATGTCCAGCAGTGGACGTCTTTCGGCTGAAATGATGATGAAGATGAAAATCCACCCGTGTTCCTTCACTTGCTTATGCGCCAGAGGAAACGGTATCTCTTCATCAGGACACAACCCGCGGCCCTGTCAGACATTAAACTTCTATCATATCAACGCATCTCTTCAATCATGCTCGTCGAGCACTTGACCTTTAATACCCTCATAATTAGTACCATTAAGTTACCCACTTAAGTAACACAATAACTTATCTCAACTAGAAGACCGATCGATGGCATTTAATTATCAAATAACGGACTTTCCAATAGCCACAATAAATCACAAAGTTTCTCTTGAAAACAATAGCGCCCGAGTGTCAAGAATTTGGGGCACCCATCTTTAAAGACAATGACAATTTATTCAAAGTTAAACACCTACTTTGTTATTCAGCTGTTTTCTTTGTTTTACAGTACTGAGTGTGGAGTAGGCAGAGATGAATTAGCGGGCTTGAGAGCAAGCGGATGTTTTGCAATGGAGAATCTCGAACAGTAACCGCAGGTAAAAATTCAATCAACGACATAGGCTATTCTCTCTTTCCGCATTCAACCTGTCCCAGCCATATTCTATAGATCATCCGTCCTTCTATCTGAGTAGGGTTCCATTACGTTTATCCGTACGTGGTCTCCTCTCCAGGTCTAACGGAGCAAAAGTTTTTCGGTAAATTTTACTAACGTCGTTCTACGATTTTAGCCGCATAAGTTTTCATCGCGTAGGAATATCGGGATAAAATATCCTATATGTTAATCCCAGTTATAAATTACCTGTTTGCCAAATTTCATCCAAATCCATTCAGTAGATTTTGCGTGAGAAAGTAACAAACATCTATACATGCATCATCACAAAATTTCGCATTTATAATAATTAGAAGGATAGCAATTCCCAAACAGCGTAAACCCAATTCTCGTACCTATTAAACGTTCATATTCAAGTCGCTATCTTTTTTAATTTATTATTAAGTAATATTCAAGTTATTTAAAAGGATTTAAAATAATAATATAATACAAGGTTATATGTATACAACAGGAAGGGGAATACTCAGAGAGTTTCAATATTAATATTAATTGCGTAAAATAATATTACTCTCAATTCAAATCATTTTGAAGCAATTTTCTAATCCATTGCTATTTAAGTTCGAAAAATGGGTCTGCTAAACAACCTAAACAATGCAATGACTGCTATTGAACTGTCAAAATGAAACTCATTGCTACTGATAGTGTATTTACTATTTACGTAGTTATTCTGTTGGTCTGTCTCAATGAAGTTGACAATCTTATTACTCATGGTAATCTTATTGATTCCCGATACCGCTACGGCAAACCGTGCCGAATTTTATAGAGATGCCGAATATCTCATAATTACGTATAACGTTCGGAGTTAAATATAATGTTGACGTTAAGTTTTGGCGTGGCTTGCCGGCTTTTGCAAGGGTTATCAGATACCAAATTAACTTGTTTTTTTATATGAAACAAGTCTTGATAACTTTGGCAATATTTTGCATAATGTTATTTTCGTATCGCGTATGCTTATCAGCGGGCGAACTCTCGAATTTTGAGACTGTTCTCAGTATAATAATAATAATGATGACAAACACACATGATTCATGATATTAAGAGCAGATCTACAATATAAACAGTAGATATATATACAAAAGTGAAAAGTTTTTGTCATTGATTGTCTCGGAGAGACAAACTCGTAATCCAATTCGTTCAAAATCGAATTGTATTACGAGAATTGGGCTTCTATGTAGCTCTGTCGCTTAACGAGCAGATTGTTTAGACGTTTCTAGTCAAAATATATCTTTAGGACCAAAAATTATAATATGACTGTCGATTCTTTTCCAGTAAGTACAATAGGGATGTTTCAAAATTGATATTATATTTAGTCCGTCATTCAGATTATAGAAAAATATTGGACACGTATATTTTGTTTTATGAAATCAATAAAAATTGACAAATATAAAAGGTATCAAAGTTCTGGAGTGGTCACTGGTGACGTCACTGCTCGCTAAAAAGTGTAGCGTGCAGTGACGTCACACGAGTTTTCAACGCGCTGTGTCGTCTTCATTTTTTGTTTATACGAAAAAAAAAAATACGTGTCTAGTATTTTTTGGAAATCTGACTGACGGACTAATTAGTTTTTTTTTAGTCAAATGCCCTATTACCTATTGTTTCAAATCCAGATTGTTTTTTCTAGTCAACTTTGCGGTGTCAAGTCAGAATAATATAACACGCGACAAGGTCCTCATAAACGCCTCTGAATTCAATTTCGCGCAATTATGCCAATGCCAGATGTAGCAATCTATTGCTGATATATTTATTGACTATTGTACGGACTTTAAATCTAAAACGGTCGTTGCATACGTAATAAGGATCCATACTCTTGCTTGGTATTCTTGTCGCAAAAGGGAAAATACATATTTCACATCGTGAGTAAAATTTTAAATCAATGAGGTAAAGTCAAATCATTTACAAAGATGTCTTGTATTACTACAGACCTCGCAAATTATAGAATCCAATTGCTTCAGATTTTTATAAAAGTTAGGAAAATTAAGTGTCGACAATTACAAAATTTATTTCAGTATTTATAAGACTAGAGCAGCGGTGGCTTAGTGGTATGGGCCGCGACATACAAGTTCTAGGTCGTTGGTTCGAGCAGGCGCTTTACTTTGTGTAAATTATTTCATCACCACTGCTTTCAAAACGGTGAAGGAAAACAGCGCGAGAAACCCGGCGGCATATCCTAGAGCCAAAAATATCTAAGACATGTGAGATCTACCAATCCGCTTTGGGCCAACGTGGTAGATTACGGCCCACTTCCTCTCACCCAGAGGAGGCTTGTGTCCAAATAGTGGGAACAGTATAAGCTGCTTATTACTAAGACAAGTACATACTATAGGTTTATTGAAAATAAAGTAACAAAATTAGTGCCACGTTTAATTAATGATTCTATACTCGAATAAATATTGAATTCATAAAGATCCTAAGAATTGCTGGACTCCTTCAATAAAATTCAGTCCTTGGCTATCAAAACAGTTAAGAAACACATTGGGACGATACCAGCAATAAAAGCAAATATTCGTAGACATGTAACATCTACCCACTTCCTCTCGAAGAGATGCCTGAATCCCAAAAGTATAAATATATAATGCTAATTAGTGATGATGGTATGCTTATGATCCTGGACAGCTTTAGACAATCAGATGGAAAGAAGCCTCTGCCCAGCAGTGAGACAATAACGGCTACTAAAAAATAAAATAAAAAGGGAACTCATTGTGTCCTACATTCGTAAAACTAATCAGTGTTGAACCTAATGCACTAGATGAGACATAAAATACTACCTTTAAGCAGACTAATGATAAAGAACCTTTTGCTTCATACCCATCATTACGTCAAGATAATACCCCTGATCTTCCTCGGAAACCATCTATAGCCAGTTTTAACTTTCTAACGCGTATTGCAGTCCCAACATACCGTTCTAGTCATTACAACTATTGTTTTAAGAGTGAGAGTGGCCTGCGGTATGGGTTAAGACTACAGGGTCTCAATTTGTCTGCGTGCAAGCAATTATATGATGACATCATTGCTCGTCTAGACTTTGCGGTGTGCAAGTTTAAACTTGTAGTAGTATTTAGGGCTGCGATAGATGGAGGCTTCAAGATCCTCGGGGCTTTTTATGAGCAAACTTTCTTTCAATACCCATTTCAGATACGCTAAAATGGAATAGTTTTGGAATTAAAAGCTAACGTAAAAGGAATGGAATACGGATGTCAGATTCCAATAACTTCGAAGTGTCTCAGCTCTGCTTGGAAAAGAGTGGTCTTGATATTTTTTATGTGGCTTAAGAGGCAGTGGGCAGTCAGGCATCGGTCCTACGGGCAAAGTGCCCGGGCACTTTGCCCGTAGGACCGATGCCTGATGGGGCCGACGGGTTCTCGAATGGCGACCACGCACCGAAAGACGCAGCATTGGCAGGCCCACGACAAGAAGGACCGACGACCTGATTGGAAACTGCTGGATGCGGGAGGCGCAGGACTAGTCGTCGTGGAGATCTATATCCAGCAGTGGACGTCTTTCAGCTGAAATGATCTACAACTTTCCTCGGCCGGCCACAAGTCTCATCTCGTTGTTATGGAAGTGGCCGTGATCAACCACGTGGGACCAATGCAGATTTTTAGATATCATTATATCAGTCTAACCGCATGTAACATTGTAGTAACGTTCTTATACATGGAACGACGGCCCACCAAACCTTCACAACTCAGTTACTGGCTAATATGATGATACGCCTTGGTAAAACTGGTTGTCAGACTTTGGGTCTTCTGACACCCCAAAATCGTTGTGAAAGATCCATGAATAGCAACCGGGGTCAGCGGGGGAGTTTTGATGGGAAAGCCAAGATGAATGTCACGCGCATTTTCTATTAGACTTTTAAAATTATTTATAGTGTCGTTTACTAAATAAAAGCGCGTGATTTATGTAGTAAAAAGTATCGCAGCATAGTGGCCACATCATAACTTTGCTTCAAACCTCCCTCATAGACGGTTCACGCGGCCGTCTTTTTCACTGTCATTGGCGATGTCCGTCGTTATTGTGAAATAAAATTTTCAAAGAATTTCTATAATTTGTTACACGTGTTATTGGCATAATTGTGGTATCTGTTCCACAGAGGCCATTGATCAGGAGTTGAATTTGAATCTCACCTTGAAAAAAGAAGCCATATCACATGCGCATAACAAAACCATTCCTCCAATTCGATATTCTACTAAGTAATATTATAAATTCGAAAGTTTGTGAGTTTGGATGGATGAATGTTACTTTTTCACACAAAAACAGCTCAACAGATTTGGATGCAATTTGGCACCCAACTTAGTTAATAACCAGGGCCTGTAGCCAATGTAACATCGCTTCCTAGCGAAGCGAAATCGAATACTAAACCAACCAATGGCGGGAACGATTGACCACGTGATTCATCGCGTCGCGTGGTCAATCGTTCCCGCCATTGGTTGCTTTGGTATTCGATTTCGCTTCGCTATGAAGCGATGTTCCTTTGGCTACAGGCCCAGGAATGACATTTATAGCTTGCGCAGATGAGGCGAGTGACGCAAAGGAGGGATTAAAAGTACCGCCTACAAAAAGTCCCCCGAATAACCGAGGACATGCAGAGAGCGGACCGGGCAAAAGTACGGGGAGTCCCCGAATAAAATGGAACTCTTGTGACTCGGCGAAGCAACGCACATGGCAGACTTTAGTCCGTGTTGTGTGCTCTTACTTGTCTACATTTCTGGGCAACAAATGACCGCACACCGTGTGCGTTGAACTCGCGGTAAATCCGCGGTGGACTTTTTATTCGCGGAGCGTACTCGACTTTTCCGCACCGCGGAGAAAACTCAGTCGTCTGCGCAGGCCCTTAGGATACTTTTTATTCCGATGTTTAGACGGGATCCACACTCATGCGGGTGAAACCGCGAGGTGTAACTAGTGGAGTGGAGAATAAACTAAAAATACACAAATGTTTTACATAGACGTTTCATATTCAATTATTTAGTCAACGTAGGTAGTACCTTGCATAATTATACTGAGTAATTAAATTACCACACAGATTGTATTTAAACGGTATTTTACAGAGTTAATTATTGCAAATTGCATTATTTCGTTTTATTTTATTGAGGACATTGTCATAATGAAAATTATTAATGTTGGGTAGATCTGTTCGGAAGATGTCACCTAGTGAATGATGTTTAATGGGGAAGGATTTATGTAAGTAAGTATGTTAATCCTGTAGGGTAATTACGTAACACACCATCAGTAGCAATGGGTTTCATTTTGACAGTTGAACATTCATTGCGTTATTTACATTGCCGGCTAGACAGTGAGCAGCCATTTTTAGAACATATGGGCCAATGGACTAGCAATAAGCATCAACATTATTCCAACTGATAGTATTAGTGTGTTACGTAATTAGGGTGCTGGGAAACCATCTATGTGCCAAATTTCATCCAAATCCGTCCAGCTGTTTCCACTCGAAGAAGTAACAAACATAAAAACACACACACTCACAAACTTTCTCCTTTATAATACAAATGTGATGGCGATAAATCAATACTATTACTAGCTGTTGCCCGCGACTCCGTCTGCGTGGAATTCAGTTAATATACAATATGTAAAGAAAACCTTGTCCGACCCATAAGGATAATTTTTAAAAAAGTGACAACACTGGTTTTATTATAAGCGAATAGCGACGCGATCACGTCACAGGTGCCGCGTGCCCTGCCTCCCGCCGCCCGCGGAATGGGGTTGTTTACCGCACATGTATTAAGTTACCTCTTCTTGCGAAATAATATTTATTTTTTTAGGGGGATTTTTTTTTTAAGTTTTGCCTGTCTTTGTGGGCATTATTATAATCAGTTATCGATACCTAACAATGCCTTCACGGATCGGACAGGGTTTTCTTCACATATTGTATAATAGGTATAAGCGCATGTTAAAAGAATGGGAGCAATATGTACGCCCGCGTTCACTCCCGTTTTCGTAACATTTTTTGTTACTGCTCTGCTCCTATTGATCGTAGCGGGATGTTATATGTATATAGCCTAGATGTCCTTTCTCAGGGCTCAGCCTCTAGACTATCTGTGTTACCAAATTTCATTACAATCGGCTCAGTAGTTTTGGCGTGAAAGCCGGACAGACAGACAGACAAACAGAGATACTTTCGTATTTAAGTATAATATTAGTATGGATAATAAAACGTTGTGGTCATCTGACCATCTAGCTGGCGGGCGTCCCACACTACGCTTGCCGATACTTGTCTCCATTCTATGACTCGTATTCTCCACCATCCGTAGGTCCTTCGACCAACATGGCCAGTCACTTCAGTTTGCTTACTCTTCAAACATGTCGATTACTCAGTTTTTAATCCATGAGCCTAATTTCCTACCTAGATAAAAATCAGTGTACTGACACTGATTTTTGGTCCTCAATGCGTTTCAAAACCATTGACCAGAATGGGATTAAGGTTTGGTACTGGGGAATAAGTCGTGGTGGCCTAGTGGTTAAAACACCAGCCTCTCAAGTATGAGTGTGCGGGTTCGATTCCAGGTCAGGCAAGTACCAATGTAACTTTTCTAAAGTTATATGTACTTTCTAAGTATATCTTGGACACCAATGACTGAAGGTGAAGGAAACATCTTGAGGAAACCTGGACTTTAAGTCTGAAATCGCCAACCCGCATTGAGCAAGCGTGGTGATTACGCTCAATCCTTCTCTGTATGAGAGGAGACCTGTGCCCAGCAGTGGGACGATAAAAGGTTGATGATGATGACTGGGGAATTGGGGATGCATGTGAGGGTTTCTACTAGGCTGGTCTCCGCAACTCCACTACAATGCGCGTATTTTGCGTAAAGGGATTCCTACTATCTGTACCAATATTATAAATCAGAACGTGAGTTTGTTTGTGTGTTTGTTCCGCTTTCACGCTGTAACTACTGAACCGATGGCTTTGAAATTGCAGACGTAAAGTTAGAAGTCCGGATTAAATAATAGGGTACTTTTTATCCCGGATTTTTTTTATATTTCCGAGGGAAATATCAAAAGCACGATATAACCGAACACCACGCGGGCGAAGCCGAGGGCGGAAAGCTAGTTAGTAATAATCCTTACTAATATAACTGGCAAAGTGAGTATGTTTCTTTGTTCCGATTTCACGCTGTAACTACTGAACCGATTGCTGTGAAATTTATACAATGGGCGTATTTTGCGTAAAAGGGTTCCTACTATCTATAAGTACTAGTATTTGTAAATCAGAAAGTGAGTTTGTTTGTTCCGCTTTCACGCTGTAACTACTGAACCGATGGCTTTGAAATTTTGCAGACGTAAAGTTAGAAGTCCGTATTTAATAATAGGGTACTTTTTATCCCTGAAAAATTTGATATTCCCGAAGGAAATCTAAAAAGCGCGATATAACCGAACTCCACGCGGGCGGAAAGCTAGTTTATAATAAAACTCCCCGGACATAGCATGTACTGGACAACGCACCTACCTTTGTAAGCAATTATAAATTTAAAACCACGCGACCTGTCACTTTCCTTAGTTTCCGACTCCAATGTCGTAGTGTTGTTCGTGACAATGATTAGCATTGCTAATTGTTAGTCAGTTAAGGAAAAAGTTCAACGGACATTACATTACTCATTGAAAATGTTAAAAAACTTTTTTTGCACATGATTTCAAATGTTTTTAAAATATTGTCGTAGTAAAGGATCAAGAATAGCTATCGTGTATTCTGTAATTGTAATTATCCTGAATTCGATTCATCATCATCATCAGCCTCTACTCGTCCACTGCTGGACAAAGCCTCTTCCATGGCACGCCAACAAGCTCGATTCCTACGCAGTTCTCCGCCAGCCACTACCAGCCACATTTTTAATGTCGTCGCTCCATCTCGCCCAAGGGCGTCCTACGCTACGTTTGCCGAGACGCGGTCTCCACTCGAGGACTCGTTTACCCCAACGGTTGATGCTAATGCGGCATATGTGACCAGCCTATTGCCACTTCAGCTTGCTAATCCTCTCAGACATGTAATATATTCTTTAAAAATGTCAACAAATATGAGTGAACTGAAAAATAACTTTAAAATCTCAAATTATAAAATTCAGTTTAAAATAAACCATCAAAGATTTTTATCATCATCATCATCTCACCGTTAATCCCAGTCCCATCCGAAGCTTTTTCAGCTTTGGAGTCTGGGGTCCGCTTTACCAGTCTAACTGCTGATTTTGGCTAAACTTCGATATTTTCCGTGAAGCGACTGCCGTCTGACCTCCACAAAGATATCGTGATGTCGAAGCATTGCAGTTAGACCAATTGTTGGACTATTGAGGGCTCCAACAACCCGTAACGACTGCCACTAGATGTTCGTATGGCAACCGGGACCAACGGCTTAACGTGCTTTCCGAGGCACGACCAGACCAGTGCAAATATTCATATTCATGCATACAAATATTTGCACTGCGCGAGGATCGAACCCGCGCCTCTTTGCGCAGCGGCCGCGTTCGCTACCGCTACGCCACGGAGGCTGTCAAAAATTTGTCCTTCAAAGATCTTTGTATTTTTTTTAATAGTGTTCAATGATAGTACACTAATTCTCAAAATCAACTTTGAACATTAAATTCTACCCCACTGCCTACAAATCCTACTTCCTTCCTACTAATATTTTAAATGCGAAAGGTTGTGAGGATGTACGTATGTACAGATGGATGGATTTATATTTGTTACTTTTTCACGCAAAAGGACCGGAACAAGCGGGGTAGACCAAAGAAATGCTGGCTTGACGTTGTAAGAGATGACATGCGTGCCAACAAGCTCTTACCACATGATGTTAAAGACCGCGCGAAATGGAGGAGAATGTGCAGGAAAGTGGTCCCCGGGCTCCAACGCGAAAGCCGCGGATGCTACGAGGGATAAACGGTGAGATGATGATGATGACCCTTTTACGGAAAAACTTCTGAACGGATTTAGATTAAATTTGTCACACACATATTTTATAACCAGTGTAGCTACCATGAGTTTTCATTACAAGACTCGATCATCGATATCGATCGCGTTTGGCGCTCTCATTGGTTGAAAGTCCTTACAACCTTGAAGCCGGCCAATCGATGAGTCAAACGTGCTCGATATCAACGATCGAGTCTCTTCGTAATGAAAACTCATGGTAGTTACACAGGAATAACTTATAGAATACTTTTTATCCCGGTATTTTCAACGAATTGAAACTTATGCGAATGAAACCGCGGGGCGCAGCTTGTTAATATATATATAGTATATATAGGTTCCATGTAAATATGTGTAAACAAACATTAGATTGCTCATTCCAACAAATTGTAACCACAATATAAGAATTTAAAGTAAATAAGTAAAGTTTAAATACCTATCTAGGTATATTGTGGTTACAAAGTTACATGTAAATTCATTCATCAAGTAAAATATTTAAAAACTTTACTGGAAAACCAATAAAGTGATTCATGATACTATTTTATTAATCAAGCGAATTACATTAATATAATATCTATTTATTTTGATTGAACTCTAAAATAAATGTAATAAAGGTCTATAATAAACTAATTAACTATAATTATGTAATCCATACTAATATTATAAATGCGAAAGTAACTCTGTCTCTGTCTGTTACGCTTTCCCGCTTAAACCTCTCAACCGATTTTGATGAAATTTGGCACAGACAATCTTTAGACCCTGAGAAAGAACATAGGCTACCTTTTATCCCGTAAAAATTTGATGTTCCCAAGGGAAATCTAAAAGCGCGATATAACCAAACTCCACGCGGGCGAAGCCGCGGGCGCTAAGGAAAGCTAGTATAATCTATAAACTAAACTCTCTGTTACTTTTCAGGGGAAAACTAGTTTAACAACGTTGAGCACCTTTCTTAGACGGGGAAAAAGCATTGAATTAGTGTGAACATGACCAACCTGACACGGTGATCGCTACAGCGAGATATACACATCTACAAGTCTACATGAGTATACTATTTATGTATGGTTCATACAATGACTATAAATTGCATAACCGCTATAACTTTTTTGTTAGCATAATAATGATCTCAATACCTCAAGAGCGAATGGACCAATTTTTTAAACAGGATGGATGGCCAGTCAGACATGAAATTTAAAATCTAACTTGAATAAAAGCATACAAAGTATGTTAATAAAATAAGAAAGCTACTGTACAAAAATAAGGACCAATTCCCACGATAACACAACAAACACGGACTCCGAATAAAAGTTGACTACTAAAACAGCCGTTTCATTATGAACATAACTGTTATTATGACAGATGTGGCCAAGGATGCAGTGTGGGGCATAATTATACACCCACTATACTGACACCAAACATGGATACACTTGAGCAATGAAATCCAAATAAGCTTTGTGTGTTAAAATTAAAATATGTTAACATTTAACTTTGACAAATAAGGATTTTTGATCTATTAATTCACACTCGTTTCTTTTTTTTGTAAATTGCATATTGAACTTTGGAAAGTGGATTCATTTATTTGTTGCAATATTATGCGGTGCCATATGGACTGTCAACTTTAAAAAAGTGACTGGGACAGACTGGCTGCGAATTATGATAGGCTAAATTGAAAATGATGCCGTAGCCCAATGATATAATATTTTCTCAATGCCGTAGCCTGTACTCTGTTTTTTTGTAAGAAAATAAACGAAGTATGACGAGAGGATAACTTTTAAGAGACATAAAGGAAGGTCAATAGCATTTTGCGGTACACTGATCATGTCTTATATAATTATATTCAAATTTCAGCTAAATGTGAACTATTGTAATTTTAGAAACAGGAACATCTGCATCTGGCTAGCCTTTTCCAAGCAATTTTTGGTATTGGCTTTCAGTATAACCGGATGGAACTGAATATTTTTTCATATCTCCTTCAGATCTCTTGTACAGAGAAGGATTGAGCGTAATCACGACGCTTGCTCAATTCAGGTTGGCGATTTCAGACTTACAAGTCCAGGTTTCCTCAACATGCTTTCCTTCACTTTATCAGTAATTGGTGTCCAAGATATACTTAGGAAGTATATTGTATAACTTAGAAAAGTTACATGGGTACTTGCCTGACTTAAAATCGAACCCACACACTCATACTTGAGAGGCTGGTGTTTTAACTACTAGGCCACCACGACTAACATAATATAACGCAGTCTATCTTTTACAGGTATGATGTTATTAAGTCACAAAAAAAAAATTAAATGTAAATGTTGAGACAGATACCAATCAAAACTCTTTCTGATATGGTACAGTATTACAAAAGTGTTTAAGTCTTGTTAATTTGTTTTTCTACATTTATAAAAAATTTACCTAATAAAAAGTATTCTATTATCTATAAATGATCAATAGGATTTATTTAACAATGACTAAAAACTGTTCAAGGTGGCTCCGACATTGATATAGAAGTATAAATTCAATACATACATTAACCAATATGAGTCCATGGAAAAATAACTTGAATTCAACTAAAAAATCAAGTTCAGTTTGCAGTTCACACAATTTTATAATTTTTTTCAACAGCGCTAGTCGCCTTGGAATGTAATTATTTCATTGAAATAAACTTAATACCTATTTTTATAGCCATAAATAACTTTCGTTTGAATAATAATTAAAATTTAAATATAGAATAATAAGCAGAATTTGTTTATGGCTACATTTCACGCGTCATTTCCCTACCAACCTGTATTTATAGCATTATGGTTTGTCCATTTGAATGTACCCAAATAATGAAAACTTTCTAAAATCATGGAAATTGTGCATTCAAGTTTATGTTTGACTCATTAAAAGTTGCTATTGTAAAGTATGTGTAAAGTAACTTTGATAAACTTAAGTTTCAGAAGTTTTAGTCAAATAACTTTATATCTCTCAAGTTTTCTTAAAGTTTCAAAACAATTCCATACATTTAGAAATTAAATAATGAACACTATTGCTAAAAAGAATAACAAACCAAACACGTTCAAATAATTTAAGATAGTAATTACCATAACAGAAAAGTTTATATATGAGAATCGAGGTCATCCGCGCCGACAGAGAAAAAAAATGCAATGACAAAACAAAAAGGGCAAAAACAAGATAATGTCATACGTTTTGTCAATACCAGATACCGGAAAATAGAATAAAAAACAACACTAACCTCCACTCGACACTGGATTAATGCGGAAGTCGCATTAGATTGCTAATTCACGAAAAATTCACAAAACAGAAAACCAGAACATATAATTCACGAACGATGACTAAACTCGTGCAAATAATTGCAATAAAATTACTTAAGATATCACAGTTAGGCACAACACTTGATCCTTTCTCGTGATAATTAGTGTACTAATGTAAACAAAAGACGGTGGCGTTGGAAAAGTTTTAATTGAAAAATAAAACGTAAACAAAACAAACAAGCGGGACGCACCGATTAGTACCGAACTTCGAACTGATTGCAATGAATGAATGACGTGAGACTGCTGAGTTGCCATGGCTTGATTGAAAATCTACCAAGAGTTACATCTTAAAAATTAACCCAATAGTGTATTTTTCTTATAAAAATACTTATGTACCTAATTTGCAATATTCTTTTATATTTCTGCTATTTTTACCTAGAAATTAATAGTATATAAAAGTCTCTTCTCCTGTTGGTTCGTCTGTCGTAATATCTTCTATGTTTCGATGCGATTACCATTTCAGTTATAAAAGACTCATGTATAAAATATACATATGTATCGCGTAGAAATCGCAATGTTTGTACAAGTTATTGGGTAAGTAGTTTGCACCTGTGTAAAGGGGGTCGAGGCTGCAGTTAAAATTATTACAGGACCTTCAGTTAAACCAGTTTGTTTAATCTGTATCATAGGGTTTCAGGGTTCATTGTAATGATGTGACTGTGATGGTGTATGTTTATGCCATAGACTTCTAGTATATAGACGTGAAATACCTACAGAAAAAACGTGCCATCGTTTGACATTTGTTCGAACATAATATGGCCGCCTCTTTCTAGGGCTGTCACTGTGTATTTGTTTCCAAAGATTTTAATATATTATTATTTTTTATTATTATAATTTTTTAATATAGTCTGTCTGTTATATAATTATTTTAATTCTCTCGTTTTCTGTCGGCTTCTTAGATAAAGTACTTATTCATTTATTCATAACGTCAAGTCTTTATCCCTTACGGGGTAGACAGAGCTTGAGGTTATAAGAACAAAAGCCACGTTTAGCGCGTTGGTAGGTGCATAGGCATAGATAGAAAATGGAATCAAAATAGTGATGGGTTGCTAACCTCATCGCTTAATGAAATGATTCTTAAACTTGGCCAATTCCCTCGACCGGTTTTTACAGTCTGCATGGGATGAGAAGCAGCATTAGAAAATTCATATTTTACATAATATGCACACATTTCCGCACCACCTATGATTAACTCATAAGTGGTGTGGAAATGTGTGTACTTGGCGCATTTTTATAACGTGGTTTCCCCCGTAGCTATACTCCACGATCTATTGTAATAAAGAAAGTTTGAATTTTGGCTAAGTCAAATGTCTATTTTGATTGGGTTACTAGATAAAAGGGTCCTCTCCCTCCCTCCTCTCAATTATGATCCTTGTTTGAGAGTATCTAAGTGTAATTATATTGTATAGACATTATTAAGTGCAAAAGGTGCAATAATAATAAAATACATTTATATTTTTTAAATATATTCGTTTATTAAACTACTAGCTTCCATAAGCGGGTTCGCCCGCCTTTAAAAGGTGATCTATGACGTCATTTGTATCCCGTCGCCATCATCATCATCATCTCAGCGTTTATCCCGGTTGCATCCGCGGCTTTCGCGTTGGAGCCCGGGGTCCGCTTTCCTGCACATTCTCCTTCATTTCGCACGATCTTTAGCATCCTGTGGTAAGAGCTTGTTGGCACGCATGTCATCTCTTACAACGTCAAGCCAGCACTTCTTTGGTCTAACCCACTTGTTCCGGCCCGGCGGAGGCGCCATGGCAAGACATTTGTTACCCACGTAACATGCCGCTTGCACAATGTTCTTGCATGTGGTAAACATGTATTATATGTTCTTCTTCTGTTTGAATCTATAAACAAAAGATAAAATCAATATCTACTATCAAAATAATTGAGTAGATAGATAATTAAATTATTTTTATTTAAAATATCATATTTCTTCCTCTAAAGTGACAAATTAAAAAAAAATATTTTAAATAAAAATAAAACCGCCTTCAAAACACACCCAATAATAGATAATTGAAATCGGTGCTAAACCAAGTACATATGTTGGTCCCCGCTACACCCTGCGCATCTAACATATTGGCACCGACTTTGAAAGCTGTTTTATTTTTATTTAAAATAATTATTTTCTTCATTTTAAGCGAAATAGTTAAAATTCCCTATCTCAAAAACTACTGAACCGATTTTGATGAAACTTGCAGTATTCACTAAGTTGAACAATGTCTAATATATAAAAAAGAATACCGAAATCGGACTAATAGTTCCAGAGATATGCGAACACAAACATAAAAACATACATACATATTTACATACTACACTTATACAATTCGGCACATTTGTTCAAACGCTGATATAGACTAACATATCCGAAAACAAGGCATTTTTGAAAATATTACATACATAACAGTTCGAAATGAAAACCTCCTTTTTATGAAGTCGGTTAAAAAAAATTTTGGACAACCCTAACATATGTCAGCAAATTACGTAAACAAATAAACATTTACAATAAAGAGAAACGTGCTTATATAGTGTAAATAAGTGTGTATTTAGTAATATAACGACTAATAAGTAATCATGGTTCATTTTAGTTTGAAAATTAGAATGATAAATGGTGATTTAGCTAGAAAAGAGGTAACTAACCTATGAAACGTCAATTGAGCTTGATTTCTGTTGTTTCTGGCACCACACATAACAATACAGCACGCAGGCATATTAAGTAATAGTTTTGTCACACGGTACACTACAAATCCACTTTAAAATGTCTTGTATATTATCAAAAAAAATAATTTTCGTTAAGTTACGTATCCCGATGACAGCACAACTACCACGAAATTGTAACCTAAGATGGCCGGCGTTGGCACGCTGCCAACAACTGTCAGTTCATTTTAATAGTGTTACCATAATTCCGCAGTAACAAAAATATATTTGTCTCTTTTGCCAAATGCAAATGTACTGTTGAAAAAAAGAGACAAAATAATGTATTACGGTTTTGTACCCTAAATTACATCTATATGTATAATGAAAAATTGTATAGTTTGACAACAGCATCTCCCTATATTTCTATCTCAATGGTTTATGCTTAATAGGTATTTGTTCTGCAACATCGTTGTAGAAATGAGTCTCCCTAGATTCTATCATTATTTATTTAACGGCAACACAGTATTGACAGTTAGCTTAGCCAACCTTCAGGCAATAATTAATATTTGTAAAAGCGTAAGCGTACAAGGAATTTTATTATTCAGCCATTGTTTAAACTGTTTTTCTGAATGTTATTTTTATTTATTTCAGTGGTTAATCAGATATTCTTTTTTATCATTTAACAATATATCACATAATATTTCACGCTTTTGGTAGGAACGAAAAGTCGAAAACGAATCGACGAAACATATTCAGTATTATGATGTAACCTTCGGGAGACTCCCGGTTGTAAATTCATTATTATTGCCACAATTTAAAAGTTGTATTGACTAGCTTTTAATAGAAATATTGATATTGTATTTTTTTTTTAAGTTTAATAAAAATAAACATTTTAGGAATATTATTATATTTTCGAATGATTGAAAGTAGTTTTTATTTTACCGTTATTTGGTATTTTTTCGCAACTATCGTCAATTTTATGCAGATGCAGATCACAGATGTCTGCTCGAGAAACCTCAGTTAACCAAAGTAGGTCCTTACTTATCTTTGTTTTTCCAAACTAAAGAGAGGGAAGACGATGCATTTGTGATGTATCTCATATTATATTTCATTGCCAGCTTGTATAAAATGTAATATTACTGCAAAACAACAACTGCATTATGATTACGAGTTACGATAACTCAGGATGGCTTGCTGTTGTGTCTGTTATTCACGTTATTGTGTAACATGCTACTATTATACATACATAATAATGTTATTGATTACAATAATAACCCGCGCCAAGGAACTGATTTGAAATGGCGGCCAAACAACTGCGCTTATCATGCCCTTTCACTTGAACTGTATATCTGAATATAATGAGTGAGTAAGAGAAGAGGACATAATTAGTGCCACATTTTGAATTTGCAAGAATTACTTTTTGATAACACTGTTTTGACTACTTTCTTGATTGTTACTAAGCGGACTGGAGTAAGACTTATCACAAATACATAAAAACTTTACCTAGACCTAATTAACTTTGCTATAAAAGTATATCTCTGCACGGCCTGTAAACAAAATAAGAATTATTTCAAAGAAATATTACTTTAATCAGTATTTTGGCTACTGTTCCCAAAATGAGCAAATGTAATATTATTAAAATTATACAACTCGTGGTATTGCTACCAAATCGCCACTGTATAAATTAGTTGGTTTGGTAAGTAATTTATAAGATTGATCTGTGCTCTCGCATGATGGAACAAGTGTAAGAAGATACCTTTGTTCACTGTAACTTTGAAGCTTTTCTTAAGCTTCTTAAGCCAATTTCTGCCCCCTAAAAGCGTGCTTTTTTTCTTTTCCAGAAACGCCGGTTTTCGTTTGACATTTTCACTAAACGCATAGGCGACATCTGTCAACACAGAAAATACTAACGTTGACACTTGATGTTTCGGGTAAGATATGCTAGATGGCGCTTTTCTCAATATCTACTAAATGCCAACTGAATTTCATACTTTACAGCGAGCGATTTGGGAAAAACCCTGATGACGCCAAAGCGAGGGTGGAAATTAGGAGCTTTATTAATGCAGATGTGTCTTAATGATAAAGTTACGAGGCATTCGTCTGGCTCGAACGTGTTTATCGCGGTAACCTAAAAATATAGGAACAAAATAATTACGATTAAAATAATTACATCGTAAATGCTACTTCTCTATTCTATAATAGTACATAGCCCAACGTACTAATGTTCATTTTGCATTGACTTTGAATTTGTGTTATTTTTGCAAGAGAATATTAAGTACTCTTGACAATAATGAGATGACCTATGCGCCAAGATTAAAATAGAAAACTGATAATTATGATAATAAGAAAAATAATACATTTTGATGCTCTTTTCTAATGACTACAAATGAACCGAGATGTTTTTTAATAAATAATTATTGCCAGATTATAATATTTTATAAGTTGTTAAGATTCATGTTTCGAGTGGACCCCATGGGTATAAAAACTTTGGGCTAGAACAATCAACCTTCATTTGTGATAAGCTTTTCGTTCGGCAGCACTAACACCAAAAGTGAACTGATACAATACAAACACAATGATTAACATCAGTGTCATTGCCTGTCCTGAGCTGCTTCTGTTAATCGGATTATTTTTAGTGTAAGTACTTATCATTTTTATTTTTTTAATATAGCAATACTGTCGGCCTTTATCAGCTTTTTTTCTTATAAATTTAGATTAAGCTCTAACATGTTCTTTGCCTTATTTTGGACACTGGTAACTTAATAAATATTTATTTAGAGCCTCCTTTTTGTACTTGACATTAATGTCTCAAGCGCCCACGAGGGGGCGTTATCGTCCACATTGGAAACCTGCATAGCTCCTTTTTCTTTAATTAAAATACTGTTTTTTCATCCAAAACTTTAGTCCACTGAACGATAATTGTTTATTTTTCGTATTTTGTCAAGAAGGGTTAATTTAAATTATTTTCATAGCTGTCAACTTTAAAATTGAGACTGATTGCAACGTTAAGTTCGCCCGCGAAATTCAAATGTTTTTTTTAAGCACGTTTAGATTTCACATTTACATAAAATGGGCCTTTCCGCGAATGCGACTTCCCAAGTATGATTTTTAAATAAAAAAGACTTAGATTTAAGAATAGGTAAGTTTGTTTTTGGAGATGAACGTAAACCGCTGATGTCATTTCGGTCATCGATTGGCCCGCTTCAAGGTGGTAAGAACTCTCAACCAATCAGAGCGTCAAACGCGCTCGATATCGACGATCGAGTCTCGTAATGAAAACCCATACTAGGCATACAGAAATTTCGCTTCTGTTAATATTCATATTAGACAAATAAAATTTCGAATTATTTTTAAAGTCTGTATACCTACCGCTATAGACTTTTAGAATAATTTGAAGCGTATTGATCCATTACTCCATATGTTGGAAAAATGTCTACTCAACTATGTACGAGCGACAGCAAGTCAAGCTACTGCAAACTGTCAGATATTCCAAGTCAACCTTGAGCCTTTAATACTTTGGAGATAAAGTTGAGAATCTAATAAAGAAATCTGACAGATTGTAGTAGCTTGATTTACATAAATAACACAATGAATGTTGTTGAACTATCAAAGTGTAAGACATTTTTTTTTGTTATGGATGGGAAATCATCAAATGACCTCTTTCGCTCTCGACTTTTACTGACTAAACCCACTTGTGTTCCTTTATTTGCCTGTGCGCCAGGGCCACGGTTTCTGTGTAAGCCATTTGATTCTACCTGCTAGTTTGTTACGCCAATACCATTTTGATAAGTGAATATACTAATGTGGATATAAATATGTACTACGAACGCCATTGTAATATCTACTAATGAGTTCAGGCCATTAATTTAAATGTTTTATTAAGTATTACGTGCGTGACAGACATACAGGACCATTTAGTGGACATATGCGGTTGCACTCTGCACGTTTTTGTTTGTTGCTGGCTTGGTGGAAATAAGTGAGACTTCGGTGTGTTGACTTACTTGATTTATATTCTTCAAATTATTAGCGGGGTCAGTAGTTAACTTATACTACTATTGATTTTTGACTATTACTTCTTGATTGCTGTTCTTGACTGTTGATCCTGTAGAGATCTTGCTGTTGATCTTGACTGTAGCTGTTGACTCCTCAATGACGAAGACGAATGTGTCTTGTAGCTGTTACTGTTGAGACTCCTCAACGGCGAAGATAAGTATTTTACTGTAGCTGGACTACTCAATGGCGAAGACGAAATGTGTTGCTGATACTCAAACGTGGGGCCTATTTATACTACGACAAGGGCGCAAACCGTGGGAAGCGACGAGAGCGTCGGGTCTCAACAGCCATTACATTGTTTTACGCACGTTCCTGGGCTGCATCCTAAACCTGTGGGTCTCCACTTTATAACGCCCATTGCAAGGGATCATTTTATTGCGCCTATCGCAAAGGATCATTTTATGGCGACTATTTGCAAGGGATCATTTTATGATGTTTACCTTTTTGTTATTGTTACCTTGCCAAATGTGTACAACCATTCCTATCACAAGAACGATCGTCCATCTTACGCTTTCTAAATTCTTATGCACAAATTTATTTATTTATTTATATATTCTTTATTGTACACCAAACAAATATCGAACAAAACAATCAACACAAAAAAAAAATGTTCTATTCTAAGTAATTAATATAACATCGATACTGTATACCTACACTATTCGTAACACTTTTTTTTTTTACATATTATAAACCAGCGCTTGACCGCAATCCTGCCTGATGGCAAGGGTGACGCAATCTTTGATGGTAAAGCGCACTAGTTCAACGGAAACACCGCCGCTGGCAAATTGTTCCAGTCCCTCGATGTACGCGGTATAAAGGAGGAGGCTATTCGTAATTAGTTCCTATACTTATACTACTTAAAACTATTCCCGCACATATTATGATATAAGAACGGTGTCTTTTAAATTGCAAGAAACTATTATGAATCGTCAAGGGTTTCCCTCACCTCACTTACCTAATATGCATTTGTATTAAAATTGAACAGTGCTGCACATCCCATTCAATTTCAACCTTAAGTGAATGAAAATTGAGTTGATTTCAGAATGGCTAGCACTACTGAAAGGTTATAAAAATGTTTAAACTTGTAGCGTAAACTAAATTTTATTGTGTAGTAATAAAGGTTATTTTTCCATAAATTCATGTTTTCACACTAGGAATTTCACCTGTATGTGGGTGCGTTTACAAACAAATAAACTCACAAACACAAACAGCCAGACCCGGAACAACTACTTGTAGATCGTAGAATTATTTGTTCCGTGCGGGAATCGAACCCGCGACACGCATCGCAGCAATCAATAGCTTAACCACCGCATCTACCGTGCGTCGTATAGGCAAATTATTTGCCAAAAAACTAACCAATACACAAAGTTTATTTAAAATATTCATAATTATAGCCGGTGGATTCGGGCAGCATAAAACCGGTCATCGTGGAAAGGCTTGGGGGAGGCCTTTGTCCAGCAGTCATCATCATCATCAATCTCAGCGTTAATACCAGTCGCATCCGAAGCTTTTTCAGCTTTGGAGTCTGGGGTCCGCTTTACCAGTCTGATTTTGGCTAAACTTCGATATTTTCCGTGAAGCGAAAAGCGTTTTCTGATCACGACCCGAAAGCGATATCGAATATTGCAGTTAGACCAATTGTTGCATATTTGAGGGCTCCAACAACCCGTAACGACGGCCATTAGATATTCGTATGGCAACCGGGACCAACGGCTTAACGTGCTTTTTGAAGCACGACCAGAACAGTGCAAATATTCATATTCATGCATACAAAATAATATTTGAACTGCGCGGGGATCGAACCCGCATTAGCATGCGCAGCGGCCGCATTCGCTACCGCTACGCCACGGAGGCTGTCAATTGTGTGTTTTGGTAAATTATCCATATCCATACTAATACACACATCAAAAGTGTCTAGGGATCAACATATATTTTTGCAATAACTTTTCTCCTGATTGATATTAATTAAAATTTTCTTTAAGGATTCATCAAATAAAGTGTTTTCGTTTGTCACAGTAACGATAAACCAAGTCACCTTTGCATTAATAAAGAAATTTGCCATTTTCCTAATAAAGGGATATTTGACATTTGAACCACTAACACAAAAGTTCGAAAAAAGACTGAAATAACAGTTTTCTCTAAAATTTTATTGGGTAACTTAAACAATTAATAATCCGTGTTTCTACCGCGAACACTAACAACACAAGAACATCGGTTTGGCATACTCAAAATGAGTTCATCCAAATCACGCTGTGGAATGGCCGCCCATGTTCGTTGCAACAACAAAAAAGGTCTTCTTGCGACTGGATACCCTCCATATTCGGCAGAGCTCTTCTCTGTAGCATATCCCATGCATGCTCAATCGGGTTCAAGTCTGGCGACTGAGCAGGCCAGGGCAGGACATTGATGTTAGCTGCGGCGAGAGTCTGTCTTACAACTCTTGCGGTGTGCGGTCGTGCATTATCATGCATTAACTGAAATAAGGGACCGATTTGCACTTGTAGAGGAACGATGACGTCTGATACAATCGTTTCAGCATAAATTTGAGCGTTGAGGTTGCCTCTGATCCAAATCAACTCAGTTCTTCCGCCGATCCAAATACCCGCCCATACCATGATGGTTCCACCACTATAAGGATGGACTTCCTGGCAGGATTTTAATCGCTGTTGGCGTCCAGGGGTTCTCCAGTGTCGTATACGTCTTGTATCCGGTCTCATACCAAAACGAGACTCATCAGAAAAGCACACGAAACGCCATTGTTCTTCTGCCCAATTTCTGTGTTCAAGAGCCCATTGATATCGAATCCTACGATTGTGCATTGCTATAGGTGGTACCCGTAGCGGTCTTCGGGAATGAAGGTTCACTTCATGCAAGCGGTTTCTGACTGTTTGGTCGCTAATTAAGTTCCCTGAAGAGTGATGAAGCCTCACGGCTAACATCATGGCGGTTATTGTTGGAGCTCTTCGAGTTAAGATTTGAATGTATCGGTCTTGTCTCCGTGTGGTGCAGCGATACCGTCCTCCATGGCGCTCAGCCACGGTACCAGTGCTTCGGTAACGTGTCCAAAGTCGACTGATAACACTCTGACTTGTATTCAGAGCTAAAGCCACAGTACGTTGCCGGGAACCAGCTTCTATCATTCCCACGGCTCTGAGCATTTCTTCCCTGCTTAAATGACGTCGCCGCTCCATAATAACGTTGGTTTTAATCAGTAGTAGGGAAACAGTAGCACTAATAATGTCTTCAATGCGTTGTATGTTTTTATAGGGAAAATATTGACAGCTGATTTTCATCTTTTACTCGAATTTGATTCACAGTTCCTGATTCAAATTATGAAATGCACCAAAAAGGATCCATATAAATTTATAAAATCATAAATTTATTACAAAGCCACATCTCAATCTCAAGAAATCCGCATAAAAATGCTTGATCCCTAGACACTTTTGATGTGTGTATTATAAATGCGAAAGTATCTCTGGCTGTCTGTCTGTCCGGCTTTCACGCCAAAACTACTGAACCGATTGTAATGAAATTTAGTACACAGATAGTCTAGAGCCTGAGAAAGGGCATAGGCTATATAACATCCCGCTATGACCAATAGGACCAGAGCACTAGAGCAGTAACAAAAATGTTGCGAAAACGAGAGTGAACGCGGGCGTACATATTGCTCCCATTATTTTAAGAGGCGCTTATTTTATATCAAATGAGGTCTTGTAAACTGAAGTCCACGCGGACGGAGTCGCGGGCAACAGCTAGTAAGATATAAAAGAAGAAAATAAAGGCTGTTTTATATGGGGCTAGACCCCTTAGGTTGTGGAGGTAGGTTACTAGCTCCATGTTTAAATCATCATCATTCTCCTGCCCTTATCCCAATTTATTTGGGGTCGGCGCAACATGTCTTTTTCTTCCATGCATCCCTATCAGAAACCATCTCGGCAGTCACCCCTTTCTTAGCCATATCATCCTTCACACATTCCATCCATCGTTTCTTTGGTCTTCCCCTACTCTTATAGCCATCAACATTCATAATTAAGACTCTCCTCACTACATTCTCCTCAGTTCTCCGTAACACATGCCCGTACCATGACAACCGATTTCCACACAACTTTTCAGCTACCGGTGCCACTTTCAGACTTCCTCTTATGTACTCATTTCTTATTCTATCCATTCGTGTAACACCACACATCCCTCTTAGCATTCTCATCTCGACTGCATGCAATTGCCTTTCATTCATCCCTTTCGTAGCCCAACATTCTGATCCATACAAGACAGCAGGTCGGATCATGGTTTTATATATTTTCCCCTTAAGTTTAAGGGGAATGCGGGAGTCGCAAATTGTTCCCGTGACCTGCCGCCATTTCATCCACCCAGTGTTAATTCTGTGCTTAACCGTCCGATCTATTTCGCCATCGCTTTGCACGAGTGAACCGAGATACCGAAAGTCGGAGCAGATTGGTAGGAGTGCGCCATCAAGGGCTATGGCTCCAGAAGTGGAGAGACCGCCGAAATCGCAGAACATATATTCGGTTTTGGTTCTGCTGATTTTCAAGCCAACATTCTCCAGCTTCTGTTGCCATTTCTCCAATCTGCTTTGGATCTCAGGTCCATCTTCACCGACGAGAACAATGTCATCGGCGAACAGCATGCACCAGGGTGCCTCCTCCTGGATGTCCGACGTAAGAGCGTCCATAATCAACAGGAAGAGGTACGGACTTAAAGCCGATCCCTGGTGCAAGCCTACCGCCACACTGAACTCGTCGGTATTGCCAGCAGCCGACCGGACGTAGGTACGAGATCGACTGTACATAGCACGAATTAACTCTACATACTTCCCAGGCAAACCTTTCTCTTTCAGGGCCCACCACAGCACATCACGAGGTACCCTATCATACGCTTTCTCCAGATCAATGAACACCATGTGCAAGTTCTTGTGTGCACGTCTGTACTTCTCGCACACTTGGCGGAGTGCAAAAGTGGCGTCCATTGTTCCTCGACCTGGCATAAACCCAAACTGGTTTGGGGTAATCTCACTCTCCTCTCGCAATCTTTTCTCAATCACTTTCTCCCATACCTTCATACTATGTGACATGAGCTTTATCCCTCGATAGTTGTTACAGTCCTGTACATCACCTTTATTCTTAAAGATGGGCACTAGTGAACTATTGCACGATTCTTGTGGGATCTCTCCTTCATGTAACAACTTATTGAAGAATAAAGTCAGCCATATACATCCATCTCCTTTTAAACACTTCCATACTTCTACTGGTATATCATCTGGGCCCATAGCTTTTCCATTTTTCATACCTTGAACTGCTATTTTTACTTCATCCATGCTAATTTCTCTTACTAAACCCATATTCTCTTGTACCTCTTTGAGCACGCCACTCCATTTATTCTCTTCGTTCATTAGCTTTTCAAAATAAACCTTCCATCGCTCTTTTATTTCGTCATCCCTGGACAGAACCTTACCAGCATCGTCTTTCATACATTTGATATTACTTATATCTCTCGTTCTCCTTTCTCTTGCTTTTGTAATCCGGTAGAGCTCCTTCTGGCCTCTAGGGCTGTCCAGTGAGTCATACAACTTCTCCTGCGCCTTAGCCCTCGAAACTGCTACCGCCTTTTTTGCCTTCCTCTTCCATTCATTATAAATCTTCATCTTGTCCTCTTTTAAACTAGCTCCATGTTTAAATATACTTTTATATTCAGGTTTTTTAGGTTAGATCTGACTCTTGAACAGATTGTGACTGCGCGGGTTTTCTATGAGTGTTGATTGATGATTCTTCGTTGATTGATATTTCTGTGAGTCCAATGAGTAATACTACTTAATAACGTTTGTTACGAGAACTTTACCTTACGTAATCGGAAATGATCAGCAGATGTGCGGACGATCTAATTGATTTCTGTGTTTTACTCATGTCATACTTACAGGAAAAAAATTACTGATGTGCAAACTGTATCCATCAGTTCAGCATATGTTTGTAGACGTAGAAATTGTTAGTCAGACAAAGTCATGTCGCCAAGCGATTCGTCGTGTTCCGGCATGATGTTTGGTGAAGCCGTACGGAGGACGGGTCTGAGCAGCTGTGTTGCGATGTGTGCTGGGTACGATATGCCAAATGTTGTTGTGTCGGGAGTTTGGTCCTGGAGGGTAGCGGTATCCGAAGCACGGTGCTCCGCTGGCCGACCGCAGGTAGTTCACGGCACGTGAAGGCACGGTCCCTGACGGCGTAGAGCCTCTGGCAGGAGACGTTTGGTCCCTCTAGCCGCCGTCGCAGGAGACCCTCTGGGCAGGAGCCACCTTACGTCAGTCCCAGCCCGTTCTAGTCTGGGAGCCAGACGT
Source organism: Sesamia nonagrioides (assembly GCA_017933935.1). Lineage (NCBI taxonomy): Eukaryota > Metazoa > Arthropoda > Insecta > Lepidoptera > Noctuidae > Sesamia > Sesamia nonagrioides. The sequence goes on along the minus strand of JADWQK010001696.1, from coordinate 493,057 downwards.
CGGAAGTGCTCCTCGTAGTTCCTCTGACTGTCGAGAAAGAGTCCCAGGTACTTCATAGTCGACCGGAAGCCGATGTGAACACCTTTTACCGTTATGTGGTAACCCGTATGGCGGTGGCGCGTCCCGATGACCATGAAAGCTAGGCACGCCAGAATAGCGGCGGTAAGTCCTCTCTTTGAGGAGTGGCTAGGCGCCACGGCGCCCTCCCCTTCCGCCTGACGCAGGTCCTCAACTGACACGGCTGTTTCGGGAGATTCCTGTTCCTTGTCAGGCAGGAGGAAACGCCAGAGTGTCACCACTGTGAGGATCTGAGGATACGGTAGAGCATACTGTGGAGGTCTGTCCGGCTTGGGTAGAGCACCGCCGTGTCCTCGTGGCGGTGATGGGAGACGATTTGCCCTGGTTCAGGCCATGGTCCGGAGCGAGAGTGCTTGGGAGGCCGTCACCTCCTTCTGCGAAGCAGTGATGCTGGCAAAGTAGGAGGCGGAGCGCGTGAGGGAGCGGGAATCCCAGCGCTTTCACTCTTCTAGCAGCCGACGCAGGAGACCCCTTGGTCGGGAGACAACATCGAATTCCCGGCCACAGTGGGCGTGTGCTTGCGGGGTGTGGGCAGAGGGTAGCTCGCCGCCTTGGCCCGGGTCGACGGCACATTCTGTTTTACGCGCGCCTCGGCGATGTCTGCACATCGTGACAGGATCCCCGAAGACCGACGCCTCCTGGTTCAGGCTTGCGGGTTGGTTAAAAAAGAAACCATGGCCCTGTCGCACAGGCAACGGAAGAAACATAGGTGTTCGGTGTTCAACTACACCCAGAGCGAGAGAGGTCATTTGATGATTTCCCATCAAAAACAAAAAAAAAGGACCATGAAAGTACATGGACTTGGACTTGTGCACTGCGAAGCAGATATGCGGCCCCAGCACCGATCCCTACAACCGCACGACATCTCTCACCGGTTCCACACTCCTTGGTGACCGGGATCAACCATGAGCCTTAATGTTTTAGCGGTAAAGTTGAAAATTGAATAAAGACAGATTGTAGTACATTGATGTAACTACTGTTTTTGCTACAAGTTTATTATACTAGCTTTCCGCCCGCGTCTTCGCCCGCGTAGATTTCGGTTATATCGCGCTTTTTAGATTTCCCTCACAAACATTAAATTTTTCCGGGATAAAAGGTAGCCTATTTCCTTTCTCAGGCTCTAGACTATCTGCCTACCAAATTTCATCACAATCGGTTCAGTAGTTTTGGCGTGAAAGCCGGACAGACAGACAGACAGAGTTATTTTCGCATTTATAATATTAGTATGGATTTGTTTCTTTAAATACGAACAATGCTCAATACAACGCGAGACGTATAATAATTGTATAAGGAAGCACTTGTAACTAATTAATAATTACTGTTAAATTACGCTTGTGGCTTAGTTGTATCGGCTGCGTCTTACAAGTAGTAAGTAGGTAGGTCGTAAGTTCGAACATGTCAGGCACTTGGTGTCATTTATTTTATCACCACTGCTCTCAAAACAGTGAAGGAAAACGTGGTGAGGAAACCGGCATGTCCCAGAGGCAAAACTTCGAAGACATGTGAGATCTATCAATCCGCACTGGTTCTGCGTGGTAGTTAACAGTGGGTTTTAGTCAGGAAGAGTCTGACAGACCCCGCCGCCCGCCACAGGGTGGTGGACATCCTTGAAGATGTTCCTTTTACCCCAAAAAAAAGTTCGGTTGATGAGTGGGAGAACATTTATTACTCACCGAGACTCCACCGTATCTAGTCTGTACAAACAACAGGGTTAATATGAAAATAATTAGTTTCCGTAGTTTTAATTATTTTTGGGATAAGAAATTATTTATATTAAAAACTAGGGGCCGCCAGCGACTTCGTTCGCGCGGTTTATTTATTCTCCGCTCTTATTGGTTGTAGCGTGATGTTATATAGCCTAAAGTCTTCCTGGATTAATGGGCTATCCAACGCAAAAAGAATTTTACAAATCGGACCTGAGATTAGCGCGTTCAAATAAACAAACTCTTCAGCTTTATATATGAGTATAGATGTTATAAACCAATTCAGTAAACGATTCTGAACAAACTATTTTCAGGAAGTCCGTTAATTAATTTACACGTTGTATGTATAACCAGTATAAGTTGACTTTTGATAATATTAAAAGCTTCAACAATGCTAGTTCAGAAAAAAACTGGTAATTTATAGGTTGATGAATCTTGTACAAAATGACATGACGCCATTCATTAGAGAAATTAATCATGCAATCGTAGAATGCACAGTGTGAATTCCCATTGCATCAAGTTGTTATCGAAGCCGTTTATACCTATACTTGGGCCAAATTTGATAAAGAATAGAGGTAAACAAACCGTTGCTTGGCAACGAGTAGTTTACGCCTAAAAGACAGATGTTAACAACCTTTTCAACATAGATGATTTTCATAAAAGTAATGATCCTACTAATGTGAACAGTTTATTTATGTTTAGATATTTATGATTTGCATAGAACGCTTAACGGATTTGAATGAAATATAACACACATGTAAGCTAATTTCCCAATAGGTAAAATTTTTTGATACATGTATATTAAGTATACTTAGTCCATACTTGAAAGTATTACAATGCATGTGTTATGCAGTTGATTTGAAAATAATTAAAATACGCATAATTGTATTGACAAATGTTCAACTTTATTCATTGGTTGGATTCCACAAAATGTGTTTAATACCTAGATTTCATCCATCTTTCTTTTTTTGTAGGGCTATCACGTAAAATTAATGTCGACTTATTAACGATTTTTCGTAATACGAAGTTATTATGCATGTTATTTTAGTGATTCTATTGAAATATGCTGCAATAGGAATTGTTAATAAATAGCTAGCATGCTCGTATGACCGATGGCCGATGGGGCAGTAAGGTTCTGGAGTGGCGGCCACGTACTGGAAGACGCAGCGTAGGCAGGCCTCCAACAAGGTGGACCGATGACCTGGTGAAGGTCGCGGGAACACACAAGACCGGTCGGCGTGGAAAGCCTTGGGGGAGGCCTTTGTCCAGCAGTGGACATCTATAGGCTGAGGAAGAAGCTAGCAAGTAAAAGTCGATAATCATGTAAATAACAGGAGATTTGTAAAACGTGAGAAGTGATAACCCTAAATTGGTTTGTTTACCTCTAAACCTTATGGGGCTAGGCGTTGGTATAATCAGGATATAAATTATGCGTTTAATATGAAACAATTGAGACAAGTTTATTCATTATGTAACCATTTGTATATACCAAAATTAACTTACATAAAACATAGATTCTTCTGATAATAAAGTTTATTCAAAATAATCTTCCTCCATGTGGTACCGGGCTTAGAATAGTACCAACCCATATCATCCCATATCAACCAATATCATCGAAGCTATGGCGGCCTAGTGGTTAAAACACCAGCTTCTCAAGTATGAGTGTGCGGGTTCGATTCCAGGTCAGGCAAGTACCAATGTAACTTTTCTAAAGTTATATGTACTTTCTAAGTATATCTTGGACACCAATGACTGAAGGAGAAGGAAAACATCTTGAGGAAACCTGGACTTTATAAGTCTGAAATCGCCAACCCGCATTGAGCAAGCGTGGTGATTACGCTCCATCCTTCTCTGTATGAAAGGAGACCTGTACCCAGCAGTGGGACGATAAAAGGTTGATGATGATGATGATGGGATAAGGGAACTCTCACCATGGAAGCGGGCAGCAGAGCTTATCCTGTGGAATATCATAATTACTGCGATCCTCAACCCGGCTGCCAAACGTGAAGATTATGGCAAACCCCCGTAATGTAATGTAAAACCTTGGGGGAGGGCTTTGTCCAGCAGTGGACCTTTATAGGCAGAAGTAGAAGAAGAAGAAGAAAATAATCTCCACGATTTTGATTACAGGCCTTTAATCTGTGCGAAGCTAAAAGCTTCGGATGCGACTGATATTAACGCTGAGTTTTGGAGTCTGGGGTCCGCTTTGCCAGTCTAACTGCTGATTTTGGCTAAACTTCGACATTTTCCGTGAAGCGACTGCCGTCTGACCTCCACAACCCGAAGGCGACATCGAAGCATTGCAGCTGACCAATTGTTTGACTTTTTGAGGGCTCCAACAACCTTTTAACGACTGCCACTAGATGTTCGTATGGCAACCGGGACCAACGGCTTAACGTGCTTTCCGAGGCACGACCAGACCAGTGCAAATATTCATATTCATGCATACACATATTTGCACTGTGCAGGGATCGAACCCGCGCCACCTTGCGCAGCGGCCGCGTCCGCTACCGCTACGCCACGAAGGCTGTCGCTTTTATTCCGTAATAACCAAGCGAATTTGACCGCAGAGGTCGTCAGCTTGACGTAAATAGGCAACATATGAAATTAAATATGTAATCGTAAATACAAATTAGTTAGAACGACAACCATCTATGTATTTCCATTTAAGGGAACTTATTACCACTAAATTACTCATTACGAAATATGCAATTAGCAAATACGTCACTGGTTGTCTAGGTACATAAATCATTCAAGGAAAATAATGGTAGACACATGTTTCACCAACATTGTCAAATGCGGTTCATTTATCATGTTATTAATCATAAGAGGAATTTATTTTTGGTAATTGAGCCTGCTCTTGGAAGTCAGAGTCAGAGTATTATTATATTACTAGCTTTCCGCCCGCGGCTTCACCCGCGTGAAGTTCGGTTATATCGCGCTTTTTAGATTTCCCTCGGGAACATCAAATTTTTCCGGGATAAAAGGTAGCCTATGTTCTTTCTCAGGATCTAAAGATTGTCTGTGCCAAATTTCATCAAAATCGGTTGAGAGGTTTAAGCGGGAAAGCGTAACAGACAGACAGAGTTACTTTCGCATTTATAATATTAACTAGCTCTCCGCCCGCGGCTTCGCCAGCGTAAATTTCGGTTATATCGCGCCTTTTAGATTTCCCTCGGGAACATCAAATTTTTCCGGGATAAAAGGTAGCCTATGTCCTTTCTCAGGGTCTAAAGATTGTGTGCTTTCCGCCCGCGTGGTGTTCGGTTATATCGCGCTTTTTAGATTTCCCTCGGGAATATCAAATTTTTCCGGGATAACAGGTAGCCTATGTTTTTTCTCAGGGTCCAAAGATTGTCTGTGCCAAATTTCATCAAAATCGGTTTAGAGGTTTAGGCGGGAAAGCGTAACAGACAGACAGACAAACAGAGTTACTTTCGCATTTATAATATTAGTATGGATATGGATTAATCATAAGAGGATTTTATTTTTGGTAATTAAGCCTGCTCTTGGAAGTCAGAGTCAGAGTATTATTTGGAAATAGGTCCTTTTGAATGGCGATGGACTGTGTGGTACCAGGCTTAGAATAATACCAATCCTCACGTAGGTGTCGTAAGAGGCGACTAAGAGAACTCTCAGCAGGGAAGCGGGCAGCAGCGCTTCTCCTGTGGAATAACAAATTACTGCGATCCCCAACTCGCCTGCCAAGCGTGGGGATTAAGGCTAATCCCTTAAACTTGTGGACGCCTTTGTCCAGCAGTGGACCTCTATAGGCTGAAGAAGAAGAAGAAGAAGAAGACTTTAGAATATTAAAACATACAATAAACTACATCAACATCCTCTGCCTAGTCTCTTCCTCACTATGCACCCCAATGCTCGTTGTCCTCCGCACAGCACCGCCTCGCTTTATTTTTATTATGAATATCTGCTCATCTCTGCTCCACCCCGCTCGTGCTGTTTCCATTGAAGCGGAGCGGAGATTTCGAGCTTAGTGGTTGGTCAATTCGTGCACTATTAAACTCCTCTACGCCCCGCCCTGCGTCAGTGGAAATCTGGCCTAACTGCACTTGGCTGAATACCAGTACTTTATATGGAGCGACTGCCTATCTGACCTCCACAACTTAGTTACTGAGTAACACGATACGCCTTGGCAAGCCCAGCTCGCTGCTCGGTAAGGACCAGGCCAGAGTCGACGACGCGTTGTGTTTCACGCGCGCATCAAAGAGATGTCAGCACATCGTGAGGCGGTCCACGAATACCGTTGCCTCCTGGGTCAGGGTTGCGGGTTAGAAAGTGAAGGCAAGTGTAGAAACACGGGTGGGTTTTAGTCAGTAAAAGTCTGACACGCCCTTCCGCTCCGCCCAGAGCAGGAGAGGTCATTTGATGATTTTCCATCTCAACAAGCCTGGTGATCAGACTTTCGGGTTTCTGACGATGAGTAACGTCTGTCAAAGATCTACAAATAACAGCCGGGACCAACAGCTTAATGTGGGTCACTGAGGGGTCTCCACATCATGGTGCTCCAGAAAGGGAAGGCGAAAGTTCATTGTCTTCATGACAGCACGTTCACTGCCAATTTGTATTCAGTACCAGCGCCAAATTCCAAGCCGTCAGATTACGAGTCTTACGGAACGATATTATGTCTTAATTATATTATGATTACTCTGTTCCTTTTTAATTATATCTGTATATATAATACTAGCTTTCCGCCCGCGGCTTCGCCCGCGTGGAGTTCGGTTATATCGCACTTTTTAGATTTCCCTAGGGAACATCAAATTTTTCCGTGATAAAAGGTAGCCTATGTTCTTTCTCAGGATCTAAAGATTGTCTGTGCCAAATTTCATCAAAATCGGTTGAGGGGTTTAGGCGGGAAAGCGTAACAGACAGACAGACAGACAGACAGATAGACAGACAGACAGACAGAGTTACTTTCGCATTTATAATATTTGTATGGATTTTATAGAAGAACTGTGGTGGCAAGTCCCGAATTGGTTCGTGGTTCGAACCCAAGCCACTGTCTTCTTCATCTCAGCCTATAGAGGTGCACTACTGGACAAAGGCCTCCCCCAAGGCTTTCATTCCATTGGGGGCATTGCCATAATCGAAACGCTTGGCAGGCGGGTATGGCAGGATGGGGACCACCGACCACTGTACTTTATTTCATCACCACTGCTTTCAAAACGACGAAGGAAGCCATCGTGAGGAAACCGGCATGTCCTAGAACCAAAAACTCGATGATATGTGACATCTACCAATTCGTACTGGGACCACGTGGTGGTATTTTGAATACTTGACGAGACGAGACTTCAAAAAGGAGGAGGTTACTCAATTCGACTGTATATATGCTTTTTTTCGCGCATAACTTCGTCGTTTATAAACCGATTTTGATAATTCTTGTTTTTGATAATTTTGTTGGAAAGAAGACGTTCCCAAGGTGGTCCCATGATAAGGATATCAGGGTTTGATGGTGGAAGACCAGAGAAAACAAGGGGAACTTTCAAAAATTGCAGGGGCGACTAGTGCATTTCTTAGCATTTTCATTAAGTATTTTAAAGCACTACAATTTAATAAAGGTCTGGAGTAGATCTGATGAGGGAGCCGGGAGACAGTCGAAGGAACTCCTCAACAATTCACAGCAGCTACCTTGTGTTTGTGCTTGAATAATTTGTATTGACAAGAACCTTACACCTAGATGGGTGGTGACTGTCATTAGGGAGCTGATGATGATGACAAAGGTCAGTTCAGGGAACTCCTAAACGATTTACTGTAGCTACCTTGTATTTGGACTCAATTCATTTATATTGATGAGACCTTTACACTCATTGGGTTAAAATAATGATCTGCAGTAAATTTGATGATGAAGACCATAGGCAGTTGAGGGAATACTTACGGGTAAAAATTAAAGTAAACAAAATTACGTCGTTTCCCAACTATATTTGCGTCAGCTTCCAGTCTGACCGGATGCAACTGATTACATAGTACATTTAACAACTAAAAAGTGTAAAATAAAAACCTTTTTTACAAAAAAACAACCGACTTCCAAAAACCACCACAAAGTAAAAAATAACTAATTTCGGAAGTCGGTGTCAAAAACGAATATACAAAACCAAAGACACCGACTTCACAAAATTAGTTATTTTTTACTTTGTAGTGGTTTTTGGAAGTCCGTTGCTTTTTTACCCGACTACGGCAAAACAAAAGGAGGGTTATGATTTTGACAGGCTATGTATGTATGCATGTGTGTTCATCTGTTCCTTCGTAACTTCTAAACTCCTCATCAGAATTCGACAAATGACATATCATTAGAAGCGTCTTAATTGTCCGCTGGTTATACGCTATATGGGGTTTCACAAAATCTAATGTGTCGCCCTCTAGCGGACGAAACATACAGAGTAAAAAAATAAAGTTAAGATAAATATGCCGTGTTTGGTATTATTTGAAAGCGCTTTACTTGTACATTTTGAATATATATATATATATTGCCAGCATTTGCTTGTGACTTTACCTGTATTCATGGGCTGATTGCATATAATTCACATCTTTTCGTTCATAGCTTCTTTACTACATCTCAGAATAAGACCACTGCAGTACCATTAGAAGGGCCTTGATATTCTGTTAGTTGTGAGCTGTAAAGCTTGTCACCAAATTTAGTATAGCGCCCCCTAGCGGACAAAAAGATCTATGTTGATATAAAATTAAAATAAATATACCGTGTTTGGTATCACGTGAAAGAGCTTCACGAGTACTTTATGCTTGTACATAATTACAAGAATGCTTTAATGATGTTAAATATGAGCGATAACAGTAAAGCGCGGATCACGGGAACTGTGAATCGCTTTATGCAATGTAGAGCAGTGTGAACATTAATAGAATATGTAATGCACTAATGAAAACGACATAAGCTGGGAGTAACTCCACGCGGTGAAGGCGGTAACAGTTTGATAACTGGCTAAAACTCCCATAAAAATGTCCTCTGCACTATATGCCTTCGGGCTTATGTTGTTATATGTGCGTGTAGATGTAATATGTAAAGTACCTAGTTTTTAGTTCATCAATTTAACTTTTGTTCATATTATGCGCCACAAATACACTTTAACACCAAAATAGTACAAATAATAAAAAGTAAAAACACTAAAACCCAACTATGACAAAAAACGACGCTGAAAAATTATAAAACAAAATTTTCAGAATACTGAACTGAACATAGTTGCTAATGTAGTTGCTAGTAAATGGACACAGTAGACTCTACCAAGATGCCTTCGTTGTAAATTGACAATAATTTCATACAATACTATTCTGAAGTATGCAATATTCACCATGTAGAGATATATTTTCATGTTTGGAAAGGCGTAGTCACACGTTGTCAAGGTGCTACGGTAGATATGTATATGTAACGTGTGACTACGCCTTTCAAAAAATGAAAATGTCCTATCTAGGACATTCTAATTACACTTAACCTTGAAAAGAGGTGGTGATGGCCAAGGTAGATGGGAAATAGATCACAGCTGGTCACCTAATCCTGGACCAAGTGAGCGTCCTATTTGCACTATGACTTCGTGTCAAAACCGTCGATTGATCAAAATGGTAGTCATCAATTCATTCATTAATGAACAACGCGCTCGGGTCTCGTTCGGCGGCAACTGCCGAACGAAAACGAAGCTCATGATGACAAATACATGGTCACGCTTTTTAGTGGTGGTTGGGAATATTTATATTTAGCAGTGTGACTGTGAATGCAGGCAGTCAGTATTCGGACTGCATTCGTGTAGCCGTGGAGTATAAAACACGCGTTCGACGTGAATATTGTTATAATTATCGTAATTATTACAATTGTGCATTCCATTTTGTGGCAAAATAACACCTTCAAGAGTATTGTAATACGGCTATTAGCCATCGTGTCAGTAATATTTCTCTAGTGTCTCGTCTTTTGCGACGGATTCTGTTTACTTATTAATTTTGTGCTGTGCTAATTGGAGATACGAAAAGGTATGTGGTGTTTTCTCTTTTTTTATTAATATTAGTACGTAGGTTTTTTTTTAAAGCCATTTATTTTAGTTGAAGTCATCATCATCCCAGCGTTAATCCCAGTCGCATCCGAAGCCTTTTCAGCTTTAGTTAAAGTATTTGTTGTAGTGAAGAAATAGAAATGGGATGCAGTACCTTTTGGGATCCTTTAATTATTATTATAATTTAATTTATATATAAAATGTTAGCTGCCAGAGACAATAATCAAATTCCACCTCAACAGTATTTAGGTACATTATATTATGTTTAAAATAAGATTTGAAATAATGAAATGTACTAGTAAGTAGGTACATGATATTATGTACCTATATTATATAGGTGCTGGGCACGATTGCTAATTTTTTTTTCATCCCACCATCTCGGAAAGAGTATTTTTAATCTTCAATATCTGACTGGAAAAGCCGTTTTTATTCTCTAGAGGATAAAGTAAATTGAATTTAGAACATCGTGTGCACTAAGTTTGTAAATTAAAAAAAAACATTAAACCTATTTACTGTTACCTTTATGGTGCCGAATATATCATACAACTTTTTTTTAATTTGTTAAAAACTCAGACCTTCTTGGTGTTCTTTTTTCAATTTTCTTTGTACGCGGTTCTTTACGCGGCATTTTTTCACGTCATTGTTAAACCTTATATTAAAAAAAAGAAACTTGAAAACAAGTGAAAAACTAAAATGAGTGATTCTAGCGACGAGGAAGTTTGTTTGACGCCAACAGAATTGACTGAAACTGTTAATAATGCGCAAATGAGCTTTCTACCTCAACAATCACGCGAGAAGTATTTAAAACAGTACGATATGTTCAACACGTGGCGACTAGCAAAAGGAGCCAAAACTTTCTCAGAAAACGTTTTGCTGGCATATTTTATAGAATTATCCGAGAACAAGAAAGCAAGCACTCTATGGAGTACGTATTCGATGCTAAAAGCAACAATAAAGATGAAAAAAGACATACATATCGATACCTATCCTAAATTAGTAGCATTTTTAAAAAGAGCCTCATCTGGTCATCATCCAAAAAAATCGAAGGTTTTCACAGTATCTGATATTGAAAAGTTTCTTAACGAAGCACCCGATTCCATATATTTGGCGGCAAAAGTAAGTCAGTTGCACATTCAGTATCTACTTAAGTACATATATTAATCTCAATTAAATAGTATACTTAGTAAATGTTGATAGGCATAATTATGCGTTCATATAAATTTTATTCATTTATCTACTACAATACTCTTTACATTGTAGGTTGTTCTTATTATTGGAATAAACGGAGCATGTCGAACTAATGAACTAACACAACTTAATGTCAAAAACATTGAGAAACATTCAGATGACTTACTATTAATTAATTTACCTAATACAAAGACAAAAAGAGACCGCAACTTTGTCATTCGCAAGGAATACGTAACGATTGTTGAGAAATATCAAGCCTTACGGCCGCCTAACACTCCAATCAATCGTTTTTTTCTACAGTATCGCAATGGAAAGTGTGTTAGACAGCCTATGGGTACTAATAAAATTGGCAGTATCCCACGAGAAATAGCAACATTTTTTGAACTTCCAGAACCTCTGTTGTACACGGGTCATTGTTTCCGACGAACTTCAGCCACACTTTTGGCTGATTCCGGAGCTGATCTCCTGTCCCTTAAGCGCCACGGAGGCTGGAAGACCAATGCAGTTGTAGAGGGATACATAGAGGATTCCATCCAAAATAAGTCTAAAATATGTGAAGGCATCGTAGGAGCCATTACACTGAAAGAGCCTCAATCGGAAACTTGGACTGGCCCTTCTACATCAAAAATAAGCCGTTATGAAACACCTAACCATCTCCCTCTCTCTCCAACATTCACGCCAAGGGAATCCGATGAATCGGTACAACTATTAAGTATGACAGACAGTTTACCGAAAAACAGTACACAAGTGACTAACACCAATATTACAGTACCAAACAAAAATATTACACTCAATTTAAATAACTGTTGCAACGTTACTTTAAAATTTTCTTAATTATACTTTAGTATTATTTTATTATAATTTAAAGATTATTCTGTAATACTTACCTGTCATAATGTAGTAATTAATACCTAAACCGAAATAAAAGTGTACCTATCTTGTGATTGTAAACATTTTTTTATTGCATTTAGTCATTTCCTCGCTGAGGTGGAATGAAAAGTTACGTGTTGCACTCGAGTGCAAAGATTTTCCACCTCGTGTCCTTTTGATTCCCTCGCTAACGCTCAGGATCCTAATTTTGAATCACTCGCTGCGCTCGTGATTCAATTTTAGAATCCTTCGCTTGCTCGGTCATCAAAATTGAACACCCGGTTAAAAAGCAACTTTGCACTCTTGTATAACAAATAACTATTATTACATCATTCGTTGAGACTACAACGTTCGGGTAACAATCATAACGTAAAATATAATCATTTTATCTTACTTAATAATTAAAGCTTCGAAAATCAACTAGGTATCTAGTAACTTTTAAAATGTATTTATCACCAAAGCGACACTCTTTCGAACTTTCGTTTGGTAAGTCGAGTCTGTTATCTAAGTAATATATAAATGTCTCAATATTATATGTCTTCACATTACTATACTATGTTAAATGCAAACAAGTCACTCCACATTATGGCTATTTATTTTTGCAGCGCAAGTTTTAATGGCACTTGGAAGTACATACTTACATAATAATTTATTTTTATAGCACAGACATGTTGCTGTACATAGTAGTTTTTTTGAAAGGCATTTCTTAATGTCTGGTGACTCTGGTCTATTACAGTAGTGTCAGAATGGTCGATCAGTGATGTCATAATGATAGATTTTGTCAATTTTTTAAATCTATTCAAAAAATTACGTCATTATGACTTTCCAGTGGTCAATCACTGACACTGTACTCCACTTTAATAAATGTTCAAATGGAGTATTAGTTTCTAGAAAATAATTTCTATACGGGTTTTATAATAATGGCAATATGGCAATGTCATTGTATCACTATTTCTGTACGAGACGACTGAGATAATTTATCCATCATTATGAATTTAGCAGATTACGAGCTTTTGCACGATGACAATAGAATCGTGCTGGAATGACCAATTCATAAAAATAGCAGACATACGAATCGTCGATTCTTGATCTCATAGAGACCGATTTTGACAAGTTTTGTCATCTACTAACAAAATTTCGTCATTATGACTTTCCAGAGATCAATCACTGACACTCCACTCGATAATGGGGAAGAAAACGCTAAGCTATTTGCAGATGTCGCTGATGGCGTTTGACTCGTAACAATTAGCGGTCAATCGTATCACGTTTTATGTTGAGTTTTTTTTTTGTGTTTGACGAGTTTATTTTAAGTAAAGCAGAGCAATGCATTGTACATGGACTGTTTCAAGTTAAAGAAGGAGTTAAAAGTCTAGAGGAGCCTCAGTAAAAGAACGAAAAGTTGATCTAATTACCAGGCAAATAACAATGCCCAGACTTTAAACTGAATGCAGACTTATTAGTGTTTTAAGTTACATTAATTTTGTATTAGGTTTAATGTTTCTTTAGTTATATTTATGTAAATATTAATGTACTTATTATTGCCATATTTTGAAAGTTTCAACCCTATTAACCTAAAATTATTAGGTATCCAGACTTGAATCGTGTGACCGGAATTTCAACTTCGAGGTTCTTCAAGAACAAGAAATTCAAGAGAAAATATTGATTTACCGCCTCCAGAAAGCTATAGAGACATCAACATAATCTTTATTGAAACCTGTTTAAATATATTTTGTTCTAAATTGAAATGCATATCTTTAGGGAAAGAGTGATTTCCATTATTATTGCAACAAATTGCTACACAACGCGGCATATTTTTTATAAACAACGTGAACTCGAACAAATTACAATGGGTTTTGACAGTTTATTTGGGTCAAACGATATCAGCGCCTCTAGTGGCAAGATTTGTCAGTTTTCTTCCCCATTGATTAGTAGTTTTAAGAAAAACATTTCTTTTAGCGGGTTTTATACAGGGTTATAGGTTAAGTCGACCTAAATCCTTTAGGAGGTGGTAGTTTCCATCATTTCTGACTGATTTGACTATGGAACACCATACCCCAAACTTAACCGTTCTCAAGTTATAGGACTTTGAAGATTTTTTATAAAAAAATCCAGATTTTTAGTCTATTGTCCCCAATTTTTTGTGTTTTGTAGCTCTAATGCTCAGATTATTTGTTCTATAATCTGAGCTCTAATGATTTTGTTTTTGTATTTTTTGTGTAGCAGAATAGTTACTTCATTATCTTAAATACAAAAACTGCAAGTAACTCTACCAACTGAGTCGTATTAGACGACTGATTTTTAAAAAAAGAAATAAATTTGTGATAAGTTTTTTAATCTTTGTAAGATATTGTAAAAAGAGTCTATGACAGTTGTGCTGCAGATGTGCTTAAAAATATCTTCGATTCTTCAGCTTTCCGATAAAGTATAATACAATAGGGTATTATTGGAATTTGTTTACAAAAACATTGATGATATGCTACCAGGTAGTAGTAAAAAATAACGATGCTTGACCTATAACCCTGTATACAATACGACAATGGCGTTCTATCCCCATTCGAATAATTGATCCAGCATTATGAATTTAGCAGATTGCGAACTTTTAGCACAATAACAATGGAATCGTCTTGGAATGATAAAGACAACAATCATATTATAGATTTGACTGCTTATGATACTACTCTTCATAGGCTTTTTATAAGTATTATTTTACTTTGGTTCATGGAACGCTTCTTAATACAATAATAATTCGAAAACTAAAAAAACTACTAAAATGTATAAAAGTTGGCCTAAAAGTAGTTGTTACGGGTCTGGCTGTTTTGTATATGTGAGTTAACATATTTGCATGTTTAAATGTTTGTATGTAGGTAAGCATCCACGATACAGGAAAAATTCCTAAAATGGGGCAGCGTTCTCTATATCAAAAAAATATAGATCAATTCAATTCATTTATTAATGTGATTTTTGGCAAGTACATTTTACAATGTGATCTTAATATCTAATAAATGAGTTCCTCAAAAATCTACCATAAAGGCATACACTCTTTAACAGAATTTAAAATCATAAAAAGGATTCACGATATATTATAATGATGAATAATTTGCGGAATTTCGAATATAATGCCAACTATATTGCTGAAATTGGGATTCTTTTATAAATATTAATGCCAAATAACTTACAATATCAAAATACAATATAATGTCAAAATTAAATAGATGTTAAATAAGTTAAATAATACAATTTCACAATTAAATAGGTGGCAATGTCAAGTTAATTATGTTAAAGAAATAGTATAATATCAAAATTAAATGAGTTACAATGTCAAATAACTTACAATTTATTAGTATGTTAGTTAATGAAATTAGATACATTAAATTGCACAATTCAAATGTCATCGTCATTTAGATAGTCTATTACAGAATAATAACACTTTTCTATTAGGAAGGCCACTAAATTCTTTTTAAAAATCTTAATTGTATCATTTTTTATTACATCCGGCAATTTATTATATATAGATAAAACTAGTATACTCCATCGCTTTAGGTAATTAACTAAATGTGAACAAAAAACCGGCCAAGTGGGTGTCGGACTCATGCACAAAGGGTTCCGTACCATTGATTTATGAAATTAAAGGATTAAAGTTATTTGTATGAATGATTACGCGGTAATAAGCGGTTTACGATTTACGAGGTATTAAAAAAAACTACATACTAGATCTCGTTCAAACTATTCGGTTAAGAAAAAAAGTGTTTTAGAAACCTCGATATCATTTTTGAAGACCTATCCATAGATACCCCACACGTATGTGTTTGATGACAAGTCAGGTCTTTGTCCAGCAGTGGACCTCTATAGGCTGAAGAAGAAGAATTTGCTTTGCGAATTGCGTACACTTAACGTACTTTTCAGAGTAGTACATTCCTTAAAGACACTGGTCAAAATATTTCAACTAAGCTCTGCTTACTGCAGTCCAACAGTGGACATAAACGTCTCTTGACTGTGCAACACACTCTGTCTTTCGCATCAAGTTTGTCCCAGGCACGATTCTAAAGCTGTTCGTCCATCTAACTGGGGAGCGTCCTACACAACGCTTGCCGATACGTGGTCCCCACTCCAGGACTCCTCTTTTTCACCGACATTCGATCCTTCAACAAACGTGGCCAGCCTATTGCTTCTTGAGGCTGTATACTATTGTTTCGGGAGGTTCCTGATCCGAATAAGGCGGGAGGAAATGCCAGGGCGTCGCCACTGTGGGGATCATCCTGAGGACACGGTGGAACATACGGCGGAGGTGCGCCTGAGTGGCGATCGGCGGTAATCTCTCGCGTCCGGAGCGAGAGTGCATGGCAAGCCCTCACCTCCTTCTTTGAAGCAATGATGCTGGCAATGGAGGAAGCAGAGCGCATGAGGGAGCACGAATCTCAGCGCCCTCAAACCTCTAGCCGCCGCAGGAGACGCCGGTCTCGGCTCTCGGTCTCGGTCTTGGAGGAGAACGAAAAATCTATATCGATTGAGCCTTAAATATCTAGTAGTAGCTCTTTGTTTCCGGAAAATTGAGTGTTGCCATTTATGGGCCACAATTCCCATTCAACTTTCCCACTTATGTTAACAAATCATCGTGAATGACGTCGACAGTCATGACGATAGGGGAGGTCGTCATGGCTGTTAAGTCATGCAAAAACTCTAAATATGATAATCTAATTAATCTATTTTAATTTTATCCCACAAATAATCTTATATTAGAACCAAGGGTTCCCATCTAGTACAACAGACTCTCAGTTCTTATCAAAAGATAATAGATGGCAGCATAGGTTTCGGTGCAAAACTTAGCAACGATTTTAAACCTCTTATGTGCAGTTTATAGCCTTTTTCATTTTTTTTAACAATTTGAATTTACTTATTTAATGCTACTCCGTATATTTACACGCATAAATAACGTAATTAAACAAAACGGTAAAATGGGCTCAGTGGTGACAATGATTTTTATTTTACACTCGGGACAATAGATGGCAATGTACTCAATTAATCCTGTCATAACATATTTTTTTTAGGTTAAGATAAGATGTCTTCTAACCATTATATTGCTGTTATCTTCTTTTAGAATGCGTATTTCTCGATGCACGACGCATGGACGTATATATGACAATGTAGACAAGACATATATGGCGGTAGTGGCCGGCCGGTCAAGCGCTCCCTAGTGGCCATCTAGTGATCTCTTTAAGAAAGTTTTTTTGCTCGACTGTCTGCCCGAATTCAGTTGGACTCATTTTGTTGTTCCCCTTAAGGTATCTGTATGGAGTATTCTGTAATCTGTGATTAGAACATATTTACTTTGTTGGATCGATAAGACACCGACAATTTCCGTTATTACGTACTTATTTAATTGGGATGACGAGTAGGATAACTTTAAAATTAATATTTAATATGTGAGCTGTCACGCCCTTTAAACTTGGGTTTTTTTTTTATGTAATAAGTTTTTTCTTATTCATATTTAATGATATTTTTTGCTTTTCTGGTATTTTAGCGTGACTAGCTGGCACATGTTAAATAATTTCATTATTGTTGTGTATTCTTGTGCTCATTACTATACATAGTATTGTATAAAGTCATTTTTTTTTAAATGAATAGACAGCTGTGCTGCTGGGGAGTTTGTACCGCCACTTCTTCTTTCCAGCGAAAGCACTAGGAAGTGTCGATGGGTGACCGTTTTGGGGGGATTGTCTTATGTAATTCACTTTTTATCTTCGTCTTTATCAGCGTGGTTGACTTACATATTCAAAATCAAATCAATCAAAATCAAAATTGTTTGAGAAGAATGTGAAAGAAACTCCATGGACACTCTTTTAAAATCATAATATAGATTATAATTATGTCTTCGTTACATATTTCTGTTGCTTCTAGGTATCATGTGAGCACAATGTATAATTATAAAAAATAATGGAAAGAACCAAATTTTTACCAAATTTCAGCTTTCTAGTGCTAACGGTCACTGAGATAGGTAATCCGCCGACGAACAGACAGACAAAGTTGGTTAAATTATAAGGGTTTCTAGTTTACTACGGAATCCTAAAACAATTTACGTCAAGTGCCGACTAATTTGATAGGACTTAATTACAGGTAATCATTCTTTTCCTAAGACAATTATAAAAAAAATAGCTGCGTCACGCGGTGTCACCCGCGTATGTTTTGATATGCTCCGCTCCTATTCTTCGCAGCGTGATGTTATATAGCCTAAAGCCTTGCTGGATTAAGGGGCTATCCAACGCAAAAATATTTTTTCAAATCGGATCTGTAGGTCCTGAGATTAGCGCGTTCAAACAAACGAACAAACAAAAACTCTTCAGTTTTATAGATTAGTATAACTGTATAAGTAGATAAAAGATACACTTAAATTTAATTTTGTTTACGAGCAAGAGAATCAACGTAAATCCCCCTTATTCATAAACGCTGCTTAAAGTTAAGGTCGTACCCTCACCAAATGACCTCGTGCATTTGCTCCCTCTTCACCGCGCCCCACCTCTACAATAGTTCGCAAAATATTACTAGCGCCGTCTGGCGGACGAAGTACTTACAAATACAAGTTAAATTCATAGACCACAGAAGTAACAGACATGGCACTTTTATTTTTGTTTATTGGTGCGCCCAAATACTTTTGGTTATTATAGACTGAAACAAATGTTGACGATAATTCATAATAAAAATTTTGCGTATTTTATTTTTTAACCGACTTCCCAAAAGTGTGGTTCAAAATCTCAATCAAACAAAAGTTCAAAAACAATCAAAGATTTATGTGTGCTCGCTAATAACTACATCGTTAATGAACCGATTTTGACCATTCTTTTTTTATATGAAAGAGTATGCTGCCTATGTAATCTCATTGTTACCACGTCAGTGTCGATAATGGAAATTCTAAGAAATTTAGGCCAATTATCTAAAATTGTAGGCACGCTTCGGGTGAAAACTTGATACTCGTAGTTATATCGGATGATACTATAAAACGGTGAAGATTTGGACCTGACCTGATGATGGAGATGACAGAGAATCAAGGGAATCCACATCGGAAGCAACTGTCATGTGTTTGGGCTTACTTAATTTGTATTGATTAGACCTTTAAAACTAAATATGTTATGACTGTAACTTCAGGGTTGGAAGTTAGTTTTGTAGATTGAAAGTTAGCTAAGTCAGATGGTCAAAGGGATAGAAAAATAATATAATAAAGGTTCATCATCATCATCATCATCATCATAATCAGCCTTTACTCGTCCACTGCTGGACATAGGCCTCTTTCATGGCACGCCAACAAGCTCGATCCTGAGCAGTTCTCCGCCAGCCACTACCAGCCACCTTTTTGATGTCGTCGCTCCATCTCGCCCAAGGGCGTCCCACGCTACGTAATAAAGGTTAATTTATCATTATTTATTATTTTAAGAGAAAAATAAGTAATCAGGGTCAAATAAATTTCTGCAGACAGGAAACCTACATAAAAAAAAGGTTTGATGTTTTTTTTGGGCTCAGGCTAGACTGAAATTATATTAATATTCTCGTTTAATAAAACAAATACATAAATTGTAAAAAATAAAACTATTGTGTAAAAAAAAAACAAATACATATACTATAATATTATTTACACAAAGCTTCCTTTTGCAGAAAAATAATAAACATCTGATTAATACAATATCCGGTCAGACTGGACGCTGACGGCAGCATATTTGGAAAAGGCCTGCAAGCAAACGACGTATTTCGTTTGCTTTAATTCCTATAAGACCACAATGAAAGTATGAGCATTTCTAGAAATAACGCAATGAAATAACACAAATTAAATTCAGTCTCTTGATTTTAATTTATTTTTGCATAAGCATGACGAGTAGGTAGTGTTTGTACTATGTTAAAGTACAGTGTTGTAAATTGTTGAGGAATTCCCTCGACTGTCTATGGTCTTCATCATCAGATCTATTGCAGACCTTCATTTAAACCTATATGGGTGTAAAGTTTTCATCAATATAAATGAATTAAGTCCAAACACAAGGTAACTATTGTAAACCTTTGAGGAGTTCCCTTAACTGGCCTTTGTCTTCATCATCAGAGCTTTAATGACAATCACAACTCATTTAGGTGTAAAGTTCTTATCAATATAAATTTATTAAGCACAAACACGAGGCAGCTGATGTGAATCGTTAAGGAGATCCCTCGGCTGTCTCCCGGCTCCATCATCAACTCCGAACTTTACTAAATTGTAGTGCGTTAAAACACTTAATGAAAAAAACATAGAAATGCCCTAGGCGCCCCTATGATTTTTTAAATTTCTCCTAGGTTTCCTTAGTCTTCCATCATCAGACCCTAATTTCCTTAACATGAGACTACCTTGAAGATATAATCTTTCTAATTAAAAAAAAAAAAACATGTGGCACTCGGGAACTGCCGCGGTAAAGCTATTGCATAGCATTTTTTATCAACTTATGCAATAGGGTATTTGACTAAAAAACCTAATTAGTCCGTCAGTTAGATTTCCAAAAAATACTCATCATCATCATCATCATTTCAGCCGAAAGACGTCCACTGCTGGATATAGGCCTCCCCCAAGGTTCTCCACGACGACCGGTCCTGCGCCTCCCGCATCCAGCGGTTTCCCGCGACCTTCACCAAGTCGTCGGTCCACCTTGTCGGGGCCCTACCCAAAAAATACTAGACACATATTTTTTTCTTTTTTCATATAAACAACAAATTTACAACAAACACAGTGCTTTGAAAACTCGTGTGACGTCACTGCACGCTACACTTTTTAGCGGCCAGTGACGTCACCAGCCATCACTCCTGATCTTTGATGCCTATTATATTTGTCAATTTTTATTGATTTGATAAAACAAAATATACGAAATGTAAAACGTATATAATAAACCTATCCAATATTTTTCTATAATCTGAATGACGGACTAATTAGTTTTTTTTAGTCAAATAAGTACCCTATTATTTATATTATAGTAAAGTTATCCGCAAACAAACATAAAAAACATATAACCTCCTCCCTTTTGAAATCGGTTAAAAAAACGAACACCAAAATGAACATCAATAACAGAGACACTTTATGATAGTATTATACTCTATGCGACATGCGGTGCGTGAGCGAGCAAGCAGATGCTTTCTCGCTCACGCGCCGACCGCTATGCTAGCGGACCGCGCGATGACGAACGACACGGGTTCCCCCTTCGAGAGCTTGTGGCATACTGAATCTCAATAGCTGGGGCAAGATAAATGATGGGGAATACGCTCAGATTGTTGAATAAAATTTTTGTTTTGGTCGTTTTAAAAAAATATTTCTACAATAATGTTCGTCATGAAATTGCCTATCCATTCGTGTAAGAACACAATCTAAATAATGCTTACTTTTCGAGGAGATGCACGTTTTTGATAATTATTTCTCTTGTCAGAGGTTTCGTTGCGAAGGAATTATTTAAACATTATGCTTAGTAAAAAAAAAAACTACAATTTTGGAGCCAAGATTATGGAGAAAATTTATGTATTTTTAATAAGTTGATATTTCTTTTAGATAAAGAGTAGATAGCTCCGAAAAATTATATAAAAACGGCCTGCGGTGTGTTTTTTCCCTGGAAGCGCCTTAACTAGGGATTAGCGATTCTTTAACCATACAGTTTTAACCTTTTAACATCACTTAACTTTATTTATCGTTTATGAATAAGCCCCTTAAACACTATGATGTTTAATCTTAAAGGTTGATTTAAAAGTTAAGTGACGTTATAGGGTCAAAAATGTATGGTTAAATAATCGCTAATCACTAGTTAACTTTAAGCAGCATTTATGAATAAGGGGGAGTTTGTTATGGCAGATTGTTAGCTACCTACTTAATAATAACAACTTCTATGTGCAGGTACTTAGTAAAATCACGGTCGATTCAAGAATTACCTACGTGATTATTTCAATAATTAAATGCATTTCATTACAGCTGAAAGATACGTCATACTATGTCAAATTTAAGAAGTATGACAAGAATAGTGATTTTGTACGGTTTCTACTCACTAGATGGCGCTTTTCATTTACGTCACATTTTTGAATCGCGGTGTCAAGATTCTCCGCCGTTGAATGACTCTCTCGAATATGCGTAGATTCCGTTAATCAACTTGTCCATTGCACTGCGGTTGGGTCACTAACCTAATCCAGTACATGCCTGTATATTTTCTTCTTTCTAGTAATTTTTGTAGCGGGGACTGCGAACGTACGCGCCGTCCCCTCGGAATCCTTGACTTCTATGATTCGAATCGAATAATAGGGTATCATTGCCCTATGAAATAGGGATGTGATATTAATGGATAAAAATCGATTTTTCTTTATTTAATACTAGCATCCGGCTTCGCCCGCGTGGAGTTCGGTTATATCATATCGGGATAAAAGGTAGCATATGTCCTTTCTCAGGGTCTAATGATTGTGTGCTTTCCGCCAGCGTCTTCGCCCGCGTGGTGTTCGGTTATATCGCGCTTTTTAGATTTCCCTTGGGAATATCAAATTTTTCCGGGATAACAGGTAGCCTATGTTTTTTCTCAGTCTCCAAAGATTGTCTGTGCCAAATTTCATCAAAATCGGTTGAGAGGTTTAGGCTGGAAAGCGTAACAGACAGACAGAGTTACTTTCGCATTTATAATATTAGTATGGATCTGCATTCTTGTTATTCTTTGGCAATCAGTCAGTGTCAGTGTGTGCAAAGTGTCAGTGGTTGGTTGGCAAACGTCTTTTTTGCCATTTAAGCGCAAACGACAATCACTAGCCATCTTTTTCTTTTTTATGCTTTAGTTGCGCCCCATCTCATTCACACTGTACCAATATAGTTAAATGTACGCAGTATAAAAAAAATGCATGTGTGCCTCTGCTGCGTTCGGACACATTTTTTTCGGTTAGTTTCTTAGCATATATCATATCTGTTTAATATTATATCAATGAGCCGGACAGACAGAGATACTTTCGCATTTATAATATTAGTAGGTATGGATTAATCGATTTCTTAAAAATCAATTTTAACAAAATAAATAATATAATCAATTTTTGCAAAAAACGATTTTTCTATTAATAAGAATTTTTATATTCTTTTCGTATAAACCTAAGATATTTCTGTTAACAATTCATCAGATTAAAATCAAATAAATCAAAATGAATAACCAAAACTAAAAAAGAAAATCAGTATCATTAAAAGTTTTATTATAATAAAGAAGAAATGAGCAACCAAACAAAACAATCTTATTATATTTTTATTTTTTTAATAATTATAAACTAATGCTTGACTGCAATCCCGCCTGATGATGGTAAGCAGTGATGCCATCGTTGATGGTAAAGCGCACTAGTTTATTAAGCCTATTCACTTAAATAACTTAGGAATAGGAAGGATGACGGTAGTTGAGCGAGGTGATGCAATGTTAAATCCAAGACCAACACGACCAACGATGCTGCGCCAGAGGGAGATTGATCTGGAGACTCTCCACGACCAAACTCCCGACACAACAACATTTGGCGCATCGTACCCGGCACACATCGCAACACAACTGCTCAGACCCGTACTCGGTACGGCTTTACCAGACATCATGCCGGAACACGTCAAACCCCAAGACCTTGTCTGGTGGGTGGTAACTTCTGCCAGCAGCCGATGTTATGGCCTACCACCGAGTAAATGGATAGATGATAGATGTTGCATTAGGAGCAAAATTCTATAGAATTGTAAATAGCTATACTGTTGTCTTACATAGTTCTTACGCAGTGATAAAGGTGTCGCTATAAATTCTTCAGTTGTGCTCAAATTCAAATATAAGACATAATTTAACAAAAATTTAGCATTTTTATTTCTCTGGTTCAGTCAGTCCCATGAAACGACAGCCTCCGTGGCGTAGCGGTAGCGGACGCGGCCGCTGCGCAAGGTGGCACGGGTTCGATCCCCGCACAGTGCAAGTATTTGTATGCATGAATATGAATATTTGTACTGGTCTGGTCGTGCCTCGGAAAGCACGTTAAGCCGTTGGTCCCGGTTGCCCTACGAACATCTAGTGGCAGTCGTTACGGGTTGTTGGAGCCCTCAAAAGTCCTACAATTTGTCTAACTGCAATGCTTCGATGTCGCCTTCGGGTTGTGGAGGTCAGACGGCAGTTGCTTCATAGAAAATGTCGAAGTTTAGCCATATCAGCAGTTGGACTGGTAAGACGAACCCCAGACTCTAAAGCTGAAAAGGCTTCGGATGCGACTGGGATTAACGCTGGGATGATGATGAGTCAGTCCCATGAAACGTTTCGTGTTGTCTGTATGGGGCGGGTTTTGGACGGCTAAAGCTGGTCACGACCAATATTATCTCAAAACCTAAAATATTAATCAAAGAAAACATCTGAGTTTTCTTTCTTTCTGTGCTGTTTTAAGTTTGTAGTATTACTACAAGTTTTTAATTCTCTCTGAATATCGTTTATACAGGGTGTATCTGACATCGTAACGCAAACTTCGCGAAAAGGCTAGAACGCATGCCACTAATAAAATTATGATAGTCATTTATGTCGTTAATGAACGGTTGCAGAATACACAGTGTTTAAAATATAGTGTCGGCTCGGCTTTTGAACGTTGCAAGCGTGCCGCCGTGCGAGTTTGTAGGTATGACGTTGATCCCTGATGTGAACTCTATTAAATCAGCTGATATGATCGTTTTCCGGGTTTTGTTTTCATTGCGCTTTTTTATGTAATTAGCGAATTATTTAATTTTTACTTTAAAATCTTATTGGGTTATAAAAGTATAGCAATTGTGAATGGTCTGAAGTAAAAAAACACTACATTTATTTTTTTTAAATCATGAAAAGGCCGACGAAAAATTCCACCACTGGGGGGTTCAGAATCATGTACTGGATCCATGGTACTCGTTTGTGCGTCGATGTCAGATACACCCTTTATGTGTTTTACGGTTCGAAGACATTTTTATTGTTTACCAACAACCACAGAGTGGCATAATATAATATTATACGAGATCTCAGTCACCACTCACACACTGAAATTACATTACACGCATAATACCTACAGATACAGATGGCGCCGATTTTTATGTAATCAACTTGTAAGTAATAATGAACTTACTTCGAGTTTATTCATTCAGCGCATAGATGGTTCTATTTATAAAAATCGATTTAATGCCGTGATTTATTTAATCGATTTATAAAAATTCGATTAATATGATTTTGAAAATCGATTATAAAAACGATTATATGAAAATAAAAATCGATTAAAAGAAAAATCGATTATTTTTAACATCCCTACGTATCAAATATGTACATGTTGTTATAGACTGTACTTGAGTCTTGAGCCTTTATAAATGCAAAAATAGTCGTAAATCTTTTATATGGGACCTCTTGTTCACTCTTATGGGTCATATAGTCTACTGCTACAGTGTTGGGTTAGACTTTGGCAGTGTTAGGTTTCTCGGTAGGCCATTACATCGGCTGCCGGCAGAAGTTACCACCCACCAGACAAAGTCTTGCCGCCAAGCGATTCGTCGTGTTCCCGCATGATGTCTGGTGAAGGCGTTACTACTAATTGCTCATGATTCCATAGCTCCATATATTAATTCATTATCATCATCATCATCATGAACCTTTTTAATATCGTCCCACTGCTGGGCACAGGTCTCCTCTCATATAGAGAAGGATTGACCATAATCACCAGTCACCACCATTGCTCAGTGCGGGTTGGCGATTTCAGACTTCCAGTCCAGGTTTCCTCAAGATGTTTTCCTTCACCTTGTAATCAGTCATTGGTGTCCAAGATATACTTAGAAATTACATATAACTTTAGAAGAGTTACATTGGTACTTGCCTGACCTGGCACTCATATTTGAGAGGCTGGTGTTTTAACCACTAGGCCACTACGACCTTTTGAGGACGGATCTGAGCAGTTGTGTTGCGACGTGTGCCGGGTACGATGCGCCAAATGTTGTTTTGTCGGGAGTTTGGTCGTGGAAACTCTCCAGATCAATCTCCCTCTGGCGCGGCATCGTTGGTCGTGTTGTTGGGTTTAGCATTGCATTCACCTCGCTCAACTGCCGTCTTCCTTCCTGTTTACTTAGTTTTTTTGAGTGAATAGGCTCTTAATAAACTAGCGTGGTTTACCATCAACGATTGCATCACTGCATACCATCAGGGGGATTGCGGTCAAGCTCTAGTTTATAATTATAAAAAAAAGATAGGCAACCGTTCCAAGCTGCATTATGCAATGCTAAAATTTACAAATATATACTGGTTGATTCATCATCATCAACCTTTTTATCGTCCCACTGCTGGGCACAAGTCTCCTCTTATACCGAGAAGGATTGAGCGTAATCACCACGCTTGCTCAATGCGGGTTGGCGATTTCAGACTTAAAGTCCAGGTTTCCTCAAAATGTTTTTTGTCACCTTCAGTCGTTGGTGACCAAGATCCTATACTTAGAAAGTACATATAACTTTAGAAAAGTTACATTGGTACTTGCCAGACCTGGAATCAAACCCGCGCACTCATACTTGAGAGGCTGGTGTTTTAACCACTAGGCCACCACGACGAACACGACTAGTCTACCCATAAAAATAGCAAATTATTTTTCATTTTTCACATTTTCTACAGGATGCATGTTGATAAGGAATCGCTTACAGGTTAATGACCGCCGCATCCTGCGGTACCAAACTTTAATAATAATGGCGCGAAAAAAGCAAGTCGATACAAGATTGTGCTGTCGTCGATCGAAGGTCTGTGAACCAATATTTTTAAAGGATGTTCTATTCCGTTTGCAATTTTATGCGATTTAGTTTGTTTGAAATTTTTTTTCATTTTTGATCTAGGTTTTTTTTTTGGTTGATTAAATCCAAAAAATCGTAATTATTCCCACTTTGCCTTGTCATATCAGTGGTATTTATAACCAAAGTGCACCAAAAGGTCAGACGGTTGTCATTGTACAATGCATGTGTCAATATTATCCTTGTAACATTGAAGCTTCTTGTGATAGCCCAAGGAATATTGGAATAATCATATCAGCGGGGTTTACCCCGTCCAGATATGAAGATGGAAATAATTTTGTATACGGACGACAGCAGGTCAAGCTCCCAGAAACTATTCAAATATTTCCAATTTCCCAAGCAGAGTTTACCGTGCAATAGATTGCGAGATGTAGAATTCGTGTGACGTCAGTATGACGCTTGTTTGCATGTGGCGTTTGTAGATACCGTTACATCACTCCCCTCCGGAGACCGCATGTCGATAGTGAGCCGAGTCTTGTATCTTGCGATGCTTGCCACGCCAGCTGAGGTTCTAGTGAGTCGGAACCTGTTGCCGTATAGTTCAGCCCCCTCAAAAAGGGATCATACTGCACAAACTTTCGAAGGATTCGGCATTAAACAGATCTGACTGGGTCTGAACATAAACAATTTGAATTTCTATTACTCTTGGCCATCGCATCACGCGTAAATGAATGAAACTATCTCACAAATTCTTTTTTTTTTATTCATTATAACTAACTTTCCGCCTGCGGCTTCGCCCGCGTGGAATTCAGTTATATCGCGCCTTTTTGATTTCCCTCGGGAACATCTTTTTTTTTTTCAATAAAAGGTAGCCTATGTCCTTTCTCAGGGTCTAAAGATTGTCTGTACCAAATTTTATCAAAATCGGTTGAGAGGTTTAGGCGGCAAAGCGTAACAGACAGACAGACAGAGTTACTTTCGCATTTATAATATTAGTATGGATGGATTGTCAGTAGAAGGTTCTTATGAAAGAGAACGAGATGATGTCCCGAAAAGCCGTACGGAGGACGGCTCTGACCAGTGGTGTTGCGATGTGTGTCAGGTTCGATGCGCCAAATGTTGTTGTGTCGGGAGTTTGGTCGTGCAGGGTCTCCAGATCAATCTCCCTCTGGCTCAGCATCGATTGCCGTGTTGTTGGGTTTAACATTGCATCACCTCGCTTCCTTTTGAGTGAATAAGCTCTTAATGAATTGGTGCGGTTTAACATCAATCATTGCATCACTGCTTAGCACCAGGCGGGATTGCGGTCAAGCACTAGTTTATAATTAAAAAAAAAGAAAGTACAGGGAATTCTTTGATATAATATTAAACAGATATGATATGCTCTAACAAATTAACCAAAATAAATGTGCCGATCGGAGCAGCAGCACACACATGCAATTTTTTTATTCTGCGTACATTTCACACGTTGGTACAGTGTGAGTGAGATGGGGCGCAATCTAAAGCATAGAGAAGAAAAAGATGGCTAGTGTTTGTCGTTAGCGCTTAAATAGAATCGACGAAAAGTAAAGCGACTTGCTGGACTTACCTCCTTTTGTACGCTTCATTTTCAGTGCGCTAGTGACGTATCTACCTTAGTTTAATATTATATCAATAAGAGAATTCTATAAAAATTACGCTGTAACGGAGAAGATTATAGACTACTTTTATTCAAGGTTGCAGACGAAGTCGGTAGGCCAAATAACACATCACCGTTCCATAATCAGACGAAACGTCGAACTGCAAATATTCCCCCTTACGTTGTTGACAACGCTACGATCCGGACGAAGCGTTTCGCCTGGTCTTTTATACCGCGTACATCGAGGGACTGGAACAATTTGCCAGAAACAGTCTTCCCGTCTCACTACAATTTAAGTATCTGGAAGGCTAGAGTCAATAGGCTCTTAATAAACTAGCGCGTATTACCATCAACGATTGCATTATTGCTTACCATTAGGCAGGATCGGCCAAAAACAAAATACCGTTAAAAAAAATTGGCAGAACATAGTGCAGATATTTTTAGACAATGTGCAATGTGTAACCACACCTACGTTTAACAAAATGAATGATTGATTGGTATGTCCTCGAAATGGTGTCACGGAGACGTGTCAGAAATGTATGGAGCCTGGGCCAGCACATTGTACACTTATAACTATTTTTAATGTTAATTTCCTATATTTTGGCTTAGTTTTTCTGCAGATTCAATTTAATTCGGCCAAGGAGTGCAACACAACTACTAATAAATATGATGGTCAGCAATAAGCGAAATAAGATTTTGATAGCGACATTTGATTGATGTGTCGTGTATCTAAAGCTATCGTATCTATATTATCTACCATATGACTGCGAAAAAAAACAAAACATGAATTCCGAACATATGGCCCATTACATAAACAATCAACTCAAATCAACACTCGACAGGAACACAACGGGAAAATAGAACTGTCAAAGTCGCCAATCAAACGTCATAAAAAGTGTCATGGCTACCTTAATAAAGGGTTATCTCGCTAAAAAACGTTTCAAATAATTAATTATATATACATCTATTTTTATTCAAATTAATTTAGTTTTATTTTTATGAAAATCTTTTATTTTTTCCATTTTATCTATATAGCGTACATGGGGGTGGCCCAAAATGAAACATCTCCTTTAGCTTTGCTAAAGTTTACTACCGTACTTAGTAAATGGTTTAATAATTTGATTTGAACCTTATCTATGGTTTGAACTTATTTATTTCTTTTTCTTTTATCATCTCAGCGTTAATCCCAGTCGCATCCGAAGGTTTTTCAGTTTTTGGGGTCTGGGGTCCGCTTTATCAGTCTAATTGCTCATTTTGGCTAAACTTCGATATTTTCCGTGAAGCGACTGCCGTCTGACCTCCACAACCCGAAGGCGATATCGAAGCATTTCTGTTAGACCAATTGTTGGACTTTTGAGGGCTTCAACAACCCGTAACGACTGCCATTAGATGTTCGTATGGCAACTGGGACCAACGGCTTAACGTGCTTTCCGAGGCACGACCAGACCAGTGTAAATATCCATATTTATGCATACAAATATTTGCACTGCGCGGGGATTGAAACCGCGCCTTCTTGCGCAGCGGCCGCGTTCGCTACCGTTACGCCACGGAGGTTGTCCTTTTTTTTTATTTGTGAGAACACTAATCGGGCTAAAATTAAACCATAACCATCCTTTTTTTGTTACGGCATCTCGTAGTTGACTCGAGACTGCTGCCGTGACTACTTTACTGGACTATCCTGTGGATGCCTTTAATAAAATTAAAGCCTGGAGCCTCCCAAAGGGGAGGCTTCAGGCTAAGTGAAGACTTAGCTTGTTTGCTAAGTAAATCGTGGTAACGAAATCATAGCGAGATGTAACTCGATGCCAACGCCATCTATCGAGCTTGATCTAAAACTTTTGAACTTTTTACGTTAATACTACGGTTTCGTCCGAACAGCTTGGATAGTTTATTGAGTTAGTACTGAAGTACTGTAGTAATTACTATTATTTCTACTCATCCTCTCACTTGTGCATGTTTGTAACAATTAGTTTTATACGAGTTTTTGTGTGGTAGGTTACAACTGAAAACTATTTTTCAATAAAATCATGTTTACAATTCACACATCGTATAATATGACGAATGTGAAATTCCTACCTATCAACCACCATGAAGTTTATACTAAGTTTTGATTGTTTCAGAACGTGCCCTGCTGAAGGATACAATTCTGGCAGATCAGACTGGTCAGATCAAGAGATGACGAAATCTACGGGGAAGACACAAAACGATCTTCTATCCAATGAGGACCGACGAGACAGACTGTCATCCAAAGAGAAGGAACTTGATGGCCAAATGATGTGGCAACCCAATCAGGTGGAAGGGTACGTATAAGTCAGGGCTAGAGGGGCGCAAATCAGATTTTTAGGCTGGAATCATCCCCAGCTATTTTGTCTTACAAATAACACAAGTACATCTACATGAAACATTGGGTATTTGTAGTGTAGTATGTAGGGCGAGTACATGACACACCTTCGGTTTGCTGATGATATCGTAGTCATGGCTGAGACCGCGGAGGACCTGAGTACAATGCTCGAAGACCTCAGTAGAGCTTCCGAGCGAGTCGGCCTTAAAATAAACATGGACAAGACGAAAGTCATGTCCAATTCCCATGTTGTACCGACTCCTATAAAGATTGGAGACTCTGTTCTCGAAGTTCGAGAAAGAGGTCAATCGTCGAATTCCACTCGGCTGGACTGCTTTCGGGAAGCTACGTAGAATCTTCACGTCCGAAATACCGCAGTGTCTCAGGACAAAAGTCTTCGACCAGTGTGTGTTGCCAGTGATGACTTATGGAATTGAGACGTGGTCGCTAACAATGGGCCTTATAAGAAGGCTCAAAGTCACTCAAAGGGCAATGGAGAGGGCTATGCAGTGAAACCCCACTGCGCGATCGAATCAGGAATGAGGAGATCCGCAGAAGAACGAGAGTAACCGACATAGCCCGAAGAATTGCAACACTAAAGTGGCAGTGGGCTGGACACATTGCCCGTCAGACCGATGCCCGATGGGGCCGACGGGTTCTTGAGTGGCGACCACGCACCGGAAGACGTAGCGTGGGTAGGCCCCCGACAAGGTGGACCGACGACCTGGTGAAGGTGCCCAACATCTTCATCTGTTATTTCTTGTGCTTTGCTCTTCATACTTAAGTGCAATAGCAATAATTGTTAGTTCACGCGATATGAGCAGGGGACTGTGTCTATCGCGAAAAGCTAGAGTGGTCGGCGGGTAGACTGCTGGGTGCTTGCTAACTGTCTCCGCATGGACTGCGAGCAGTCCTCTTAGTTTAGGGCTTTTTTCTTTAGGGCTTAGTTTTCACGGTGGTAGGCCATAATATCGGCTGCCGGCAGAAGTTACCACCCACCAGACAAAGTCTTGCCGCCAAGCGATTCGTCGTGTTCCGGCATGATGTCTGGTGAAGCCGTACGGAGGACGGGTCTGAGCAGTTGTTTTGCCATGTGTGCCGGGTACGAAGCGCCGAATGTTGTTGTGTCGGGAGTTTGGTCGTGGAGAGTCTCCAGATCAATCTCCCTCTGGCGCAGCATGGTCGTGTTGGTATTGGATTTAACATTGCATCACTTGGCTCAACTGCCGTCATCCTTCCTATTCCTTAGTTTCTAAGTGAGTAGGCTTAATAAACTAGTGCGCTTTACCATCAACGATTGCCTCACTGCTTACCATCAGGCGGGATTACAGTCAAGCTCGAGTTTATAATTATTAAAAAATAGGGGCAATATTGAAGCAGAGTCGTTTAAATGTGCTACCGACCTACATACGTGTGTAAAATTAAGATCGCCATTAAAGAGTCTGTCACAATGTAGTACTATAAAACACGATTTTAATTGCAGTACCATCACTAAGGTCTCGTACGACCCGGCGATCCCCTGGAAGCCAGCACCTCCTGAGGATACAAAAGAGGTTCCAAACACTGAAACCAGTTCCAGTGGCGAAACTGACCCACCTCACCAACAGTCAACCAATGATTTATCAGTAAGTTAGAAAAAGTAGCCATTCTAGCTAGTAGCTATTCAGACTATCAGTAGCAATGGATTTTATTTTGACAGTTCAACAACATTCATTGCGCTGTTACTTTGTTTAACATACACCTATTTCGACCATATGAAGCAATAGATTAGTAATATCATAGAATAAAGAGGGGAAGTAGGTTATCTGCGACCCAATCCGCGATTTAATTGCCTACTGTCTTAGGGTTGACGACTGTCCGCGCTTCGTCGGTTACGGTTGTCGCCCAAACCGCTAACAAATATTTATAGACTAAGTAAGAGCTTATGTTTAAATAATTTGCTTAGTATTTAGTTTACGTATACTAGTCAGTTTTTTTTTTTGTAATTTTTATTTTTAGTTTTGTACACATAAAGAACCATATTTATTTTTATTTTTAATTAATACAAATATAAATAATACAAACATAACATCTATTGAATCACACATTTAATACAAAATTACAAATTAGCTACAGAAAAATACCTACTTTCTTCGGTTTCGACTATTACGAAACGCGTTGTTATTAAACTTTAATGTGTAATATATCCGTATCCTTGTAAATAACTTTTAGAAATATAATTTGAAAAATATAAGTCTTTTATTTGTTCATAAATAGACATACCAACTTTGCAGTTTATGTGATCATTTTTTAAAAGCTAATATACCGAAAAGCCGTAACGCGCGAAACTCGTTCCATACTAACCGCGACTAGCGCAGTCATAGGCACTCTAATATTGTGTTTAGGTGTGCGTGCGGCGACGCATAGATACTATGGCGCACACATACAAGCCGCGCGCGGTCCGTTTGTATGAAGATAACGTACTTCCCTCTCTTTATTCTATGGTAATATGCTTCAAATTTAAAAATTACAACACTTAAGTGGCAGTGGGCCGGGCACATTGCCCGATGCAGCGTGGGTAGGACCCCGAGAAGGTGGACCGACGATCTGGTGAAGGTCGCGAGAAACCGCTGGATGCGGGAGGCGCAGGACCGGTCGTCGTGGAGATCCTTGAGGGAGGCCTATGTCTAGTAGTGGACGTCTTTCGGCTGAAATGATGATGATTTACCAAATTAAGAGTCATAGTGTCTTACGCAACTAGGGTGCAGATATGTGTGGTAACACTTCAGAAGACACGTATGAAGCATAATATATCTGTTACACAGGCTCGTCTCTCTAAGTCCGTTGAAGAAGATAATGGCCCGTCCAAATATATTTGTTTCAAAACAAGTCATAACGTTAACTTTGTAGACGGACTAAATCAAGTACTAATATCAAGCTACTATAATCTATCAAATAGCAAAAGTTTAAAGCGGACTGCCGATGCTCGACTCAAGCGCCGCTAAATCCCACCTACTCCGTGTTGCCAGAGGGTCCGGCCATATTTTACCAAACTGACTTTCTATTCCAAACAAATTGACAGTTGACGTCTATACAATTAGGTGCTGGGTAGAATGAACCAATCTTCTTTCGAATGCTGCTGAAAGATGTTTTTCTTTTTTATATTAATTTTCTTTTTCTTTTTTTTTCAGATTGACGGTAACCAAGGATTTAGTGATGCCGTAGACAACATTATTCCAATGCAATGAAGATTATAACTAAATGGGAATCTTTGAAAAGTTACTCTCCGACTCAAATATTCAAATATTCGACTAAAATGTTTAAATTATTGTACTTAATTAAGGAAAAAAAGACAAAATATACTTAATGGCCCCGAATCCCTTGTTCAGAAACTAAATTAAAATGTATGTTCAGGGCATCTTTTATTTATATACCATTAAGAAAAGAACAGAAGTATGGGCGTACCGAAGGGGGGGAAGGGAGGGGGCCCCTGGAAATCTCGCATAACATACACGAAAACCGTGTCCGACTATAGAGCACAAAGATTACTTACTCAAAAATTATGACTTGAAGGCCCGACTTGCCCATCCCTAGGCCTGAATTGCCAATCCCCCCCCAGGCCAGAAGCTAGGTACGGGTAGATTATTTTAGTCCTGTCA
Organism: Sesamia nonagrioides; assembly: GCA_017933935.1. Classification (NCBI taxonomy): domain Eukaryota; kingdom Metazoa; phylum Arthropoda; class Insecta; order Lepidoptera; family Noctuidae; genus Sesamia; species Sesamia nonagrioides. The sequence continues at coordinate 458,893 of JADWQK010001696.1, read as the reverse complement.
ATTTGGCTATGTCAGTGGCTATATCATGATGACATAACCACTGACATAGCTATGTTGTTAATCGCACCTAAACTGTCTATGGAGTACCTTAATTTGACAGGTCACAGGACTATACTAATATTTTATCTTCTGTTCTTTTCTTTTGCATTGAAATTTAAATTAGTTTACTTTGTGATCAGGGGAACCGGCGTTAATATGCATGCTTCAAACAGCTTGTCAAGCATATTATTATATGTTAAGTTATTGCATAATTATTATATGAATATAGTAACAGGATATATTCGAATCGATAAAACTATGCGTTTTAACCAGCCTTCAAAAAAAGCTGAAGGTTTGAAAGGCTAAATAAACTAAGCGACATAAGGCTAAAGGACATGGCTAAACTGAACTATGAAAGAGACCCCGCAATGAAAACGCATGTATAAACATGATTTCTAGCAATATATAATGCTGAATAGCTGAAAATTAGTATTCTGTACTTAAAAAGGTTTAGGAACTTTAAATATCTGCACAATACTGAAAATAATATCGCGTAACTCCTATGACAAAAGTACAAAAACTTTAAACAAGAACATTGCTATGAACCTTTATCTAGGCGTTTTAAGTGTCTGCGACGATTTTTATTGATAATTATGTTTTTCAATGGTGATTTTGCGCTAAGGTTCTTGAAGTAAATATGTTTAAATTGCCATATTGTCCATACTAGTCAATTTTAAATACTTAAGTTTTGTTATTTTCTATTTTAACATTCGAAAAGCGATGCACGTTAGCGGAGCGCAGCTCCATTGAGGGATGTCAATGTGGATACCACGAGTTTTCCCATTTCATTTGACAGCGGTTATGTTCCAATTGTGATACAGTTATAGTTAAACCATCTGTCAAAAGGTTAGCGCGATACGAAACGTAACTAAAGTTTTGGTTTGGTTGTGATGCAATTTTGTTTTGATGGATTATTTTAGTGCGATTGACCCCCAGGACAGAAGAGGGAGGAATGACACACCTTTTTTGGATTTATTCCCGCACGACCATAGAGCCTTGCATTATACTATACATTATTTTAGGTTTAGCTACTTTTCTTTTAAAGCCGGGAACTTGCTGGTGATATAGTGAACAGTTTTCGGACTAGGCTAGGCACAAACCTGAGTGGAAATAATTAGTTTGGAGTTTTAAAACAACGTCGTAGAAGCAAGTTTTCTAAAAACCTTTGACCACTGCTGTTTTTTTTTGATGTACCAATGTTTGTTATTCGTTCGCGCAAAAACTCGTAAACAGAGGCACACAGATAATTTATAACTAGGGTTAACTTAGGGGATGTTTTTAATTTCTCACAAAATCGAGACTCCTACGGGTGAATCCCTTGGGCGCGGCTTCTGTTTTTATAATTGCAAGGCTTGAATTAATAATGAATATTCCATTTAAGATGATTACGTCATTATGCAGGCAAAATATAAGCCCATTTTTTGTGATACTTAGGTGTGAAAAGTATAGTGCTTTTATATATTAATTTTATGAAAAACTGTTTTGCTTATTACGTTAGGTAACCAGATTATTCGTATCCTTTTTCGCATGGATGTTCAACGCTCTGGGGTGGCCAGCGGGGTCTGTTAGATTTTTACTGCAGATTTTAATCGTTATAATAAAAGCATTTTAAAGCAGGATAACTGCTAGGTACCTATGTATATTGTTTTAAAGAATTGTAAATTAGTGTGTAATATTTATGTAATTATTATTATTCGACTGTAAATGTACTGAGCTGTAAGAACGGTTTGTCAAAACAAAACGTGTAAAATGTGGGTTAATTTTTATGAATTTGAAAAATATCAATCATAACTCTTCAACACTGTCATTCTAAGATAATTGTATGAAATTGCTAAAACACAGCAAATTGACGCAGAAATTGTTAATATTTGATAAACAATTTCCCTGACTGTTTATGCAGAGCGTTAGAAGCTTATTTATTTATATATTCTTTATTGTACACCAATCAAACATAGAGCAAAATACATTCAACACAGAAACATACAATGTGCGGACTTATCGCTAATGCGATCTCTTCCAGGCAACCAAAGAATGGACAGATTCTCCCGAACCACAAATGGGACTGCCATTGGTGCAAATATTATTTTTAATACAATATACTAAAGTAGATACACAAATACATACATAAAAACAAACATTTTTTTTAACGTTATAACTACAGTATGCCTAGTATAAGTTTTCATTACGAGACTCGATCGTCGATATCGAGCGCGTTTGACTCATCGATTGGCCCGCTTCAAGGTTGTAAGAATTCTCAACCAATGAGAGCGCCAAACGTGCTCGATATCGACGATCGAGTCTCGTAATGAAAACTCATACTAGGCATACTGCTTGACCGGGATCTCGCCTAATGGTAAGCAGTGATGCAATCGTTTATGATAAAACACACTAATTAATTAAGAGTCTGTTAATATTGTAATCAGCCGGGAAACCTTTTCCAAAATGCTTAGAAAAATTATGCTTTGAATACATCTAGTTCTATTTTATTTAAATTATTTGAAAAAAAAGAAACAGTATTACGATACTCAGTACTGTACAGCATTGCTGTACAGTATTAAAATTGATTAATTGTTGAATAATGTATTTGTATTGTATCAAAAATTTATTGTAAGTGTAATGCTCGAATTGGAAAGAAGAGAAATTAAAAAATGCGATGAAATCCAAATATATCCTATGTAAATTGACATCGTTTTTTATTAACACACTTATATAAGCTTCAATTATAAGTTTGTTGGCTTGTTTTGTCCCCCCTAATTCATAAACGCTGCTTAAAGTTAACTAGTGATTAGCGATTCTTTAACCATACATTTTAGACGTTTGTACGTCACTTAACTTTAATCATCGTTTATGAATAAACCCTCTAAACTCTGAGGTGTTTATTAATAAAGGATAATTAAAGTTATGTGACATTAAAAGGTCAAAAATGTATGGTTAAAGAATCGTTTTACTCGGTGGTAAGCCATAACATCGAAAACGAAACCCATGCTTGTGCAGACTTTGATCTTCACTATAATCGACTATGGTGACGTGTGCTACTTTGATCTGAATGCGGCTTTGCTGGATAAGCTTGATAGATTGCTCAACAATGGGATCAGGTTCATATTCAATCTCAGGAAATATGACCATGTGTCGAGCTACAGGTCTGAATTGAAATGGATGCCCATTCGTCAGAGAAGAAATTTGCGCGCCTTGACCACGCTTTTCTCCCTTCTTAAATCACCCACTCCTCCGTCTTATCTTGTAACTCACTTCCAATATTTATGTTCTTCACACTCTAAGAATCTGCGTTCTTCTAACAATCCCCTCTTACTCTGTCCATTGTCATTGTCATTGTCTTTGTTCATTCTTCATTTCACATTCAATCCATTCTTCTATGGAATGCGCTTCTCTTGATATCAGAATGGCCGCCAGTCGGATTGCATATAAGCGGAAATTGCAGAGTTATTTTCGCAACAACTAGCGTAGAGTTATTGCTACACCCCTCTCCCAAATTTTAGTTTTTTTATGTATATATTATAAGTATATATTTTGGTAATAGTATGTATTTATATTTAGCTTATTTATGTATTTTTTAATAATTATAGGGGCTTTTTTTTTCCTTTACTATTTTCTTTCAAGCTAAAGCACCTACCATCTTATCTCTTCACCACCTGGGGTTGACTGGTAGAGAATGCCTAAGACATTAAGTCCGCCTCTGTACATGTCATGTGTGCGAAAGAATAAATAAATAAGTAAACATCGGCTGCCGGCAGAAGTTACCACCCACCAGACAAATTCTTTCCGCCAAGCGATTCATCGTGTTCCGGCATGATGTCTGGTGAAGCCGTAAGCCGCGTTGTGTGGCGGGTACGATGCGCCAAATGTTGTTGTGTCGGGAGTTTGGTCGCGGAGACTCTCCAGATCAATCTCCCTCTAGCGCAGCATCATTTGGCCGTGTTGGTCTTGGGTTTAACATTGCATCATCTCGCTCAACTGCAGTCATTCTTCCTATTCCTAAGTTTTTTAAGTGAATAGGCTTAATAAACTAGTGCGCTTTACCATCAATGATTGCATCACTGCTTATCATCAGGCGGGATTGCAGTCAAGCACTAGTTTATAATTATTAAAAAAATCGCTAATCACTAGTTAACTTTAAGCAGCGTTTATGAATAGGGGGGTTAGTTTCTAACTCGACAATGACTCCGATTCCCTTGGTTACAAACTAAACTAAATCCAAGTTAAAGAATCCAATCCAATCTATTTTATAAAAAAAAAAGGACAGGACATAATAAGTCAGTCCAGACCTGTATAACCCGCGCAGATAAAGAAAAGATCTGAAAATGGCGGCGGATACTTATGGTACGGTTGACAAAACATGCCGTTGCTCAATCACAAACCAAAAGCTAAAATAGCAAAATGTCAAATTTACGTTTTACTTGTTTATCGTTGTGTTTGTTTTTATTGTTGTAAGAAAAACAACTTTGATTTGTTGCCGAAAGCAGGTGGTAGACTGACTCATATAATTATGTTATCAGAAAAATATAAAAAAAATCTAAGTTACCTATTAAAAAAAAATCAAGCATTTAAAAAATCGATAAAATTTACACCTGTGATATAAAAATGGCATAATCTTCTAATCTGGAGCAGCTGGCTTTAAACTTTAGATTAGAGTATACAGAAACATTATTCAGGATGACAAAACAAAAGAAAATGTTTGGTAAAGTCAAGATTTGTAGCAACAAGAGTGAAAAAACCGTCACAGGGTTTAAATATTATCGATTTTTATAAATGCTAGATTTTTAAAAAAAATAGGTAACTTAGATTTTTTTTATATTTTTCTGATAGCATGTATGAGTCAGTCTACCACCTGCTTTCGGCTTGACGTTGGCTTCTGGGAAACCCTGTATACCATCTGCGTGCCAAATTCGTTCAGTAGTTTTTGCGTGAAAGCTTTTTGCAGTGCTCCTCTCACCGAGAGGAGGCCTGTCTCCCAGGAGTGGCGTCTTGATACTGGCAGTGCTACTCCACTTAATTTACCTCATTGCGGAGCTTCAATGCCTGAGGTTCGCATTAGAAACAAGGAGGTTCTGAGAGTACTGTGTCGTCTGGACGTGAATAAGGCTAGTGGTCCGGATGGTATAACAGCGATTGTTCTTAAAGAATGTGCGCCCGAGTTGTCTCCTGTATTGACGCGCTTGTATCGCCTCTCATTTAGGACTGGTATAGTGCCCAAGTCCTGGAAGCTTGCTAACGTGCAGCCCGTGCCTAAGAAGGGTAGTCGTGCCGATCCGGCCAACTATCGGCCGATTTCAATCACCTCCATACTTTGCAAAATTATGGAGCGTGTATTGAACTCGCGCCTCTTGGCATACCTGGAAGGTAACGATCTCCTCAGTGACCGACACGGGTTTCACCGCAATCGGTCAACTGGGGACCTACTAGTGTACGCCACTCACTTGTGGGGCGAGGCCCTCGAGAAGAATGGGGAAGCGATTGCTGTCTCCCTTGATGTCTCGAAGGCATGCATCCCGGTTATGGCACGCTGGCCTTTTGAGTAAGCTTCCAGCGTACGGCATTTCCCCTAGCCTGACTGGCTGGGTAAAAGACTTTCTGACTGAACGGTCCCTCCGAGTTGTTGTCGACGGATGCCCTTCCGAGCCCATGTCAACTAATGCCGGTGTTCCTCAGGGGTCTGTTCTCTCTGCAACTCTGTTCCTGCTGCATATTAACGATCTGCTGATGGCCGGTATCTATGGGTATGCAGATGACAGCACAGTTGTAGAGAGATACCTGCCGGATGCTCGGGCTAGTAGGGAATCAATCCGATCCGAAAGAGAGGCCATGGTTGAGCGAACGAGTGTTGCACTGCAGGCAGTCTCCGAATGGGGCAATGCCAATCTTGTGGCATTCAATGCCGCCAAAACACAGGCGTGTCTTTTCACCGCCAAAAGGAGCCCGTTCACCTTGGCTCCTACTTTTCGGAATGTGTCCTTGGAGTGTTCCGACCGCCTTCAGCTTTTGGGAGTTGAGATTTCCTGAGAGAGAAGCGTTTCGCCTCCTCCTTTATACCGCGTACATCGAGGGACTGGAACAATTTGCCAGCGGCGGTGTTTCCGTCGGACTACAATTTGAGTGTCTTCAAGGCTAGAGTGAATAGGCTCTTAATAAAATAGTGCGCTTTACCATCAACGATTGTGTCACTGCTTACCATCAGGCAGGATTGCGGTCAAGCGCTGGTTTATAATATGTAAAAAAAAAGCAGCTAATCCTCTTCCTTTTCTTCTATCTTCTACTTTTAATATCCAACCTTATTTGTTTTAATTTTATTTCAAAATTGTGATTGTATTGTTAACCATATACAATATGTAAAGAAAACCCTGTCCGATCCGTGAATGTATTGTTAGGTATCGTTAACTGATTCTAATAATGCCTATAAAGCCGGGCTAAACTTAAAAAAAAAATCCCCCAAAAAAAATAAATATTATTTCGAAAAAGCGAGGCAACTTAATGCATGTGCGGTAGGCAACCCGATAGCCCCGCCCCCCTTCACCCGCGCATACATGCGCGGGTAAAAGGGGGCGGGGCATGCGGCACGTGGTCGCATCGCTATTCGCTCCGCCACAAATGGTGTTGTCAGTTTTTTAAAAATTACTAAATTTCGGGGAAATTGGAATTAATACCCGGGAAAAAAAGATTATTTCAAAATTCATTATTATTGTTACTGTGATGATTATGTAAAATTTTATATTATATTTGGTCAAGTGTTTACCTAACCTTTATTATCCTTATGGGTCGGACAGGGTTTTCTTTACATATTGTATGTATATTGTATTAACAAATGTATATTTAAAAAAGAACCTCCCACACTAGGAATTACTCCTTAAAATAATTATAAATTGCAGGCGTATCACTGCAATCCCGCCTGATGGTAAGCAATGATGCAATCGTTGATGGTAAAGCACGCTAGTTTATTAAGGAACGCGGCAGTTGAGCGAGGTGATGCAATGTTAAACCCAACAACACGACCAACAATGCTGCGCGGTGCATCGTACCCGGCACGCATCGCAACACAACTGCTCAGACCCGTCCTCCGTACGGCTTCACCAGACATCATGCAGATGCCGAAACACGACAAATCGCTTGGCGGCAAGACTTTGTCTGGTGGGTGGTAACTTCTGCCGGCAGTTGATATTAAGGCCTTTTTTTGTAATGCAGCTATTTGACATTAGTACGTTCACATGCATTATAAATATGTGTATATCCCAGTTACACAGGGAAATCTAAAATTGGCCATAAAAACGTTTTTTTAAAGTATACAATATAATAATTAATGTTTTTAGTAACACTCATATTTTGTAAAACACAGGTGTATCTGACATCGTATAATTATTTTTTTTAGTAACACTCATATTTTGTAAAATACAGGTGTATCTTAACGCGAACTTCGCGAAAAGGCTGGACCGCATGCCACTAATAAAATTATGATAGTCATTTATGTCGTTAATGAACGGTTACAGAATTCACAGTGTTTAAAAAAAGTGTCGGCTCGGCCTTTGAACGTTGCAAGCGTGCCGCCGTGCGGGTTTGTAGGTATGACGTTGATCCCCAATGTGAACTCTATTAAATCAGCTGTTAAGATAGTTTTCAAGTTTTGTTTTCATTGGGTTTTTTTATGTAATTAGCGAATTAATTAATTTTTACTTTAAAATCTTATTGGGTTATAAAAGTGTAGCAATTATGAAAGGTCTGAAGTGAAAAAAACTACATATTTTTTTTAATCATGAAAAAGCCGACGAAAAATTCCACCACTGCGGGGTTCAGAATCATGTACTGGATCCATGGTACTCGTTTGTGCGTCGATGTCAGATACACCCTTTATGTTATGTATCGCTGTTGGTTACCTAAATAAATAAATAATTATCAAAGTCAATTTATTTATTTATTATAATTATCATATTCCATTATTTTACACCATGTACAGAGGACAGCACCTCAAGCTACTACAATCTATCAAATGTCTTTATTAGATTATCATCTTTATTGCTAGAGTATTAAGACTCAATATTGATTGGGAATATTTGACAATTTCGGGTAGCGTGACTACTGTCGTCTGAACCTACATGTTATTTATAAGATATTTTTACATCGATCACATATATTTTTATCGCATTAAGTGACGTCATAGTACGGACGACAGCAGGTCAAATATTTCCAATCAATCTTGAGCCTCAATGCAACGATAAAATTTAAAATTTAATAAAGAAATATGACAGATTGTAGTCGTCTATAAACCTTACTAAGATTTAAGTGACGTTTAAACGTCTAAAATGTTTAATTATACAGTCGCCAATCACTAATTAACTTTGAGCAACGTTTATGTATAAACCCCAAAGTTTTATAAGTTGTTTAAACTTCGATAAAGGCAATAAAATATATAGGTACATATTTATAAATATATTTTAATAAATATAATAACAATTATAATAATAAGTATAATAACAATTTAATATACAATATGTAAAGAAAACCCTGTCCGATCCGTGAAGGTATTGTTAGGTATCGTTAACTGATTCTAATAATGCCTACAAAGCCGGGCTAAACTTAAAAAAAAATCCCCCAAAAAAAATAAATATTATTTCGAAAAAGCGAGGTAACTTAATGCATGTGCGGTAGGCAACCCGATAGCCCCGCCCCCCTTCACTTACCTTACCTAACCTTTATTGTCTTTATGGGTCGGACAGGGTTTTCTTTACACATTGTATAAACCTTAACTACCTTGACATACGGTCTACAAAAGGGGGTGGACCCTTCCCTGCGTGGTAAACTGTTTGCAGTCGTATCGTACTAACGCGACCAAATTGAACAACTTAAGCAGGTCTACAAAAGAAAAATCAAGGAAATGAGCTCCACCGCACGCCTCCAGCGGTGTGCGCTGGGCCTTTGTAGACCGTATGTTAAGGTAGTTAAGGTTTAGATTAAACTGTTGTCTTCAAATTGTACTCCGCCGCGCCTCCAGCGGTGTGCGCTGGGTCTTAGGCATAAAGTCACAGCAAAAATCCTAAACGACAGCTATTTTGCGTGGATGTGACGCAGGTTCCGTCATCCATTTCGTTTTTTTTTTGTGTTTTTGTAATTGTCTGCGTCATATTTGCTATAAACGATTTTTTTTCTTCTTTTCTTCTCAACAGTTGTTTTACAAAGTCCATATTTCTCATTGTCCCCTGTTCTTGTGTTGCTTTCCCTTTATTTTAGTCCTTAATGTTTGTTGTGTCCAGACCTGAAAGCGAAATTATATCTAATTAGTAATACCCTAATTGAATAACTTACGATTAATCACTATTTGAATAGTTTTGAAGTACGGACGACAGCAATCAATCAACCTTAAGCCTTAATGCTCTAAAGATAAAGTTGAAAATCTAATAAGGAAATCTGATAGATTGTAATTTGTAGTAGTTTGATGCGCTGTCGTCTGTACATTGCTAATCCATTGCTTCAAATGTACGAAAGATTCGTCTACTCAACAACGTAAATAACGCAATGAATGTTGTTGAACTGTCAAACTTAAAACTGGCCAGGATGTTACACAATTCCCCATAATTAAATATTTTAAATTTTTATATTATGCATAATTATACAATATGTAAAGCAAACCCCGTCCGACCCGTAAGGATAATAAAGGTTAGGTAAACACATGACCAAATAAAATATGAAATTTTATATAATCATCTTAGTAACAATGCTAATCAATTTATAGAAATAATCTTTTTTCCGCGATTTAATTCAAACTTTCCCAAAATTTGCTAAGTTTTTAAAAGTAACAACACCATTTTCTGCGGTATTATTATGAGCAATGCGACCGCGTGCCGCGTGCCCAGCCTATCTACGCCCGCGCATTTATTGCCTACCGTACATGTATTAAGTTACCTCCTTTTGTGAAATAATATTATTTTTTTGGGGATCTTTTTTCAAGTCTAGCCCGTCTTTGTAAGAATTAGTAGAATCACTTATCGATACCTACCTAACAATAGCTTCACGGATCGGACAGGGTTTTCTTTATACAATATGTTAAGAAAACCCTGTCCGACCCATAAGGATAATAAAGGTTAGGTAAACACATGACCAAATATGATATGAAATTTTACATAATCATCATAGTAACAATACTAGTGAATTTTGAAATAACCTCTTTTTCCCGCGAATTAATTCCAACTTCCCCAAAATTTGGTCATTTTTAAAAAGTGACAACATTATTTTTGACGGTATAATTCTGAGCGAATAGCGATGCGGCCGCGTGCCGCGTGCCCTGCCCCTCTTCGCCCGCGCCTGTATGGCATACTGCACATATTTTAAGTTACCCCTTTTTGCGAAATAATATTTTTTTTTTTTAGGGGATTTTTTTTTTAAGTTTAGCCCGGGTTTGTAAGCATTAGTAGAATCAGTTATCGCTACCTAACAATACCTTCACGGATCGGACAGGGTTTTCTTTACATATTGTATATTGTATAAAAAATATGAATTAAGATTATTAAAAGCGGGAAAAATAATAAGAAAAACAAACTTAAGTACTTGAATTTTGGTGAGAAACGCCTCCTTCTGACTTCATTGTTTTCAAAACCACTGGTAGGAGCCACCTGAAATATTAACATATTATCTTATATCAACTTAAAATACATATTAACCTACATTACGCCTTTTATAATAGATGATTTGATAAATACTTTGATAACAGCAGTTAGAAAGGTAAAGCGGACCCCAGACTCCAAAGCTGAAAAAGCTTCGAAAGCAACTGGGATTATGTAATAGTATCATCATTATCATCATCAACCTTTTATCGTCCCACTGTTGGGCAAAGGTCTCCTCTCATACAGAGAAGGATTGATCGTAATCACCACGCTTGTTCAATGCGGGTTGAGGTTTCCTCAAGATGTTTTCCTTCACCTTGTAATAGTATGTGTTGTGTATACTAAAGACATGGTTGGAATACGTACCAGAACTACGGTCGACCTGGCGATGTCCTCCGCCTTGGGGGGACCGTATTCAAGGAAACCTTCAGGAGCCTGTTGTAAGGGTCTGTGAACACAGTTGGTTATAAATTCTAATGCGCACTATATTTTTTTTATTGCCGTCCTCTTCTCCTTCTTGCAAGGCAAGAATCGTTTATTTTTCATTGTTAACTTTTTTCTTTTTTAAGTGAGCTTTTTATTGCGGCTTGTGATTTTTTAAGGTCGCACTTTTCCCTTTAATCTTTTTCTTTTCATTTACATTTTCCAAAATTACTATTTACTATTACAGTTTATTTCAGTAGTTTACTATACAACGTGTAACAAAAAGGGTATATACATACCAAGGGCATGGCATCTTAGATGATATCAAACGATATCGGAAGGGTTTCAACTCAAAATACAATACTCAAAAAATTGGTACCATATTTTCGGTTTCGTGTGTTTCTTAAAATCAAATCATAACAAACGTGGCAGCACACTACATACGTTAATAACTACTTGTTACCCGTCACATTATTTGCCAAAATCCGATAAATGTCTTCAATATCTCTGTGCGACTAGTATGATAGACGCCTATCACAGGCGATGTTTTTCCTCATAACTTCCTAACATAAAGAGATAGGATTAAAAAACCCTTCCGTTTCGTTTTCTATCATGTAAAGATGCCATGCCTTTGTTACCCTTTATGTTACACGTTGTACCTATACATTTTAGTGTTACCACTTAAATTACATTCAAGTATTGTTACACTTTCTAATTATTAACAGCTATACACTTACAATTAATTGTCATTTATATTTAATGCACACTGCTTAGGGTTTATTATGGTTTACTCCAAAGTTCACATCCAATTTTTGTAAGGTTTTTAAAGCAAGAACATCCAGAATATTGCTTGAATTGTATATCTGTACTATCTTTTATATAAAGTTTATATAATTTAACTACCTGACCTAGCAAACGCTGTTCTGCCATACAAATTTGTAGGGACTTTCTAGTGTTGAAAAATAAAGACGATAATTGACCAGATTTCGAGCGGAATGAAAAATAATTAACTGGAACAATTTGCCAGCGGCGGTGTTTTCGTCTGACTACAAATTTAGTGCCTTCAAGGCTAGAGTGAATAGGCTCTTAATAAACTAGCGTGTTTTACCATCAACGATTGCATCACTGCTTACCATCAAGCGAGATTGCGGCCAAGCACTTGTTTATAATTATAAAAGAAACACTCACCCTGTCACTTCAGTCTTCAATTCGAGACCAGCCTCAACAGCCTGAAAACAACAGAAATGATCTCATTTATTTCTTTTTAATTGAAAGTAACCCCATGTATACCTAAACTTGAACAAAATACCGACGAAAGAATAATGTGGATACGCCTTTTAACAACTGTATGATAATTGTGTAAAATATTTTACTTTTTGTATATTTATATCATCATTAGCCTATAGTAGTGCTCTGCTGGACATAGGCTTCTCCAATTTCACGCCATGCAACTCGATTTTTGCAGATTGCCGGGTAGTAAAGAATATTTATAGAGTGCAGACACCAGCACATCACATTAAGGCTCCAGGTTGATTGGGAATATTTGACACCTTCGGGTAGCTTGACCTGCTGTTTTCGCACATAATTTTTTCCTTCAACAATGACTAAATATCTTGTTATATGCCATCTGGTGGCATTTTTAGAAATGTTTATAAACAAAACCTATAATGGCATACTTATTAACTATGTATACTATGTGTACCTATCCATATTTTTCTTTTGTCTAATCTTTAGGCATTTAAGTTCAGGTATTTAAGCGCCGCAGTATCTGGCATCTAATTGATAAGTAATCGAAGTCCAAGTGAAGAGTTTCAATGTTTATAATGTCCGTGTCTTACCTCAGTAGTTTCAACATCATTCTCCAACTTGACCAAAGCAATGTTGTTGACTTCTTCATCAACTCTTCCAACAATGACTTCATCTACAACAGTAGTAGGTACTATAATATCTTCAAGATCTGCGCCAGTAGGTACCACAGCCTCTTCTACGACAGGGGTACCGTCTTCTTGAGCCACAGCAGTAGGGGTGACATTCTCTTCTTCGGCATAAACTGCAGTAGATGCAAGGTTATCATCTTGCACTTCCTCTGTGGCTACTTCAGCTTCAGAAGTCTGTTCAACGATCTCCGCTACAAATTCGAGGGGTGTTGCTTCGAAGGCGGGCTGGGCTTCAGTCAGAATTTCTTTGGTTTGTTCTTCGGCAGCTGTTTGAGCGAGCTGGGCCTCGGTAGTTGAAGCTACTTCTTCGATTTCGACGGCGTCTTCAGTGCTTGCTGCGAATTCAAATACATATTTTAACACAGTTAGATTCCCTGGATTGTTTTCAAATGGGTTTCGGTTTCGAAAGATTGTTAAAAGGCAAATTGTGTCGCCATTTGTAAAATATTCATATTTATGTTCTGTAACTTATATAATGCTGTACTTATATACAAAATAAAGAGTATTTTATTATATTCGACTTTTCGACCATTGTAGTTATATATAGTTATATATGTCCATTTCAAAACTATAGATCAAGGCTCAGTGATCGGAATAGGTAGAGTGAATTGGGGTCATTGATCGGACACGTATACAGGAATATGGACATTCCTCATTGACATTTCTCATTTGGTTGTTTTTATTTTTCAACAAGTAAATAATAAATTAGTTTAGTTTTGTTTCCTTCCTTTAAATGAATTGAGTAGTAATAATGTCACTAACAACATTAACAATATTTACTTGAATCCGGAATTACATTCCGGGAAAATGGCTTATCCACGTTCTTCTTTCTGTGAACATTTATGATACAAGTACCAAAAATCAATCTACCTATTTCGATCACTGCTTATTATTTATTTTTATTATTGTTGCAACCACATCCGTAGTAGTCACGACCTCTCAAGGTCAACTACGAGATGCCATTATAAGACAATATATTAAAAAAATGACATTTCCTTTACCTTCATTATCAGCAGATTCCTCAACAGCCGACTGCAAATCCCGGGTACCCAAAGACTGTACAAAGAAGGTCTCTTCAGTAGCCACATCAGGCAGGCCCTGGTTGACGCTAAGTTGGACCACCTCTTCAACCTTTGGAGGTCCGTATTCCCTGAGTGCATCGGAGCCGGAAGCTTCTGTCTCTTGGACGAGGTTCTCTTTGAGAGGACTGCTTTGTGAGGAGATTGAAGTCTGTGGGATTGATAATGGATTTATTGTTAGAGAAGATTAATCATCATCATCATCTTAGCGTTTATCCCGGTTGCATCCGCGGCTTTCGCGTTGGAGCCCGGGGTCCACTTTCTTGCTTAATTTCCTCCATTTCGCGCGATCTTTAGCATCCTGTGGTGTGAGATTGTTGGCACGCATGTCATCTGTTACAACGTTAAGCCAGCACCTTTTTGGTCTACCCCGCTTGTTCCGGCCCGGCGGAGGTGCAAGACATTTGTGACCCACGTAACATGCAGTTACAGAAGATTAATATTCATACTAATCACTACATAGTGTTACGAATGGACCTTATGGCGATGGCATGAGGTTCAATATCGCGTGACATGTAGTGTGTAACTTTTAAGCCCTATATTTCCAGATCTAGACATTTTAAGGGTACAAAATAAAAACGCATTGCTAGACTTAGGATGACCTATCGAATGGTACAGGTCTCAACAATTTTGTCAACAAAGTGTCAACATCGAAATATCCAGAAACCCGTTTCCGGGAATTATCGTAGGTACTTATTGAATGTCCTTGAAGTTATGCGCTATTATTATTACGTCTAGAGGAATCTGGAATGTTCGATCAGCTGACCTATATATAGCGCCGTGACGCCGGCGCAGAGTCTGTCTGAATTCGACTAGCGATACGAGAATAAGCGACAGTTAAGAAGCGACAATTATAACGAAAACTTCGAGTACTACGTGAAGAAACATCTGCCCCTGTATTCAATGTAACATCGCTTCGTAGCGAAGCAAAATCGAATACCAAACCAACCAATGGCGGGTTCGATTGACCACGATTTATCGCGTCGCGTGATCAATCGCTTTCGTTATTGGTTGGTTTGATATTCGATTTCGCTTCGCTACGAAGCGATGTTACATTGGCTACAGGCCCTGTAGTGTTATTGTGTGTTTACAACACGGACTTCGTGGACTTAAGTGAAGACTTCGCTGCAACGTCAGCGACCTTCTACTTGTCATTGCCTACAATCGACTGTACCTTCGTTGCCAATAAATTTCGCAACCGGCTTAACTGGCGTTTTAGTACCCCCAGCCCGTAACAATAGTATAAAGCCGTTTCTCTGTCCCTATATCCCTATGCATGCTTAAATTTTACTTTAAGTACGCAACCGATTTTGATGCGGTTTTTCTATTAGATACAGTGATTAAAGAGGAAGGTTAATATTGGAAGGTAATATTGGGGATATACTGTTATCTTTGAGATTCCTAATGTGATGTCGTAAATAATTAAATTGTTTTCCGCATAGATTGCAAAACGCAGGCTGCACCCTACGAGATTTATATAATTAAATTTACTTTTATTTTAAACTAGCGGCCGCCAGCGACTTCGTTCGCGTGTGGAGTTAGTTATCCGCTCCTATTGGTTGCAGCGTGCAACAGTATGTTATAAAGCCTTAATCCTTCCTGGATTAATGGGCTATCCAACGCAAAAGAATTATTCAAATCAGACCAGTACTTCCTGAGATTAGCGCGTTCAAACAAACAAACAAACTCTTCAGCTTTATGTATTAGTATAGATTTTATCACCACTGCTCTTAAAACTGTGAAGAAAAACATCACAACGAAAACGGCGCGCCCTAGACCAATCATTCGAAGTCATCCCTCCACCAGCACTGGTTCCTGGTGGTCAATGTGGACTTACCGACACTTCAGAAGGCAGGTAGAAGCTTGGTCCCTGGGGCCTCCATCCGCTTGGCAGGTAGGGTCCTGAGCCCAGAGCCGACACGGAGCCGATGGCGAAAAACAATGGCGATGAGGACCTGGAAATAATGGATTAAAAGATTAACGAGGATATTGAAAGTCAAAGTTCAGATATTTACTGACTGATTAACTGACTTCAAAAAAAGGAGGTTATCAATTCGACCCGTATGTATGTAAGCCAAATTTCAAGTATGTAGTATGTTTTATGTTTGTGCGCAACGCACAAACATAAAACCGTTTGTTCCGAACTACAAGTCCGATTTAAGTTTTTTTTTTTGTTGTACTCTATTTTTTGTTGTACTTTTGTTGGATCCGTATTGTTCAACTTAGGGAATACCATAAGTTTCATCAAAATCGGTTCAGTAGTTTTTGAGGTAGGGATTTTTTCAATGACTGAAGGTGAAGGAAAACTACTTGAGGAAACCTGGACTTTAGTCTGAAATCGCCAACCCGCATTGAGCAAGCGTGGTGATTACGCTCAATCCTTCTCTATATGAGAGGAGACCTGTGCCCAGCAGTGGGACGATAAAAGGTTGATGATGATGATGATGATGAGCGACCAGTCCTGCGCCTCCCGCATCCAGTGGTATCCCGCGACCTTTACCAGATTTTTTCGTATTGATGACAACTCATTCTAAAATGGGTTATGCCTGCCACTATTGTTATGAAGTGAAAAAAGTAATTTTCGACTTAATAACTGAAAAGCATGAAATAAACAACTTTTACAAAATATAAACCGACTTCAAAAAACACTTAAATGGAGCACATAAACAATTTAAGTGTTTTTTTTTTGAAGTCGGTTTCTATTTTTTGCAAAAAAGTTTTATTTCATACTTTTCAGTGCATATCTATAAATATCTCCTCGATCGTTGCATGCACTACTATAAGCACTATGTTATGCGTATGTTACATTGAGCACTTCTGCTAAAGGCCCATTCTCGCTCCAAAATGAAAGCCATGACATATCAACCTACAATGTCCCCACTACTGGGACACAAGGCTCCTCTCACATAGGGAATGGGCCGTAATCTACCGCGCTGGCCCAGTAAGGGTTTGTAGATGTCACATGTCTTCGAAGTATTTGCCTCTAGACATGCCGGCTTTCTCATGATGTTTCCCTTTACCGTTTTGAGAGCAGTGGTTCGATGATTTGTTATACAAAGGAAAACGCCTGACGGGCTTCTAACTATCTACAACTTGTAGGGGCAGCCGGCACATGTGGGTTCCCTCACACGTAGGTATTAAGGGTAATGAGGAGGCTGACCGTTTAGCGAAGTTAGGTATAGTTGGTGGAAGGGAAAAAATATTGCAACTAATTATATAGAAATATTGCCTAGGTATAAACATATGTCATGAAGTTTGGAAAGAGTATTTTAATCAAAGATCGAAAGATAAATGGATATGGTACAGGTCTATAGTTTCGAACCTCCTCATATACCGTGGTTTAATAACGCTAACCAGGGAATTTATAGTTGTAGCTCACCGAATTTTGGATTTGTAATGAAAAAAATTAATTCACCAAAATATGAGGTGTGTGGCACTCTGAAGATATCGTACATTTACTGAAGGAGTGTGTCAGATTTCAGTCCGCCAGAGAGAATCTACATAGTTAGAGACCTAAATTTAAATGTACTTAAACGATGTTTGTATGAACCATCATATTTTGTCGACACCAACCTCTGGAGCTGCTTATAAATTACTAAGTTTGTGTTATTAGGTTTTGCGGTATAAGGTTTTTATTGTTGTTTTTTGCTAATATTTGACGCCGCACAACGACACGCACCCAAAAACCTATTGCTTTGTATCGTCATTTTTGCGATACCCGCACTGTTGTGATTTCGTTTCGTAAGTCGTGCCAATACCACTAGGCCATACCACGAATTCAGAGTAATTTGGTTTAATGTAGACCCGACCAATTCCCGGATTCTGTAAAACAGAACTCACTGAAAAGTTCTGAAGTGTGCTTGGAGTAAGATATGTACGTAGTAACGACAAGTCGTTGTCGTGGTGGCCTAGTGGTTAAAAACACCAGCCTCTCAAGTATCAGTGCGCGTCGATTCCAGGTCAGGCAAGTACCAATGTAACTTTTCTAAAGTTATATGTACTTTCTAAGTACATCTTGGACACCAATGACTGAAGGTGAAGGAAAACATCTTGAGGAAACCTGGACTTTAAGTCTGAAATCGCCAACCAGCATTGAGCAAGCGTGGTGATTACGCTCAATCCTTATCTGTATGAGAGGAGACCTGTGCCCAGCAGTGGGACGATAAAAAGGTTGATGATGATGTTGAACGACCAGTCCTGCGCCTCCCGTAGTATCCCGCGACCTTCACCAGGTCGTCGGTTCACGATCCGACGTCGGTTCATGATCGCCACTCGAGAACATCATCGGTCCTACGGGTGCGCCAGTGCCCGGCCCACTGCCACTTAAGTGTTGCAATTATTATTTAGTGTTTTATTATTCACGTTCTTCTGCGGATCTCTCCTCATTTCTGATTTGATCAACCAGTGAAACTACAAGCATAGCCCTCTCAATTGTCCTTTGAGTGACTTTGAGCCATAAAAGGCCCATTGCTATGACCACGTCTCAGTTCCATATGTCGTCACTGGCAATACACATTGTCGAAGACTTTTGTCTCGAGACACTGCGGTATTTCGGACGAGAAAATTCTACGTAGATACCCCAAAGCAGCCCAGCCGAGATGGATTCGCCGATTGATTCTCTTCTCGAAGTTGGACCTACCTAACTGGATAGTTTGTCCCAGGTATATGCAAATGTCAACAACTTCGAGAATAGAGTCTCCAATCTTTGTAAGAGTCAGTAAAACTGGGGCACAGACATGACTTTCGTCTTGTCCATGTTAATTTTAAGTCTTAATTAATATTAATAAACCAGGATAATTACTGCATGTTGTGTGAGATCTGAAGAACCAATTCTTCGAATGATGTTTCGTCCCCAAAACTTCCCAGTTATATACTAAAAATAAATCAAACAATAGTCAGCCTTGATCAAGATTTAGTTCAAATATTTGCTGAACGGAATTCGACTCGATTCGTAATCGATTTGAACTGACAAAATTATTCGATTTTTGTTTTGTGAGTACACTTTAGAGGACTCTTTCCTTTGTTACAAAACGTAATCTAACCGTGTTCCGGCTGATGTTTGGTGAAGCTGCAGGAGGACGGGTCTTAGCAGTTGTGTTGCGATGTTTTGCCGGGTACGATGCGTAAAATATTTTTGTACTTCCAGATCTCCTCTGGCGCAGCATCGTTGCTCGTATTGTTGAGTTTAACATTGCATGCATCACCTCGCTCAACAATCGTCTTCCATCCTATTCACTCAGTTTTTTAAGTGAATAGGCTCTTAATAAACTAACGCGCTTTACCATAAACAATTGCATCACCATCAGGCGGGATTGCGGCCCTTCCGCTCCAACTAAAGAAGAGGATTTGATTTTATAGTGAGCGAGAGGGTTTGTGGCTAAAAAATAACACCCAAACAGGTCGGTCAATCAGGTCAAGCTACGCATGCAGCGGTTGGTTTGTGGATGGGTTACCTTATCTTTATACAACGTGTAACATAAAGGGTATATACATAACAAAGGCATGGCATCTTTACATGGTATCAAACGATATTGGAAGGGTTTTTAATCCTATTTCTTTATGTTAGGAAGTTATGAGGAAAACACCGCCTGTGATAGGCTACTATCATACTAGTCGCACAGAGATATTGAAGACATTTGTCGGATTTTGGCAAGTAACGTGCGGTTAACGAGTAGTTATTAACGTATGCAGTGTGCTGCCACGTTTGTTATGATGGTTATGATTTGTTTAAGAAACACGAAACCGAAAATTTGGTACAAATTTTTGAGTATTTAATTTTGAGTTGAAACCCTTCCGATTTCGTTTGATATCATCTAAAGATGCCATGCCCTTTGGTATGTATATACCCTTTATATTACACGTTGTATACCGAGGCCCTTTTTGTTGGGATGGGAAATCATCAATGATTCTCCCGCTCTGGGCGTGAGCGGAAGGGTGGTCAGACTTTTAACTTAAACCCACCCGTGTTTCTTCACTTGTTTGTGCGACGGCCAGGGTCACGGTTTCTTTTTAACCGACCGCAACCCTGACCGAGGAGGCATCGGTCTTGACGGTGACTATGTGCTGACATCTTTTGAGGCGCGCGTGAAACACGACGCGCCGTCGACTTGGGCCTGGTCCTTACCGGCGGCTGCCCACTGCTCACCGCCTGCAGGCCCAATATACCGAAGCCTTCCCGTCTCTGAAAGCATGTTGAGCCCTTGGTCAAGCTGTCATTCGTAGATCTTGACAGTCGTTAGGGGTCTTCAGTAGCCCGAAAGTCTAACTCATTAGTCTTACCAAGCGGTATTGTATGCGCTCGGCTAGATTCGGTAATCTTTGTGCGTAAGGCTCAATTCACAAAATAAAAATGTGGTAAGTCCACACCACGTCGCAGCGTCAAAATGTGGTCAAGCTGTGGTTACGTGTGAATAGTGTCGCAGCGGCTTTTTGCAGTTGTGTTGTGGTACCGACAAAATGTCGATGTGGTTGTGTTGGCGCTGTCGCCAGCGGCGCCAGCCAGGCGCGTTGATGACGTCATGTCGTGGCGACGGTGCCGCCGCCGGTGGTGGCGTGCCGTCGCGATGTGGTTGCGATGTGGTCTTATTACACAGGTGGTCGATAACAACGGCAGATATGGCATGTGCAAATTGTAATATTCATTTTCAATACAAAATATACGCCCGACCACATCGCGTCGTTGTGGTGTGGTTGTGGCTGTGATGTGGTTGTGGTACGTGTGAATTGAGCGGTTTTTTGGCAATTACACCGTACATTTTGCAAGTACTGCGTGGTTTATTTAAAGTTACAGATTAGTCCTGGCATAATCAAAGTATAAACTTTGATTAGTAATCAGGATTTCTCTGGTCTTCCATCATCAGATCCTGATGTGCTTGCTTGCAATGGGACTACCTTGGAAATATTTCTTTCCATCAAAAAAGAATGATCAAACTCGGTTCATAAACAACAGTTATCCGCGAAGAACAAATAATAATAATAATAAAAAACATATGGTCGAATTGTGTAACCTCCTCCTTTTGAAGTCGGTTAAAAAGGTGGCTGGTCACTACCACCACTGCTGGCGGAGAACTGCTCAGGATCGAGCTTGTTGGCGTGCCATGGAGGAGGCCTATGTCCAGTAGTGGACGAGTAGAGGCTGATATCGATGAAGCGCAAAATGCGATTCCAAAAGTGAGACCTCTTCGTGGACCCCGTCATGATGTGCTGACATTCTGTTTGAGGGGCGTGAAATAACGCGCCGTCTGGTCCTTACCGGGCGGCCCTTCAAAGTCGGTACCACATTCCAAGTTCAAACATGTTCTGAGATTTGTGGCTGCCCCCCGGTCCGCCCATGAGTCGTTCCATGTAAAATACTGGTATTCAGCTGAATCCGGTTAGACTGACTAGATTAGAAAAGGCTAGGCGGATGATGATATTATATTATAGTCGTAATTAACATTTTGTCTTCGAGTCTGTAGCTGTAAAGTATTTATAAACGTAATACAGCATTGCATATTGTATGCGGGCACACCCTTTATTTTTTATTAACTACTAGCTGTGCCCCGCGGTTTCACCCCCGTAAGCTTCTGAACCGAAAGAGCTTCAGTTGATATAAAATAAGCGCCTGTTAAAATAATGGGAGCAATATGAACGTCCGCGTTTTTCCCGTTTCGCAACATTTTTGTTCCTGCTCTGCTCTTATTGGTTATAGCGGGATGTTATATAGCCTATGTCCTTTCTCAGGTTCTAGTTCTATCTGTGTACCAAATTTCATTACAATCGGTTCAGTAGTTTTGGCGTGAAAGCCGGACAGACAGACACAGAATATCAGTACGGATTTTATGTATCCATTTATTTCAGGCACAAGTCCTATACAAGTACATATATACAATACTATCATAATGTACAAACTTAAGATACTTTAAATGCATTATAACATTAATCACTCCATCTAATGTAATAATCTCCATCTAATACGAAGTGTCGGCGTCGTTTTTAGCTGACTGTGTCACTTAGCAGGTCACGAAACCGGCGGTACACAACACCTTTCGGCCGGAACTCTTCTTTGAGAAACTTCGAGATGATGTGTCAGAACGTGCACCACGAACGACTGAAATTCGTGTTGTGACGCGGCTCCAACTTCGCGACCCTCCAGTCCCGAAAGTCCAGTGAGGCCTCTGCCTCGAATCTTGCGGGCAGCGGGGCGGCGGCGGCGGCGGTGAGTGAGCAGCAAGATCTTGGCGTAAATCAGCGTAACATCGCTTAACGAAGCGAAATCGAATACCAAACCAACCAATGGCGGGTTCGATTGACCACGTGATTTATCGAGTCGCGTGATCAATCGCTTTCGTTATTGGTTGGTTTGATATTCGATTTCGCTACGCTACGAAGCGATGTTACACTTGGCTACAGGCCCGGTTCTCGAAACAGCGGCGCGGCAGCGGGCGGTGGCGGGCAGCGAGCGGTGTACTTCTCGCGCTCGAATCTTGCGGGTAGCGGGCGGCAGCGAGCGGTGATCGAGCGTTAGAATAATTTGAATCAAAAGATGTTGCCGCCATGGTTCAGACATTTCTTTCGCGAATAAAAACAAATATCTCGTCGACACAATCGCGAACACAACACTATGCGGCTATAGTGACGCGTGATCTACCCGCTAGTTTCGAGAACGGGTTTTCGATGCCCGCTCGGCTCCCGCGCCTCTGTCGCCGCCCCCGCTGCCCGCAAGATTCGAGGCAGCGGCCTTAGTCTTGACGCGCAGATACTTCACGACCTCCTCAATCTTCATGGAGTGGTGCAATCTGGACACATACAGCAAGCGTCATCGGTACTGCTGGATTCAGCAGCATATTAGATCCTATCTGATTCCGATATGAGGATTCTACTTCCTCTTCCCTACCTTAATGAATCCTAGCAAAAATAGGAGCCTCCAGGCATAAAGGTCTGTTTACATTTGTTGTTAACGATATCGGCGAAGGACGTTGGGGCAGTGCTTGAGTGATAGGCTGCTGCGCTACGTGGCGCGGGTACGATTCCTGCACGGAATCTCGTACAATTCCTCACGGTAGTCGGGTTCTTTTTTTTTAATTATTATAAACTAGTGCTTGACTGCCATCCCGCCTGATGGTAAGCAGTGATGTAATCGTTAATGGTAAAGCGCACTAGCTTATTAAGCCTATTCATTTTCTATGAAGCCTAAAACTGAGTGCGAATCGGAAGGAAGACGGCAGTTGAGCGAGGTGATGCAATGTTTAACCCAACAACACGACCAGCGATGCTGCGCCAGAGGGAGATTCATCTGAGACTCTCCACGACCAAACTCCCGACACAACAACATTTGGCGCATCGTACCCGGCACACATCGCAACACAACTGCTCAGACCCATCCACCGTACGACTTCATCAGACATCATGCCGGAACTCGACGAATCGCTTGGCGGCAAGACTTTGTCTGGTGGGTGATAACTTAGGCTCATGTTGTTGCCTACCACCGAGAAAGGTATCATGTTATCACAAGGGAGAATGTTTACCGTCCAAAGAAATGGGCAGGATTCAGATAGAATAGATTAGAATAGAATAGGTACTCTTTATTATTAGAATACTCCTTACATCATATAGATTACATAAATATAAAGATTTTACAAAGGGTGCCCGTGGTGCTTGGCAATCTGGGCTTCTCCCAGTTGCACTAATGTCCCTTTGTGCCGATTGGCCTAGTTCTGTTCTGTCTCCTGCTTGTTATGGAGGGAAGTGGAAAAATATCTTTTTTTTTACCCTCCGCTATTCTTTTCTGATTAATTTTGCGGACCCAAGACAGTTGAATCGTTTCTCCGGGACTCGTCGAGCTTCATTGCTCGGCGTTTTTCTGGCGGTCTCCACTGTTTATTGTGGCTTTCAGGAGTTGCAGTGGTGGAATAATGTGTGGCGGTTTAGTCAAAAAGGGTGACACAATGGCCAGTCTTATCGCTAGAGCGTGCTAATAAGAGCATTTTATCAATCATCAAATTCATTTATTAATTAAATTATCACACAACATCAATTTCTACGACTGATTACATTATTATAACATATTTTAATCACTTTTGCCAATAAGTTTTATAGATTACTGGCGAAAAGGCTTTTTTTAAAATTGCGTTCTTAAACAAAAAGTTGCGTTCGAAACCCATTTTTCTCGCAGTTCTCTGGTCCTGTGTTGTTTTCTGTCTATCTATGATCTTAGTGTTTCTTATGTCCCGATCTGAAAGAAATAATAAAGTTATTTAGTGCTGTAAGTAGATAAACGAAGAAAAATATACTTAACACTGAGAGGAAACTCATTAAATCAAAAATGATCCTGTGTTATTCCTGGTAATAAAATATCTGTGTGCAAATGTCTTTCATCTCGTTTCGATATCCGAAACGTCCGTTGGATTATGAGTTCTAAGACCGTTTGTTCTGAATTCAACATGCTAGATCTTACGGTTGACAGCATGTAAATAGAAAGGCAATATGGAATTTCGCTTGTATGTATTTAATTTGAACGTAATACAACAGATTTTTTGAGAGTTATACAAGCTGGTGGTTCAACTATTTGCAATCGTATAGGGGTTTTGGTAGGTCTTTACCTGGAAGCGAAATCAAACACGAAGCTCAAAACCGAATGGGATGGCAGCCTCTGCCCCATCAAGGCGACACAGGAACTCAAGTCAAAGTAAGTAATCCGTTTAAGGGTTCATTGTACTCGGGCCTGGTTCCTACTAGGCGGCGAGCTGCCATTGCTCACCGCCCGATTCCCCCCGAGTCCGGACCCCCGAGTCCCGACCCCCCTGAGTCCCCCCCGAGTCCGACCCCCGAGTCCCGACCCCGAGTCGTCCCCCCGACAGCGCCCCCCCGAGTCGACAGCGCGTTGTGTTTCACGCGCACCACAAAGAGGTGTCAGCACATCGTGACGGGGTCCAAGAAGACCCTGGGTCAAGGTTGCGGGTTGGTTAAAAAAGAAACCGTGGATCAGGCCGTCGGACAGGCAAGTGAAGAAACACGGGTGGGTTTTAGTCAGTAAAAGTCTGATAGGCCCTTCGGCTCCGCCAGAGCGGGAGAGGTCATTTGATGATTTTAAACTCTATAGAAACATTGCCTGCAATTACTGTATTGAAATGCCTAAAAGTGGTTAATAACGGCAAAAATATATTTTATTGTAAATTACCTGAATTTGGGTGAGAAACGCCTCCTCCTCACTTCGTTGTTCTCAATGGCGCTGGTAGGAGCCACCTGAAATAAAATAATAATACATTTTAAAATCGCTTTCGTCATCATACATCAATTCAGCATCTGATGACTGGTTCTAGTACTTTGGGGGGACTGTAGCCAAAGGTAAAGTGAAGTTGGCCAAAAAGAAAACAATTGAAAATCGTGAAACATTTTGAATGGAGAACACATTGATGGTAAAGCGCACTAGTTTATTCTTCAGCCTATTCACTCTAGCCTTGCAGATACTTAAATTGTAGTCCGACGGAAACACCGCCGCTAGCAAATTGTTTATCGTTCATCGTTGTGGTGTCAACAACGTAAGGGTGGAAACTCGCTGTACGACAGGTCGTCTGATGATGGAATTGAGATGAATGGGAATTAAATCATGCAATTCCCTCGCACACTCTCCAAAATGCATTCTATAGAACACGGACAGGCTCTTCGCCTATGCTCCAATGCTTTGGAGACCGTTTTGAGCTAAATCTGGCCAATTAGCTTCTTCGCACGCCTCTCCACTGAATCCAAAATAGCCAGGTGGCATTTTGCAGCACCAATTCAAATGTGGCTGCAGTACTCCACACATGAGCTCTATTGCTTTTCAATTCGTGGTAGTGGTACACGAGGTTGCATCTAGAGGTAGGCGCAGAACGAAATTACAACCTTGCTGATGATAAAATATAAACAGCATATGATAAAATACAACTGATTTCATTTTTAGGGTTCCGTAGCCAAATGGCAAAAAACGGAACCCTTATAGATTCGTCATGTCTGTCTGTCCGTCTGCCGTCCGTATGTCACAGCCATTTTTCCCGAAACTATAAGAGCTATACTGTTGAAACTTGGTATCTACATGTATTCTATAAACTGCATTAAGATTTTGCTGCAAAAATAAAAAAAAAAATATATGTATAATAAATATTGGGGCTCCCCATACTTAGAACTGAAACTCATTTTTTTTTTCATCAAACACATGCGTGTGTGGTATCTATGGATAGGTCTTCAAAAATGATATCAAGGTTTCTAAAATATTTTTTTTCTAAACCAAATAGTTTGCGTGACAGACGCTTCCAAAGTGGAAAAAAGTTGGTCCCCTCCGGGGGGGAGGGGACCAACTTTTAGAGGGGACTAAATTCTAAAATAAGAAAATGAAAAATCTAAAAAAAAACATATGATGTACATACATTACTATAAAAACTACCAACGAAAATTATTTTGAACGAGATCTAGTAAGCAGTTTTTTTTAATACCTCGTAAATTGTAAACCGCTTATTACCGCGTAATCTTTCATACAAATAACTTAAATCCTTTAATTTCATAAATCAATGGTACGGAACCCTTTGTGCGTGAGTCCGACACGCAATTGGCCGGTATTTTATTTAACATCCCTGCAATAAGGAGTACGCAAGTTTGAGTTCATTTTTGAAATGGTACGTAGGAAAACCTATTTGGGAACCGCTGCTCTATAGCCATTGCTGGTCTGATGCATCACCAGAGCCCCAGTGAATTAATGATACTGGCAAAAAATTACCGTTTTGCAAAATGGAGGTTATACAAATGTATATCCTACGGTGAGCGTTATTCGATTAAATTATGATAATTAACTAATAATATACACTGGACAAATTAGAACTACTGTTACTTGGACCATATACCTGAACTGCAGCAGACCTGGCGATGTCTTCAGCCTTGGGGGGACCGTATTCCCTGAAGCCAGGGGGTCCGTATTCAAGGAAACCTTCAGGGGCCTGTTCTAGGGATCTGTAAGCACAGTGAATTATGAATTCTAAGACCGTTTGCTCTGAATTCAACATGCTAGATCTTACGATTGATAACATGTAAATATAAAGGCAATAGGGATGTATCCAAGGTATGAAAATCAAAATATAATCAGTCCGTTTTATAGATAATAAATAAAATTAAGACCCGTATTTTTTATTGTGTCGAAATTACCAAAAACTAGTGAGATATAGCTTATTAAAATTACGGAGTGGGGGCTAATTACGTCACGCCGTGGTATATTTTGTACCACGGCGTGACGCCATGCGACATTTCAAATCAATATATCTTCCTAAGTATTTGAATGAGAGTAAAATAAAAAATACTTGTTCAATATTTTTTATAAATCTATCTGATGGACTTTAAATTATTTTTTAGGATACAACCCAATTGGCTAACAATGGCCCAGATTCCTTTTTTGACAAACTAAACTAAACTAAATTAAACAAAATTGAGGTTCAGTGTATCTTTTTCATTCTATTCCAGTAAGAAAAGGACAGAAAATAAAATATTAGTTTTAACCTGTCAAATTAGAATATTCCATAGACCGTTTAGAAGTCATGAAAAATTTGGCGTCTCAAATACTTCGATTTATGTCAGGCACTGATCAATTTGACAGTACTAAACTAAAATTTATCTTCTGTCCTTTTCTTAGTGTAAGTGAAAGAGTAAGATGCACTTAGTTTAGATGTCAACAAGAAAACCGGCCTCAATATTTGCTTTCGTGGCAATAGTATTAATAACAATTACCCTGACACTTCAGATTTGATTTCAACAGCAGTCTCGAGAGCCTGAAACAATAAAAAAATGGATGGATTGCTTAATATTGAAGTTGACAAGTCATGTATTTTTTTTTTATAAATTATAACCTAGCGCAAATATTGACCGCAATCCCACCTGATGGTAAGCAGTGACGCGATCGTTGATGTTAAAGCGCGCTAGTTTATTAAGAGCCTATTCACTCTAGCCTTGAAGACACTCAAATTGGAAACACCGCCGCCGGCAAATTGTTCCAGTCCCTTGATGGACGCTGTATAAAAGAAGAAGCGAGACGCTTCGTCCGGATCGTAGTGGTGTCAACAACGTAAGGGTGGAAAGTCGCCGTACGACGGGTCGTCCGATGGTGGAACGGAGATGAGGGAATTAAATCATGCAATTCCCTTGCACACTCACCAGAATGCATCCTATAGAAAACCAAAAGAATATGAAAGTGTATGATAAATAAGTGACGAAAATCAGAAGCTTCCTCCTGAGATTCACGATCTTCTGTTATTCTTCGATTGAAGAATAACAGAAGATCGTGAATCTCCTAGGGTATGATTATACCCTAGGTTATTTCCTAGCTATGTGTATGTCATTAAGCTTTTGCCTTACCTCAGCAGCCTTTACTTCATTCTCCAACTTAACTAAAGCGTCGGCTATGTTGTTGATTCCCTCTGCTACTCTTTCAACAACTACTTGTTCAACAACAGCAGCAGTGGGTACTACAGCTTCTTCAACAAGAGCGGCACCTTCTTCTTGAGCCGCAGCAGTAGGAGCGACACTCTCTTCTTCGGCGTTAACTGTAGTAAGTGCAACATTTTCTGCTCGCACTGCTCCCTCTGTAGCTTCTTCAACCTGCACAGCTTCAGATGTCTGTTCAACGATCTCGGCTACAACTTCGAGGGGTGTTGCTTTAACAGTGGGCTGGGCTTCAGAGAGGGTTTCTGTGGCTTGTTCTTCGATGTAGGCGGCTGCTTGCTCGGTGTTTGCTGTAGATTTCACAGCAACAAGTTATCATATAGAATTAGTATTGGTAGATAGTTTATTATTAATTTTATTAATTAGTAGAATAGGCTAGTGAAAGAACTGATTGTGTATCAGAAATCCAAGCAATCTATATCTAGATACATAATTTATTTTGTGCTTTTTGGTTTGTAATAAATCAAAAGCTAAATAACACATTTGTACTCATTCTGTTAGTATAAACTTCAGTGCTATTAAATTATGCCATTTTGTTTTTCATTTATGTATTTCAACAAAAGTTTTCTTTTAGCTGTTTAACCTCGGAATCGAAAGTTTCAAAGCATTGATTACCCAAGTGCTAAATTTCATTAAAATACGTTTAGTTGTTTAAGTATGAAAGCGTCACATAGAATCTTAGGAAAATAAATTTTTCTTCTCTTAATAATATTAAATTTAGACCATTCAACCGAAAATAGGAACGCAATAAGATGAAATTTTCTCTACCTTCAACAGCAGCAGATTCCTCAACAGAAGACTGCAATTCTTGGGTAGCCAAAGACTGTACGAAGAAGGTCTGTTCAGTAGCCACATCAGGCAGGCCCTGGTTGACACTAAACTGGACCACTTCCTCAACTTTCGGAGGTCCATATTCTCTGAGGGCATCGGAGCCAGAAGCTTCAGTCTCTTGGAAGAGATTTTCTTTGAGAGGATTGTTTGAAGGCTTCTGTGAAAAGATGTGTGTGGTTAATGATTACAAAAACATATTATATGCAAACAGCACGATATAGAAAAATGTAAAAGATATATTGAGTATTTTGTGGGATGTATGTAGTAAATGTTTCTGCTTTCGTTCTGTTTGTTGGTAAGTTCTTTTATAGTTTTGTATTTAGACTATTTTTTTCTATATTTACCTTTTATTTCAAATTGATTTATTACTTTCATCACGACAATTATGACAATTAAAAGTACTGACAAAACCCGCCACATATTTTCCCACCTACTGCAACTTCTGAAAGTTAGAATCAACAGTGGAGACCGCCAGAAAAACGCCAAGCAATGAAACTCGACGAGTCCCGGAGAAACGATTCAACTGTCTTGGGTCCCCGGAGGAGTAAGAAAAAAGATATTTTTTCCACTTCCCTCCATAACAAGCAGGAGACAGAACAGAACTAGGCCAATCGGCACAAAGGGACGTTATTGCCACCACGGAATAAAATTTGATTAAGTTAATGGGTCCTAAGTAGGTATGTGCTGTTACAATTGATTCCAATAATTAATAAAATTAAAATTATACTGCCAGTTAATACTGAGAAGATTTTGATTTAATGTGGTTACTTACTGACACCTCAGAAGGCAGGTAGAAGCTAGGTCCCTGGGGCCTCCATCCGCTTGGCAGGTAGGGTCCTGAGCCCAGAGCCGATACGGAGCCGATGGCGAAAACAATGGCGATGAGGACCTGGAAATAATTAATGAAGATGAACCTAAAGTTGCTGATTTTAGCTTAGTTCTTGTAATGGATGTACACTGAATGATCTTGTGGATTTTAAACGTAAATAGGAAAGTATAATAATATCAAGTGGCTTAATCAAATGAGTTGATATAAAATTGTCAATGCACGTCTGATTAACTATTAAGCTATGCTAGAAAGCCCAATTAGGTTTTTTGAAACAAAAAAGAGCAATTGGGTGAGTTGCTGAAAATATAGTTAAAAGGCGTGCAATACAAGATGCCTGTGTCCAGTACTGTAGGATAATGATGAAGAAAATAACTAAAGAAATGCAAACATAGAAGTAGATATAGGAAGAATAAAATTGAGTGATTTAATATGCCCTGATAATTAAAACTAATTAGAGCAGAAAGTTTTTGATATATGTCAATTGAATTGAACTTTCAATAGAAAAGGAAGAATATATTGAATGAATATTAATATTTTACCTTCATGGTGTGTGAGATCTAAAGAACTGATTCTTCGAATGATGCCTTATCCTCAAAACTTCCCTGTTTTATACTTAAACAAATCAAACAATGCTCTAGGCCTTGATCAACATTTAGTTCAAATATTAGTTGAACGGAATTTGATTGATAAACGGTTGTGCAATTTTTAATGTGAATTAATTGTTCGATGGCTTATGAAGGTCATGTGTTATCATTTGATTGATCAGTTTGGTGGGCAGACGTAGAGTAGGTTTCCTGACAAAATATATGCTTTAGATTGTGTACGTCATCATTTCAGCCCAAAGATGTCCACAGCTGGACATAGGTCTCCCCGAAGGTTCTCCACGACGACCGGTCCTGCGCCTCCCGTATCCTGTGGTTTCCCGCATCCTTCACCAGGTCGTCGGTTAACCTTGTCGGGGCCCTACCCACGCTGCGTGGTCGCCACTCGAAAACCCGTCGGCTGTCAAACAGACAATCGCTTCATGTAACATACTGTTACATTCAATTAGAGTAGAATTCAACCCCAAAAAATTATTTCGGAAAAGGCTATGTACGGACGACAGCAGGCTACCTGAAACTGTCAGATCTTTCCAATCAACCTTAAACCTTAATGCTCTTGAGATAAAGTTGAAAATCTAATAAGGAAATCTGACAGATTGTGGTAACTTGATGTGCTGTGGTCTTTTTAAAGTTGATAAACTAGTGCCGAAATCGCCTGATGGTAATTGTTGATGGTAAAGCGTACCTAAACCTAGTTTACTAAGAGTCTGTTCACTCTAGCATTATTTTTTTTTGTTGGGATGGGAAATCATCAAATGACTTCTCCCGCTCAGGCAGAGCGGAAGGGCGTGTCAGACTTTTACTGACTAAAACCCACCCGTGTTTCTTCACTTGCCTGTGCGACGGCCAGGGCCACGGTTTCTTGTTTAACCAACCCGCAACCCTGACCCAGGAGGCATCGGTCTTCGTGGACCCGTCACGACGTGCTGACATCTCTTTGAGGCGCGCGTGAAACACGACGCGCCGTCGACTCGGGCCTGGTCCTTACCGAGCGGCGAGCTGCCCACTGCTCACCGCCCGCAGGCCGCGCTACGGTGGCTGGGAGTTTAGTGTCATCTCCCGACCAGGGCGTCTCCTGCGGCAACTAGTGGCGTGAGGTCGCTGGGATTCCCGTTGCCTCACGCGCTCCGCCTCTTCCTTTGCCAGCATCACTGCTTCGCAGAAGGAGGTGACGGCCCGCCATGCACTCTCGCTCCGGACCATGGCCTGGACCAGGGTCGGACGCGAGAGATCGCCGCCGATCGCCGCTACGAGGACACGGCGGTGCTCTACCCAAGCCGGGCAGACCTCCACCGTATGCTCCACCGTGTCCTCAGGGCGATCCAGTTCACTCAAGCCTTGAATACACTTAAATTATAGTCAGACTGAAATACCGCCGCGGGCAATTGTTCCAGTCCCTCGATGTACGCGGTATGAAAGTCGAGGTGAAACGCTTCGTCCCCATTGTAGTGCTATCAACAACGTAAGGGTGGATACACACAGTACGACGGCACTTATGTATTTACTTGATACTGCCTTTTATTGTATTACTAAAAGTCATCATCATCATCATCATATCCATCAGATGACAGCACAGTTGTAGAGAGATACCTGCCGGATGCCCGGGCTAGTAGGGAATCAATCCGGTCCGAAAGAGAGGCCATGGTTGAGCGAACGAGTGTTGCACTGCAGGCAGTCTCCGAATGGGGCAATGCCAATCTTGTAGCATTCAATGCCGCCAAAACACAGGCGTGTCTTTTCACCGCCAAAAGGAGCCCGTTCACCTTGGCCCCTACTTTTCGAAATGTGTCCTTGGAGTGTTCCGACCGCCTTCAGCTTTTGGGAGTTGAGATTTCCTCGAACCTTAACTTTGGGCGGTTCATTGAGTCCAAGGCCAAGGTGGCTGCCAGAAAACTTGGCGTTATCGCAAAGGTCCGGCAGTACTTCACACCTGGGCAGCTTCTAATGTTATACAAAGCACAGGTCCGTTCGTGTGTGGAGTACTGCAGCCACATTTGGGCTGGTGCTGCCAAGTGTCACCTGGCCACTTTGGATTCAGTGGAGAGACGTGCAAAGAGGCTGATTAGTGACCCTGATCTAACTCGAGTTGGTCTCCAAAGCCTAGAGCACAGGCGTAGAGTAGCCAGCCTTTCGGTGTTCTATAGGATGCATTTCGGGGAGTGTGCGAGGGAATTGCATGATTTAATTCCCCCATCTCCGTTCCACCAGCGGACGACCCGTCGTACGGCTGGTTTCCACCCTTACGTTGTTAACACCACTACGATCCGGACGAAGCGCTTCGCCTCCTCCTTTATACCGCGTACATCGAGGGACTGGAAGAATTTGCCCGCGGCGGTGTTTCCGTCGGACTACAATTTGAGTGTCTTCAAGGCTAGAGTGAATAGGCTCTTAATAAACTAGTGCGCTTTACCATCAACGATTGCGTCACTGCTTACCATCAGGCAGGATTGCGGTCAAGCGCTGGTTTATAATTTGTAAAAAAAAAAAAAAACATCATCATGTCAGACATAGACCTCCCCAAAGAATTCCAAAAAGAACGGTTGGCTGCGGCGTGCATGCAAGCAAGACTTTCGTTCTTCTACGAATCTCCTCATTCCCGATTCGATCACGTAGAGAAACCTTCGTGTGTGATACAAGTACTCAATTGTTATTTGATTCTTCATGTGAATATCTTGTAGTTCACCATTATTTACCATAGAGGGGCCCGTGGCTATAATTATATAGTTAAGCAATGCTTGCCGAGATTGGTATTCAGATGGGTGACCATCTTATATACCGGGACACCTCCGGACTTTGTAAAGCACGTTAAGCTGTTGGTCTCGGCTGTCATTAATAGACCTTTGACAGTCGTTACTGGTCGTCAGAATTCCGAAACGTCTGACCACAAGATATACCAAGGGATATCGTATTACCCAGTAAGTAGACTGTGGGAGTCAAATAGGCACTCTTCTTCAAACTATTGAGGTCCACTGCAGGACAAAGGCCACCCCCAAGGCTTTCCACGATGACCGGTCTTGTGCTTCCCGCATCCATCGGCTTTTTTTATAAATGATAAACCAGCGCTTGACCGCAATCCCGCCTGATGCTAAGCAGTGATGCGATCGTTGATGGTAAAGCGCGCTAGTTTATTAAGAGCCTATTCACTCTAGCCTTGAAGACACTCAAATTGTAGTGTGACGGAAACACCGCCGCTGGCAAATCGCTTCCCGCGACCTTCACCGGGTCATCGGTCCACCTTGTTGGGGGCTACCCTACGCTGCGTCTTCCGGTACGTGGCCGTCACTCCAGAACCTTACTGCCCCATCGGCCATCGGTTCTACGAACAATATGCCCCGCCCACTGCCACTTAAGTTTAGCGACTCGAAGAGCTATGGCTGATAGGCACTCGCTCCATGTAAAATACTGGTATTCAGCTGAATCTGGTTAGATTGGAAGCCGGCCCAACATAGTTGGAAAAAGGTTAGGCAAATGATGATGATTAAATGATTATACAAGCGGCCGCGCGCGACCTCGTCCGCGTTTTTTTATATGCTCCGCTCCTATTGATCGCAGCGTGATGTTATATAGTTAGCCCAAAGCCTTCCTGGATTAATAGGCTATCTAACATAAAAATAATTTTTCAAATCGGCCAGTAGTTCCTGAGATTAGCGCGTTCAAACAAAGAAACAAACAAACTTACAAGATATAGATACTAGCGGCCGCCAGCGACTTCATTCGCGTGGAGTTAGTTATGCTCCGCTCCTATCGTCCTCCTATTGGTCGCAGCATGATCTTTATAGCCTACAGCCTTCCTGGATTAATGGGCTATCCAACGCAAAAATAATTTTTCAAATCGGACCATTAGTTTACCATTAGACCAACAAACAAACTCTTTAGCTTTATATATTAGTACTAGCTTTCCGCCCGCGGCTTCGCCCGCGTTAATTTCGGTTATATCGCGCTTTTTAGATTTCCCTCGGGAACATCATATTTTCCGGGATAAAAGGTAGTTATGTCCTTTCTCAGGGTCTAAAGATTGTGTGCTTTCCGCCTGCGGCTTCGCCCGCGTGGAGTTCGGTTATATCGCGCTTTTTAGATTTCCCTCGGGAACATCAAATTTTTCCGGGATAAAAGGTAGCCTATGTTCTTTCTCAGGGTCTAAAGATTGTCTGTGCCAAATTTCAACAAAATCGGTTGAGAGGTTTAAGCGGGAAAGCGTAACAGACAGACAGACAGACAGACAGACAGACAGACAGACAGACAGACCGACAGACAGACAGACAGACAGAGTTACTTTCGCATTTATAATATTAGTATGGATAGAAGTATAGATATAGATATTTTTTTTTATAATTAAATAAGTCCTTTCGACCTAGGTAACTCCTAAGTAGGTCCTAGGTAGGTCCTAGGTAGGTAGGTAGGTCCTAGATAGGTTTCGGTAGGTCGTTGGGCTTGAGCCCAATCCCGCCTAATGATAAGCAGTGATGCCATCGTTGCTGGTAAAGCGAGCTTATTCACTCAAAAATAACTGAGTGAATAGAAAGGGTTGACCGAGGTGATCTGCAATGTTAAACCCAACAACACGACCAACGATGTTGTGCCAGAGGGAGATTGATCTGGAGACCCTCCACGACAAAACTCCCACACATCGCAACACAACTGCTCAGACCCGTCCTCCGTACGGCTTCACCAGACATCATTAATATTGAATCAAATCAACAGTAGACTATATAATAATAATAATATGTATCTTTCGTCTTGTAGCCAAATCTTGGTAGGATTAATTAAATTACTTTTATTCTGATTAAGGAATTGACTGCTATAATACATGTCGCGGGCTCGATTACCGCATGGAACAAATATTTGCATGACCATAAAGTAGTTGTTCCAGGTCTGTCTGTGAATGAAACAACGGGTTGGTTTTTAGCTAGTAAAAATCTGATAGACAGCGCCGTCAGCCCCAGGGCAGCGGATATCCATAAGAATTGTTTCTTCTTCTTCAGCCTATAGATGTCCACTGCTGGACAAAGGCCTCCCCCAAGGCTTTCCACGCTGACCGGTCTTGTGCTGCCCGCATTCATCCGCTTCCCGCGACCTTCTTCACCAGGTCATCGGTCCACCTTGTTGGGGGCCTCCCTACGCTGCGTCTTCCAGTACGTGGCCGCCACTCCAGAACCTTAGTGCCCCATCAGCCATCGGTTCTACGAGCAATGTGCCCTACCCACTGCCACTTAAGTTTAGCGACTCGCAGAGTTATGTCGGTGACTTTGGTTCTTCTGCGGATCTCCTCATTTCTGATTCGATCACGCAGATAAACTCCTAGCATAGCTCTTTCCATTGCCCTTTGTGTGACTCTGAGCCTTCGTATGAGGCAATTGTTTACCCCGAGGAAAAAATTAAGGAATATCTGAATGTTTGTGTATATGGGTTAAAAAAAACCTATCATTGCTAATGTAATGATTACTTTCTTAAATGGATTGAATAAATGGCCACTGCAACATGGGAGAATACGATGATCCGCAAATCATCGGATTTTCTCATGTTGCAGAGGAGGTTGTTGCTCGTTCTGGATGGGAAATCATCGAATGACCTCTCCCGCTATGGGTGGAGCGGAAGTGCGTGTCCCACTTATCCTGGCTAAAACCCACCCGTGTTTCTTCAGTTGCCTGTGCGCCAGGGCCACGGTTTCTTTTTTAATCAACCTGCAATCCTGACCCAGGAGGCATCGATCTTCGTGGACCCCGTCACGATGTGCTGACACGTCTATGAGGCGCGCGTGAAACACAACGCGCCGTCGTCCCAGCCAGGTCCTTACGGGGCGGCGAGCTGCCCACTGCCACATTATCAATTTGAGATCATCGGTGGCCTTGTGATATCGGCCGCGACTTAGGTACAAGTTTTAGGTCGTAGGTTCCAGCTAGGGTTGCCATTTTTTTTACAAGGAATAAAGTATATTCAGGTCTGTGAAGAATATTAAACAGTATTTTAGAAAAATGAACAGTATTTTATTTATTTAATTTACTAAATTTAAATCGATTTTTAATATTTCGTACGCCTCACCACAATTATAATTTAAATTAAAATAAATGAGGAGCTCATTTTTAATCAAATTTATTGATGCTCTATTTCTGTCCGCCCGCTTGGCACTCATGATTTGTTTGGTGGCTGCACAGAGCGCGCGCGCCCTCTGACTAAATAAAAATGTGTGAGCGTTTAAGTATATCACATAATGTGTTTGCATGCTGAAAACAGTATTTTTTATACTTTATTTTTGTTCAACAGTAAAAGTATAATTTAGTGAAAAACAGTATAATACTGTTTAAAACAGTATAGTTGGCAACCCTAGTTCCAGCCCTGTCAGGCACTTTACTTTGTGTAAATTATTGCATCATTAAAGCTCTCAAAACGGCGAAGGAAAACATCGTGATGAAATCGGCATGCTCTAGAGACTTCGACGACGTCTGACATCTACCAGCCCGCACTGGGCCAGCGTGGTAGATTACGGCCCACTCTCTCTCACCGAGAGGAGGCCTGAGTCTCAGTAGTAGGAACATTAAAAGCTGATTATGTTCTCAATTTGAATACCTATTTGTTTTTTTTTTTTGTTTTTTGTTCGTTCTCTGCGTTACGTTTAACGCAAATAATAAGTTTATTTGTTTTAAACATAACTTCTACTTTTACTTTTCGATCATTTTTTATGTAGGTAATTATTTAAATAATGAGCCTTTTAAGCTCTGCTATTTGTAGTTCTTCCTCAATAAGAAATAATTAACTGTTGGAGATATTAAAATTAAATAATTGTTAAACTTTAAAAAATATCTCATAGACGTACGGACGACAGGATGTCAAGCTAACAAAAACTATCAAATATTCCCAATGAACCTTGAGCCGTAATCCGTTAGTGATAAAGTTGAAGTTCTAATAAATAAATCTGACAGCTTGTAGTAGCTTGATGTGCTGTCGTCTGTACAATATCAGACGGTTAGAAACACCGTGTTCTGTTCTGTCATCAGACAAACCATATTTATTTTGTGTTCCTGCAAAAAATGATGTCGCCTAAATATGGTCTGGTTAGTACGGAAATGTAAGTCAATACTTTAGTCCAAGGTCAATAGCGAGAATTCGTTCTGTATTTATCTACGACTTATATACCCATACTAAAATTAAAGCCGAAGAGTTTGTTTGTCTCTACGCGCTAATCTCAGAAACTACCCGTTAGCATTTAAATCACACCATCTATTTTTTATTTCGGACCCATCCTGGTATTCCATTTGATTAATCAGGCTATATTGTTCCCAATGTTAGGACAGGCTGGCATGGGGTGCTTTAGAGTCCCACCACCATCTTTGCGACCCAAGTCAACCCCACCTGCCAGACGGTGCACCTGCTGACTTACAGAAAGGGCTCTGACGCCGGCTTTACCTTCGAGGTTGTGTGGTCAGACGGCAGTCGCACGCGTAAAAGCAAAACACGCCAAACCATGAACAGGAAAAGAAGAAATGCACGTGTCACAGTTAGGGCGCCGCCGCAAAAAAGCGCGCAGGAGCCTCACCCGACTCCTTTAGCGGATCCCGGGCTCCAAAGTGATAGCCGCGGATGCAACCGGGATAAACGCTGAGATGATGATGATGATGTTAGGACACAGGCCTCCTCTCGATGAGATGGAGGGAGGGGGGCCGTAATCTTCCACACTGACCCATTGCGGGTTGGTAGATGTCACATGTCTTTGAAGTTTTTGGCTCTAGGACACGCCGGTGTCCTCAAGATGTTTTCCTTCACCGTTTTGAGAGCAGTGGTGATTATATAATTTACCCAACGTAAAGCGCTTGATGGGGTTCGAACCACTACTTAGAAAGTAGAGAAAGTACTTACATCTATCGAAAAACAACACAAACTATTCATTCCTATACCACATTGTCAGGTAGGTGTATCCAATGCTCCAGTATGGGGCTGTCTCACGGAGAAACTTGGTTAAGTGGGACCTGGATAAGTGAGAAACCTCCATAACTGGAACTCATGCTGAGGTCCCAACACTTTGGCACTGAATTACCTCTGTTAGTGGGACGAGGAAAGCCTCTATATCTGGGATTTGTTCTTTTGATTTATCATCATAGGTACCTCTATAACTGAGACAGGGAATAAATTTTATATGCATAAACCTCTGTAACTGAGATAACATTGTTTGTTTACTCATTCATTTGTATGATTTCCTTTAAGTATATGCATAAACCTCTGTAAATGAGACAGATATTTATTTATACCTGTATATCTGAGACACTGGGTAAGTGGAATACCTCTATATGTGAAATGACAATGCAGGTCCCTTGATGTCTCACTTAACCAGGTTTCACTGTACTACTAACACGTGCGAAATATAATTAATAGATAAGCACCTCAGAACATGGGGGTCCAGCTTCTGGCCTAGGGGAGGGCAAGTCAAGTTTTTAGAGTGGGTACTCTGTGTGTGCTATAGCCGCACGCGGTTTTTTGGCAATTACACCGTACAATGTACATTTTGCTAGTGTCTACTGCGTGGTTTCTTTAAAAGTTAGAGGAAACTCCTCGTTTATACTTTGTTTAGTAATTAGGGAAGTTCATACATATTCAGATTCGAGATTTCCAGAGGGCAGGGGGCAGCTGTCTCCCCCTGCCCGCCCCCCTCCCTCTCGGTACGCCCATGCCTCAAGAGGCTCTCGTTAGCCAGTTATACCAAGGACTTGATTCAGAAAGAGGTACTTCTCGACATGGCGCGTATTGTCAGGAGGTTTCTCTCTCTGAAGCCCTGACCACCGGTAACTTGGACCCTGTTCCCGATACCGGTAGCCTTCTATTTTTTTTATGACCTACTGAGCAGAAACGTGGACGGTTGATCACAAATTCAAGGTCGCTCAACGAGCTACGGAACGGGCTATGCTTGGAGTCTCTCTGAGGGATCGAATCCGCAATGAGGTGATCCGGCAGAGAACCAAAGTTGTCGACATAGCTCACAGAATAAGCCAACTGAAGTGGCAATGGGCCGGCCATATTAGCCGTACTACCGATGATCGTTGGAGTGTTCTAGAGTGTTCTAGAGTGGAGACCGCGAATCGGTAAATATAAGGTGGGGCGCCCTCAGGCTATGTGGAGCGAGGATCTTCGCAGGATGACTGGTAGTAACTGGATGAGAGTTGCCGAGAATCGAGTTGAGTGGCGTGAAATAGGAGAGGCTTATAGCCAGCAGTGAAACTAAACTAATTACACTAGAAGAGTTCACGAGTAGAAATCATTCAGTTTCAAAGAATTACAATGGGAAGGGTAGTTGCGTAGCACACTGTCAGTAGCAATGGCTTTCATTTTGACAGTTCAACAACATTCATTGCGTTATTTACGTTGATTAACAGGTACATTTTTCAACATACGGAGCAATAAAATAAAATAATATGTTAGACCACAGCCTCCGTGGCGTAGCGGTAGCGGACGCGGCCACTGCGCAAGGAGGCGCGGGTTCGATCCCCGCACAGTGCAAATATTTGTATGCATGAATATGAATATTTGCACCGGTCTGGTCGTGCCTCGGAAAGCACGTTAAGCCGTTGGTCCGGTTGCCATACGAACATCTAGTGGCAGTCGTTACGGGTTGTTGGAGCCCTCAAAAGTCCAACAATTGGTCTAGCTGCAATGCTTCGATGTCGCCTTCGGGTTGTGGAGGTCAGACGGCAGTCGCTTCACGGAAAATGTCGAAGTTTAGCCATATCAGCAGTCGGACTGGTAAAGGCGGACCCCAGACTCCAAAGCTGAAAAAGGCTTCGGATACGACTGGGATTAACGCTGAGATGAAGATGATGAATATGTTAAACGATTAGGGTGCTGGTCTGGCTCAGGTCAACGTGATTTTTTTTAGAGAATGTAACACTTTAAAAAAAGACTGGGGTGTCTAACTCCACCCTACCCGGCAGTTACAGTAAATTTAATTATGTAAATAAATACTTGGTAGCTAGGAGCATTAAATAAAACAATAAATGGTTACAATTATAAATTTATTTTATAATTACCCTGTGTCATAAATATATGACAAACAAACTCTAACTTACCTAGCCGATTTCCTGACTCACTCCGTCTCGGGTCGGAGTGGGGCAGGAATCCACATGAGACAATTCAGCGAGCTCAGGGTCGCTTGATGAGGATTCGTGAGGTGAACCGTTGTGATCACGGCTCAGTCGTTACCAAAGTAT
Source organism: Sesamia nonagrioides (assembly GCA_017933935.1). Lineage (NCBI taxonomy): Eukaryota > Metazoa > Arthropoda > Insecta > Lepidoptera > Noctuidae > Sesamia > Sesamia nonagrioides. Next base: position 417,923 of record JADWQK010001696.1, on the reverse strand, counting down.
CTCAGGTTATGCACACAATATCAAGCCAATAGCCCACTTAAATGCAACCTGTCGGAAACCCACTCTCAATCACTAGATACATCAAACACAGAAACAAGGACAGGGAGTCCACGCTTCTAACTAACACTTCTAGATTACTCCTAGATTACGTTACTGGATTACACTTCTAAATTACGATAGCTCTCCTGCCTAACGCCTCTGGATTACGGTACAAAGACCCTTGGCTTCACTAACTGACGGGTGTCAGATTAATGCACGGTTGAACGCGGCCTGCGGGAATAGGTATCTCGGGAACACCATGGGCAAAATAATCATGACAGCTTATACCTGTCTAGTCGTCGTCGAAAGAGAACTCGATGTGCCGTACCATCAGGGTTCAGCCACATCCACTCCAACAAGCCTGATCCAATGGGAATCAAGGCCACCAAAGATAAATTAACGCGACGCCTCCCAAAACGGGTTCCCACCCTAGGCCCGCCAATAAAGCCAAATCTAGAACAACATTTAACCTAATTTAGTACTACAGAATCACGGAGACACGTGGAGAAAATATTCCGGGTACAGGAATGAATACTCACAGAGATGAGCCAGACTTCATGTGCACCGCCCCATGGGGCTTATTGCACCAAACGCCGGCCTTGGGTAACGGCTATTTCCACAAAAGACCTCGCGACACCACGCAAGCTTCGGTCGTCTTCTTCTGGAAATTTCTCTCTGTTCCGACCGACCACTCCCAATTGTCTTTTCCTGAACCATAGACTCGTGCGTTCCGCGACTTGTATTTTATTTCAGACTCAATTTAATATCTTTATTTTAAGTCCTTCTTTTATATTATATTATATAACCCGGTCGTTCTTTATTTAATTTTATTTATTATATTAACGACCGTCCTTTCGGGCAACGCCATCTCTCGGCTCGATGTAAAATATGTGACCCGAGTTCAGCCCTAGTCCACGAGATGTCACCTGCTGCTACATTTTGCTACGTGACAAGAATTAAATAATAAAAGTAATCCATACTCACCCATCCTAATATTATAAATGCAAAAGTAACTCTGTCTGTCAGTTACGCTTTCCCGCTTAAACCTTTCAATCGATTTTGATGAAAGTTGGCACAGACAATCTTTAGACCCTGAGAAAGGACATAGGCTACCTTTTATTGAAAAAAAAAAAAAAAAATCTAAAAAGCGCAATATAATCGAATTCCACGCGGGCGAAGCCGCGGGCGGAAAGCTAGTATTAAATATTTTTGCTTTTGTTGGCTTTATTTTGGAGAAAAGCTAATATTAATTATAAATTAACATCACACTGGAAATCTTTAGAAGCGCTCTTAAAAGTCCTAGCAAAATTAATATTATTCGGACGATGTCGCGCGGAGAGATTAGTATACAATATTAATTAAATATTTAGTCGTTTTCCGCTCTGCTAATAATTGTTTACTTTAAACTATTTGCTTATAATCATCTCAGTTAAGCTTTGTGACGTTTGTATGTATAAAAACTGAGAGTGAATCGTTGGTATAGTGGTTGTAAGTGTGATTGTTATGTGAGGGGTCACAGGTTCGTTCCTTGGGTCGGGCAATGTCGCCGATTCTGTTGTTCACATACTAAACTAATTTTAAGTTAATTGCATGTTTTTCTTTCCATTTCGTTAAGAAAAGGATAGAAGATAACATTTTAATTTGATACTGTCAAATTAAGATACTCCATAGACGGTTTAGACGCGATTATAAACATGGCGACTAAAAATACGCCAGTTTACGTCAAGAGCGCACTAATTTAATAGGTCTAAATTGACATTTTATCTTCTGTTCTTTTCTAAAAGAAATAGAAAAAAAAGAGATGCACTGAACTTAAAGGAGATGTTTTATTTTGGACCACCACTATGTACGCTATACAACGTGTAACATAAAGGGTGTATACATAACAAAGGCATGGCATCTTTACATGATATCAAACGATATTGGAAGGGTTTTTTAAATCCTATCTCTTTATGTTAGGAAGTTATGAGGAAAAACACCGCCTGTGATAGGCTACTATCATACTAGTCGCACAGAGATATTGAAGACATTTATCGGATTTTGGCAAGTAACGTGACGGGTAACGAGTAGTTATTAACGTATGTAGTGTGCTGCCACGTTTGTTATGATTTTATTTTAAGAAACACACGACACCAAAAATTTGGTACCAATTTTTTGAGTATTTTTTTTTTGAGTTGAAACCCTTCCGATATCGTTTGATATCATCTAAAGATGCCATGCCCTTGGTATGTATATACCCTTTATGTTACATGTTGTATAGTTAAAAAGGAAAAACATGGAATATTTTCATAAAAATATCTACTACTAAATTAATTTGAATAAAAATACAAGTACATATAATTAATTATTTGAAACGTTTTTAGTGAGATAACCCTTTATGAAGGTAGCCATGACACTTTTTATGACGTTTGATTGGCGACTTGACAGTTCTATTTTCCCGTTGTGTTCGTGTCGAGTGTTGATTTGAGTTGATTGTGTTTATTTAATGGGCCGTATGTCCGGAATTCATGTTTTGTTTATTTCGCAGTCATATGGTAGATAATATAGATACGATAGCCTTAGACACATGACACGTCAATCAAATGTCATTGTCAAAATTTTATTTTGCTTATTGCTGACCACCATATTTATTAGTAGTTGTGTTGCACTCCTTGGCCGAGTTAAATTGAATTTGTATAAAAACTAAGCCAAAATATAGGAAATTAACATTAAAAACAGTTAACTATAGCTTAACTATACCTAGCATTAAGTGTACAATGTGCTGGCCCAGGCTCCATACATTTGTGAAACATCTCCTTTAATTTGGTTTGTGAACAAGGAAATCGGGGCCAATAAAAATACAAGTATATAGTTTTTCTCGGTGGTAGGCAACAACATCAGCCGCCGGCATAAGTTACCACCCACAAGACAAAGTCTTGCCGCCAAGCGATTCGTCGTGTTCCGGCATGATGTCTGGTGAAGCCGTACGGAGGCCGGGTCTGAGCAGTTGTGTTGCGATGTGTGCCGGGTACGATGTGCCTAATGTTGTTGTGTCGGGAGTGCGGTCGTGGAGGGTCTCCAGATCATCCTCTGGCGCAGCATCGTTGGTCGTGTTGTTGGGTTAAACATTGCATCACCTCGCTCAACTGCCGTCTTCCTTCCTATTCACTCAGTTTTTTTGAGTGAATAGGCTTAATAAGCTAGTGCGCTTTACCATCAACGATTGCATCACTGTTTACCATCAGGCGGGATTGCAGTCAAGCACTAGTTTATAACTAATAATAAAAAAAAAAAAATAATTATTTGAAACGTTTTTTAGTGAGATAACCCTTTATGAAGGTAGCCATGGCACTTTTTATGACGTTTGATTGGCGACTTGACAGTTCTATTTTCCCGTTGTGTTCGTGTCGAGTGTTGATTTGAGTTGATTGTGTTTATTTAATGGGCCGTATGTCGGGCATGTACTCCTTGGATTAATTACACTATTAGTAGCAATGGGTCTCGATTTGACTGTTCAACAACATTCATTGCATTAGTTACGTTGTTGAGGAGAGACATTTCCGAACATAAGGAACAATGGATTAGCAATTGTCTTGGTTCCAATTGTTTGTAACAGTGCGAAACGCAACTAAGATGCTGGAAACCATAGTCTCATTAAAAGTACTCTTGCGAATTCACTTCAGTGACATGCCTATAAGTCAAGCCTCGTATGGAGAAGGTTTATTATGATCATGGTGTTCGTTCTCTGCGTGATGTTTAACGCAAATAATACTTGTATTTGCGTTAAACGTAGCTTCTACTTTTACTTTTCATTCCTTGTATGTTCCATGTGTTAACTCTGGTTATAAACCAAATACGTTGAGTAGTTTTTGGGTGAACACATGACTAACATACAAACACACATGTTCTTCTTCTTCTTCTCATCCTATAGAGGTCTACTGCTGGACAAAGGCCTCCCCTAAGGCTTTCATTCCATTGGAGGGCATTGCCATAATCCCCACGCTTGGCAGGCGAGTTGGGGATCGCAGTAATTTGATATACCACAGGAGAAGCGCTGCTGCCTGCTTCCCTGGTGAGAGTTCCCTTAGTCGCCTCTTAAAACACCCACCAGAGGATATGGGATGGTACTATTCTATGCCCGGTACCACAAACAAAGACACAATCATTCGCAAACAACACATCGCCTTTATAATATTAGTGTGATGGATTAGCAATATGTTTCAAATGTATTCAGATTATGATTGCGTTACGCTAGTTGGTGGTCTGTGGCGACAAACTCGCTTTATAACAAGATAGGTAAATTCAGAAAAAAAACCCTGCATCATCATTGGTTATTCTCGGAAGGGTTTGGCGGGAATGTCAAGATGAGTGTCATGCTCATTTTTCATTGGACTTTTAAAATTATTTATAGTGTCGTTTACTAAATAAAAACGCGTGATTTATGTAGTAAAAAGTGCATTCAGTGAATAATTCAAAAAGAACAGTTAAATATTGTAGCATAGTGGCCGCATCATGTCTTTACGCTAAACCGCTCCTTATCGTCCAAACGCGAGAAACGAAAGGAGTTAGATTAGTTAGGATAAGTTTAGGATAAGCTAGGATAAGTTAGGATTAATTAGGATAGAAGTTTACTCAAGAATATGTATACTGAAGACTAGGCTGTATGGCGTACTATGCCTTTGCCTTTTCCGTTCAGAAGAACGGAAAGAATTGAACCAAAAAAAAAAAATGGTTATTCTCGAAAAAAATAAAATAACTTTTTGTATTTATGAAACCACATTTATTAACAAATATAATTAAAAAGAAACCATGCCTACGAAAAGCTTACAAGTAAAAGACATATTTTTTATTATAAGAGTTCACAAAAAAAAATAACGAATTACGTGCGTATGCCAAAAAATAAATACAATTCAAAAATAGAATCGTGTCAATGAGGCGGCCATGTTTTAGTCAGTAACCGTTGGAGCGCGCGATTCCGTTTCCATGGTTACCGTGGCCGCTGTCACGGCTAGCGTGGTTGCTGTAACCATTACCTTGGTTGCTACGAGCGTTGTTAGCGTTGCTGTCATACCCTCCTGAACGGGCCTGGTCTTCAGTATCTTCGTAAGATATCTGGGGCTTGAAACCACGTTCGTCAGCCTCATAGCTTACAGTCTGAAACAATTCATGAAATAGTTATTTTGACAATTTTATGGCGCCATGCAACTAATTATTATAATAGTAGAGAGAATCTAAGAGAGAGAGAGAGAGAGGCAGAGAGGTAGAGAGACTTTTCGTGGTTTTCGTGGGTGCTAAGGCTGATATTATCGGAAAGGGGAACCCGGCAGAAATGATGTTTTTCATATTGAACTTCGTTTCGTCATTTCATTTCGTCTCCACTCTAAATGATAACATGCTGCACTGCTTCTGTTTTTCATATGTCACATCTCGCATAAAATCCATTTGACAACCAGCCTCAGGCACTAGCTGTCTGCTTTTTAACTGAATTAAACCTTTTTAGTGTAGCCGAAAGCCCACTTTACTGCTAATTTCTAGAATCGAACTTTACACATTTTATTTCATCAATTATTTTTCTTCTTCTTCAGCTTATAGAGGTCCACTGCTGGACAAAGGCCTCCCCCAACGCTTTCCACGATAACCGGTTTTGTGCTGCCCGCATCCATCGGCTTCCCGCGACCTTCACCAGGTCATCGGTCCACCTTGTTGTAGGCCTCCCTACGCTGCGTCTTCCGGTACGTGGCCGCCACTCCAGAACTTTACTGCCCCACCGGCCATCGGTTCTACGGGCAATGTTACCCGCCATATTTTTATTTATTTAAAATGCTATGTCTCAGCTTCAGAAATTGTGGCGTGACCGCAACATTTCACGGAAAATTAAAATGAAACTCGTCAGATCTCTCATCTTCTCTATCTTCAGCTATGATTCGGAGACGTGGACAATCAAGAAAACCGATCGAGACCGCATTGCCGCTTTCGAGATGTGGTGCTGGAGGAAGATGCTTCAAATTCCTTGGACAGCATGCCGCCCAAATGCATCAAGCCTTCGAGAGCTGAGTATCACAATAAGACTCTTCCCTGTCTGCCTTCGAAGAATTTTGGAGTAACTATGTTTTGGCCATATTGCCAGAAAGATGGAGACAATCTCGAACATCGGTTACTGGTAAGGTGGATGGACGTCGTTCCAGAGGTCGCACTCCAATAAGGTGGACTGACAAATTCGTTCATCTCTGGACACTGGCCTGCATGATGCTATACTCGCGGCCAGGAATCGTCACAAATGGCGAACTATTGTGAAGAAGAGGATAATTCCACAGCGACATCACGACCCTCAGTAATGAGGAGAACGCCTTGAGGGGGAAGAATGTCTGGAGTATTGAGTATTATCTATCTTTCAACGTATATTAAAACTAAGCTAACATTCAAAAACTTATTGTTGATCTCAATATAGTATTGCCAACCTGTTTCCTGCCATCAGGTAACACGACGTGGTACTTCCCCTGAGCGCGCTCCTCCTGCCTCTCCTCATGGTGTCCGAAGTCAGTGCCCTCCTGGTAATCATTCACCATGTAACCGAAGTTGTAGTTCGCAGGCTCCTGTAGAATTTCCAGAGACATTGGAGGGCTTTGTCGGTAAACATTTTTGAAATTGTCATTGTATGTTGACCAAAATTTCCTTGAAGCATTATAAACATGATGATTACGCTCAATCCTTCTCTGTATGAGAGGAGACCTGTGCCCTGCAGTGGGACGATAAAAAGGTTGATGATGATGATGATGATGATTATAAACATTGTTACGGGCTAGGGGTAAAAGCTACGTAAGGCATGTCACGCAATATTGAACCTTAGCCCATTGACATAAGGTGTAATCGTAACAACGTCTTTAGGTAAGAAGCACCTTTCAAATGTAATTTATGTCATGATCGGTTTTTTCTACTCACAGAATTGATTTGTTCCAACGCGTTTCTGGCGAAGGCCGCAGCGTTCTGGTCGTAGCCAGCCGCGCTGTTGGCATATCCAGCTGACTCGTCACCTCCAAAACGAGCATGAGGACCAGAGCCGTGTTCGTGAGAAGCGGACCTGAGGACCATTTATTTTTTCTTCTTTTCAAATTGATGGTGCTTTTTAAATCTGTTGTCAAAACTGTTATCAACTAGACCAGTAACTGTTCATAATTTGATAGCAGCGTCATGCGTAAGTGGTTTAATACATATTATCATTTAAGATACAGGTAAAGTTATCGACTCAGTTCGCCTTTTACAAATCTAATCTAATCTAATCTTCTCGGTGGTAGGCAACAACATCAGCCGCCGGCATAAGTTACCACCCACCAGACAAAGTCTTGCCGCCAAGCGATTCGTCGTGTTCCGGCATGATGTCTGGTGAAGCCGTACGGAGAACGGGTCTGAGCAGTTGTGTTGCGATGTGTGCCGGGTACGATCTGCCCAATGTTGTTGTGTCGGGAGTTTGGTCGTGAAGGCTCTCCAGACCATCCTCTGGCGCAGCATCGTTGGTCGTGTTGTTGGGTTAAACATTGCATCACCTCGCTCAACTGCCGTCTTCCTTCCTATTCACTCAGTTTTTTTGAGTGAATAGGCTTAATAAGCTAGTGTGCTTTACCATCAACGATTGCATCACTGCTTACCATCAGGCGGGATTGCAGTCAAGCACTAGTTTATAACTATTAAAAAAAATAATAATAATACCGTCTTGAGAAGTGTCAGTTACAAATGAAGACATGTTTTTATTTTTATAATTTCTGATTTGTAATGCAAACGGTATTATACATTACAATAGTAATGTAAGAATTCTTCTAGTCTTCGTACGAAAATCGCAATTAAATAAATCGTAATAAATAGTGCAATTCCAGTGTATGGCACTCGTGGGTTGCAGCTGAATATCAGCGTCAGTTCACCTTAAATGTTAAGCTGAGGTCTTTTTGGCATTACAATTTTTTTAAATTTTTTTTTTATAGTTTTATTCTCTCTTTTTAGCAATACCTAGTTGTCTGATAAAAACTTAGTCGGCTCATCATTACAATATTTGTGCACGTTTGTAAAAAAAATGTATTGATTTCACCGCCTTCTTTTCGTATTTCAATGTCCATTGCATGATAGTTTATACCATTCGAAAATATTCTTATGCATTTGTTTTTTGTGTCGCAGTTTTGCTTACCTTCCAAAAGCATTAACTTGGGATCCATGGCCACTCTTCCCACTATGACCTCCTATACCAGCATGTCCTTGAGGTCCGCCCAGGTTCCTGGCTGCTACTATTTGAGGTCCTCCTCCAAAGTTCTGGTTGGCCGGCCCTTGTGGGTAACCAGCACCATGACTTGAAGATGGAGGAGGTAGGTAGCTGGAATATTACCAATATTGATTCAAAATTTTAATAGTAGAAGTAATCTTTTGTAATTTATTTATTAGGGTTCTGTACCTAATAGCTAAAACGGAACCCTATTCATGAGACTTCGCTGTCCATCCGTCCGTTTGTCACCAGGCTGTATCTCATGAATTGCAATAGCTAGACAGTTGAAATTTTCAGAGATTATGTATTTCTGTTTCCGCTATAACAGCAATTTCTTTCCCCGTTTTTAAAGTTATTGGTACGGAACCCTAACGTTCGCGAGTCCGACTTGCACTTTGCCGGTTTTTAAAACTTTATGCACAAGTAAAAAGTTATTACTCTACTAAGGCGGACTTAATGCCTGAGGTATTTTCTACTAGTCAAACTTAGATGAACCACCCATTGCTGCCGCCCCAAATGACCAGGCTTAGGTCGACGGCGCGTCGTCTTCCATGCGCGCCAAGAGATATCAGCACAAATGGACGTGGTTCTAAGCCCCAAAACTAAAAGACTAGAATACTATTACATAAATATAAATACAAATAAATTGAACAGTCAGGAGAATACAAATACGGTACCTAGGTACTGAACTATTTTCCAGAGGAGAAAAAAAAAAGAATTTTTGACCGAAGGAGTTTTTATACAATATGTTAAGAAAACCCTGTCCGACCCGTAAGGATAGTAAAGGTTAGGTAAACACTTGACCAAATATAATATAAAATTTTACATAATCATCATAGTAACAATACTAATGAATTTTGAAATAATCCTTTTTTCCCGGGATTTAATTCCAATTTCCCCGAAATTTGGTAATTTTTAAAAAAGTGACAACTCCGGTATATAAGCGAATAGCGATGCGACCACGTCACAGGTGCCGCGTGCCCTGCCCCCCGCCGCCCGCGGAAGGGGTTGTTTACCGCACATGTATTAAGTTACCTCTTTTTGCGAAATAATATTTAATTTTTTTAGGGGGATTTTTTTTAAGGTTTGCCTGTCTTTGTGGGCATTAGTAGAATCAGTTATCGATACCTAACAATACCTTCACGGATCGGACAGGGTTTTTTTTACATATTGTATAGGTATCGGGTGAATTAATTACCTATTTGAAGGAGGAGGTTCGGCTGAAGCGAACGCCACCAGAAGCACAGCAGCTACGATAGTCTGAAATAAGACAGGAAATTAATAAATGAAGACATTTTATATTTGACTTGGTAAATAGGTTTCCTCCTAATTTCAGGCCCTCTTATGCTCACTTTTTATAAACAGAAACTAATATTTATTTAACTTTATCGTTTTAATTACTAATGGTAGCAATTTTTACTGAAAAACTGGGCACATAAATACATTCTTAAACTAATTTTACCTGAGATAGTTATCTCCATATGGGAGGGTCTACTACGAAAAGCTAAAAGGTATTTGAAGTAATATGAGTCTTAACATTAACCAAAAAACGGTCCGTAGATTATAGTAAGCGGCCATTATTGGAATGAAAAGGACAGGCACATTCAATTTCAAACGAAAAGGGCCAAATGTTCCTCTCGGTGGTAGGCCATAACATCGGCTCCCGGCAGAAGTTACCACCCACCAGACAAAATCTTGCCGCCAAGCGATTCGTCGTGTTCCGGCATGATGTCTGGTGAAGCCATACGGAAGACGGGTCTGAGCAGTTATGTTACGATGTGTGCCGGGTACGATGCGCCAAATGTTGTTGTGTCGGGAGTTTGGTCGTGGAGGGTCTCCAGATCAATCTCCCTTGCATCACCTCGCTCAACTGCCGTCTTCCTTCCTATTCACTCAGTTTTTTTTTAGTGAATAGGCTCTTAATAAGCAAGCGCTCTTTACCATCAACGGTTGAACTACTTACCATCAGGCAGGATTGCGATCAAGCACTAGATTATAATTATAAAAGAATAAAATAAAATTCAAACTTGGTCCTTTAACGCTTAACACTGCAATCCAATATCTGTATACAATATGTAAAGAAAACCCTGTCCGACCCATAAGGATAATAAAGGTTAGGTAAACACTTGACCAAATATAACATAAAATTTTATATAATCATCATAGTAACAATATTAATGAATTTTGAAATAATCCTTTTTTCCCGGGAATTAATTATAATTTCTCCGAAATTTGATAATTTTTAAAAAAGTGACAACACCGGTATTATTATAAGCGAATAGCGACGCGACCACGTCACAGGTGCCGCATGCCCTGCCCCCCGCCGCCCGCGGAATGGGGTTGCTTACCGCACATGTATTAAGTTACCTCTTTTTGCGAAATAATATTTATTTTTTTAGGGGGATTTTTTTTTTAAGTTTTGCCTGTCTTTGTGGGCATTAGTAGAATCAGTTATCGATACCTAACAATACTTTCACGGATCGGACAGGGTTTTCTTTACATATTGTATATTTCTAAAGAGTAATATTGTTAATACCTTCATTTTGTAATGATTACAATAAAACAGATGTTGAAACTGAGTCTGCACGCACAGATGTATCTTTTGGAAGTGATACTGATGAAATTTAAGTCTAGCTTATATACGACATGTCTTCAAAAGGTTTTGGGGATGAAAAATTACCGCTCATTAGGGACATAAAAGATGAGCTTTCAAGGTGTAGCGAGATTTGGAATAGTAGATGGCGTAGAGACGACTTGTAATAATTTTTTTGCTGATGACTGGTGTATTGGAGTTATTTTTATAAAAACCTTCAATTTGGTTAATATATTAGTAGTAAATTCATACATTATATTCACACCACTGTTTCAAACTTGTTATATGCATTCGCAAATGTATTTACAACTAATTTTCATAAAAAGTTTTATAAACTTTTGCATTTATTTAATGAAACTTAAATGTTCACAGATGAACCTTCTTTTAAAGTAAATTTTTGCACTTTAGATATTCGATTTAGCATTCTACAAAACTAAAGCATTTTGAAAAAACTATACTCTTTCGAGGCTTTACAAAAAGAATGCAATTTCAGGTGTCTGAACTTATCAAAAAGACATAATTAACACCACCAACTTATCTACTAAATCTTTTACAGCATACAACTCTCAACAGTTTTTCAATCCAACCAATATGTCACTCAAGGATGTATGGACGACAGCAAATCAAGCTGCACGAAACTGTCAAATATTCCCAATCAACATTGAGCCTTAATGTTTTAAAGATAAATTTGAAAATCTAATAAAGAACCCAAATAGATTGTTGTAGCTTTTGCTGTCGTCTTTACCAAGACCATATACTTCCTACCACTCCGCACATGCATTATTTTTTGCAATTTGACCTTACTCCGGATTAACTATTTAATATAATTGGTAATACTACTTTAGTACTTAATTAGTACTAAATTCATCATCATCATCATTTCAGCCGAAAGACGTCCACAGCTGGACATAGGCCTACCCAAGTATCCTGTGCCTTCCGCAGTTTCCCGCGACCTTCACTCACCAGGTCGTCGGTCCACTTTGTCGGGGGCCTACCCACGCTGGGTCTTCCGGTGTGTGGTCACCACTCGAGAACCCATTGGCCCCTTCGATCCTACGGGCATGTGCCCGGCCCACTGCCACTTAAGTGCTGCAATTCTTCAGGCTATGTCGGATACTCTGGTTCTTCTGCGGATCTACTCATTTCTGATTTGATAACGCAGTGCAACCCCAAGCATAGCCCTCTCCATTGCCCGTTGTGTGACCTTGAGCTTTCTTATAAGGCCCATTGTTAGCGACCATGTCTTAGTTCTATAAGTCATCATTAGGTACTTATGGTTGGGTTATGGTGCTTAGATAGAGAGTCACTCCATGTAGAATACTGACACAACAGCTGCATCCACCTAGATATAAAGCCTAGCAACACATGGTTATAAAAAGGCTAGACTGGGGATCAATTAGGATAGAAAGACTATGGTTTGTTCAAAAAATGGCATACATTGCAAAGGTTCATGGTAGTTGAGAAGAAGTTAATAGCTAGTAATTATTTGTGGACGACCCGTGGGGTACCTGGCATAGAATAGTACCAACCCATATCCTCCCGTGGGTGTCGTAAAAGGCTACTAAGAGTACTAAGGGAACTCTCACCAGGGAAGAGGGCAGCAGCGCTTCAATAACAAATTACTGCGATCCCCAACCCGCCTGCCAAGCGTGGGGATTATGGCAATGCCCTCCAATGGAATGAAAGCCTTGGGAGAGGCCTTTGTCCAGCCGTGGAAGAAGATGAATTATTTGTGGTACATGATATAGAAGAGTTTCGTACTGCAAAATTATCTAAGATGCTTGCTAAACCATTGCTCGATATGTACAAAAACTGTGTCTGCTCAAAAACGTAAATAAAGCAATGGATAGCGTTGAACTGTCAAAATGAATACCATTGCTTCTAGGGCCCTATTCTGCTGTTACAATAGTGTCAGAATGATCGATTGATCAGTGATCTTATAACGGTCGATTTTGACAACTTTCATAATCTACTAACAAAATGGCGTCATTATGACTTTCCAGCGGCCAGTCACTGACACTCCACTCCATATTAATACATGTTCAAATTGAGTAGTAGTTTTTAGAAAATCATTGCTACTAACGGGTTTTATGATAATGGTAATACGGCAATGTCATTCTATCACCATCCCATTACGAGACGGACGACCGGTAATTGATTGATCATTATAAATTTAGCAGATAACGAACTTTTAGCACAATGACAATGGAATCGTGTTGGAATGGGCAATTTATAAAAATATAAGATTAGGACCCCAGGTCACTATTAGGGGTCCTTATCTACCATTTTGATACACACTTATTACGCAATTATTCTGCCAGGCTGTTTGAACGATGTACTTCTAAGTTCAACACAGAATCCACATTTCCGCGTTATTGAACGTGATTGTATGACGAGTTCTCATATGGCCTCGCTTACCTTCCTACATACCTTTTTGTGATTTTCGACATCCATAATCCATACTAATATTATAAATGCGAAAGTAACTCTGTCTGTCTGTCTGTCTGTCTGTCTGTCTGTCTGTCTGTTACGCTTTCCCGCCTAAACCTCTCAACCGATTTTAATGAAATTTGGCACAGACAATCTTTAGACCCTGAGAAAGAACATAGGCTCCTTTTATCCCGGAAAAAATTGATGTTCCCGAGGGAAATCTAAAAAGCGCGATATAACCGAACTCCACGCGGGCGAAGCCGCGGGCGGAAAGCTAGTATACAATATGTTAAGAAAACCCTGTCCGACCCGTAAGGATAATAAAGGTTAGGTAAACACATGACCAAATAAAATATGAAAAGTTACATAATCATCATAGTAACAATACTAGTGAATTTTGAAATAATTTTTGTTCCCCACGAATTGATTCCAACTTCCCCAAAATTTGGTAACTTTTAAAAAGTGACAACATTATTTTAGGCGGTATAATTCTGAGCGAATAGCGATGCGGCAGTGTGCCGCGTGCCCTGCCCATCTTCGCCCGCGCCTGTATGGTCTGCCGCACATGTTTTAAGTTACCTCTTTTTACCCGACTACGGCAAAGCAAAAGGAGGGTTATGATTTTGACAGGCTATGTATGTATGTATGTATGTATGTATGTTCATCTGTTCCCTCGTAACTTCTAAACTACTTATCAGAATTCGACAAATGACATATCGTTAGAAGCGTCTTAATTGTCCGCTGGTTATAGGCTATATGGGGTTTCACAAAATCTAATGTGGCGCCCTCTAGCGGACAAAACATACACAGTTAAAAAATAAAGTTAAGACAAATATGGCGTGTTTGGTATCATTTGAAAGCTCTTTACTTGTACATTTTGAATATATATATATTGCTAGCATTTGCTCGTGATTTTACCTGTATTCATGGGCTGGTTGCATATAATTCACATCTTTTCGTTCATAGCTTCTTTACTACTTATCAGAATAAGACCACTGCAGTACCATTAGAAGGGCGTTGGTATTCTGTTAGTTATGAGCTATAAAGCTTGTCACCAAATTTAGTATTGCGCCCTCCAGCGGACAAAAAGTTCTATGTTAATATAAAATTAAAATAAAAATACCGTGTTTGGTATCACGTGAAAGAGCTTCACGAGTGCTTTATACTTGTACATAATTACGAGAATGCTTTAATGATGTTAAATATGAGCGATAAGGGTCTAGCGCGGATCACGGAACTGTGAATCGCTTTATGCAATGTAGAGCAGTGTGAACATTAATAGAATATTGTTACGGGCTAGGGGTACTAAAATGCCGGTTAAGGGTTACGAAGTTTATTGGCGACGAAGGTACAGTCGATTGTAGGCAATGACAAGTAGAACGTAGCTGATGTCGCACCGAAGTCTTCTCTTACGTCCACGAAGTCCGTGTCGTAAACACACAATAACGCTACAGATGTTTCTTCACGTAGTACTTACAGTCCTCGTTATAATTGTCGCAGTAGGTCTTCTTTAAGATTGCTTCTTAACTGTCGCTGTTTTCGTATCGCTAGTCGAGTGTAGACTGACTCTGCGTCGGCGTCGGGCCGCTTTATATAGGCCAGCTGATCGAACATTCCAGATTCCTCTAGACGTAATAATAATAGCACATAAGTTCGAGGTCACTCGGAAGTACCTACGGTAATTCCCGGAAACGGGTTTCTAGAAATTTCGATGTCGACACTTTGTTGACAAAACTGTTGAGACCTGTACCATTCGATAGGCCGTCCTAAGTCTAGCAATGCGTTTTATTATTGTACCTAGGAAATGTCTAGATCTAGCGAAATAGGGTTTAAAAGTGACACACTGCATGTCACGCGATATTGAACCTTATGCCATCGACATAAGGTCTATTCGTAACATTGCCCCCTTCTTAGTCATGCTCGTCCCGAGCATGATTTGATCCATAATAGCGAGCTAGGCGGTCAACGTGTACGACCTTCAGCTTCCCTCTAGGCCCTTTCTTAATCCTGTAGGTGACATCGTTTATTCTGGTTACTATCGTGTACGGACCCTCCCATTTGGCTTGGAACTTTGGACTCTTTCCTTTTCTCCTTATGGGATTGTGTAACCATACCAAAGTTCCTTCTTCAAATCCGGGCACGTGAGCTTTGCGGTCGTATCGGATCTTCATTTTCAGACCATTCTCTCTCACTAGCTCATGTATTCCATCTAATTTACGCCGCAGGTCGGCCACATAGTCGACGGCTAGAATAGGAGTATCGGGAGGTGTTCCGGTTAGTGCATCTATGGGTAGTCTAATTTCTCGGCCGAAGTTGACTTTCGCCGGTGTGCAATTTGTGCTATCATGTGTTGCAGAGCGGTATGACATTAAGAAGAGTGGAATGTATTGGTCCCAATCCCTCTGGTGTTCTTCCACTACTTTGGCCAAATGATTCTCTAGCGTCTGGTTGAATCGTTCGACCATTCCATCTGACTGTGGGTGATATGGTGTTGTACGGGTCTTATAGATCCCGAGTAGTTGGCAAACCTCTTGAAATAGTGAAGACTCGAAGTTTCTACCCTGGTCAGAGTGTAACTCCAAGGGAACGCCAAATCGACAGAACACCTCGTGAACTAGCTTTTTGGCGACTGTATGAGCTTCTTGGTTAGGCACTGCAAAAGCTTCTGGCCATTTGCTGAAATAGTCTTGCATGACAATGATATACCTATTCCCTTCTTCAGTAACAGGGAAAGGCCCAGCTATATCGACAGCAACTCTTTCCCATGGTGCACCAACATTGTACACTTTCAGCCGACCGCTGGCTCTCGTTTGTGGTCCCTTTACTGAGGAGCAAGCTACGCATTTTCTACACCAGTCCTCAACGTCTTCACGGCAATGCACCCAATAGAATCGTTTTCTCACCTTCTCCAGGGTTTTCTTTACTCCTAGATGTCCTCCGGATACTCCGTCGTGCACCTGTCTTAGCACTGACGCGACTTTATCACCGGGAACAACTATCTGCAAGGTGACCTCCTGTCCACTGGGTGATTCCCATTTCCTCTTGAGAACTCCATTATCAATTATCAGGCTGTCCCATTGAGCCCAGTAACTTTTTACTGTTGGGCTAAGCGCTGATATTTCACTCCAAGCGGGCCTCTGGCCACGTTGTTTCCATTCGATTACTGTCTTCAAGTCACTATCTTCCTTTTGTGCGTCTTCCAATGATTGATTATCCCAGTCTTCGTCCAAAGCGTTCACCTGGATAATCCTTACGTTCTCTTTCTTTTCCTGTTTGGCACAATGTCGGCAAGATTCTTCGCAAGGTCGTCTAGACAAAGCATCAGCATTATTGTGTGACTTGCCTTTCCGATGTTCAGTGACAAAGTCAAATTCTTGCAGCTGCTCCATCCACCTTGCTACTTGTCCTTCTGGGTCTTTGAACTGGAGGAGCCACTGTAAGGCAGCGTGATCGGTACGAAGTGTAAACTGCCTCCCAATCAAATATTTCTTGAAGTGTTGTAAGGTCTTAACAACGGCTAGAAGTTCTCGGCGGGTAACACAATAATTTCTTTCTGGCTTGGAAAGGCATTTGCTGAAATATGCGATAACGACCTGCCTATCTCCTTGTGTTTGAGAGAGAACTCCTCCAATACCCACATTGCTGGCATCTGTGTCTACCAAAATCGGCCTTCCCTACTAGGGTAACCTAGTACAGGAGCCTCACACAAGTGAGTTTTCAGTAGAGCAAATGCCTGTTCGCAGTCAGAGTTCCATTCAAATAGACACTTTTCCTCTGTTAAACGATGCAACGGTTTCGCTAACTCGGAGAAGTTCTTCACAAACCGACGGTAATATGCACACAGACCCAAGAAAGAGCGTACCTCAGTTTTATTACGAGGGGTAGGCCACTTCGACACGGCTTTTATTTTTTCAGGGTCTGTTCGAATTCCTTGCGCCGAAATAATGTGTCCCAAGTATCCAACCTCTTTCTGGAATAGTGTACACTTACTAGGACTGAGTTTTAAATTCGCTTCACGCAGTTTCAGGAACACTTTCTCCAAATTGCGTAGGTGTTCTGCGAAGTTTCGTCCCATAATGATGATGTCATCCAAATAGACCAGGCATGCATCACCAAGCAACCCCACCAAGATGCGCTCCATTAGGCGCTCGAATGTAGCTGGAGCATTGCACAGTCCAAAGGGCATGACATTGAATTGCCAGAGACCGTTTCCAGGACCAGTGGTGAAAGCGGTCTTTTCTTTATCCTGCTGACAGATTTCCACCTGCCAGTATCCACTTTTGAGATCAACTGTGGAGAACCATTTCATGCCACTTAGCAAGTCCAAAGTGTCATCTATACGTGGCAGAGGATAACAATCCTTTTTCGTGGCATCATTCAACATCCTGTAGTCAACGCAAAACCTTGTACTGCCATCCTTTTTCTTGACTAGGACAACTGGAGATGACCAAGGGCTGGTAGATGCTTCGATAATCCGGTTTTTCTCCATATCTCTTAACATTTCCGTGACTTCCTGTTCTCTTGCAAAGGGGATACGACGTGGTCTCTGTCTTATCGGCTGTGTATCACCCGTATCTATATGGTGTTTGACGAGCCCGGTCCTTCCCACGTCACCGTCGGTCTTCGAGAAGATGTCGTGGAAGTTATGTAACAGTTGCTTAACTCTGTGACTTTCGAACTTGTTCAAATTGCCCTTACAATTTTCGAGTAGTGTCGATACATGTTCCTGCCACTTCTTATCAAGTTCCTTTTGGTGCGCCTCTGTTTTTCTCAAAGATGCTACATGATCGCACACACCCACCATGCAATTCTTTTCAAGAATTATTTCTTTGTTACTAACGTTGATAATGCGTACTTTTGGTTTATCGGAAATCATCATCAGTGTCCTTGCTGTTATCCAGTCTGGGTGATCTCCAGAATCTTCTATTATAATGCAACGTTTACGGCATCCTATTGGTGATAGTCTAATATTTACTAAGGTTTCTGATCTTGGTGGTAATACCGTTCTCCTTAAACAGTACACTGACCCTTGTTTTCCACCTTGAAGAAATACTTCTTGTTCTGGAAAACTCAATACTCCTTTTGCTACATTAAGGACGCACTGTTGTTTCTTCAAAAAGTCCAGTCCTATTATGCAATCATCTGTAATATTTGCTATTAAAACAGGGTGCGTGAATGTCTTATCACCCAGTTTCAAGGACACCCTCGTTTCACCAAGGACGAGTACTGGTTGGCCGGTGGCGGTTTGTAATCGGCATTGTGAAGATCCTCTTTTCCAAACTATGGTCCGAGGAAATAGCTCCGGTCGTGCAATGGTTCTTGATGCACCAGTATCCAATGTGAAACTGCAGGATTTACCATTCAGTTCTCCTTCTATAATGAGACTGTTTCCGTCACCCACTTGTGATACTGTTATAATGGGGGCTACATGTCGACCAGCCAGTACTCGCCCCATAGCCCTGGCTGTTCCTAGTTTAAATCCTCGGCTTCCACCTGTGTCCCAGAAGTGCTTCTTCCCTTAGCCTTCCTGGGACAATTGATCCGAATATGCCCTTTTTCACCGCACTCATAGCATGTTGGCCCTTGTCGGGGTTTCATTTGTGCGATTACCTCACGAATACGGTGGTGCGGTCGGCCGTCTTGGCGTACTGCTTCCACCTCCAGAGCGTGTGTCAAGGCTGCCTTCAGAGTCTGATGGTGCCCCAGACGAACCGCAGCCCTGACTTCCGCATCTCGAATTCCATCAGTAAAAGCTTGCACCGTAGTAGCATCAATTGCTCCCGGCGTTGAAGCATACGCCCTCCGAACAATACGTTCTATTTCCGATGCCCATTGTTGCAAACCCTCACTGCTTTTCTGTGTGCGGTCGCGGAGTTGAGCCCTGTAGACATGTTCCAGGTGTTTCTCTCCATATCTAGACTCCAACGCTTCTAACAGGCAGGCTAGGGTATTGCAATCGCCGGAAATATTTTCGAGGATTTGGACCGCCTCACCCCGCAGAGCAAGCGTAAGGGCGGTTACAGCTTGATCGTCGTCCCAATTGTTGCCTTTTGCGACTTTTTCAAACTGTAGACGGAAGGCCACCCATGACGTTGTCCCGTCAAAATGAGGCACCTTGAAAGTCGGTAAAGCACTGGGTACCGGTACCACACCTTTAATAACTCCTTTTTGTACCTTCTCATGCAAAAATTCTACTTCCTTCCCAAACTCCATGATGGTATTGTCTAATTTATCGAAACGCGCATCATATTTGTCTATACGAGCGTCTTGCTGGTCTATGCGCGTATCTTGCTGGTCCATACGGGCATCTTGATGAGCTGTTTTTATTCTGAGTTCATTGACTTCTTCTTTGGTTTTTTTTCCATTTTTCATTTAATTCTAATACCAGTTGCTGGGATTTTGCCTGGGATTCTTTTATTTGAGCCTGGGATTCTGCTACACTTTTAATCTGCGCCTGGGTTTTTTCTATTTTTGCCTGGGTTTCTGCCTGGGATTCTGCTACACTTTTAATTTGTGCCTGGATTTCTGCCTGGGATTTTGCCTGAGATTGTTGTATTTGTGCCTGGATTTCTGCCTGGGATTTTGCCTGAGATTCTGCTACTATGCCTTTTATTTGCGCCTGGGATTCTGCTATACTCAACTTTATTTGCGCCGTCAAGTGAGCCAGTAACACCGATAAATCGGATCCGCTGCTTCCGGGAATAGTGCTGGTACTAGGCGCACTCACATTCGTCGGTGTTACGACGGCCGCATGTTCTACGGGTGCAGGGACACCAAGCGATTCTTCCTCTTGACGCGCCAAATCCATCGCTGCTTGTCGTCGCGTGCGAACTCTTTCGTCTTCCCTTGGCGTGACCGGCATGCCGCTTCTGACACCAATTGTTACGGGCTAGGGGTACTAAAATGCCGGTTAAGGGTTACGAAGTTTATTGGCGACGAAGGTACAGTCGATTGTAGGCAATGACAAGTAGAACGTAGCTGATGTCGCACCGAAGTCTTCTCTTACGTCCACGAAGTCCGTGTCGTAAACACACAATAACGCTACAGATGTTTCTTCACGTAGTACTTACAGTCCTCGTTATAATTGTCGCAGTAGGTCTTCTTTAAGATTGCTTCTTAACTGTCGCTGTTTTCGTATCGCTAGTCGAGTGTAGACTGACTCTGCGTCGGCGTCGGGCCGCTTTATATAGGCCAGCTGATCGAACATTCCAGATTCCTCTAGACGTAATAATAATAGCACATAAGTTCGAGGTCACTCGGAAGTACCTACGGTAATTCCCGGAAACGGGTTTCTAGAAATTTCGATGTCGACACTTTGTTGACAAAACTGTCGAGACCTGTACCATTCGATAGGCCGTCCTAAGTCTAGCAATGCGTTTTATTATTGTACCTAGGAAATGTCTAGATCTAGCGAAATAGGGTTTAAAAGTGACACACTGCATGTCACGCGATATTGAACCTTATGCCATCGACATAAGGTCTATTCGTAACAATATGTAATGCAATAATGAAAACGACATAAGCTGGGAGTAACTCCACGCGGTGAAGGCGGAAACAGTTTGATAACTGGCTAAAACTCCCATAAAATGGCCTCTGCACTATATACCTTCGGGCTTATGTTGTTATATGTGCGTGTAGATGTAATATGTCACCTAGTTTTTAGTTCATCAGTTTAAGTTTTGTTAATATTATGCGCCACAAATACACTTTAACACCAAAATAGTACAAATAATAAAAAGTAAAAAAACTAAAACCCAACTACGACACTAAACGACGCTGAAAAAGTAGTAGGCGTAGTCACACGTTGCTTGACAACGTGTGACTACGCCTCTCCAAACATGAAAATTTATCTCTACATAGTTAATATTGCATACTTCAGAATAGTATTGTATGACATTACTGCTGTGTCCATTTACTTGCAACTACATTAGCAACTTTGTTCAGTTCAGTATTCTGAAAATCTTGTTTTATACTTTTTCAGCGTCGTTTTTTGTCGTAGTTGGGTTTTAGTTTTTTTACTTTTTTTTGCGAAATAATATTTATTTTTTTAGGAGGATTTTTTTTTAAACTTTAACCCGGCTTTGTAGGCATTAGTAGAATCAGTTATCGATACCTAACAATACCTTCACGAATCGGACAGGGTTTTCTTTACATATTGTATTTTTTTTTTTTTGGAAAAGAAGCATCCTAATTGCGTAACACTATCAATATACTGGACTGGTCCACTCAAACTGGGGCCAGGAGACCATTTCAGACATGAGTCAATACGGTGTTCACATAATCCAACCAAGATTATACAATATGTAAAGAAAACCCTGTCCGATCCGTGAAGGTATTGTTAGGTATCGATAACTGATTCTACTAATACCCACAAAGACAGGTTAAACTTAAAAAAAAATCCCCCTAAAAAAATAAATATTATTTCGCAAAAAGAGGTAACTGAATACATGTGCTGTAAGCAACCATTTCCGCGGGCGGCGGGGGGCAGGGCACGCGGCACCTGTGACGTGGTCGCGTCGCTATTCGCTTATAATAATACCGGTGTTGTCACTTTTTAAAAATTACCAAATTTCCATTTACTTGCAACTACATTAGCAACTTTGTTCAGTTCAGTATTCTGAAAATCTTGTTTTATACTTTTTCAGCGTCGTTTTTTGTCGTAGTTGGGTTTTAGTTTTTTTACTTTTTTTTGCGAAATAATATTTATTTTTTTAGGAGGATTTTTTTTTAAACTTTAACCCGGCTTTGTAGGCATTAGTAGAATCAGTTATCGATACCTAACAATACCTTCACGAATCGGACAGGGTTTTCTTTACATATTGTATTTTTTTTTTTTTGGAAAAGAAGCATCCTAATTGCGTAACACTATCAATATACTGGACTGGTCCACTCAAACTGGGGCCAGGAGACCATTTCAGACATGAGTCAATACGGTGTTCACATAATCCAACCAAGATTATACAATATTGTTACGAATGGACCTTATGTCGATGGCATAAGGTTCAATATCGCGTGACATGCAGTGTGTCACTTTTAAGTCCTATTCCTCCAGATCTAGACATTTTCTAGGTACAATAATAAAACGCATTACTAGACTTAGGACGGCCTATCGAATGGTACAGGTATCAACAGTTTTGTCAACAAAGTGTCGACATCGAAATTTCTAGAAACCCGGTTCCGGGAATTACCGTAGGTACTTCCGAGTGACCTCGAACTTATGTGCTATTATTATTACGCCTAGAGGATTCTGGAATGTTCGATCAGCTGGCCTATATAAGGCGCCGCAACGCCGACGCACAGTCAGTCTACGCTCGACTAGCGATACGAAAACAGCGACAGTTAAGAAGCGATCTTCGAGAATACCTACTGCGACAACTGCAACAAGAACTGTGAGTACTACGTGGAGTAACATCTGTACTGTTATTGTGTGTTTACAACACGGACTTCGTGGACGTAAGAGAAGACTTCGGTACGACATCAGCTACGTTCTACTTGTCATTGCCTACAATCGACTGTACCTTCGTTGCCAATAAACTTCGTAACCCTTAACCGGCGTTTAAGTACCCCTAGCCCGTAACAATTGGTGTCAGAAGCGGCATGCCGGTCACGCCAAGGGAAGACGAAAGAGTTCGCACGCGACGACAAGCAGCGATGGATTTGGCGCGTCAAGAGGAAGTATCACTTGGTGTCCCTGCACCCGTAGAAGATGCGGCCGTCGTAACACCGACGAATGTGAGTGCGCCTACTACCACCACCATTGCCGGAGCCAGCGGACCCGATTTTTCGGCGTTACTGGCTCACTTGACGGCGCAAATAAAGCTGAGTATAGAACAATCCCAGGCAGCAACCCAGGCTCAAATAAAACAATCCCAGGTGGAAACCCAAGCAAAAATAGATGAATCCCAGGCAAAATCCCAGCAACTAGTATTAGAACTAAATAAACAGTGGAAAGAAACCAAAGAAGAGGTTAATGAGCTTAAAATAAAAACAGCACAACAAGATGCCCGTATGGACCAGCAAGACATGCGTATAGACAAACAAGATGCGCGTATGGAGAAACTAGACAATACCATCATGGAGTGTGAGAAAGAAATACAGTTTCTCCATAAAACGGTGCAGAAAGGAGGCATTAAAGGCGTGGTACCTGTACCCAGTGCTTTGCCGACCTTCAAGGTACCTCATTTTGACGGAACAACATCATGGGTGGCCTTCCGTCTTCAATTTGAAAAGGTCGCAAAAGGCAACAATTGGGACGACGATCAAGCTGTAACCGCCCTTACGCTTGCTCTGCGTGGTGAGGCGGTACAAATCCTCGAAAATATTTCCGGCGACTGCAATACCCTAGCCTGTCTGTTAGAAGCGTTGGAGTCTAGATATGGAGAGAAACACCTGGAACATGTCTACAGGGCTCAACTCCGCGACCGCACACAGAAAAGCAGTGAGGGTTTGCAACAATGGGCATCGGAAATAGAACGTATTGTTCGGAGGGCGTATGCTTCAACGCCGGGAGTAATTGATGCTAGTACGGTGCAAGCTTTTACTGATGGAATTCGAGATGCGGAAGTCAGGGCTGCGGTTCGTCTGGGGCACCATCAGACTCTGAAGGCAGCCTTGACACACGCTCTGGAGGTGGAAGCAGTACGCCAAGACGGCCGACCACACCACCGTATTCGTGAGGTAACCGCACAAATGAAAGCCCGACAAGGGCCAACATGCTATGAGTGCGGTGAAAAAGGGCATATTCGGATCAATTGTCCCAGGAAGGCTAAGGGAAGAAGCACTTCTGGGACACAGGTGGAAGCCGAGGATTTAAACTAGGAACAGCCAGGGCTATGGGGCGAGTACTGGCTGGTCGACATGTAGCCCCCATTATAACAGTATCACAAGTGGGTGACGGAAACAGTCTCATTATAGAAGGAGAACTGAATGGTAAATCCTGCAGTTTCACATTGGATACTGGTGCATCAAGAACCATTGCACGACCGGAGCTATTTCCTCGGACCATAGTATGGAAAAGAGGATCTTCACAATGCCGATTACAAACCGCCACTGGCCAACCAGTACTCGTCCTTGGTGAAACGAACGTGACTTTGAAAATGGGTGATAAGACATTCACGCACCCTGTTTTAGTAGCGAATATTACAGATGATTGCATAATAGGACTGGACTTTTTGAAGAAACAGCAGTGCGTCCTTAATGTAGCAAAAGGAGTGAGTTTTCCAGAACAAGAAGTATTTCTTCAAGGTGGAAAACAGGGGTCAGTGTACTGTGTAAAGAGAACGATATTACCACCAAGATCAGAAACCTTAGTAGATATTAGATTATCACCAATAGGATGCCGTAAACGTTGCATTTTAATAAAAGATTCTGGAGATCACCCAGACTGGATAACAGCAAGGACACTGATGATGATTTCCGATAAACCAAAAGTACGCATTATCAACGTTAGTAACAAGGAAATAATTCTTGAAAAGAATTGCATCGTGGGTGTGTGCGACCATGTAGCATCATTGCGAAAAACAGAGGCGCACGAAAAGGAACGTGATAAGAAGTGGCAGGAACATGTATCGACACTACTCGAAAATTGTAAGGGCAATTTAAACAAGTTCGAAAGTCACAAAGTTAAGCAACTGTTGCATAACTTCCATGACATCTTCTCTAAGACCGACAGTGACGTGGGAAGGACCGGGCTCGTCAAACACCATATAGATACGGGCGATACACAGCCGATAAGACAGAGACCACGTCGTATCCCCTTTGCAAGAGAACAGGAAGTGTCGGAAATGTTAAGAAATATGGAGAAAAATCGGATTATCGAAGCGTCTACCAGCCCTTGGTCATCTCCAGTTGTCCTAGTCAAGAAAAAGGATGGCAGTACAAGGTTTTGCGTTGACTACAGGATGTTGAATGATGCCACGAAAAAGGACAGTTATCCCCTGCCACGTATAGATGACACTTTGGACTTGCTAAGTGGCATGAAATGGTTCTCCACAGTTGACCTCAAAAGTGGATACTGGCAGGTGGAAATCTGTCAGCAAGATAAAGAAAAGACCGCCTTCTCCACTGGTCCTGGGAACGGTCTCTGGCAATTCAATGTCATGCCTTTTGGACTGTGCAACGCTCCAGCTACATTTGAGCGCCTAATGGAGCGCATCTTGGTGGGGTTGCTTGGTGATGCATGCCTGGTCTATTTGGATGACATCATCATTATGGGACGAAACTTCGCAGAACACCTACGCAATTTGGAGAAAGTGTTCCAGAAACTGCGTGAAGCGAATTTAAAACTCAGTCCTAGTAAGTGTACACTATTCCAGAAAGAAGTTGGATACTTGGGACACATTATTTCGGCGCAAGGAATTCGAACAGACCCTGAAAAAATAAAAGCCGTGTCGAAGTGGCCTACCCCTCGTAATAAAACTGAGGTACGCTCTTTCTTGGGTCTATGTGCATATTACCGTCGGTTTGTGAAGAACTTCTCCGAGTTAGCGAAACCGTTGCATCGTTTAACAGAGGAAAAGTGTCTATTTGAATGGAACTCTGATTGCGAACAGGCATTTGCTCTACTGAAAACTCACTTGTGTGAGGCTCCTGTACTAGGTTACCCTAGTAGGGAAGGCCGATTTTTGGTAGACACAGATGCCAGTAATGTGGGTATTGGAGGAGTTCTCTCTCAAACACAAGGAGATAGGCAGGTCGTTATCGCATATTTCAGCAAATGCCTTTCCAAGCCAGAAAGAAATTATTGTGTTACCCGCCGAGAACTTCTAGCCGTTGTTAAGACCTTACAACACTTCAAGAAATATTTGATTGGGAGGCAGTTTACACTTCGTACCGATCACGCTGCCTTACAGTGGCTCCTCCAGTTCAAAGACCCAGAAGGACAAGTAGCAAGGTGGATAGAGCAGCTGCAAGAATTTGACTTTGTCACTGAACATCGAAAAGGCAAGTCACACAATAATGCTGATGCTTTGTCTAGACGACCTTGCGAAGAATCTTGCCGACATTGTGCCAAACAGGAAAAGAAAGAGAACGTAAGGATTATCCAGGTGAACGCTTTGGACGAAGACTGGGATAATCAATCATTGGAAGACGCACAAAAGGAAGATAGTGACTTGAAGACAGTAATCGAATGGAAACAACGTGGCCAGAGGCCCGCTTGGAGTGAAATATCAGCGCTTAGCCCAACAGTAAAAAGTTACTGGGCTCAGTGGGACAGCCTGATAATTGATAATGGAGTTCTCAAGAGGAAATGGGAATCACCCAGTGGACAGGAGGTCACCTTACAGATAGTTGTCCCCTGCGATAAAGTCGCGTCAGTGCTAAGACAGGTGCACGACGGAGTATCCGGAGGACATCTAGGAGTAAAGAAAACCCTGGAGAAGGTGAGGAAAAGATTCTACTGGGTGCATTGCCGCGAAGACGTAGAGGACTGGTGTAGAAAATGCGTAGCTTGCTCCTCAGTAAAGGGACCGCAAACGAGAGCCAGAGGTCGGCTGAAAGTGTACAATGTTGGTGCACCATGGGAAAGAGTTGCTGTCGATATAGCTGGGCCATTCCCTGTTACTGAAGAAGGGAATAGGTATATCATCGTCATGCAAGACTATTTCAGCAAATGGCCAGAAGCTTTTGCAGTACCTAACCAGGAAGCTCATACAGTCGCCAAAAAGCTAGTTCACGAGGTGTTCTGTCGATTTGGCGTTCCCTTGGAGTTACACTCTGACCAGGGTAGAAACTTCGAGTCTTCACTATTTCAAGAGGTTTGCCAACTACTCGGGATACATAAGACTCGTACAACACCGTATCACCCACAGTCAGATGGAATGGTCGAAAGATTCAATCAGACGTTGGAGAATCATTTGGCCAAAGTAGTGGAAGAACACCAGAGGGATTGGGACCAATACATTCCACTCTTCTTAATGTCATACCGCTCTGCAACACATGATAGCACAAATTGCACACCGGCGAAAGTCAACTTCGGCCGAGAAATTAGACTACCCATAGATGCACTAACCGGAACACCTCCCGATACTCCTAACCTAGCCGTCGACTATGTGGCCGACCTACGGCGTAAATTAGATGGAATACATGAGCTAGTGAGAAAGAATGGTCTGAAAACCAGTGAGAAAATGAAAATCCGATACGACCGCAAAGCTAACGTGCCCGGATTTGAAGAGGGAACTTTGGTATGGTTACATAATCCCATAAGGAGAAAAGGAAAGAGTCCGAAATTTCAAGCCAAATGGGAGGGTCCGTACACGATAGTAACCAGAATAAACGATGTCACCTACAGGATTAAGAAAGGGCCTAGAGGGAAGCTGAAGATCGTACACGTAGACCGCCTAGCTCGCTATTATGGATCAAATCATGCTCGGGACGAGCATGACTAAGAAGGGGGCAATGTTACGAATGGACCTTATGTCGATGGCATAAGGTTCAATATCGCGTGACATGCAGTGTGTCACTTTTAAGTCCTATTCCTCCAGATCTAGACATTTTCTAGGTACAATAATAAAACGCATTACTAGACTTAGGACGGCCTATCGAATGGTACAGGTATCAACAGTTTTGTCAACAAAGTGTCGACATCGAAATTTCTAGAAACCCGTTTCCGGGAATTACCGTAGGTACTTCCGAGTGACCTCGAAGTTATGTGCTATTATTATTACGCCTAGAGGATTCTGGAATGTTCGATCAGCTGGCCTATATAAGCGCCGCGACGCCGACGCAGAGTCAGTCAGTCAGTTTTGATTTCGGAGTCACGCGCGATTACCGCTGCTAGTGTCGTAGAGAGTTTTTTTTTGAAATACCGCCTCAAACTAAGAAAGTTAAGAAGAAATAATACCACATCGTCGCACGGACCCTTCTTCGAGAATCCGGCGCTGAACAACGCCAGGGTCGCGACAGCCGCGCGCTCCTAGCGGAATGCCCCAGCCGGGGATTCCGCCTAAGCCCCCTCCCCGTGAACAACACCATAGCGGGGGGGATGAAAAGGATGAAGGGAAGCACAGAACCAGGCGAGCCACAGTGACACACATGGCCTCGCCCGCCTCACCGACACCAACAACAACCAGAGCATCCAAAGAGGAAAGCAGGCTCCGAGCATCTGGAGTCCAACAATCTTCAATCCCAGCCACGGGAGACCAGCCGGGACCACCCAAACACCCGACGGCATCAAAAGCCCGAGCTTCGCAAACACATCCAGCGAAACTCGGCAACAATGAAAAAAATGTGGGTGACACAAAAATAATACCAACACCGGCGCATCAACAAGTCTCAAGAGACAACGGAGCGCCGACGAGACTGCTGAGAGAGACGGCGCGCGACCGCGCGATGAGTGTGGGCGAGACAACAAGTGTCCCGTTTGCACGCGCGACGACTACGACGATGCACCCACAGAGCGGACCAGTACAACGGTCACCACCTCCCGGCCCGCGCGCGCCGCTAACGCCGCCGCCGCGCGCGTCCCCCCCAGCCCCTCGAGGCTCCGCGCCAGCATCGCCTACTTCAAGATCGCAATTCTCGCATCATGCGTGTGTATCGCAAGTGTCATCGGATGCTACGAGCGACGAAGACGAGGATGATGAGGAAGATCTCACCCAGACGACCCGATCAAGCCTGGAGCACCGAGGACCCAGCGCGTCACTGCCAAACCTGGCAATAGCCGGAACCCGCGAGGTAAGTGGCTCAGTGTTTTTACCACCTAAGACCACCCTCCCTGCCCGCCGCGCCGCTCAACGCAGACAGCGTAGCCCGGACGAACAGGAGGAAGAAGCAAAGAGACACTGCACAGGTGAGTCACTGCACTCATTCGCCGAGGTGACGCGTGGGCCATACGTCCCTACTAGACCGATAGGCGCCGCGGCCCCCCCCTCCCTCGGCCCCTCCTGGCCAAGCGGAGGAAAAAAATATTTCGTCGGTAGACGGGGAAAAAACGCCTACCGACGATAAATCCCTAAAAATAAAAAAACAACGCTACCCTCCACTGGTAGTCGAGAAATTACCACAATGGGCGCATCACTTCCGCGCCCTAAAGGAGAAGCTGGGCCGAGCACCCAACGCCAGACCATACGGCGAGGGGGTTAAATTTACCCCGAAGTCAGACTCCGAGTATCGTCTGATACAGAGATACCTGACGGTACCCGAAAAAGAGGAGAACATCCCTTGGTTCTCTTACTCACTGCCAGCGGAGAGGAGCCATAAGGTGGCCATAAGGGGGCTGCCTGCGGACACGGCGCCGGAGGACATAGAGGAGGACCTTCGCGCGCAGGGGTTCCAGCCGGAATACGTCCGAGTCATAAAAGCGCGGCAAGGACGGCCCGGCTGCATCTTCCACGCCGTCATCAAAAAGACACCAAATCTACTGCCGGGCATTTACGAGGTTAGGGAGATCCTCTGCATGCCTGGCGTAAAGATTGAGGCGTGGCGTGGCAGGAGGGGGCCTGCACAATGCCACAGATGCCAGCAATTCAGGCACTCCTCCGAACAGTGCCACAGACCGCTCGCTTGCGTCAGGTGCGGCGGGGGTCACGTGGCCAGAGAGTGCCCGCGGCCGAGAGAGGAACCCGCCACCTGCATAAACTGCGGGGGGGCGCACCCCGCAAACCACACAAGGTGCCCAGTAATGCGCAAGGAGGTGCGCAATAAGCGAGCGGGCACGGTCGCCATCACCGGCAACACGCGCCGGTCGAATATGGCTAATGAGAGGCCATTACAGCCGACTCCGATAGGAGAGACCCAATCGGCGTCTCTGATGGCGGCCGCAAACGAACCACCTGCGCGCAACGCGGCCACCACCTCCTCAGGACGGAGGAAGAAAGGACGCGGCGGCAAGCGTGGAAACAAAGCCGGAAACAGCCTAAAGGAACAGGCTAGCAACGCCCCACGCAACACGACCAACGTGACCGATGCCTCTGCCGCCCCTGTTGCTAGAACGGATTATGTTCTACAGGCAGGGGCAGCGCCCAAGCCGCCGAAACTCGACCTCTCCCGCCCGCCGACCAGCGGCACGCAAACGCATGTGAGCCGGGCAGTCCGCGGCCCCGCGCCGAGCAGCTCGGCTCAGGAGAGGCGTAGTCACATGCAACCACCCAGACAACAACAACAAACACACTCCTTGTCGGCGGGCACACCCGGGGTAGGCAACCCCGGGCCCACAATAATAGAGGCCGCTCTTCGGGTCCTGCAGGACATCCTGCTAGCGCTCAGCAGGGGTCAGGACCCGGTGCCAGTTGTTCTCACCGGCATAACAGAACTTATTATGTTAAATAGAAATGTCTAAGCCGGTGAGAATACTACATTGGAATGCCCGCGGCCTCAGGGAGAAGGTCGTTTTCCTCCGTCCTCTCCTACAGGAGCAAGATATCGACGTGGCGCTCATCAGCGAGACACTCCTGGGACCAGCGGACATGGTTAAGTTCCCAGGATACCACGTGTACAAGAAGGATGGGCAACCCAACAACACCAACAGCCGTCACTCCCGAGGACTGGTGGTGCTGGTGAAACGAAGAGTCGTCCATCAGGAGCTACCGCCCCCAACGCTCAGCAGCATCTCTGCACTGGGAGTGCAGCTACATGTCGCCGGCAGGCACGTGTGTATGTACGCAGCTTACAAACAACCGAAGAAGCAACTCAACACCAGCGACATACACACGCTGCTAGAAACACCGCACCCCACCATCATCGCCGGCGACCTCAATTGTAAACATCCGGCATGGAACAGCGGTTCCATCAACCCCGGGGGCCGACGACTCTTCGTCGACGCGGAGGCCAGGGGGTACGACGTGTCGGGACCGGAGGTACCGACCCATTACCCGGAAAACCCAGCGCATTCACCCGACGTACTAGACATCGTCGTACACAAAGGCCTCACCTGCCGGATAGCGCAGGAGGTGCTGGACGACGAGCTGCGATCCGACCACCAGCCGGTGCTCGTCCGGCTATCTGACCACACCACCAGAGTTGCCCATCCGGCGCCACGTCGACATACGGATTGGACTAAATTCCGGAAGATCTTGGAGGCCACCACACCCCCTCGGCCCACCACCAGCGCCATGGACGTGAACGGGTTGGCTGAGGGACTCACCGCTTGCATCCAGAACGCCTTGCAAGCGGCGACATGCACCACTACGGCCACGCAGGGGCGCTACCACAAACTCCCCGCACACATCGCAGACCTGATCGCCGACAAGAGGCGTCTGCGCAAGCGGTGGCAACATACAAAATGTCCTACCATCAAAAACCAGCTCAACCGTATCACGGACAAGGTGAAGGCCGAGTTACGGGCGCATGAATCGGAGAGCTGGGAGAACATCATTGACTCGGCAGACAGCGACTGGGCGTCGGTACACCGGCTATGCCGACGCCTCAAGAACACCCCAGCCCCGGTGCGCCCACTGCGCAGCAGCGACGGGGCGCTGCGCTACCTGGCGGCCGACCGGGCCGAAATATTCGCCGAACACCTGGAGCGTCAATTCACGCCAAACCCAACGGACGCCCTGGACCATGTCGCAGCAGTTGAGAAGCACCTTGGAGAGTACTTCAAGACGCCGGTAGCCCCAGAGGAAGACCCACTCTATTTCTCCCCGGGCCAAGTACTGGGGGCAATAAGGCGCACCAAACCAAGGAAAGCACCCGGTGCGGACGGAATAACTAACACCGCCCTCAGACCCCTGCCACCGAAATCGGTGGCGGCGTTAGCACGTCTATATAACGGCATACTCCGCACCGGTACCTTCCCCACCTGCTGGAAGCAAGGGAAGGTCATTATGCTACCCAAGCCCGGGAAGAACGTACTGAAGCCGGAAAGCTACCGGCCTATCACGCTCCTCCCCACCACCCCCAAGGTGTTCGAGGCGCTACTGCTGCGTCATCTAACTCCACACATTACGCCGCGCCAGGAACAATTTGGCTTCCGGGCCGAACATAGTACGACGCTCCAGCTGTCGAGGGTACTGCACATACTCACAGCGGCTGTAAACAAGAGGGAGTACGCCGCGGCAGTATTCCTCGACATGGAAAAGGCATTCGACCGGGTCTGGCACGCCGGTCTCATCTACAAACTGACCATGACCACCATGCCCCGTCGCTTGATACAGGTGGTCTCCTCATTCCTCCAGGATAGGACTTTTAAGGTTTCGGTGGAGGACGAGTCGTCCAGCACACGCCCCATTAGAGCGGGGGTGCCACAGGGGAGCTGCGTCTCGCCTGCGTTATACGCCGTATACACCGACGACATTCCCGCCACGCACTCTGCGACACTTGCACTGTACGCTGATGACGCCGCGTATATAACCACATCGCTGTCGGCCGACCACGCGGCCATCAAAATGCAGCGCGCACTAGACGACCTTCCCGACTGGCTCAGCAAGTGGAGACTGTCAGTTAACGCAGGTAAGACGCAGGCTATGATCGTCACGGCACGAAGCCGACGTCATCCACCGAACCTTCAGCTCATGGGGACCGAGGTCGGGTGGACCAGGACCGCCAAGTACTTGGGGGTCACACTCGACAGTCGGCTCACCATGGGCCCGTACGTCTGCGACACCGTCGCGCGGGTAAAGGTAAGCAGAAACCTTTTGCGCCCGGTGTTCTCGTCACGCCTCTCCACGCGAGTCAAGCTGGGGATCTACAAGACATACGTGCGGCCGCAGCTAACTTACGCTGCCCCGGCTTGGCTCGCCCTCACGGCCGAGACGCACAGGAAGAAGCTCCGGACGCAGCAGAACATCACGCTGCGTCAAATCGTCAAAGCTCCCCGGTACGTGAGGAACTCAGTAATTAACAGGGACCTGCGTGTCGAGAGCATCGATGACTTCGTCGTCCGCCTGGCGAAGGGGATGTTCTCGCGTGCCAGCACCTCCGAACTCCACCATATCAAAGAAATTGCGCCCTGGCACGCGAGGCCTCCCGATAAGAAGAGATTCCCGCGCGACCTCATAGCAGACGTCGCACCACCGGATCTGACACCCGGGTAGGTCACAAACACAAATACACGTGACCTACTCAGACAAAAATAGACACTATACATTCGCAACACGACACCGCCGTGCGCATTTGCGGACTGTATATATACAAGCGCTATGCACGAGACGAACACACATGCACTACTCCACAGGCAGGCACACACTCAGAATACCACACGAGTGGGGAACACACACCTACAAACCGCTCGTAACACACACTACCCCCCGTACCCTCGCAGCCGACTGTACATAGCTGGTTGTGCTGTTAGGGGGTCGGGGTAATCACCCACTGTAGCAGAGCGCCAACAAAAGCCGACGCCCGGTCGCTGATCGACTCTTGCTGGGCCTTCACGGGGGCAACCCGTGATCCAACCTGGTAGGGGTCTGGTCGCACGGGCGTCGTGAAACACTTCGGGCGCTCCTACAGTCACACACAACAAAAGCACACCGTCCACCGCCGGAGGGAAGGCACACCCTCGCGGCGTCGACTTAGGTGTGCGAAGACCAATGAACAGCACCCCTAGGGTGCAACCCCAAGGACGGGCCTCCATTTTTGGAGGCCGAGAGACCGACTCCACGGTCACGGGGCCATTAAGGAGCCCCCAAACCGTCTCCTCGCGCCCCCCAACTCGGGGTCGCAGAGAGGTCCACGAAGTGCGCACAGTCAGTCTACACTCGACTAGCGATACGAAAACAGCGACAGTTAAGAAGCGATCTTCGAGAATACCTACTGCGACAACTGCAACAAGAACTGTGAGTACTACGTGGAGTAACATCTGTACTGTTATTGTGTGTTTACAACACGGACTTCGTGGACGTAAGAGAAGACTTCGGTACGACATCAGCTAAGTTCTACTTGTCATTGCCTACAATCGACTGTACCTTCGTTGCCAATAAACTTCGTAACCCTTAACCGGCGTTTAAGTACCCCTAGCCCGTAACAATATGTAAAGAAAACCCTGTCCGATCCGTGAAGGTATTGTTAGGTATCGATAACTGATTCTACTAATACCCACAAAGACAGGTTAAACTTAAAAAAAAATCCCCCTAAAAAAATAAATATTATTTCGCAAAAAGAGGTAACTGAATACATGTGCTGTAAGCAACCATTTCCGCGGGCGGCGGGGGGCAGGGCACGCGGCACCTGTGACGTGGTCGCGTCGCTATTCGCTTATAATAATACCGGTGTTGTCACTTTTTAAAAATTACCAAATTTCGGGGAAATTGGAATTAATTCGCGGGAAAAAAAGATTATTTCAAAATTCACTAAGTAGTATTGTTACTATGATGATTGTGTAAAATTTCATATTATATTTGGTCATGTGTTTACCTAACCTTTATTATCCTTACGGGTCGGACAGGGTTTTCTTAACATATTGTATTTGGATTTTAAAAGAGACTGTCACCTCTAATTTTGTATCTTTCTTTATTTTCAAAGTTGTCAGATAGGAAATGCCCATCTGACCTAACTTATTAGTTTTTTTATAATACTTACCTAATTATTATTATTTTTTTAAATTATAAACTAGTGCTAGACCGCAATCCCGCCTAATGGTAAGCAGTGATGCGATCGTTAATGATAAAGCGCGCTAGTTTATTTAAGAGCCTATTCACTCTAGCCTTGAAGACGCTTAAATTGTAATCAGATGGGATATTTATTAAATTGAATGAGGTAGTAATTTTAATTTTGCAGTTTGTAACGTTTATTGTATAATGTATAGACGCCATCTGTTGGTCAGGCTATTCGAAACTGTCAAATTTTTCCAACCAACTTTGAACCTTAATGCTTTGGAGATAAAGTTGAAATTCAATTGATTGAAGTACTTTGATGTTACTGCATCTATACGTATTTATGACACGATCATGAATTGTCATTGTTATTTTAAGCGTTTTCAATAATATCTAAAGGAGTGTGTTTTTCTTGAGGAATATCTTGCAGGATATTTTACAGGATTTCCAGGAAGGTATACTTAATACAGATTTACAAAAAAATAATAAATATAATATTTATATTTTGCACTAAAACACTACATCACAAGCAACTTACAAACTATGAGGTAAATTTTATTTTTTTTTACAGTTTTTTTTTGCTAAAGAAAATAATAAATTATTGAGTATTTTACAAAAGATCCATTTACAATGCCATTTCACAGTCGTAGACTTATATTTGCGAAGAGATAAAATGAGAAGTAATATTAGTTCCACACTTTGCCGCTAGAGGCGCTAATGTTTTAAAACATTCTTACTTTTGTGAGCTTAGAATAAGTTGTCTACTGCGTCTTCGTTTTCAAGGTAAGAATTAACGTCAACCCTTGATCAATGCCCTCTGCGGAATAGATACCACAATTTTGCCAATAACACGTGTAACAAATTATAGAAATTCTTTGAAAATTTTATTTCACAATAATGGCTGTTATCGCCAATGACAATTGAAAAAGACGGCCGCGTGAAGCGTCTAAGAGGGAGGTTTGAGGCAAAGTCATGACGTGGCCACTATGCTGCGATATTTCAATGTTCTTTATGAATTATTTACTGAATGCACTTTTTACTACATAAATCACGCGCTTTTATTTAGTAAACGACACTATATACTCGTATAATTTTAAAAGTCCAATGAAAAATGCGCGTGACACTCATCTTAGCTTTCCCGTCAAAACTCTTCTATATTTTCGAATGAGTTGTCAGTCCTTTAGAATTAGTTGGACTGATAGCTCACTCCACGCTCTGTCCAACTGCTGATCACAATAAGGTTCATATTCCTTAAAACAGAACTACCATTATCAATCAATCACCTCTAACACAACTTCTCATTTCATCATTGCAAAATCTTCCTTATGCCGTCTCAATAAGGTCCATCATCCGACCTGGCGAGATCAGCCGCATTGTCATCGTAACCACCTGACCTGCCTTGATCTGCAGGCTCCACGGAGATCCTGGGCTTGAAGCCACGCTCATCGGCTTCGTATTCTACAGTCTGGAAACAGAAAAAAAAAAAAATACCAGCGAACTGCCCTGCTTCTCACGGTTTACGACTTGAACTCAAGATGGATTCCTTAATAATATGACCGCATAATTTGCTGTATTAGTCCATTCATTCAGATTAAAGTATCAACATCATCATCATCCTTTTTATTGTCCCACTGCTGGGCACAGGTCTCCTCTCATACAGAGAAGGATTGAGCGTAATCACCACGCTTGCTCAAAGCGGGTTGGCGATTTCAGACTTAAAGTCCAGGTTTCCTCAAGATGTTTTCCTTCACCTTTAGTCATTGGTGTCCAAGATATACTTAGAAAGTACATATATATAACTTTAGAAAAGTTACGTTGGTAGTTGCCTGACCTGGAATCGAACCCGCGCACTCATACTTGAGAGGCTGATGTTTTAACCACTACGCCACCACGACTTCATGACGGGATTAAAGTAGGTTTATGTCTGTCATATAATGACATAAGTGGAAGTACGAAAGTGGCACCGGTAACTTAAAAGTGTGTGTGTTCTCGTGTTCTGAAATCGGTCGTCAAGTTCTGCGGGTTTAGGCAGGAACGTACTCGAAAGTATGGAAGAAGAGGGTACGAATAAGTCGTGGTGGCCTAATAAGTCGTGATGGCCTAATAAGTGGTGGTGGTCTAGTGATTAAAACACCAGCCTCCCAAGTAAGAGTGTGCGGGTTCGTTTCCAGGTCAGGCAAGTACCAATGTAACTTTTCTAATGATATATGTACTTTCTAAGTATACCTTGGAGCTCAATGACTGATTACAAAGTGAAGGAAAACATCTTGAGGAAACCTGGACTTTCAAGTCTGAAATCGCCAACCCGCATTGATATATGATTATATTTGATTTATTATATATATACAGTATGTTAAATAACAGAGGGCGTTCCCTTAAACTCGTTAATATATATCATTAATAGATTAAAATAAAAATATCAGCATAGAAAAATAAGCATAAAAAATCCGAATAAAAAAAAATTCTTATTGGAAATAAATTTGAAACCTCCTGTTTTAAATCAAAATAGTAGTCGTCATGTATAAATAAATTGCGACGTTGCCGTCTTTCATGTTCGCGTGTACAGTGTGTTTCTTTTACATGTCAATTTAAAATTTTTATTGAATATTTTCTTATTGGAAAAAAATTTTAAAACATTTTGTTTTCGAATGGAAATATTTTTTTTAGCATGTATGTATGCTATACTATTTCGGGTTAACGGGTACGCCCTCTGTTAGTTAACATACTGTATAAGAGGTATAGGAAACAGGAACAGCGTGTAAAGTTCACTCATCCTCCATAAAAAAGGGAGGAAACACCAGGAGGGTTCAGACGGGTGTTTGGTGGATGGGCAATTGCCCGACAACTGATGTAGGGAAGTTGTATATGTATTCCAATTGCGCAGTAAATTCTGCTTGCGAGATGTAGGATTTTCGCGAAGTTACTATGTTGCGTTGTTAGCATGTGGTGTTGTAGATACTGTTACATCGTATCATTAATAAAATAAGCAGAATATTGTGAGCATAGTAGGTCTTAACGTCATTCAATTTTCCACTTTCCACTCCGCCCAGAGCGGGAAAGGTCGATAGTTGATTTCTCATACAGAACAACAAAAAGGGTGCATACAATTGATATAATATTAAACAGATATGATATGCTCTAACAAATTAACCAAAATAAATGAGCCGATCGGAGCAGCAGCACACACATGCAATTTTTTTATTCTGCGTACATTTCACACGTTGGCAGAGTGTGAGTGAGATGAGGCGCAATCTAAAGCATAGAGAAGAAAAAGATGGCTAGTGTTTGTCGTTTGCGCTTAAATAGAATCGACGAAAACTAAAGCGACTTGCTGGACTTACCTCCTTTTGTACGCTTCATTTTCAGTGCGCTAGTGACCTTAGTTTAATATTATATCAATGCTGCATACACAAACCTATTTACTGTATATTTCTAGTTAGCTTACCTGTTTAGTGCCATCAGGAAGAACAACAAAGTAGGAGCCTTCAGCTCTGTTGTCTTGCCTTGTCTCCGTGTGGCCGAAATCGCTGCCAGATTCATAATCGTTCACTTTGTATGCGAAGTCATAGTTGGCGGGCTCCTGAAGATTAAAACAAAGAGTTTATAACACAATATCAACAGCAATGGCTGTCATTTTGACAGTTCAACAATGTTCATTGCGTTATTTAAATATTAGAAAAAAGATTAAAAATTTAGGCAGTGGGTGGGGCACATTGCTCGTAGAACCGATGGCCGATGGGGCAGAATGCTTCTGTAGTGGCGGCCACTACCGGAAGATGCAGCGTAGGGAGGCCCCCATCAAGGTGGACCGATGGCTTGGTGAAGGTCGCGGGAAGCCGATGGATGCGGGCAGCACAAGACCGGTCATCGTGGAATGCCTTGGGGGAGGCCTTTGTCTAGTAGTGGATCTCTATAGGCTGAAGAAGAAGGTACGAAGTTACGGCATACAACCCGTAAATTGCGGCCCATACTACTTGACAGCTACTAGTTCCACGCACCTGATTCAAGAGTTCGTTAAGAGCATCCCTGGAATAAGAGTATCCTTGGTTGTCCTGGTTGCTGTACTGGTCTGGAACTCCGTACTGGTCTGAGGGCATGGAGTCGCGGGCTGTAGGGGCTCCGTAGGTGTCTGATGGAGAAGACCTGAGAAAAGGTACGGTTGTAGGTTTGATAATGTAATTTTTAGTAAAGAAAGTTAGTGAGGTTTCATTGCTAAAACGTGTAAGTTACTGTTGTTTAGTACTGGATTTGGGCGCGCACTTGATTTTTGAAGTTTAAGCGTAAATTGGATTTTATTGTGTAACTATTAAAGTTATTTTAATATACAGAGTGGTGCTGATAATACGACAAAAAATGGAAACACAGACCATGCTGGTTCATAGGAATAATCCTGAACCATAGAAAAAAACCTAGCATCAAAAATAAAAAAAATAAAATTTCAAACAAACTAAATCGCATAAAATTGCGAACGGAATAGAACATCCTTTAAAATATTGGTTCAAAGACCTCCGATCAGCGGGCGACAGCGCGTTCAAGTATCGACTTGCAAAAGCACGAAAAATCGCGCCATTATTATTAAAGTTTAGTACCGCTGGATGCGGCGGTCATCAACCTCTAAGCGCTTCCTTATCAACATGTACATCATGTAGAAAATGTGAAAAATTAAAAATAATTTCCTGTGACTAAAGTAACGGATATATTTATATAATTTTTTTATGGGTAGACTGAGAATGTGTTGAGTTACACGATGTTTAATTTATTGTCGTATTGTCAGCATCACTCTGTATGAATGTGTCGCAGTGTTATTATAGGATAGCATACCTTGGTGCAGCAGCAGAGTAAGATGAAGCGATAGCACTGGTCTTCTGATCAGCAGAGCGGCTCGAAGGTACACCATACTCTTGAGATATATCCCTCGCATTTGGCACTCCATAGGTGTTAGACAGATCACGCTGGGCAGGCGCACCATACAATTGAGAAAGAGCCTTAGAGTCATGGGAGTATGAGCCAGAATTTCTTGCATTTGCTACACCGTAACTGGTTGAAGGGGAACGAGAACCGAAAGACGAAAGGGGTTCTGAATGAGGCTTGAAGGAACGCACTGAGCTGCTTCCAAACGACTTTCCAATAGTTCTGGAGGTGCCTTGGTAATCGGTAGTCCTGGCTGATGGGGCTCCGTATTCTTGGGACAGAGAGTTTGACAAGAAAGGAGAATTCCGGGATGTTGGTGGCCCATATTTCTGCGAAGGTGTGCGCGCTCCGAAACCCCTTTGTGATGGAACACCATAATCTTCTGAAGGTGTCGAACGAAATTCAGGTGAACCGTATTGTGTGGACGGTGTCCTTGATGATGGAACACCATATTCTTGAGACGGACCACTTCTTCCGGAAGCTGGAGCACCGTATTCCTGGGACAACGAGGACCTAGCAGGAGTTCCATATTTCTGTGATAGACCGCTACGGGAATTAAGAACACCATACTCAGCTGACGGAGAGTTTCTAGCATTTGGCACTCCATATTCAGTTGACGGTGAGCTTCGTGCGTTCGGAAGT
The DNA here is from genome assembly GCA_017933935.1 of Sesamia nonagrioides. Taxonomy (NCBI): domain Eukaryota; kingdom Metazoa; phylum Arthropoda; class Insecta; order Lepidoptera; family Noctuidae; genus Sesamia; species Sesamia nonagrioides. The sequence continues at coordinate 377,614 of JADWQK010001696.1, read as the reverse complement.
CCATACTCGGTAGAAAGGCTTCGAGATGACGAAAGATCTGCATTAGGAACCCCATATTCCTGAGAAAGTCCACTGCGTTGGTTCGGAGCTCCATAACTCTGTGAAGGACTGGTTCTCGGGCTTGCAGTCCTGGAATTTGGTGGTCCATATTCACTTGAGAGGGCGTTGCGAGAGGATCCAAAAGCTCTAGATGTGGGAGTTCCGTATTCCTGGGAGAGAGATCTTTGGAAGTCGAGGCTGTGGTCGTGGTCATGATAATGACCAGAGTTGGCTGATGTATAGCCATCGCTGAAATTTGAAAAATGAACGTCTGTTAAAAACAGTAAAATATTTTTTTCTGCTGAATGCGTATGCTTTTGGCTTAGATCTCGCTGATGGATAACAATGGATAACTAAGCCTTATTTATATAAATAATTCTATTTGTGAGTATAGTTGAAATTATTCGGAATAAAATATTGTTGATAACAATGGTTTTTTTTCGCTATGGTCGCTTAAAGACGCCAAGTTTCAGAGGATTTATGTCTGATTATTTAATTTAAGTACATAAGTTACTTACCCGACGGGAGGCTCGGCGATCGCTAACGTAGCAATACATAAGAGAGGTATGGACACCTGGAATATATAGAGAATCATTATATATAAAGAATCATGTTATAGATTATCTACAAAAAGCTTGTTTGTCTATGATTTTAACATAATTAAACACGTGTTTCCGCCATAACATTAAAACCTCATAATCACTCTATAATGTTCCCACTCCTGGGACATAGGCCTCCTCTCGGTGAAAGGGAGTGGGCCGTAATCTACCACGCGGGCCCAGGGCGTGTTGCATATACATAACATCTTAAAACAAATATCTAATTTAGAATTTGTTAAGAATGGTTTCTTACCTTCATTTTTCTTAGTAGTAGATCAAACACCAAAATTATCTGAAATGAACAAAAAAAGTTAAATACTTATAATACGTAAAAAGTATTTAAATAAATATCATTTTAAGGCTAATTTTGAAACCTCAAGCATAGTTTTCGTGAAATACAAATGACAACACCATTTTAGACAGTATTATTATGAGTAATGCAACCACGTGCCGCGTGCCCTGTTCCCCTTCACCCGCGCATGTATGCCTACTGTGTTGCCTATCACACATGTATTAAATTGCCTCGCTTTTTCGAAATAATATTTATTTTTTTAGAGGGATTTTTTTTAAGTTTATCCCGGCATTGTAGGCATTAGTAGAATCAGTTATCGATACCTAACAATACCTTCACGGATCGGACAGGGTTTTCTTTACATATTGTACTTATGTTTAGATCCAAGTTTTAGGTGCTTATGTTTTGAATATTGATATCTAAGCTACATCTTTGTTTTTTGTTATATATATATTTTTTTTATTACTTATAAACTAGTGCTTGACTGCAATCCCGCCTGATGGTAAGCAGTGATGCAATCGTTGAAGGTAAAACGCACTAGCTTATTAAGCCTATTCACTCAAAAAAACTGAGTGAATAGAAAGGAAGACGGCAGTTGAGCGAGGTGATGCAATGTTTAACCCAACAACACGACCAACGATGCTGCGCCAGAGGATGATCTGGAGACCCTCCACGACCAAACTCCCGACACAACAACATTAGGCACATCGTACCCGGTACACATCGCAACACAACTGCTCAGACCCGTCCTCCGTACGGCTTCACCAGACATCATGCCGGAACACGACGATATATTAATGTTCCCTACTACTAGAATACAGCCCTCCTCTTTGTGAGAGGGAAGTACCACCATTACTGGTTGGTAGATGTCACATGTCTTCCAATTTTTGGTTTTAGGACGTTTTCTCACCATGTTTTCCATCACCGTTATAAGAGCAGTGGTGAAATCATCATCAACCTTTTTTTATCGTCCCACTGTTGGGCACAGATCTTCTCTCATACAGAGAAGGATTGAGCGTAATCACCACGCTTGCTTAATGCGGGTTGGCGACTTCAGATCCAAAGTCCAGGTTTCTTCAAGATGTTTTCCTTCACCCTCAGTCATTGGTGTCCAAGATATACTTAGAAAGCACATATAACTGTAGAAAAGTTACATTGGTACTTGCCTGACCTGGAATCGAACCCGCGCACTCGTACTTGAGAGGCTGGTTTTAACCACTAGGCCACCACGACTTTTTAGTGGTGAAATGATTTACATAAATTAAAGACGCCTCTCAGAATTAGAACCAACGACCTACAAAAAAGTCACGGCCATTTCCACTGGACCACCACTGCTTTTACCCGACTACCGATGAAAGGAGGTAATGTTGTTTTTTATAACTAGTCACCAAATACTTGTTATTTATCTAGATTAATCAGTGTTATAACCGGATCTTTTAAGATTTTATTAGACTTTTAATAAGAGAGTTGTGTTAGAGCTATATTCAATACTAGCGGCGCCGCGCCCCCGCCCGATGCACCCTGAATCCCGCCTGATGGTAAGCAGTTATGCGATTATTGATATTAGTATAGATAAATGAGGTTTAATCTCAACCCACCCTTTAGATGGACGATGATACGACTCGAATTGAGCTGAACTTCGAATGGTAACATCCTAAACTGTCCAACTATTTATACCAACTATTCGCGACAATACCTCTCTATATACCACGGTACCTTTACACGTGTTTGGACCTCTCACCACTGCATTTTCAACCTTACTTGCTTGTTACAAAGATGTGAGGTTATTTTCTGAAATGTTGTGTTATCTTGGTATTTGGTTTTATTGTGTATTGATAGTTTGCGTGTGCCAACACTTAGTGATATAGATTGCAACTTTGTTAGATCGTCTTCATTCTGCACCGAATTTAGGACCTATTTAAAAGATTGTGTTATGCATATGTATGTTTATGCAAGTCTGCTACACTTGGTTATTGCCAAATCCTGACTTTTTACTTGATTCCTTTTTTGTTGATGGGAAATCATCAAATTCATAGCTCTTCGAGTCGCTAAACTTAAGTGGCAGTGGTCAGGGCACATTGCTCGTAGAACCGATGGCCGATGGGGCAGTAAGGTTCTGGAGTGGCGGCCACGTACTGGAAGACGCAGCGTAGGCAGGCCCCCAACAAGGTGGACCGATGACCTGGTGAAGGTCGCGGGAAGCCGATGGATGCGGGCAGCACAAGACCGGTCAGCGTGGAAAGCCTTGGGGGAGGCCTTTGTCCAGCAGTGGACATCTATAGGCTGAAGGAGAAGAAGAAAAATCATCAAATGACCTCTCCCGTTCTGGACGGAGCGGAAAGTCGTGTCACTTGCCTGTGCGCCAGGGTCACGGTTTTTCTTTTGACCAACGCGCAACCCTGACCTAGGAGGCATCGGTCTTCGTGAGCCCCGTCACGATGTGCTAACATCTCTTTAAGGCGCTCTTAAAACACAACGTGCCGCCGAAGCGGGCCCGGTCCTTACCTTTTGGTCTGTAACAGATTGCTCTTTATTTATTTATTTAAAGAACAGCCACATCTGATGTGATATATTAAACTTATGCTAGAATAATCTTAATAACTAAAGGACTAATGTACATGACAATTACGGCGTACAACGCATTGATTTATACAATATGTAAAGAAAACCCTGTCCGACCCATAAGGATAATAAAGGTTAGGTAAACACTTGACCAAATATAATATAAAATTTTACATAATCATCGTGTAACAATACTAATGAATTTTGAAATAATCCTTTTTTCCGGGGAATTAATTCCAATTTCCCCGAAATTTGGTAATTTTTAAAAAAGTGACAACACCGGTATTATTATAAGCGAATAGCGACGCGTCACGTCACAGGTGCCGCGTGCCCTGCCCCCTGCCGCCCGCGGAATGGGGTTGCTTACTGCAAATGTATTAAGTTACCTCTTTTTGTGAAATAATATTTATTTTTTTAGGGGGATTTTTTTCTTAAGTTTTGCCTGTCTTTGTGGGCATTATTAGAATCAGTTATCGATACCTAACAATACCTTAACGGATCGGACAGGGTTTTCTTTACATATTGTATATTTTGCTGCCTCGAAAAATATATTACGCCACACTAAGACTAATACAAACAAGGCAGACTATAGTGAATCAGACAGTGACAAATATTTAGAATAAAGTTAAGAACATAATTATAAAATACAAAAAATTAAATTAAAAATAATAATGTATAAAACAAACTATATTGAAGAAAAAAAAATTAAAACTAAGTTGGCAAGGATAGTGTGATTTTTTTTGAATACTGCTAGCTTGTTGCTGAATAAATCAAGGTCTGGTGTGTTTATTACAGCTTTATTGTATTCGTTACTCATTCGTATAACTGGGGATTGTAAACCGAGATTAGTTTTCACAAAACGTGTATCAAATACCTTTATATTTTTTTTAGCCCTAGGGGAAATTCTTGGAACTGATATAGAGAAACATTGTAAAAGGTTGAATTATCGCATTAAATAATTTATGAAGGATACCATTCCAAATTTTTTCATTCGCTCAATGTATGGCTTTCTGTGGGAGAAGCCTCTTGTTGTGAACGCAAGATGCCTCGTGAAAGCTCGCTGTATGCTTTCCACCCGTTGTGCGTGCACTGCATAATAAGGAGTCCATACACTGCCTGCATACTCAAGATGACTGCGCACTAAGGCATTGTAGAGGAACTCTTTGGTTCTCTGGTGTTTGAATCCTCGGGAATTGCGCTTCAAGAATCCTAGCATCTGGGCGGCCATTGTCACTACCTTATCAATGTGGGTTATAAATGTCATCTTGCTGACAACTATCACACCCAGATCTCGAATTTCATTCACTTGTTGCAGTGCTACGCCACATATTTGTTTGAACTGGCGACTTTTTTCTCGTGAATATCATGTAATGATATTTTACAGCATTCAGACTCATGCTGTTCACGTTACAGCAACGTAAAATATTATTTAAGTCGTTCTGAATTAGACTGGACTGCTTCAGTAATAGAGTTTACCACTTTATATAATTTAAGATCGTCAGCAAATATGGAAAATCTACAATGTTTTATGTATGCAGTTATGTCATTGATGAAGATAAGGAAGAGAAGCGGCCCCAGATGAGAACCCTGCGGAACACCTGAGTCTGATAATATACCTCGGATCCGGAGCCACCCACCACTACAGGTTGTGGTGTTTTTGGCAAGTATGATTTGAACCATTTCAACAGTACTCCATCAACACCAAACCATCTCAGTATTTCTAGGAGTGAGTTATGATTTACTTTATCAAAGGCGCTGCTGAAGTCGGTGTATATTCACCCTCACATGAAACCTCCGAAATAAAGAGCACGAAGTTTGTTGTTGTTGAACGCCCACGTCTGAAACCGTGCTGATAGTCTGAAATGTATGGATCCACCGTTTTGTAGATAATGGGACACAACATGGATTCAAAGAGCTTTGAGAAACATGAAAGTATTGATTTCGGGCGGTAATTAACTGCGCTGGCTGGGTCTCCGTTTTAACTTAAACTTTTATATATAGTAACAATACGAGCTCTCTTCCATTCTTCAGGAAATTTGCCTTCCGTTAAAGAACGGCATTAACGGAAGCGAAAGAGCAGAACTACACCTTCTAACAAATACTGGTGGAATAAAGTCAGGTCCCGCACCATTCATTGGATAAATCTTCCTAATTGCCTTGACAACATCTGACTCATCGAATCTTATGGTTGAAATGAAGTTCGAAGTCAAGTACTGTGTTTGATAGTCAGGTGATTGATAAGAATGAGAAGGTGAAGGTGTGGACTGCGTGGTAGCAATTGTTGCATATACGGAGGAAAAGTAGTTAGCAAATAGGTTCGCTATTTCAGGGCCAGTCTAAGCGATCTCATCTCCCAGCTTTATTCTTGCAAGGATAGATGATTTACTACCGCATTTTTAGGGATGCTTGTCTCTATTTTTGCTTTATACTTGGATACTAACATTCATCGTATAGTTTGTGATAACGGGAGCGGAGCAATTGGTATTCTAGTTTATCTCTGGGATTGTTAAATCTGTTATGTTTCTTACGAATTGTTTATTTTTGTGTTACTAGTCTAATTAAAGAATTACTAAACCACGAGGGGAATTTAGCTCTACAGCTAATGTTTTAGGCACTAACCTTTCAATAACAGATCCAAGAATATTGTAAAACTCCGCAACCATACTTTCCACGCCATCACAGTGAAGCATTCGCTCTTGCCATTGTACACTCTTTAGCTCACTAATGAGGGCTTTAAAGTCAGCTTTGTAGAAATTATATTTTTTTAGAGGCTTAAATCGCAAATATGTTAAACTGTTATATGGAATATTAAGTAATACATTAGGATGGTTTGAGTAGCATTTGCTAAGAACATTTAAAGGCTTTGTAACATAAGAGTCAGGTAAACTTGTAATAGTCAAATTGAATATTTTATTGTCACAGTTATTAATACCGTTTACCTGGTAGAGGTTATTTATGTTAAGAAAGTCGACAAGTAAGTGTCCAAGAGTGGTTTCGTAGTTAGATGGGCCCAAATAATAGCAGTCTACCGTGGCGTACCAAGTGACAAAGCCCAGGTTGAAGTCACCCAGAATGACCAGATCATCAGCTTGACTATTAACAAGTTCCACTTGGTCAAGAAACATTGCAAGCGCCTCCAACTTTACAGGCGGTGGCAAATACACAATGCATATTGCTAGTTTTTTATTTTCGTTCCTAGTGTTAGGTCTAAGATAACCCACAAATCTTCCACTCCACTTTCCTAATTAGTAACTCTGGCTGATGGTATGTCTCTGGAAACAGCCAACATTACTCCACCACCATCCTTCTTTTTGTTAAGTGTGCAATGTCGGTCTCTGTGGTATAGTGTGTATCGGTCATCTATCAGTTCATTGTCACAAATTTTAAGGTTAAGCCATGTTTCTGTGAATGCCATTACACTGTAACTCGTTGTTTGTGCACTTTTAAAGATGTGATCTCTAGATGTGCGCTCTTAGTGATAAGACCGCCCTTTGTAAAATCTTCATATTTATATTTTACTAGTTTTCCGCCCGCGGCTTCACCCGCGTGGAATTCGGTTATATCGCGCTTTTTAGATTTACCCCGGGAATATAATTTTTTTTATTAAAAGGTAGCTTATGTCCTTTCTCAGGGTCTAAAGATTATCTGTGCCGAATATCATCAAAATCGGCTGAGAGGTTTAAACGGGAAAGCCTAATAGACAGACAGACAGAAAGAAAGAGTTACTTTCGCATTATTCAAACAAACTCTTCAGCTTTATATATTATGGAGTATAGATTCAAATGTTAGTTAATTTTATTTCAAGTAAAGCTTTACTGTAGTGCATTTTAAGTTCATTTCAGAGTGACCTAGTACTACAGAAAAGGTTATAAAAATGTCTATAGATAAAGCGTAAACTGATCTTTATCGTGCAAGTAATAAAAGCATTCTTTCCATAAGTTATATTTGTTTATATGTTTGTAAACTAAATCATCATCGTTAACAACCTTTTTATCGTCCCACTGCTGGGCGTAGGTCTCCTCTCATACAGAGAAGGATTGAGCGTAATCACCACGCTTACTCAATGCGGTTAGCGATTTCAGACTTTAAGTCCAGGTTTCCTCAAGATGTTTTCCATCACATTGTAATCAATCACTAGTATCCAAGACATACTTAGAAAGTACATATAACTTAGAAAAGTTACATTAGTACCTGCCTGACTCGGAATTGAACCCGCACCCTCATACTTGAGATGCTGGTGTTTTAACCACTAGGCCACCACGACTTATTCGTACTTTCTTCTTCCATTTTTTCGAGTACGTTCCTGCCGAAACCCTCAGAACTTGACAACCAATTTTAGAGCACGAGAACCCACACACATTTAAGTTACCGGTGCCAAACTAAATTGCGTATATACAACGTGTAACATAAAGGGTATATACATACCAAGGGCATTGCGTCTTTAGATGATATCAACCGATATCGGAAGGGTTTCAACTCAAAATAAAATAGGTACTTACTCAAAAATGTTATACCAAAATTTCGGTTTCGTATGTTTATTAAAATCAAATCATAACGAACGTGGCACCACACTACATACATAACTACTCGTTACACGTCACGTTACTTGCCAAAATCCGATAAATATCTTCAATATCTCTGTGCGCCTAGTATGGTAGTAGCCTATCACAGGCGGTGTTTTTCCTTATAACTTCCAAAATTAAATAAATAGGATTAATAAACCCTTCCAATATCGTTTGATATTATGTAAAGATGTCATGCCCTTGTTATGTATATACTTACCCTTTATGTTACACGTTGTATATCGACGCTTGAAAGGCAATCATATCTAAGCGACAAAAATTCCTAAATTGAGTTATATACACCATTCGTACCGCCAGATTTTTTCAATCTCAATTTACGAATTTTAGTCGCTTAGATATGATTGCCTTTCAAGCGTCGATATGTATTAGGTGTGTGGATAAGTAAGTACATTCCGTTTTACTCAATGTTAGTGCCATCCGTCGTATGGCTGTTGCAACTTGAAATTGGTTGAACGTTAGATAGAATTATGAGACACGGTGCTAAATCTTGAGAAATGTAGATTAGGTTTCAAATTAGGTCATGTTGTGTGGAAACTACAAGCGTGGTGATTACGCTTAAATCTTCTTCTTCACCAGCCATTCAAGTATGAGTTTACGGGTTCGATTCCAGGTCAGCCAAGTACGAATGTAACTTTTCTAAGTTATATGTACTTTCTAAGTATATCTTGGACACCAATAACTGATCACAAGGTCAAGAAAAACATCTTGAGGAAACCTGGACTTTAAGTCTGAAGTAGCCAACCCGCATTGAGCAAGCGTGGTGATTACGCTCAATCCTTCTCTGTATGAGAGGAGACCTGTGGGGTGATCGCGCTAAATAAAACGGTAGAAGTTCAACTCTTGTTCGTATCTAATCCAGTTAAAGTTATGGTTTAGTTTCGATCACATTTCGTATCGCACTAAAGTTTTAACTTCGGTTGAAGTAAAATCAATGTAGGTATGAGTGATACATTTCGTCAGATATAATAATTAAAACTAAAAAAATTATAAGTAAATCTAATCGTTTAGACGTAAGTTTGACATGGCATAGAAAAGTTAGCTTTGTTTAACTTTTTCATTTGACAGCGGTTACGTTCCCAGTATGGTTAAACCATTTGTCAAAAGGTTAGCGCGATACGAAACATAACAAAAGTTATGGTTTGGTTGCGATCCAATTCTGTTTTGGTTGAATTATATTAGCGCCATTGCCCTCCTGTGCGCAGCAGTGGGACGATACCTTTGTATCGTCGTCTTTGTGTCGTCGTGATGATGATGTGGAAACTTGCTGTTGATTCTGTACCCATCATACCCTGAAAATTATATTCTCGCCAAGCTTCATAAAGAATAGAGGTAAACAAATCAAATTAGGCGTAGAGTAGCCAGCCTTTTGGTCTTCTATACTCTATAGGATACATTCTAGCGAGGGTGCAAGGGAATTGCGTGATTTAATTCCCCCATCTCCGTTCAACCATCGAACGACCCGTCGTACGGCGACTTTCCACCCTTACGTTTTTGACACCACTACGACCCGGAAGAAGCGTTTCGCTTTGTCTTTTAAACCGTGTACATCGAAGGACTGGAACAATTTGCCGGCGGCGGTGTTTCCGTCACACTACAATTTGAGTGTCTTTAAGACGCTGTGAATAGCCAACTTTAAGGTATTTGAGGGGGTGAAGCAGACGAAGTGGGACACGACTAGCTCCGCCCACTGCGGGGCGCGGGGCGCTCCGCGCGAGTACATCGATGCGTGAGGCGTCGTGCATCGAGAAATACGCACGTTCTATTAAATCTATACCAACCATTCTCTATTCCATCTACATTTAGAAGCGTAATTTCACAACCCAACCGCGAAGCATGGTTGGCTCTGTTCGTCACAGTCCCGGTTCGCATTAGACGAGCGAGCACCAGGTTCGAATCCCACATCCGTTTACTTTACCTTGCGATTTTCGAAAATGTATATTTTATACATATTTTCATTTTTTATTATTACTTTTGTTTTCTTTTTTATTTTTATAATGCGCTTTGTCCGTTCTGCTTAAATTTTTTGTGTTATGTCCTTTTTTCATGAAACTGTTAGAAATATATCATTTCTAGAAATTACTATTTATAAACAGCTGTTTAGAGTAACTGTTAAAAAAAAAAAATACATTTTCGGATATTTAAAAAAATAAAAGATTTTTTCTTCAAAACTGCAACTCTTATCGAAGTCGGGTTTCTACGAGTGCTTAGAATGATGATACAACACAAAAAGATTGAAATAGATGGAGGCACTTGGAGGAGGCCTATACTGAAAGGGGCCATGAATAATGCAACAAAATGAAATCAAAATTTACTGTTTTGAACTATTATCAAATTAACTGTTATTTTTATTGTTTTTCTTTTCTATTCCATCTACATTTAGAAGCGTAATTTCATAACCCAACCGCGAAGCATGGTTGGCTCTATTCGTCACAGTCCTGGTTCGCATTAGACATCCGTGGCGAGCACCAGGTTCGAATCCCACATCCGTTTACTTTACCTTGCGATTTTCGAAAATATATATTTTATACATATTTTCATTTTTTATTATTACTTTTCTTTTCTTTTTTATTTTTATAATGCGCTTTGTCCGTTCTGCTTAATTTTTTTGTGTTATGTCCATTTTTCATGAAACTGTTAGAAATATATCATTTCTAGAAATTACTATTTATAAACAGCTGTTTAGAGTAACTGTTAAAAAAAATACATTTTCGGATATTTAAAAAAATAAAAGATTTTTTCTTCAAAACTGCAACTCTTATCGAAGTCGGGTTTGTACGAGTGCTTAGAATGATGACACAACACAAAAAGATTGAAATAGATGGAGGCACTTGGAGGAGGCCTATACTGAAAGGGGCCATGAATAATGCAACAAAATGAAATCTAAATTTACTGTTTTGAACTATTATCAAATTAACTGTTATTTTTATTGTTTTTCTTTTCTATTCCATCTACATTTAGAAGCGTAATTTCATAACCCAACCGCGAAGCATGGTTGGCTCTGTTCGTCACAGTCCCGGTTCGCATTAGACATCCGTGGCGAGCACCAGGTTCGAATCCCACATCCGTTTACTTTACCTGGTGATTTTCGAAAATGTAAATATTTTTGCATATTTTCATTTTTTATTATTACTTTTGTTTTCTTTTTTATTTTTATAATGCGCTTTGTCCGTTCTGCTTAATTTTTTTGTGTTATGTCCTTTTTTCATGAAACTGTTAGAAATATATCATTTCTAGAAATTACTATTTATAAACAGCTGTTTAGAGTAACTGTTAAAAAAAAATGCCTTTTCGGATATTTAAAAAAATAAAAGATTTTTTCTTCAAAACTGCAACTCTTATCGAAGTCGGGTTTGTACGAGTGCTTAGAATGATGACACAACACAAAAAGATTGAAATAGGTGGAGGCACTTGGAGGAGGCCTATACTGAAAGGGGCCATGAATAATGCAACAAAATGAAATCTAAATTTACTGTTTTGAACTATTATCAAATTAACTGTTATTTTATTGTTTTTCTTTTGTTAAATTATATTATGAACTAAGAAATTCATGGTTAAATAAAGGCTTATTATTATTATTTATTATTAATTTCTAGAAATTTGTAGATAGAAAATTATAACGAATTGATTTTAAATATTAGTTTGCATTATAATTGTTACAAAAAGAATATATTTAAAAAGATGGAACAATTACTACAAAAAATACAGAAAATCGGCTAAATTAATAATAATTAAAAAAAAAAATAATTGCAAATAAGAAATCCAACAAAAAGCATACAACGTAAAGCTGGGGTTTGAACCCGAACACATACAGGTGAAGAAAAATTTGCCGCGAAAAAGTAAAAAGAAAGAATAATTACAGAAAAAAATCAAATAAAATATCGGCAAAAATACAACAGTAAATGAAAAAGCATTTATTTCAATTAAAATCTACAAAAGGCATATAATGTAAACCTGGGGTTTGAACCCGGGCAAAAACGAAATATGATTATTCATCAACAAACAGACACGTAAATATAATTATTTTCTGTGCGGGGTAAAGCAAAAACTGACATAGGTCCGTCAAGCAGCTCGCCTCAGCGGTCACTGTCGCTAAGCATAGAAGTGAAAGAGAAGGCAATGGACGCCGCGATGGAGCGACGTTTCGTTCACGTTATTTATCATTAAATACATTATTTATTTTAGAATATCTTAGTTAAATCGATAAACAAAAACAATGGTTTCATTTACTATTATATTTTACATCGCTCTTCTCAATTTTATCAAGATTTGATGATTAATAATACAGTTATAACTGTTATAAATTCAATTTTAGGGGTTACTTTAGGATTTTTTTCTATCGAGAAAATTAATTCAAAACGTGTTTTGAAAACAATGGTTTCCTGCTACATATAATCAAGATTAACATATAAATTTTTGACTGCTCTGAAATGTATACATTTGGCTAAAAACTGTTTTTTGAAGCCTATTTTTACTGAGCACAGCGCCCTAAGGTGAATAGGCTCTTAATAAACTAGCGCGCTTTACCATCAACGATCGTATCACTGCTTACCATCAGGCGGGATTGTGGTCAAGCGCTAGTTTAATATATATTAAAAAAAATTAGGGTTATCACAACTCGCATCTTACAAATCTCCTGTTATTTACATGATTATTGACTTTTACATGCTAACTATTATTTATTAACAGTTCCCATTGCAGCATATTTCAATAGAATCACTTAAATAACAAGCATAATACCTAATTTGGTATTTCGAAAAAACATTACAAAGTCGACATTGATTTTACGTGATAGCCCTACAAAAAAAAGAAAGATGGATGAAATCCAGGTATTAAACACATTTTGAAAGAAATAGAGAAACTATGTTTATTTAAGGTACCTAAACATGACGTAAAAGTGTACAAAAACAATGGAGTGATAATAGTTGACATGCGTCACATCCACGCAAAACGGCTATCTCTCAGCATTATGCTACGACTCTATGTAAAGCAAGAGTCCACCGCTGGTGGCTTTTCAACCAATGAATAAAGTTGAGGCATTTGTCAATACGATTTTGCGTATTTTAATTACTTTCAAATTTAACTGCATAACACATGCATTGTAATACTTTCAAGTATGGAGTAAGTATAATACATATGTATCAAAAAATTTAACCTATTAGGAAATTAGCGTTCTATGCAAATCATAAATATGTAAACAAATAAACTGTTTACATTAGTAGGGAACAACGAGCAGTTTACGCTTAAAATACAGATGTTAACAACTTTTTACCATAGACGATTTTCATAAAAGTAATAATTCTACTTTTTACCATAGACGATTTTCATAAAAGTAATAATTAAGTAGAATTATTACTTTTATGAAAATCGTCTATGGTAAAAAGTTGTTAATATCTGTATTTAAGCGTAAACTGCTCGTTGTCTAGCAATGGTTTGTTTACCTCTAATAAATAAATACATACGGACAAATCACACAGATTGAGCTAGCCCCAAAGTAAGTTCGAGACTTGTGTTATGGGATACTAACTCAACGATACTATATTTAGAATAGATAATATATAGATAAACATCCAGGACCCAGGCCAATCAGGAAAAGATCGTTTTCCATCATGATCTGGCCGGGGATCGAACCCGGGGCCTCCACGTCGCAGGCAGGCATGTTGACCGCTGCGTGACGGAGGATGATAGACCTTTATTCTTTATCGAATTTGGCCGACATAATATAGGTAAAGTTAGCGAATGGACACAAGACATAATACACCATTAAATCATTTTTTAACAGCCTTGCTCGTAAAGCTGATGTAATCCCACCGGTTTTAAATATGTAAAGCGGGCCATAACAAACGCGTGTGTTATCAAAGCAAATAGTTAAGTTATAGTCCATACAAATTCCATAACAGCATTATTTGTCATTTCAAATAATTATGGAACTGATCGCCGCCGCGTGGCTCTAGCCAGTGAGCAGCGCGCTGTTCCATATTTGAAATGGCAAATAATAATACTAATGGCGGGAAAGCAACAGTGAGCATTCACAGATTGAGTTTATTTAAAATAACTGATGTCCTATTTGAAATAAACAAATTTGTATTTGTTTGTATTTAAATGAGTATTTGTAAAAAAAAAAAACAGTTTATTCGGTAATTTAAAACTTGACTGCATGCTCTAGCATCTTTGCCAACATTTTCACGCAGCTACGGCAGAAAATAAACCTCGCGCCATTTTTCTCAAATTTTCTTTTCTTTGTACTTGTATTCTGAATATCTTTTTTTCTGTTTCCTCGCAAGTGTGTTAAAAATCATTTAACAGGTTAAGCATGAGAGCTGTTATCTCTTTTACTGAGGGTAGATGGCGCTGCCGTCACGTAAACATCGGCTCCCTAAATAAAATTATTTAAAAATTGATTTATCGAATGTATAGTGTTGAAAGTTGTGTTAATGTGACAATATAACTTGGAATTAACTACCCTATCGTTATCTGGACGCAAATTTATCCAGAAAGTGAAAAGAATAAAGGAAAAAAAAGACTAAATTTGATGTCTATCAAGTGACTTCTAAATAAGACTTTGGTGCAACAATCCCTACAAAGCAAAGTAATTAACATAATATTTAAATGTAAAAAGAACTTGAACTATCTAAAACATTAAAAACATTGTGTTAAAAATGTGTACAAAAATTAATGTGACAGTGTGAACATTTTTGCAGCATGAGTCACATAACGGCTATTTAATGTTTTAAAAACACTATAAGCTTAAACAGATGAACAATTTCACATTTGGTATTAATGTCTAGTTGGTCTATTAGAGACGGAACCGACTCAAGAAGTTGCGAGTACGAAGTGCCGCAGGGTCGATCCCACGATCTATTGTTCTTTTTGGAACTTCTTTTTTTTTTTCTCTTTCTTTTATTTGTTTTTGGTATTTACAAGTAGTTCCAAGAATATATAATTGTATTATTGTACCAAAAACAATTCAATTCAAAAGAATTATTCTGGAATTCGTGCATCGTGATAAACTTGATAACTGAGTTGAAGTTTGTAACTGAAATTAAAATGAATTTCTTGGATAACATCACATTTCGGCGGAATCGCACACGATCTGAACCTAATGATGATGAAAGCGACATCATATTATCTCAGACTTTAAACTGTACAACGAGTAGTCTACCTGAAATATCCGAAGACGAAGATACTCCACAATTAAAAATATTAAAAGATGAGATTGCCAGCCTTACATCTCAGTTAGCTAGTGCGCATGAAGAAATAGAAAAATTATCACTCGAGAACTGCAATTTAAAGAAATTAAATGGAGAATATAACAAAAGAAGCGACATGTATAAAAAAATTGTAAACAGTCCAGGAAAAATTAAATCGAAGACAACATTACTGACACCTAAAAGAAATACGAAGACAAAACAAACACAGACTACTCCGGTCATTGTAAAAAGTTGCTCATCACCTACTAACACAAAAACAGCTAAAAGCACCAGCAGAAACGTAAGCTCAAGTAAGCCAACACAAAACACACGAACCGAAACAACTCCAAAAAAGCATTCCGTGAAACGCAGAATATGCCTGATAAGTAGCGAAACAACTAATCGATTATATACAATTGCCGAAAGAACTAATCTGCGTGATTTTGAAATCTGTCACTACCGGAAACCCACGTGCGGATTGCGTCCCATTCTTCACAAAATTGAAGGAAAAGTTCAAGATTTTACGCACTCGGACTATTGTGTTATTTACATAGGAGAGGAAGATTTTCGCAAAACACACAACTATTTGGAGTTAGTCATGTTTATTAGTTAGAAAAGTTAATGGAATTGAACCATACTAATTTTGCAATTTGTTTACCTACGTTTAAGTATATGACAGATGCTAATATTATGTATAACAGTCGTGTAGAAATGTTCAATAACTTACTTTACTTGGATATAAACACATATAACTATGCATATTTACTTGACTCAAATCTGAATTTATCTTATGACCATGATAGCTACAGCAAACGCTTTGGAACATTAAACAAAATTGGTTTAAAGATAGTCGTATCGGATTTACAAGACCTGATTCTTAGCCTATGCAGCCTGAATGCTACGCACTCAGGGGTCAACTGCCACCCTCAAACTAGTCATAGCCAACATGATTTTCCTAATAACTCACAACAGACAAAGTTTTTTCGTTAATTATCTTATCTCTGTGACAATTGATGATATAATACAAATAATTTACAATCTTAAAAATACTAATACTGTAGGATATGATGGAGTCTCCACAAAAGTATTAAAGTTTACCAAAGAATTAGTGGCAGCTCCATTAGTTCATATTATTAACTTATGCATAGCTGATGGCATCTTTCCAAACAAACTCAAAAAAGTAATAATAAAACCTCTGTATAAAAAAGATGACAAAACAAATCTAAAAAACTATAGACCTATAGCAAAAATTCCAATTATCTCAAAAATTTTCGAGAAAGTAATCTATAACTCTTTATATGCCTATTTCGAAAAGTATAAATTATTTTGCACTGAACAAAAGGGTTTTCGTAAGAACACTACGATTAATATGGCACTTTTTGACTTGCTTGCTAACATCATGCCGTCAGTAGACATGAGAAATCCAGTCTGTGCAATTTATACTGACATGACTAAAGCTTTTGACTACGTAGATCATAAGATTTTGTTGTGCAAATTAAATAGTTATGGTGTAAGAGGAAACATCTTAAAGTTAATAGAATCTTATCTGAGCAATAGGCTACAACATACGGAAATTTCTAGGATATGTCCTAAAACTAAATTAGAAACCTTTTATGTATCAAAACAAAGAAATGTAAAGTATGGCGTCCCACAAGGTAGTGTACTGGGTCCTTTACTTTTTTTAATATACATTAACGATCTCCCGAAAGCAACGACTAACAAAATGGTTCTATTTGCAGATGACAGTACAGCAATAATAAAATGTACAAATCCAAGTAACTATAGGAATGACATTAATACTTGCTTAAGTGACATTATAAATTGGCTAGATAATAATAATTTGGTTATAAACCTGCGCAAAACAAAAGTGATGCATTTTTATAGGCAAGGAAACCCTAACGTTAGCATTTCTTATAAAGGCTCTGATATTGAGGAAGCTAATATGGCTAAGTTCTTAGGTATCACTATAGATAGCCAACTCACCTGGAAGCCGTATGTTGAAGAACTGTGTAAGAAACTCAGCAAATCCGCATATGCTCTTTTTCAACTTTCAAAGTACGTTAACAGTCAGGCACTTTTAACTGCATACCATGGATTGGTTGCGTCTGTCTTCCGTTATGGCATTATTTTCTGGGGACAGTCTACTGATGTGGGACTGGTGTTTAGGTTGCAGAAGCGATGCATCAGGTCAATGTGTGGCCTTAAGACGACAGATAGCTGTGTTACCTATTTTAAGTCATTAAAAATTTTAACTATGCCTTGTTTATATATATTAGAAACGGCATTATTTGTGAAGTGTAACCCACATTTGTTTAAAAAAATATCAGAGGTCAAAAGAAATCCAATACGGACTCAATACGTTGATCAACTGTGCCAAGTGAAATGTAAAACCGCACTAATACGAAAAAGTTTTTTTGGTGTTGCCCCACGAATATATAATAGGGTTCCAAATGTTATAAAAAATTTGACAATAGTAAAATTTAAAAAAGCGCTAAATGACATTTTAATTATGAAGACTTATTATACAATTGACGATTTTCTTAATGATGATTCACTTGTTTGATTGACGTACTGTTTCCACTTTCTGACATAGTTATTGTAACCCTGTTTTTGATTTATTTATTTTTTTTTATTTTTTGTTTTTGTTATTTCTCTCTTAAATTTTGAATTATGAACATTTGCATGCCCATGTGACGGTAAAATATGGAGAACTATTTGAAAAAAATCACATGTGTGCTATACCCATGTTTGCAAAGAAATAAATACTTTACTTTACTGATACCTACACAAAAATAACAGAATTAAATTGCAGTTGCAATTGCACATTGGGGGCTGTCCATTAATCATGTGGTTTTTTCTTGTGACAATTTTAACCCCCCTCCCCCTTGGTGATACATGGTGAGGTTCAAGACTACCCCATATCAAAGAATCTTAATTGTGTTTCAACTTTTGTTTTTGAACAGAAGTACAATGCACACGGCTGACATGTCCTTTCCAAAAGTATCCAATTCATCTGTAGGCTAAGACAATACAGGTCCATAGATCAATTTGCCGAAGCCTTCATACGTTGGAGTAATTTCAAGAGACTGACGCAGTAGAAATGGAGCAGACATCTTGCCATCATACGCATATACATCATCACATTTCGGTTCATTATCATTTGCCGAAAAAATAAATACAAGTGATTATGTTACTACACCCCCCGTCTCTCCTGGTGATATTTAGTGTTTTTTTTTATGGACGCCCCGTCCATAAATATCCTCGCATGATTTGTTAGGTATCGATAACTGATTCTGCTAATGCCTGCAAAACCTGGCTAAACTTAAAAAAAATACCCCCTAAAAATAAATAACTTAAATAAAATAAATAGGTAATTTCATGGCAACACAGGCACAGGTCATGACCGCAGTTGACCTCATGCTTGTAGGTATAGGTAGCTTGTCCACGTTTATCGACTCTCGAAAGAAACAATGATACTTAGGCAGCTCGAGAAAAGAACTTTTTTTTAAGTAGGAAGGTCGTCTGACTCTCCGAATGTATCATTTCATTGGATGAGCACAATGGCTGTGGCGGAGATGTTCCATACTTCGACGCACGAGATTAGCAGGGACATGCACACAAATAAAAATCAAGTGGTGTCAAATCCGGGCTGGCCACAGTTGGCCCCTACCAATCCACTGCTCGCCGATCTGATAATGGACAATAATGATAATGTACTCACGTACAGGTCGGCAAAAATATCGTGAGGCACCGTCATGCTGGAACCCTCGTGCATTGACCGATAAGTACCCACTTCCAAATCGTCTAACACCTGATCACAACACAGCTAATTGCAGTTACTGCCTCCATCAGCATGTTACATTTATTACTCTACGTTAGAAAACGACATGATCACACAATACACGAATAGTGTACACCAGCAATGTTTACGCGCAACTAATAATTTAAAGTAATAATTATTTTTATTTTATAAAGATAGGTACCTACGCTGGGCTAGGCTGGCCTGGCGGCATGCTTTGGTAGAGATGTGTAAGTAATCAAAATATTGTTTTTTTTTATCGATTGATACTCGTCTATTTTTGGTATCGATTTAGTATTGTAGTTTCTCATTCTTATTCTCGATTCAACATCGCATGGAATTGTTTAGAACTTTTACAAAACTTAAATTAGCGAGGTACACTGCTGTAAATGAAAATCACGCCAAAGTTTTATTTCAGTTTCTGTCTCAATATCGATGATATTGACCGATAAAATATTTGTAAAACTTTACTAAAATTGTGTTTCATAAGTCTTTCTCGTTTCTGTTTACTAATACTTGTGTTATAATAATGTTATTAGTAATTAATCAATAAACAAACAAAAGTACTTTTACCATTGCGTAATCTGTGTTTTTACAACAAATCCTTCAACCATATACAAGTTTCGATTAATAGCGATAAAAAAACGTTATTACGCAAAAAATAGTACATCCCTACTTTCACCTACTTTTTCCTTTGAGGACACCGACAAACTCGCCGCGCGCCGGCATCACAAACGCGGCCGCCAAATATTGAACATAAATTTATACATTTAATATCCAACAATAAATCAAACGATGATACCGCTGAAAATGGTTGTCACATTTTAAAAATTTACCTAATTTTGGGGAAGTTCGCGGGAAACAAAGATAATTTCAAAATTCACTAGTATTGTTACTATGATGATTATGTAAAATTTCATATTTTATTTGGCCATGTGTTTACCTAACCTTTATTATCCTTACGGGTCAGACAGGGTTTTCTTTACATATTGTATGTTTGTAACCGTACCCACGATACAGGAGAAATTCCTAGAGTAAGGCCACGTTTCTTAAAAAAACATTGCTGAAAAAAAAAGAAAAAAATACAAAGTTATATTAAGTTTAATTTCTGAACCAGGGGATTCGGACTATTTTACGTCAATTGAATTGACAGAATTTGACAGGACTTTATTGAACTAAACTATTAACCACTCATCATCATCTCAGCGTTAACCCTAGTCGCATCCGAAGCTTTTTCAGCTTTAGTGCCTGGGGTCGGCTTTACCACTCTAACTGCTGATTTTGGCTAAGCTTCTATATTTTCGGTGAAGCTACTGGCCGTCTGACCTCCACAACCCGAAGGCGATATCGAAGCATTGCAGTTAGACCAATTGTTGGATTTTTGAGGGCTCCAACAACCCGTAACAACTGCCATTAGATGTTCGTACGGCAACCGGGACCAACGGCTTAACGTGCTTTCTGAGGCACAACCAGACCAGTGCAAATATTCATATTCATGCATACAAATATTTGCACTGCGCGGGGATCGAACCCGGGCCTCCTTGCGCAGCGGCCGCTTTCGCTACCGCTATGCAGATGGCAGTCGCTTTACGGAAAATATCGAAGTTTAGCTAAAATCAGCAGTTAGACTGGTAAAGCGGACCCCAGACTTCAAAGCTGAAAAGCTACGGATGTGACTGGGATTAACGCTGAGATGATGATGATGATAATCCCAATTAAAAATAATATAGACCGGAATCTACAAAAGCTGTTGAACAAATAATTGTAGCATCACGACTTGAACAAAAGGGGGTATTCTATTAAGGGCAAGGACGCAAACTTGATGACGGAGATGAAGGCAAACAAAAGATTGAATTGTGTGACGAGCTCAAACAAATGGCGATTCGTTGCAAACGATGTTGGGTAATCTTTTGTGTTGGGAATCTAGTTCTACTTTGATTAAGTAGAATTTAACATCACACTTGTAAGTTGTCCTCGAAGTGGTAGCCAGCGGTGCATCTACAAGGTCCAATTATAATATTAGAGAAAGCCTAGAGCACAGGCGTAGAGTGGCTAGCCTTTCGGTGTTCTATAGGATGCATTTGCATGGGGAGTGTGCGAGGGAATTGCATAATTTAATTCCCCCATCTCCGTTCCACCATTGGACGACCCGTCGTACGGCTGGTTTCCACCCTTACGTTGTTAACACCACTACGATCTGGACGAAGCGTTTCGCCTCCTCCTTTATACCGCGTATATCGAGGGACAGGAACAACTGGCCGGCGGCGATGTTTCCCTCGGACTACAATTTGAGTGTCTTCAAGGCTAGAGTGGCTCTTAATAAAATCATCATCATCAACGATTGCGTCACTGCTTACTATCAGGCGGGATTGCTGTCAAGCGCTAGTTTATAATTTTATAAAGACAGTTTGCGCGTGATTAGAAACTTGGCGGCTAAAAATACGTCGATTTAATTTGTTATGGCTAAACTTATACAATGTTGCTATAAGTACATTTATGGGTGCGTTTACAAACATTTGAATTTTAACATGTTTTTTTTTAACATGAATTTTATTTACATCAGGTTTAAACCGCCTAAACGGTTATTGAATTATAAATCTATACTAATATATTATAAAGCTGAAGAGTTTGTTTGTTTGTTTGTTTGTGCACGCTAATCTCAGGAACTACTGGTCCAATTTAAAAAATTATTTTTGCGTTGGATAGCCTATTCATCCAGGAAGGCTTTAGGCTATATAACATCCCGCTATGACCCATAAGAGCAGAACAGTAACAAATATTGTTACGAAAATAGGAGCTAACGCAGACGTACATATTGCTTCCATTATTTTAACAGGCGCTTATTTTATATCAACTGAGCTCTTTTTGATTTTTTTCGGAACGGGACGAACAGCGCACTCAGTTACCATTGACTTTAGCTCATGAGGAAATGCAATATTAGTAAAAGCAGTGAGCGCGGAAGAATGTTAGAGCAGTGTAAGTTGTTAGTTTGGGATGAATCTATACTCTATCCATACTAATATTATAAATGCGAAAGTATCTCTGTCTGTCTGTCTGTCCGGCTTTAACGCCTAAACTACTCAACCGATTGTAATGAATTTTGGTACACAGATAGTCTAGAGCCTGAGAAAGAACATAGGCTACCTTTTATCTCGGAAAAAATTGATATTCCCGAGGGAAATCCAAAAAGCGCGGTATAACCGAACTCCACGCGGGCAAAGCCGCGAGCGGAAAGCTAGTAATAATATATACGGCCAAATCACACAGATTGAGCTAGCCCCAAAGTAAGTTCGAGACTTGTGTTATGGGATCCTAACTCAACGATACTATATTTATAATAGATATGTATTATACAATATGTAAAGAAAACCCTGTCCGACCCATAAGGATAATAAAGGTTAGGTAAACACTTGACCAAATATAATATAAAATTTTACATAATCATCATAGTAACAATACTAATGAATTTTGAAATAATCCTTTTTTCCAGGGAATTAACATGAGATGATGATGACAGCACAGTTGTGGAGAGATATCTGCCGGAAGCTCGGGCTAGTAAGGAAGCAATCTGGTCCGAAAGAGAGGCTATGGTAGAGCGTTCGAGTGCTGCACTACAGGCAGTCTCCGAATGGGGCAAAGCCAATCTTGTAGCATTCAATGCCGCCAAAACACAGGCGTGTCTTTTCACCGCCAAAAGGAGCCCGTCCACCTTGGCTCCTACTTTTCAGAATGTATCCTTGGAGTGCACCAACCGCCTTCAGCTTTTGGGAGTAGAGATTTCCTCGAACCTTAACTTTGGGCGGTTCATTGAATCCAAGGCCAGGGTGGCTGCTAGAAAACTTGGCGTTATCGCAAAGGTCCGGCGGTACTTCACACCGGGGCAGCTTCTAATGTTGTACAAAGCACAGGTCCGCTCGTGTGTGGAGTACTGCAGCCACATTTGGGCTGGTGCTGCGAAATGTCACCTGGATACTTTGGGTTCAGTGGAGAGGAGTGCGAAGAGGCTGATTGGCGACCCAGACTTAACTCGAAACGGTCTCCAAAGCCTGGAGCACAGGCGTAGAGTAGCCAGCCTTTCGGTCTTCTATAGGTTGCATTCTGGTGAGTGTGCAAGGGAATTGCATGACTTAATTCCCCCATCACCGTTCCGCCATCGGACGACCCGTCGTACGGCGAGTTTCCACCCTTACGTTGTTGATACCACTGCGACCCGGACGAAGCGTTTCGCTTCCTCTTTTATACCGCGTACATCGAGGGACTGGAACAATTTGCCAGCGACGGTGTTTCCGTCACATTACAATTTGAGTGTCTTCAAGGCTAGAGTGAATAGGTTCTTAATAAACTAGCGCGCTTTACCATCAATGAACGCATCACTGCTTACCATCAGGCGGGATTGCGGTCAAGCGCTTGTTTATAACTTATAAAAAAAATAATTCCAATTTCCCGAAATTTGGTAATTTTTAAAAAAGTGACAACACCGGTATTATTATAAGCGAATAGCGACGCAATTACGTCACAGGTGCCGCGTGCCCTGCCCCCCGCCGCCCGCGGAATGGGGTTGCTTACCGCACATTTATTAAGTTACCTCTTTTTGCGAAATAACATTTATTTTTTTAGGGGGATTTTTTTTTAAAGTTTTGCCTGTCTTTGTGGGCATTAGTAGAATCAGTTATCGATACCTAACAATGCCTTCACGGATCGGACAGGGTTTTCTTTACATATTGTATAGATAAACATCCAAGACCCAGGCCAATCAGGAAAAGATCGTTTTCCATCATGACCTGGCCGGGGATCGAACCCGGGGCCTCCACGTTGCAGGCAGGCGTGTTGACGACACGGAGGGCGACAAACACATTTAAACTCACATACAGAAATGCATACCTGGAACAATTACCTGTATGCCATACCTCATCATCATCATCATCATCAACCTTTTTATCGTCCCACTGCTGGGCACAGGTCTGCTTTCATACACAGAAGGATTGAGCGTAATCACCACGCTTGCTCAATGCGGGTTGGCGATTGGTTATACCTACCTACTATGATTAATTATTAGCAAGCTCCCCAGGTTGGCTGCTCAACCCATTAACAGGTCGTAAAGAAAATACGAGGTCGATTTTAAATAAAATAATGGATGTATCATAGAACTAATTCCAATATGAATAAGGTTTATTTTCGTTTAGCCAAGGATGAACTTATTTATCCTTACCTATTGTTCATTAAAATAAATCTTCCAATGAAATGTGCTCTTGATGAGCCGATGACACCACGCTTTGGTTAAACTGGCGTTAACTTTGATCTTTATGTAAAGCAGTATAATCATGCCAATGGCTTAAATAAGTATTTAACTGTCCCATAAGATTTTACTTTACATTTCTTTGAAGAAAAATAGAAAAACAATGAATTATAGACACGATTATGATAATTTTTTGAAGAAATTAATATACATACCTACAATTTTTTTATATTTTTTCTTTATGCTAAACCTGAATATAGTTTGGTATCAGCGTATATTGTTCCCACTGTTGGGAAACAGTGATTTTATATTAAATGAAATGAAATCGTTTATTAAGCAAGTAGGATCACTGATCACTTTTACACGTCATGTTTATTTTTTATTTTATTTTTTTTAACTAGATGAAGCCGGCATTTCTTAACTGACTACCTCTGAGAAGAAATAGCCGAAACAAACTCAGGGATCATCGTCTTTTTTCAAGTCCAGACATTAAAAATGAAAATGTTTACAATAATTTACCTTATAATTACGCATATTGCTTAATAACAATTAACAATGCTTAAGGCGGCTCCAGAGGAAAAACACACCGCAAGCCGTTTTTATGTAGTTTTCCGGAGCTATCTACTCTTTATCCAAAAGAAATATCAACTTATTAAAAATACGTAAATTTTCTCCATAATCTTGGCTCCAAAATTGTAGATTTTTTTTTATTTTACTAAGTATAATGTTTAAATAATTCCTTCACAACGAAACCACTGACAAGAGAAATAATTATCTTAAACGTGCATCTCCTCGGAAAGTAAGCATTATTTAGATTGCGTTCTTACACTAATGGATAGGTAATTTCATGACGAACATTATTGTGGAAATATTTTTTTAAAACGACCAAAATCAAAATTTTGTTCAACAATCTGAGCGCATTCGACATCATTTCTGTTGCCCGGGCTATTGAGATTCAGTATGCCATAAGCTCTCGAAGGGGGAACCCGTGTCGTTCGTCATCGCGCGCTCCGCTAGCATAAGCGGGCGGCGCGTGAGCGAGAAAGCATCTGCTTGCTCGCTCACGCACCGCATGTCGCATAGAGTATTTATAATACTATCTTAGAGTATCTCTGTTATTGATGTTTATTTTGGTGTTCGTTTTTTTAACCGATTTCAAAAAGGAGGAGGTTGCTCAATTATATGTTTTTTATGTTAAATTTTTAACCGACTTCAAAAAGGAGGAAGTTACTTAATTCGACCGTATATGTTTTTTTTTATGTTTGTTCACGCATAACTTCGTCATTTATAAACCGATTTTGATAATTCTTTTTCTGTTGGAAGGAAGACGTTCCCAAGGTGGTCCTTTGATAAGGATATCAAGGTTTGATGGTGGAAGTCCAGAGAAAACAAGCGGAACTTTCAAAAATTGGGGGCGACTAGTGCATTTCTTAGCATTTTCATTAAATATTTTAAAGCACTACAATTTAATAAAGGTCTGGAGTAGATCTGATGATGGAGCCGAGAGACAGTCGAAGGAACTCCTCAACAATTGAAAGCAGCTACCTTGTGGTTGAGCTCGATTAATTTGTATTGATAAGAACTTTACACCTAGATGGGTTGCGACTCTCATAAGAGCTCTAATGATGAAGACAATGGCCAGTTCCGGGAACTCCTCAACGGTTTCCAGTAGCTACTTTGTGGTTGGACTTCATTCATTTATATTAATAAGACCTTTACTCCGATTAGGTTAAAATAATAGTCTATAGTAAATTTAATGATGAAGACCATAGGCAGTTGAGGGAATAGGTACTTACGGGTAAAAATTAAAGTAAACAAAAGTGCGTCATTTCCCAACTATATTTGCGTCAGCTTCCAGTCTGACCGGATGCAACTGAATACATAGTACTTTTAACAACTAAAAAATGTAAAATAAAAGTTTTTTTAGAAAAAAACAACCGACTTCCAAAAACCACTATGTAAAGTGAAAAATAACTAATTTCGGAACTCGGTGTCTAAAACGAATATACCAAACGAAAGACACCAACTTCCGAAATTAGTTATTTTTCACTTTGTAGTGGTTTTTGAAGTCGGTTGTTTTTTTGTAAAAAGTTTTTATTTTTATGTTTGTTTGCGGATAACTTCGCCTAAAATTTGGTATTTTGATGAATTTTTGGGTATTTCGACATGGGTGTCGTGATAGGGGTTTTCGGGAGTGCAGATCACGAATATGACGTAATTTTTGAAATCCAAGATGGCCGACACCAATTTTATGATATTTTGACATGGGTGTCGTGAAAGGGGTTTTTGTGGGTGCTAATTACGAAAATGACGTAATTTTGGAAATCCAAGATGGCCGACACCAATTTTATGATATTTTGACATGGGTGTCGTGAAAGGGGTTTTTGTGGGTGCTAATCACGAAAATGACGTCATTTTGGAAATCCAAGATGGCTGACACCAATTTTATGATATTTTGACATGGGTGTCGTGAAAGGGGTTTTTGTGGGTGCTAATCACGAAAATGACGTCATTTTGGAAATCCAAGATGGCCGACACCAATTTTATGATATTTTGACATGGGTGTCGTGACGGGGGTTTTCGGGGGTGCAGATCACGAAAATGACGTCATATTTGAAATCCAAGATGGCTGACACCAATTTTATGATATTTTGACATGGGTGTCGTGACGGGGGTTTTCGGGGGTGCAGATCACGAAAATGACATCATTTTTGAAATCCAAGATGGCTGACACTAATTTTATGATATTTTGACATGGGTGTCGTGAAAGGGGTTTTCGCGGGTGCTAATCACGAAAATGACGTCATTTTTGAAATCCAAGGTGGCCGAAATTATATTTTATGATATTTTGACTTGGCTATCGTGACGGGTTTTCGGAGCGCTGATCACGAAAATGACGTCAATTATAAGCTGTGGCATAGCTTCTATTTCTTTATCAAAGTCAAAAATAAAACATCAAATATAGTTTAGTCGCTAAATCGCCACCATTTTCGCACTCCTTCAATGACGTCACTGGTAAAAAATAAATAAATAAATAAACTACAAAAAAGAAAATACATACTTATACAAATGTATACGTTAATTAGCAAAATAAAAAAAAATACTATGTCATAAATAACTAATAAAAAATTTCCTACTAACTACATACTGCGGAACTCGGTGTGTACACCTTTGCGATTTACCCCGCAGCCACGCGCAGGATTGCGTTTTTTATCTGCATTTTCATGCACATCTGCAGCCCTGCGCGTGAGCGCAGATTCAATGTATAGTACCATGCGTTTCTCCATACAAAATTTGGTACTTAGCGAACATCTATCTTATATATAAAATTCTCGTGTCACAGTTTTCGTTCCTATACTCCTCCGAAACGGCTTGACCGATTCTCATGAAATTTTGTGAGCGTATTGAGTAGGTCTGAGAATCGGCCAACATCTGTTTTTCATCCCCCTAAATGTTAGGGGTGGTCCACCCCCATTTGTTTTTTTATTTTTACACAACATTTTTAGTTTCTATTTTTTTACAACATACAAAAATACATACAATCCTAAATTTTCACCCTTCTACGATCAATCCTTCAAAACTGATCAATCGTCATTTAATAAGTTTTATTCCCATGGAAAATCTAAAATACGCGATATAACCCAATTCCACGCGGGCGAAGCCGTGGGCGGAAAGCTAGTACTAATATATAAAGCTGAAGAGTTTGTTTGTTTGAACGCGCTAATTTCAGGCACTACGGGTTCGATTTGAAAAATTCTTTTTGCGTTGGATAGCTCATTAATCCAGAAAAGCTTAAGGCTATAAAACATCACGCTGCGTCTAATAGGAGCAGAGCATTACTAACTCAACGCGAACGAAGTCGCTGGCGGCCGCTAGTATAAAATAGCTTTACCGCGGCAGCCCCGAGTGCCACATGTTTCTGTTTTATTAGAAAGACGATATCTTCAAGGTAGTCTCATGTTTAGGAAATTAGGGTCTGATGATGGAAGATTAGGTAAATCTAGAAGAAATTTAAAAAATCAAAGGGGCGTCTAGGGCTTTTCTAAGTTTTTTCATTAAGTGTTTTAACGCACTACAATTTAGTAAAGTTCGGAGTTGATGATGGAGCCGGGAGACAGCCGAGGGAACTCCTTAACGATTCACATCAGCTGCCCCATGTTTGTGCTTAATAAATTTGTATTGATAAGAACTTTACACCTAAATGAGTTGTGATCATCATTAAAGCTCTGATGTTGAAGACAAAGGCCAGTTAAGGGAACTCCTTAAAGGTTTACAATAGTTACCTTATGTTTTGACTTATTTCTGTTCATTTATATTGATGAAAACTTTACACCCATATAAGTAGGTTAAAATGAATGTCTGCAATAGATCTGATGATAGAGCCGAGAGAAATTCGAGGGAACTCCTCAACGATTCACAGCAGCTACCTTGTGTAATATCTTGATTAATTTGTATTGATAAGAGCTTTACACCTAGATGGATTGTTATGATCATTAGGAGTCTGATAATGAAGACGAAGGACAGTCTGTTGAGGGAACTCTTCAAAGGTTTACAGTAGCTGCTTTGTGGTTGGACTTAATTCATTTATATTGATGAGAAATTTGCACCCATATGGGTAAAAATTAAAGTCTGAATTACATCAGATGATAAAACCATAGACAGTCGAGGGAATTCCTCAACAATTTACAACACTCTACTTTAACATAGTACAAACACTACCTACTCGTCATGCTTATGCAAACATCAATTAAAATCAAGAGACTGAATTTAAGTTGTGTTAATTCATTGCGTTATTTCTAGAAATGCTCATACTTTCATTGTGGTCTTAAAGGAATTAAAGCAAACGAAATAGGTCGTTTGCTTGCAGGCCTTTTCCAAATATGCTGCCGTCAACGTCCAGTCTGATCGGATATTGTATTAGTCGGATGTTTATTATTTTTCTGCGAAAGGAAGCTTTGTGTAAATAATATTATAGTATATGTATTTGTTATTTATTTTGATATACGATAGTTTTATTTTTTTACAATTTACGTATTTGTTTTATTAAACGAGAATAATAATATAATTTCACAGTCTTGCCTGGTCCAAAAAAAAAAAATCATGTTTTTTTTTCTTTAATTTTTACCCATATGGGTGCAAATTTCTCATCAATATAAATGAATTAAGTCCAACCACAAAGCAGCTACTGTAAACCTTTGAGGAGTTCCCTCAACAGACTGTCCTTCGTCTTCATTATCAGACTCCTAATGATCATAACAATCCATCTAGGTGTAAAGCTCTTATCAATACAAATTAATCAAGATATTACACGAGGTAGCTGCTGTGAATCGTTGAGGAGTTCCCTCGAATTTCTCTCGGCTCTATCATCAGATCTATTGCAGACATTCATTTTAACCTACTTATATGGGTGTAAAGTTTTCATCAATATAAATGAACAGAAGTAAGTCCAAACATAAGGTAACTATTGTAAACCTTTAAGGAGTTCCCTTAACTGGCCTTTGTCTTCAACATCAGAGCTTTAATGATAATCACAACTCATTTAGGTGTAAAGTTCTTATCAACACAAATTTATTAAGCACAAACACGAGGCAGCTGATGTGAATCGTTAAGGAGTTCCCTCGGCTGTCTCCCGGCTTAATCATCAACTCCGAACTTTATTAAATTGTAGTGCGTTAAAACACTTAATGAAAAAACTTAGAAAAGCCCTAGACGCCCCTTTGATTTTTTAAATTTCTTCTAGATTTACCTAGTCTTCCATCATCAGACCCTAATTTCCTAAACATGAGACTACCTTAAAGATATCGTCTTTCTAATAAAACAAAAACATGTAGCACTCGGGGCTGCCGCGGTAAAGCTATTTTATACTAGCAGCCGCCAGCGACTTCGTTCGCGTTGAGTTAGTAATGCTCTGCTCCTATTAGTCGCAGCGTGATGTTTTATAGCCTTAAGCTTTTCTGGATTAATGAGCTATCCAACGCAAAAAGAATTTTTCAAATCGAACCCGTAGTGCCTGAGATTAGCGCGTTCAAACAAACAAACTATTCAGCTTTATATATTAGTACTAGCTTTCCGCCCGCGGCTTCGCCCGCGTGGAATTGGGTTATATCGCGTTTTTTAGATTTCCCATGGGAATAAAACAAATTAAATGACGATTGATCAGTTTTGAAGGATTGATCGTAGAAGGGTGAAAATTTAGGATTGTATGTATTTTTGTATGTTGTAAAAAAATAGAAACTGAAAATGTTGTGTAAAAATTAAAAATACAAGTAGGGGTGGACTACCCCTAACATGTAGGGGGATGAAAAACAGATGTTGGCCGATTCTCAGACCTACTCAATACGCTCACAAAATTTCATGAGCATCGGTCAAGCCGTTTCGGAGGAGTATAGGTACGAAAACTGTGACACGAGAATTTTATATATAAGATAGATGTTCGCTAGTACCAAATTTTGTATGGAGAAACGCATGGTACTATACATTGAATCTGCGCTCACGCGCATGGCTGCAGATGTGCATGAAAATGCAGATAAAAAACGCAATCCTGCGCGTGGCTGCGGGGTAAATCGCAAAGGTGTGCACACCGAGTTCCGCAGTATGTAGTTAGTAGGAAATTTTTTATTTGTTATTTATGACATAGTATTTTTTTTTATTTTGCTAATTAACGTATACATTTGTATAAGTATGTATTTTCTTTTTTGTAGTTTATTTATTTTTTACCAGTGACGTCATTGAAGGAGTGCGAAAAGTGGTGGCGATTTAGCGACTAAACTATATTTGATGTTTTATATTTGACTTTGATAAAGAAATAGAAGCTATGCGACAGCTTATAATTGACGTCATTTTCGTGATCAGCGCCCCGAAAACCCGTCACGATACCCAAGTCAAAATATCATGAAATATAATTTCGGCCAACTTGGATTTCAAAAATGATGTCATTTTCGTGATTAGCACCCGCGAAAACCCCTTTCACGACACCCATGTCAAAATATCATAAAATTGGTGTCAGCCATCTTGGATTTCAAAAATGACGTCATTTTCGTGATCTGCACCCCCGAAAACCTCCCGTCACGACACCCATGTCAAAATATCATAAAATTGGTGTCAGCCATCTTGGATTTCAAAAATGACGTCATTTTCGTGATCTGCACCCCCGAAAACCCCCGTCACGACACCCATGTCAAAATATCATAACATTGGTGTCGGCCATCTTGGATTTCCAAAATGACGTCATTTTCGTGATTAGCACCCACAAAAACCCCTTTCACGACACCCATGTCAAAATATCATAAAATTGGTGTCGGCCATCTTGGATTTCCAAAATGACGTCATTTTCGTGATTAGCACCCACAAAAACCCCTTTCACGACACCCATGTCAAAATATCATAAAATTGGTGTCGGCCATCTTGGATTTCAAAAATACGTCATATTCGTGATCTGCACTCCCAAAAACCCCTATTACGACACCCATGTCGAAATACCCAAAAATTCATCGAAATACCAAATTTTAGGCGAAGTTATCCGCAAACAAACATAAAAATAAAAACTTTTTACAAAAAAACAACTGACTTCAAAAACCACTACAAAGTGAAAAATAACTAATTTCGGAAGTTAATAATATAATTTCACAGTCTTGCCTGGTCCCAAAAAAGAAACATGATTTTTTTTTTTTTAAATGTGTCAGTTCTGCAGAAATTTATTTGACCCTGATTACGTTTTCCCTTAAAATAATAAATAATGATAAATTAAACTTTATTATATTATTTTTCTATCCCTTTGTCCATCTGACTTAGCTAACTTTCAATCTACAAAACTAACTTCCAACCCTGAAGTTACAGTCATAACATATTTAGTTATAAAGGTCTAATCAATACACATTAAATAAGCCCAAACACGTGACAGTTGCTTCCGATGTGGATTCCCTTGATATTCTGTCATCTCCATCATCAGGTCAGGCCCAAATCTTCACGGTTTTATAGTATCATCCGATATAAACACGAGTATCAAGTTGTCACCCGAAGCGTGCCTACAATTTTCGATAATTGGCCTAAATTTCTCAGAATTTCCATTATCGACACTGACGTGGTAACAATGGGATTACATAGGCAGCATATCCCTTCATATAAAAAAAGAATGGTCTAAATAGGTTCATTAACCATAAAGTTATCAGCGACAATAAATCGAACTGAGAACCACCTTTTTCTGAAGTCGGTTAAAAAATAAACACCGCAGAATTTTTATTATGAAGTATCGTCAACATTTGTTTGAGTACATAATAACCAAAAGTATTTGGGCGCACCAATAAACAAAAATAAAAGTGCCATGTCTGTTACTTCTGTGGTCTATGAATTTAACTTGTATTTGTAAGTACTTCGTCCGCCAGACGGCACTAGTAATATTTTGCGAAGTATTGTAGAGGTGGGGCGCGGTGAAGAGGGAGCAAATGCTCGAGGTCATTTGGTGAGGGTACGACCTTAACAGAGCGAGCAGCTCAGTCCCAAGCTTTTTTGTCTTCTAAATAATCTGTGATTTTATAATACCCCTTTTTGCAAAGTTTGGCCTTTATATGGTTCTTAAATCGTTTAATGCGTAAGTTTCGAACGTCCATGGGAAGCTTGTTGTAAAAGTGTATACATTGACCCATGAACGAGTTGCCTACTCTGTGGAGACGAGTGTGATGTACAGCAAGATTGTGTTTGTTCCTGGTATTTATATTATGAATATCGCTTATTTTCTTAAAATTCGAGATATTTTTATGAACATACATAAGATTTTCAAATATATATTGTGAAGCTACAGTCAGAATGTTCACCTCTTTGAACTTTTCTCTAAGAGATTCTCTAGGACCAAGGTTGTAAATGGCTCGAACAGCCCTCTTCTGTAAAACAAAGATGGTATTGATGTACGCACAAGTTCCCCAGAGAAGAATCCCATAAGTCATAAGACTATGAAAATAACTAAAATAAACAATTCTGGCTGTATCCACATCAGTTATCTGTCTAATTTTCTTAACAGCAAAGGCGGCAGAACTGAGTCTACCCGACAGCTTCTCAATGTGAGGACCCCATTGTAACTTGGCGTCAATAGTTAATCCAAGAAAAACTGTCGACTCGACAGAGATCAACTCTACTCCATTCAGTTGAACATTGGTACTTAGCTGCCTGACATTTGGCGTAGAAAATTTAATGAGTTTAGTTTTTTTTTCATTTAAAAGGAGGTTATTTACATTAAACCAATGGACAACTTTAGAGAGTGCATTGTTAACTTCGTCAAAATTTGTTAGCTGACGCTTGACTTTAAAAATAAGAGAAGTGTCATCCGCGAACAATACTATGTTGTGATTATCCCTCACGTGATGAAGTAAGTCATTAATATAAATTAAAAACAAGAATGGACCTAGAATTGAGCCCTGCGGAACGCCCATGGTGACCACAGATCCTGCAGATCTCTTGCCATTAACATCAACCCTCTGAATTCGATTATTCAGATAAGAAGTCAGAAGGTCGAGAGCTCTGTCCCTCAAACCATAATGAAAAAATAATTAATTCGCTAATTACACAAAAAACCGCACCGCTCAGCTGATTTAATAGAGTTTACATCAATCGGGGTCAACGTCATACCTACAAACACGCGCGGCGGCACGCTTGCAGCGTTCAAAGGCCGAGCCGACACTTTTTTATACACTGTGATTCCTGTAACCGCTCATTAACGACATAAATGGCTATCATAATTTTATTAGTGGCATGCGGGTTAGCGTCCGCGCGAAGTTTGCGATACCATGTCAGATACACCCTGTATACAATTTCCCAACATGAATCGTTGAGCAAGTACCCGTCAGACTCAACAGCCGTCTATACAATATGTAAAGAAAACCCTGTCCGATCCGTGAAGGTATTGTTAGGTATCGTTAACTGATTCTAATAATGCCTACAAAGCCGGGCTAAACTTAAAAAAAAATCCCCCCCAAAAAATAAATATTATTTCGAAAAAGCGAGGTAACTTAATGCATGTGCGGTTGACAACCCGATAGCCCCGCCCCCCTTCACCCGCGCATGTATGCGCGGGTGAAGGGGGGTGGGGCATGCGGCACGTGGCCGCATCGCTATTCGCTCCGTCACAAATGGTGTTGTCAGTTTTTTAAAAATGACCAAATTTCGGGGAAATTGGAATTAATACCCGGGAAAAAAAGATTATTTCAAAATTCATTATTATTGTTACTGTGATAATTATGTAAAATTTTATATTATATTTGGTCAAGTGTTTACCTAACCTTTATTATCCTTATGGGTCGGACAGGGTTTTCTTTACATATTGTATTTGGGCCGAATTCGATAAAGAATAGAGGTAAACAAACCGTTGCTAGGCAACGAGTAGTTTACGCCTAAAAGACTGATGTTAACAACCTTTTCTAAAACATAGATGATTTTCATAAAAGTAATAATCCTACTTATTACTAATGTGAAGAGTTCATTTACGTTTTGATATTTTTTATTTGCATAGAATGCTTACCGATTTGAATGAAATTCTCATGTAAGCTAATCCATACTAATATTATAAATGCGAAAGTAACTCTATCTGTCTGTCCGTCTGTCTGTCTGTCTATGTGTCTGTCTGTCTGTCTGTCTGTCTGTTACGCTTTCCCGCTTAAACCTCACAACCGATTTTGATGAAATTTGGCACAGACAATCTTTAGACACTGAGAAAGAACATAGGCTACCTTTTATCCCGGAAAAGTTTAATGTTCCCGAGGGAAATCTAAAAAGCGCGATATAACCGAACTCTACGCGGGCGAAGCCGCGGGCGAAAAGCTAGTTTCCTAATAAATTATTTTTTTTGATACATTTATATTATACTTAGTCCATACTTCAAAGTAATACAATGCATGTGTTATGCAGTTGATTTGAAAGTAATTAAATACGCAACATTATATTGACAAATGCCTTAACTTCATTCATTGGTTGAATTCCACAAAATGTGTTTAATACCTGGATTTCATCCATCTTTCTTTTTTTGTAGGGCTATCACGTAAAATTAAAGTTGACATTTTAATGGTTTTTCGAAATACCAAGTTATTATGCATATTATTTTAGTGATTCTATTGAAATATGCTGCGATAGGAATTGTAAGTAAATAGCTAGCATGTTAAAGTCAATAATCATGTAAATAACGGGAGCTTTGTAAAACGTGAGTTGTGATAACCCTAAATTAGTTTGTTTACCTCTATTATTTATGGAGCTTGGCGTAGGTATAGTCGGAGGATCCTCTCTTTTCTATAGAGGATGGATGAACATTACACCATATCCCTCACTGAGCTATCCGAACTGGTGACCCTGACATCACTTCACAGAAGCTTTAAGTTGAGATACATTCATCAATCTAATCTTACGTAACATTGTGCAGTCAGTCCCCATTAAGCTCTAGGACATCAAATGAGAGGTACCATTGTCACTTAAAGTACCAAATACTTGTCACGTGGTTACACGGCCCAATATAACTTGAGCTTTACTTACGAAATAACTCTTTCGAAACACAGGTCAGGCGCACGATAACAGAAGTTCAATCATTTCAATGTCAATCATTGTCTGCCTAGCCTTTTTCAAACTATTTTGTGGTCAGCTTCAAGTCTGACTTGAAGCAGCTAAATACTAGTATTGTATATGACTACCTATCTGACCTCTATAACACAGTTATAAGGTAATATTACAGTAATTTGATGGCACGGTTGCCGTAGTGGTTAAATGTTTGACTGCTGCGCTGCGTGTCGCGGGTTCGATTCCCGCACGGAACAAATATTTGGATAGGAAATCCTGTTAACAAAATCTCAAAATATTATGTGCTCATCATCTAAATTTTTATGTTTTATACAAACAATCTGGACTTTATAAGTCTGAAATCACCAACCCGCATTGAGCAAGCGTGGTGATTTCGCTCAATTCTTCTTTGTATGAGAGGTGACCTGTGCCCAACAGTGGGACGATAAAAAGGTTGATAATGATGATGATGATGATACAAACAACTTTGTTAAAAGTCATGGTGGTCTAGTGGTTAAAACACCAGCCTCTCAAGAATGAGTGCGCGGGTTCGATTCCAACTCAGGCAACTACCAATGTAACTTTTCTAAAGTTATATGTACTTTCTGAGTATATCTTGGACACCAATGACTGAAGTTGAAGGGAAACATTTTGAAAAAGCCTGGACTTTAAGTCTAAAATCGCCAACCCGCATTGAGCAAGCGTGGTGATTGCGCTCAATCCTTCTCTGTATGAGAGGAGACCTGTGCCCAGCAGCGGGACGATAAAAAGGTTGATGATGACGATGATTACAATAATTTGATGGCACGGTTGTCATATTTAAATGTTTGACTGCTGCGCTGCGTGTCGCGGGTTCGATTCCCGCACGGACAAATATTTGGATAGGAAATCCTGTTAACAAAATCTCAAAATATTATGTGGTCATCATGTAAATTTTTACGTTTTATACAAACAACTTTGTACAATTTTCAAATAAGTATCTATAAATAGAATAATAATAGCCCGAAGAATTGCAACACTAAAGTGGCAGTGGGCTGGACATATTGCCCGTAGGACCGATGCCCGTTGGGGCCGACGGGTTCTCGAGTGGCGACCACGCACCGGAAGACGTAGCGTGGGTAGGCCCCCGACAAGGTGGACCGACGACCTGGTGAAGGTCGCGGGAAACCGCTGGATGCGGGTGGCGCAGGACCGGTCGTCGTGGAAACCCTTGGGGGAGGCCTATGTCCAGCAGTGGACGTCTTTTGGCTGAAATGATGACGATGATGATCTATAAATAGAAAATTGTAAAAAGTTGTCTGAAGAATTAGAAATATTCAATCTTAGAAGCAAGATTGAATTTTTCTCAGATAATATACATAGGGATGTATCCAAGGTATAATAATCAAAAAAAGAATTAGTCCCTCTTATAGATAATAAAAACAATTAAGACCCGTATTTTTTATTTTGTCTAAATTACCAAAAACAACTGAGATATAGCGTATTAAAGTTACGGAGTGGGGGCTAATTACGTCACGCCGTTGTATACCTAGTTTGTACCACGGTGTGACGTCATGCGACATTTCAAATCAATATATCTTCCTAAGTATTTGAATGAAAGAAAAAATAAAAAATACGTGTTTAATATTTTTTTCATCCCACCATCTCGGAAAGAGTATTTTTAATCTTCAATATCTGACTGGAAAAGCCTTTTTTATTCTCTAGAGGATAAAGTAAATTGAATTTAGAACATCGTGTGCACTAAGTTTGTAAATTAAAAAAAAACATTAAACCTATTTACTGTTACCTCTATGGTGCCGAATATATCATACAACTTTTTTTTAATTTGTTAAAAACTCAGACTCGGAACCTTCTTGGTGTTCTTTTTTCAATTTTCTTTGTACGCGGTTCTTTACGCGGCATTTTTTCACGTCATTGTTAAACCTTATATTAAAAAAAAGAAACTTGAAAACAAGTGAAAAACTAAAATGAGTGATTCTAGCGACGAGGAAGTTTGTTTGACGCCAACAGAATTCACTGAAACTGTTAATAATGCGCAAATGAGCTTTCTACCTCAACAATCACGCGAGAAGTATTTAAAACAGTACGATATGTTCAACACGTGGCGACTAGCAAA
Organism: Sesamia nonagrioides; assembly: GCA_017933935.1. Taxonomy (NCBI): domain Eukaryota; kingdom Metazoa; phylum Arthropoda; class Insecta; order Lepidoptera; family Noctuidae; genus Sesamia; species Sesamia nonagrioides. The sequence goes on along the minus strand of JADWQK010001696.1, from coordinate 339,672 downwards.
AGGAGCCAAAACTTTCTCAGAAAACGTTTTGCTGGCATATTTTATAGAATTATCCGAGAACAAGAAAGCAAGCACTCTATGGAGTACGTATTCGATGCTAAAAGCAACAATAAAGATGAAAAAAGACATACATATCGATACCTATCCTAAATTAGTAGCATTTTTAAAAAGAGCCTCATCTGGTCATCATCCAAAAAAATCTAAGGTTTTCACAGTATCTGATATTGAAAAGTTTCTTAACGAAGCACCCGATTCCGTATATTTGGCAGCAAAAGTAAGTCAGTTGCACATTCAGTATCTACTTAAGTACATATATTAATCTCAATTAAATAGTATACTTAGTAAATGTTGATAGGCATAATTATGCGTTCATATAAATTTTATTCATTTATCTACTACAATACTCTTTACATTGCAGGTTGTTCTTATTATTGGAATAAACGGAGCATGTCGAACTAATGAACTAACACAACTTAATGTCAAAAACATTGAGAAACATTCAGATGACTTACTATTAATTAATTTACCTAATACAAAGACAAAAAGAGACCGCAACTTTGTCATTCGCAAGGAATACGTAACGATTGTTGAGAAATATCAAGCCTTACGGCCGCCTAACACTCCAATCAATCGTTTTTTTCTACAGTATCGCAATGGAAAGTGTGTTAGACAGCCTATGGGTACTAATAAAATTGGCAGTATCCCACGAGAAATAGCAACATTTCTTGAACTTCCAGAACCCCTGTTGTACACGGGTCATTGTTTCCGACGAACTTCAGCCACACTTTTGGCTGATTCCGGAGCTGATCTCCTGTCCCTTAAGCGCCACGGAGGCTGGAAGACCAATGCAGTTGTAGAGGGATACATAGAGGATTCCATCCAAAATAAGTCTAAAATATGTGAAGGCATCGTAGGAGCCATTACACTGAAAGAGCCTCAATCGGAAACTTGGACTGGCCCTTCTACATCAAAAATAAGCCGTTATGAAACACCTAACCATCTCCCCTCTCTCTCCAACATTCACGCCAAGGGAATCCGATGAATCGGTACAACTATTAAGTATGACAGACAGTTTACCGAAAAACAGTACACAAGTGACTAACACCAATATTACAGTACCAAACAAAAATATTACACTCAATTTAAATAACTGTTGCAACGTTACTTTAAAATTTTCTTAATTATACTTTAGTATTATTTTATTATAATTTAAAGATTATTCTGTAATACTTACCTGTCATAATGTAGTAATTAATACCTAAACTGAAATAAAAGTGTACCTATCTTGTGATTGTAAACATTTTTTTATTGCATTTAGTCATTTCCTCGCTGAGGTGGAATGAAAAGTTACGTGTTGCACTCGAGTGCAAAAATTTTGCACCTCGTGTCCTTTTGATTCCCTCGCTAACGCTCAGGATTCTAATTTTGAATCACTCGCTGCGCTCGTGATTCAATTTTAGAATGCTTCGCTTGCTCGGTCATCAAAATTGAACACGCGGTTAAAAAGCAACTTTGCACTCTTGTATAACAAATAACTATTATAAATCTATCTGATGGACATTAAATTATTTTATTACGATACAACCCAATTGTTCGCAATATGCTCATCCGGCACCAACCGATGCTGCTGGGTGCAGCTTGTGTTCGCGTGGAATTAATTATGCTCCGCTCCCATTGGTCGCAGCGTGATGTTATATAGCCTAAAGCCTTCCTGGATTAATGGGCTATCCAACGCATTCCAAAGAATTTTTCAAATCGGACCAGTAGTTCCCGAGATTAGCTCGAACAAACAAACATACAAACAAACTCTTCAGCTTTATATAATATTATAGATAAGTACCTAATTAATAGGATCCTATAAATAAATAGGAGAAAAAATACTCCAATGACAGTTTTTAAAAAGCCGCTTAGTGGTAGGAACTGGTATCGAATAAAATAGATTACTTGAAAAATTTAAAATATTAGAATTTAATATTAGAAAATTACTGCTTTTTTGCTTTCCTCGTACATACATACACATTTACCTAGCTGGATGGCAAGTTTGAACTTTCTAGGTCATCTGGAAGTGGGTTAGCTTTTTGGTCTATATGCCAGTTAGCCAGAAATATGACTATTTTTGAACGTAATTGTCTAAATTACCGTTTGAGCTATGACTATGGTTTATTTTTTTATAAATTACAAACTAGCGCTTGACTGCAATCCCGCCTGATGGTGAGCAGTGATGCAATCGTCGATGGTAAGGCGCGCTAGTTTATTGATAGTCCGCCGTACGGCTTCACCAGGCATCATGCCGGAACATCGCTTGGCGGCATGACTTTGTCTGGTGGGTGGTAACTTATGCCGCCGGCCGATGTTGTGGCCTACCACCGAGAACTTTAGAATAGTTACTAGTTTATCTAGCCTTCCTTTTTCAATTTGAGAAAGTCGCAAAAGGCAACAATAGGGTAGTTGACTAAAAAAATCTAATTAGTCCGTCAGTCAGATTTCCAAAAAATACTAGACACGTATTTTTCTTTTTTCGCATAAACAAAAAGTGAAGACGGTGCGTTGAAAACTCGTGTGACGTCACTGCATGCTACACTTTTTAGCGAGCCGTGACGTCACCAGCCACCACTCCTGATATTTGATGCTTTTTATATTTGTCAATTTTTATTGATTTGTTAAATAATATATACGTATCCAATATTTTTCTATAATCTGAATGACGGACTAAATAGAATCAATTTTTTTTTTACCCAGGAAAAGTCCCTATTGGAACAACGGCGTGCAACTTCTAACGACCTTTATGCTTGCTTTGTGTGGTGACGCCGTACAAATCCTTGTGAATATTTCCGACAATCGCCATACCCTAGGCTGTCTGTTAGAAGCGTTGGAGTCTAGATATGGGGAGAAACAACTCAAACATGTCTACAAGGCTCAACTTCGCGACCGCACACAGAAGAGCAATGAGGATCTGCAACAGTGTGCAACTTGAACTTGGCTGACACTCTACCGCGTGTCTAGATATGCGTAGATGCAGTGATAGGTGAACTTATTATAATGAGTTAGTTGCATCTTCATGCGTAGATACAACTAACTCTACAAAAATTGCACAAATCATCGAACAAGCAATGTTTGAGTCTTATGTCCTTTTGTCATGAACGCAACCATAGCGAGATCTAATTCGACACCAACGCCATCTAGGGAAGGAAGGAGGGAACTTTATTTTTTAAGTCTATGATTCTATCGATACTGGGAAAGCAGTTTAATGTTTTAAGATTGATAAAATGGACACCAACTATTAAAAAGTTTTTTTTACAATGTAGGGACATGGTCGTATTGGTTTCATTTTGCATTCCCGTCTGCAGCCGCACGTAATTCGGAAATAAAAATTTTGACAGCAGATCGACGTTAAATAATTTGATAAACAATGAAACTGTCCTTACACTGGAAAAAATAGCAACCTTTTTAATGGCTAGTGTTTATTTAGCACTCAAGCATTATAGTACATTACGATATTAGTGCATAATGATGATTAAAACATGCGAGGCGGAATTTCAGCCCGAGCCGAAGGTGAGGGCGTAATTGAGCCGAGCATGTTATAACCAATACGCACTTATATCGTACGACGTTTTTTAACACACTTGCGAGGAAACAGAAAAAAAATTGTTTATTTCAAATAGGACATCCGTTATTTAAAAAAAACTCAATCTGTGAATGCACACTGATGCTTTACCGCCAATAGTAAAATTACTTGCCATTTCAAATATGGAACAGCGCGCTGCTGGCTGGAGCCGTGCGGCGGCGATCAGTTCCATAATTATTTGAAATGGCAAATAATGCTGTTATGGAATTTGTATGGACTATAACTTAACTATTTGCTTTGATAACACACGCGTTTGTTATGGCCCGCTTTAAATATTTAAAACCGGTGGAATTACATCAGCTTTACGAGCAAGGGTGTTAAAAAAATCACAAAAGCCTAAAAAAATAAAGTTGACTCTTTCCTTCACTAGATGGCGTTGGCGTCTAATTAGATCTCGATATGGTTTCGTTCACCACGGAAGTATATAAGTCTTAAACATTTGCAATTCGGTACCGTTTTGTAATCGATAATGTTCTCAATTTTTGTAGTTAGTTGTATCTAAGTGCCAAGATCCAACTAACTTATTATAATAAGTCCAGCTATATTCTATTGTTTTAGTGCCGACGTTAAAATGATGACGTATTTATCACCGGTGCAAAAACTTTTATTTCTTAATTACGTGCCACTATGGACTTCATGTGGCTGAGATGATGATGATGATTGATGATGATCTTAGCGTTAATCCCAGTTGCATCCGCAGCATTTTTTACCTTTGGAGTCTGGGGCCCGCTTTACCAGTTTAACTGCTGATTTTGGCTAAACTTCGATATTTCCGTGAAGCGACTGCCGTCTGACCTCCACAACCCGAAGACGATATCGAAGCATTGCAGTTAAGCCCATTGTTGGACTTTTGAGAGCTACAACAACCCGTAACGACTGCCACTAGATGTTCGTATGGCAACCGGGTGCTTTCCGAGGCACGACCAGACCGGTGCAAATATTCATATTCATGCATACAAATGTTTGCCTCCTTTCGCAGCGGCCACGTTCGCTACCGCCACGGAGGCTGTCTATACAAATAGAATACACATTTGTATCTCTCGCTGTATCTATATCGATCATAGTGTCAAGTCGGTCACGCTCACGTCGATTCAATGTTTTTCCACGTCCAACAAAAGTGCTCGTCGTCGCCAAAAGTTTTCACTTCAAAAATAACAGGTTGTTATGGTAAGCAGCTTAGGTTTAGGTAAGTGTGTGAATGTGCGTAGGTAAGTTAATCAGCCGGGTTATAATATGAATTTGTAGATATGTATCAAGAATTTAACCTGAAAAATTTTTCTTAATTTTCCTGATCTCTGATAGAGCAGCGGTGGACCAGTGGTATCGTCCTCGATTTACAAGTTGTAGGCCGTAGGTTAGAACCCTATCAGGCGCTTTACTTTGTGTAAATTATTTCATCACCGCTGCTCTCAAAACGGTGCAGTGGAGGAAAACTTCCTGAGGCAATCGGCGTGTCTTAGAAGCAAAAACTTCGAAGGCATGTGACATTTATCAACCCGCACTTGGCCCGTGTAGATTACGGCCCACCCTATCTCATCGAGAGGACGCATGTGTCCCAGGAGTGGGAAAATTTTAGGCTGATTACATATTCCTGATCTCTGTCTCAATATGTCAAAAATACATCCAATTTCTCTATAATTATTTAAATTTTATGAAAAGTGTTTTCCCAAGCACACAAATATCTTTTTTGTCCAAACCAACCATCTTCTAGATCAGAAGAATCAAAGAGTTCGCTTATACGAAGATTTATATAGGTTAATTTGATATCATAGACACTTCGAATATAATAAATAGTTCGACAGGTTTTCGACTGCGGATATCAACGCCATTCGTTAGTCCAATGGATTATATTTTAACCAAATTTTGAATGAAATTTATTTATAGTGTAATTTGTTTATTTAATTTGTGTAATGTTATGTTCGAGTTAAATAGATAATCGTTCCACTATGTCTTCGTGTAAACTAAAAAATATAGTGTCTAGTCTTATCCAGAGTTTTTATCATAGCAGAAGTTGCATTCGCCCAGCAGTGGGACGCTATAAGCTAGATTAAATTAGAAGATATATGTGTCCCACTACGCTGGATTTTTGCAATGATTTATTATTATTTATTATATATATATATATTATTATTATTATAGTATTTTTTTATATAGCAATAGTAGAAGGGGGCATTACCATATCTCTAATACAGCTGATACCAGCGAAGGGTTATTCATTTGATACTATAGAAGACCTTCGATTTTTGACATCAAATGAAGCGGCCTACCAAGTTGTATATTTTTTGTAAAGGCGGTATGTCGATCTCTAATAGTTTGGTTGGGCTTTTGTGATTTCTAATCAGGGTCACCAGATGGTCCAGATCTAAGATTATCCTAGTTTTTTATAGTTTTCCCTGTAAGTGACAATTGAACCCTACCTCTGTACCAAACCTAAGCTCTCTGAGTTTATGGGAAGTACTAGTTCTATTTTGATGATCATGAATGAGTGAGTGTCATAAATGCGAAACTCTGCTTTCGCTTACGCTCGGAACTAAATGATCTACAGACTTGAAATTATGGTTTGTAAGTAAGTGATTATAGCTTACTGAATGACGAAAATTTCGTCCTTCTGATCTTATCCAAAGGTTACTGCAGACCATAATTTTAACCTATATAGGTGCAAAGTCAGACATCGAGGAGTCAACACGGTAAGAAGACACTTTTATCTTCGTCGTTGAAGAGTCAACAGCTACAGTAAGAGATCTTTATCTTCATCGTTGAGGAGTCAACATCTATAGTCAAGATCAACAGCAAGTTCTCTACAGGATCAACAGTCAAGAAGTAATAGTCAAGAATCAAGAGTAATATAAGTTAACCAGTAACCCCGCTATTATTTTGGAAGATATAATTATCAAGTAAGTCAACACACCGAAGTCTTTCAACCGAACTTATTTCCACCAACCCAGCAACAGGTCCTGCATGTCTGTAACGCACACAACGAAACCCTCCTTATGATGTAAAAATAGCAACTCTTTTAATGGTGCTCTCTAAAAAACGCACTCTTAAAACATAAAGATGTTTTCCCAATATTAAAATCATTCAAAATTATAAAGACTTAAAAAAGTTGTCACCTTCCTTCTCTAGATGGCGTTGACATCGAATTACATCTCGCTATAGTTTCGTTCACGACAGAAGGATATAAGTCTCAAAAATTGCTAGTTACATGTATATATTTGCCAGTTCGATTTTTAAAAAATCAGCACTTTAATTTTTATAGAGTTAGTTGTATCTATGCATGAAGATGCAACTAACTTGCATATATCATCATCATCATCTCAGCGTATAATCCCGGTTGCAACCGCGAAGAAGACAACAGGAAATGCTAATAGCACTACAATCTAACAATTTTTTTTTCTTAGATTTTCAAGCTCAAGCATTAAGGCTCAAAGTTTATTGGCAATATTTGACAGTTACGGGGAACAATGTGGGCTAAACAAAAAAACTCTAAAAGGGTACATAACTTGCGAGTGTCGAAAATTTGTTGAAAATATCGACATAATCGGCTGTATCTTTTGATTGGCTTGGCTTAGAAGTTTGATATTTGCACAGCTTACAATAGACCTGAGTATTTCATGTGAATTTCAGCTTGTACGTCCACGCGTTCTTGAGATAAAGGGTCTTGACAGACAGACAGACGGACAACAAAGTGATCCTATAAGGGTTCCGTTTTTTCCTTTCGAGGTACGGAACCCTAATTATAAAGTATAAAAAAATAAAGTTGTCTCCTTCCTTCCCTAGATGGCGGTGTTGTTGAATTAGATCTCGCTATGGTTTCGTTCACGGCAGAAGGACATAAGACTCAAACTTGTTTGTTCGGTAGGAGTATTCCTCGACATGGAGAAGGCCTTCGACCGTGTGTGGTAAAGAGCCTACTTTACAAGTTGGCCACGACTGATTCGCCCCGTCGCATTGTCAAAGTGGTTTCCTCTTTCTCGTCCAACAGGTCCTTCCGAGTGGCAGCCGAAGGGGCGCTGTCCAGCGCCCACCCGGTGCATGCGGGTGTGCCGCAGGGCAGCTGCCTGTCGCCGGCGTGTTACCCACGATACACGGATGACATCCTCACGACACAGGAAGTGATCCTCGCGCTGTTTGCGGACGACACCGCGTACATTATTTCGTCGCTTAATGCGAAGTACGCGGCCGTCAAGATGCAGCGCGCGCTTGAGCTCCTTCCCGACTGGTTATCAAAATAGCCGTTACGCCAGGCGGCTGTCGGTGAACGTGGGTAAGACGCAGGCAATGGTCACAAGTTCATTGTCCCTCCCGCCATCCCTGCAGACTACAAGGGGTCGACGTCACGTGGTCGCCCTGGGTCAAATACCTGGGGGTCACCTGCATTGATCGTCGGCTCATCATAGGGTCACACGTCTGCTCGATCGTTGCAAAAGGTAGGGTAGCCCGCGCCTCACTCAGACCAGTGTTGTCATCCGCCATCCCGGCGCGCGACAAGTTGGGCGTGTACAAAACGTACATACGCCCAATACTGACGTACGCCGCCCCCACGACCCTCGCCCTCGCCCTCACGAGTGAGTTGAGGCGAAGACTGCTCCGCAGGCAACAAAATCTTGAGATGCGGACCATTGTGAACGCCTCTCGCTTCGTGAGGAATGACTAAACCCAGCTGGACCTCCGTATTGAGAGCCTCGATGAGTTCGTGCGGCAACTCGCGAAATGAATTTTCGCGTGCCGACACATCTGCTTGGCCTCTTGTCAAGCACCTTGCGCCCTGGCACGCACGCACCCCGGACGCGAGAACCCTACCCCGCGACCTGGTAGCGGACGACGATCAAATCGCACCGGACTGACTCCTCAAGTGAGCCGCATCTAGGTTAACCGCGACTCATTTGCACACTGAACCTCCACATTATATACACATTCGTCGCGCGGCGTGTGCTAGGTTAATATAGGTACGTTTGCGCGGCGAACAGCCACTCATTACTCCACAGACGCCAAACTCGCACGCGTACACGCAACGTGTACCGTGGTACGCATTGACACTGGGCAGTGTTACATATACAACACAATACCGCCCATACACATACGACTATCCCATAACCTGAAACGTAACCGTACATAGGTAGCTGGAAACCGGGCGGGCGGGAGTAATTACACCCTTATATCTATAGGAGCGTCGAGTCGGTACCTCTGTCGATGGTCGTCTTCGGCTGGGCTTCCCTCAGGCAACTGGGGGTTTCACCTGGCGGGGACAGACCGCCGAGGTGTCGTGAAGAAAGCAGAATTTAGAGTGAATTCTGAGACGCGCCTACAGAAAAACATACTGCAATCACTCACAGACGGGCACAAATTACACGCGTCATCATCCGCAGGCCCTTGTTAGCCAAACAAAGTGAGGGGTCCGCAGTAGCGGACCAACGCAAAGAGTCTGCGACCAGGGGGCTAAAGCCCTTGGCGTAGCGATTACTACCATTCTAGTACCGAAGAAGAGCTACCAGAAGACACGGGGATAAAAAGTTCTCTGTCGATCCTCAGAGAGCACAGATCGAGAACCTTTTTTTTTTTTTATAATTTATAAACCAGCGCTTGACCGCAATCCTGCCTGATAGTAAGCAGTGACGCAATCGTTGATGGTAAAGCGCACTAGTTTATTAAGAGCCTATTCACTCTAGCCTTGAAGACACTCAAATTGCAGTCCGACGGAAACACCGCCGCGGGCAAATTGTTCCAGTCCCTCGATGTACGCGGTATAAAGGAGGAGGCGAAGCGCTTCGTCCGGATCGTAATGGTGTTAACAACCTAAAATCGACCAAAGCAGCAGTGGACTACATATCCGTTCATGATATTCACCACTAAACCATAATCTGTGTGCGTATGTGTATGTGTGTTAGTGTGTATCTATGTATGATCATCTGGATCTGGAGAAGAAAGTCATCATGTCGGCGTTCCTAGCCCAGTCGTGGGGAGCCTCACCTCAGACAGGAGTCTGCGGCGTCCACATCTACGTTGACTACCAACAGAGAATACAGTGAAGTGCAACCCCGTAATGTGACCGTTTACTTCTGGTACGGTTCGATAGGCCGGTGAGCATTATGTGCAATTTTAGTAAAGTTAGTTGTAGCTATGCATGAAGATGCAATTAACTTATTATAAACTAGCTTTCCGCCCGCGGCTTCGCCCGCGTGGAGTTCGGTTATATCGCGCTTTTTAGATTTCCCTCGGGAACGTCAATTTTTTCCGGGATAAAAGGTAGCCTATGTTCTTTCTCAGGGTCTAAAGATTGTCTGTGCCAAATTTCATCAAAATCGGTTGAGAGGTTTAAGCGGGAAAGCGTCACAGACAGACAGACAGAGTTACTTTCGCATATACAGTATGTTAACTAACAGAGGGCGTTCCCGTTAACCCGAAATAGTATAGCATACATACATGTTAAAAAAAATATTTCCATTCGAAAATAAAATGTTTTAAAATTTTTTCCAATAAGAAAATATTCAATAAAAATTTTAAATTGACATGTAAAAGAAACACACTGTACACGCGAACATGAAAGACGGCAACGTCGCAATTTATTTATACGTGACGACTACTATTTTGATTTAAAACAGGAGGTTTCAAATTTATTTCCAATTAGATTTTTTTTTATTCGGATTTTTTTATGCTTATTTTTCTATGCTGATATTTTTATTTTAATCTATTAATGATATATATTAACGAGTTTAAGGGAACGCCCTCTGTTATTTAACATACTGTATAATATTAGTATGGATAAGTTCACCTATCACTGTTACTGAAACCTACAGAAACATGACAGATCCATGACGATAATCATCATCATCATCTCAGCGTTAATCCCAGTGGCATCCGTAGCTTTCCAGCTTTGGAGTCTGGGGTCTGCTTTCCAGTCCTAACCGCTGATTTTCGCTAAACTTCGATATTTTCCGTGAAGCGACTGCCGTCTGACCTCCACAACTCGAAGGCGATATATTTTTTTCAGAAGTCAGAAGTCAGAAATATTTTATTTGTGATACATAGGTACAGTGGTTAGGTATTCATATTTGAGGATAAAGTGCGCTATGATCAGCCTATTATAGGCATACAAATACAAAATTAAAATAATAAAATTACATTATACAGATTACATTATAATAGGGATAATTAAAGTCAAAAAGTCATAATAATTTTTAAGTTAACGTCAAAACCATTCTGATTTAAATACAACATGGTCAAATAAGCAAATCCCATAATGTTATCATAATGAAGTCAAAACAATTGATCAAATATATGTCAAAATAATTTGGACTTAAATAATACAAAGTCAAAGAAAAAAATTACAATTATACAATGTCAAGATTTGTCCAATAAAAAGTCCGATACACTATAATAACATTTTTGACACAACATACTTCTTAGTTTTACTTTAAATGAATTTACAGGCAATTTTTTTAGCTCTTTCGGTAATTTATTATATATAACTGGTGCCATGTGAAATAGACTTTTATACATTAAGGCAGTATTCGTTCTTGGAATACACAAACGACTTTCGTCCCTTTGGGTCCGATTGAGAGCTACAGATACTAAAGTAAACAAGTGAGGATTTTGTTTAACGAAAGCCGCTACTTCAAATACATATAGTGAGGGTAGTGGTAGAATGTTGTGCTTCTTAAAGAAAGGCAGACAGCTCTCTGTTGACTTTAAACCAAACATAGCTCGAATGCAACGTTTCTGCGCTTTAAAGGCAATATCTTTGTCGGTGGAATTCCCCCAGAAAATTATGCCATATCTGAGAACAGATGCCACCAGCCCATGATACGCAATTATAAGGGCACCGGAATTTATTTTATATGCAAGTGTATGTAGAGCATAGGCAGATTTACTAACGCGTTTGCATAGTTGTTGAATATGTGGCTTCCAGGTCATTTTGTCATCAATATATAGGCCTAGAAATTTATAATTGTCTACTTCCTCTATTTTTTGCATGTTATAATTTATATTTAGGTTATTTGGTGCCGGTAAACGTTGTCTAAAGTACATTAATTTAGTTTTGCTTAAGTTGGCTTTAAGGTTATTGATATTAAGCCAATTCATGACTGAGTTCAATGTGTTGTTTATGTCATCTTCATAAGTACTTAGATCTTTACACTTAACAGTTACTGTACTGTCATCCGCAAAAAGAGTTACAGGATTATCAGTGGCATTGGGTAAGTCATTTATATACAATATAAAAAATAGTGGCCCCAAAACGGTTCCTTGAGGAACACCGTAATTTAGTTGACGTTCACATGATCTGAAAGTTTCTTCTTTTCTTGTTATGACATTCACTCTAGTCAATTCAGTGTATTGGCGACGGCCTTTGAGGTAAGATTCAAATAATTTTAAAACATTACCTCTTATTCCATATTTATTAAGTTTACCTAACAATAAATTATGTTCAACATAATCGAAAGCCTGCGTCATATCCATCAAAATAGAGCAGATAGGTATTCTTTTATCAACATTAACCATAACAAAATTCAGAAAGTCATATATGGCCATATTTATTGACTTATTTTGTCTGAAACCTTTTTGTTCTTGTGCCAGAATATTGTTACTCTCTAAATAGTTATTTAGTTCTTTGTAAATATGCTTCTCAAAAATTTTGGATATAACCGGAACCAAGGCAATAGGTCTATAGTTTTCTAGACATTCACTATTATCTTTCTTGAAGATTGGTTTTATGACAGAAGTTTTTAATTTGTCGGGGTAAATTCCAGCTTCAATAGATATATTTATCAGATAGGAAAGATGAGTAGAAATATTCGCAGCAATATACTTCAAGACTTTAGTTGATATCCCATCATAACCTACACTGTTCGTGTTTTTTAAACTTCTAATAATCTGAAATGCATCATGTGGTAAGCATGCCTTCAAAAACATAGACTTTTGCTTAGTAGACGTTAAAAACTTATACTGCATGCTGAGTGAATCATCTCTGGGTACAATTTTATCTATGAAATAATTATTAAAAGCGTCAGATATTTCACAAGGGTCAGTTATTATTTTGTCACTTATTTTAATGCTAGATATAGTGTCATTTGGTACATTTTGTTTAGATTCGTTTATGATCTTCCAGGCTGATCTACTTTTATTATCTGACACGCTAATTAAATGATTATTTTGTGCACGCTGTGTTAATTTGATTACTTTTTTATATCTTCTAGAAAATTGTGTCAGTTTAGTTTTATTAACCTGGCTTGGTTTTTTCCTGTATTGCCATAAAAAGATCACGTTTTTTGATACTACAAGCCTTAATTCCTCGCGTCATCCATTTAGCTTTACGATGTGTATTAATTGTTATATATTTAAATGGAAAGCAAAGATCATAGAATAACTTGAACAAATCAAAGAAAGCATTATAGGCTATATTTGGGTCAGAGGCTGAGTACACATCCGAAAAAGACAATTTCTCTATACAAGTTCTAAACTTCTTAAGATTTTCTTCAGAGTAATCTCTACGCTTAATTTTCCAGCTTTTTATTAGACACACTTTTTTGACCTGACACCTCAATATCTGAGCCGTGTGGTCTGATAATGCAAAGTCAATCACTTCTGCTTTACATTTATTGTGGTAGTTGTGAGCAAAGTTATCTATGCATGTTTTGCTAATTTGCCTGGTTGGTTCGGTTATCTTAAGTCTTAGGTTATAGTTAAGAAGCAAACATTCAAATTCGGATGTGATGTTATTTTGTTTTAATATATTAATATTGAAATCCCCAGCAACTACAATATTGTGCTTTTTATAGGTTGTACTTACATATTTAAGCATCTTATCTAATCTTTCAAAGAAATTAATTAAGTTACTAGCAACCGGAACCCTATACAATATGTAAAGAAAACCCTGTCCGTCCCATAAGGATAATAAAGGTTAGGTAAACACTAGACCAAATATAATATAAAATTTTACATAATCATCATAGTAACAATACTAATGAATTTTGAAATAATCCTTTTTTCCCGGGAATTAATTCCAATTTCCCCGAAATTTGGTAATTTTTAAAAAAGTGACAACACCGGTATTATTATAAGCGAATAGCGACGCGCCCACGTCAAAAGTGCCGCGTGCCCTGCCCCCCGCCCCCCGCGGAAAGGGTCGCTTACCCCACATGTATTAAGTTACCTCTTTTTGGTAAATAATATTTATTTTTTTAGGGGTATTTTTTTTTAAGTTTTGCCTGTCTTTGTGGGCATGATTAGAATCAGTTATCGATACCTAACAATACCTTCACGGATCGGACAGGGTTTTCTTTACATATTGTATAAACAGATAATAATAACCTTGTAGTCTACTAGTTCTATTGCAGAGCATTCAAAAGTTGAGCACTCAGTGAATAACACTGATTTTGGAATCACTTTCCAATGATGACCTTTCTTCACGTAGATGCACGACCCTCCTCTGTTAGAATTACTTCTGCTAAAGTAGGCAGCTATGCAAAAATTGGGTATTATACATGTACCTTCATAGCCTGTCATCATAAAATGTTCAGTCAAACAAATAACATCAATATCATTATTATTATCTGATAGTTCTTGCAAGCAGATCGCTAATGCATCCAACTTGCTTCTCAAACCTGCAATATTTTGGTGCATTATGGTGATATATTTATGACCGAAAAAGCTTCTGCGGAGTAGGTTTCAAGATATCATTATGAGTCGGTGACATTTCAATGTTTTGGTCAACTTCATATTTGCAGCTAGTGATGGAAGATTCTACGTAAACAATCATTCTATAAATATCCTTGAATAAAAACTTCATTCCAAAACTATTTATCGCACCAGTACGTCTGTTAAACATAGTGTCGTCATATACCAAATTCTTATTACTGTCCAAAAAATAAGCATGTTCGTGAGTATTGGTATCTAAATATAATAAATTGTTGAAAGTTTCTACTCTTGAATTGTACAAATAGTTGTTTGTAAAAAACTTGTACGTTGGGGTGCAAATAATTATATTAGTATTTGTGATTTCTTGCAAGGTTTGTCTAATCTGTAATATACCATCATAATACCTATTCGTAGTTTTAAAGTCCTCCTCACCTAGTAGAATAACGCAGAAGTCTAATAAAGTGAAGTTTGCTAACTTTTCTCTAATACCTTTTAGCAAAACTTGTATATTTGCATGGGGTGTGATATAGTGACAGATTTCACAATTCTCAAAAACGTTTTCTGCTATATCAAGCAAGTTATTTTTATTGTCTGTGCTTATAATACATATTTTGTTACGTTTTGAATATGTTTTCGTTGTATTAACTGTTTGTACTTCTGGTTTATTAATCTTCGGTTTAATCGTTTCTGTTTGTGTTTGTTTATTGGTTTTATTGTTATTGCTTTTTTTCTTTTTTGAGCTGGATGACTTTAGTTTTGTGGGTGTTATAGTTACTTTCTTATAAAGATCATTATTTTTACTCAATTTTTCGTTTAAAGATTTCAGATTACTGTTTTCTAAAGACAAAGATTCAATTTCTAAGTGAGCGCTCTGTAGTTCTAATGTGAGATTACTAATTTGTTCACGTAGTTTCTTAATTACATCGTCTTCGTCATCGGACATTTCTGGTACACTCGTAACAGTCTCATTTAATGTTGGTGTGGCGGCTATTACCTCACTGTCATTTAATATTGAGTCAGACTTGGTTCTCGTACGGCGGAACGTGATATTATCCAGAAAATTCATGTTTGATTTCTACGCGATAGCTTTAAAATATGATATAAAACTAAAATATTAGCATTGCAGTTAGATCAATTGTTAGACTTTTGAGGGCTCCAACATGGCTCCAACCAACCCGTAACGACTGCCACTAGATGTTCGTGTGGCAACCGGGACCAACGGCTTAACGTGCTTTCCGAGGTACGACCAGACCAGTGCAAATATTCATATTCATGCATACAAATATTTGCACTGTGTGGGGATCGAACCCGCGCCTCCTTGCGCAACGGCCGAGTACGCTACCGCTACGCCACGGAGGCTCTCAACGTGTGACGTGCTATGACGATAATTTAAACGTCAAAAAAAGCAAAGACAGAAATGATTAAAATGTCTACATTTAAATAAAATTACAATGTTTAGAATCAAAATTACATTTATTTACAATGTCATATCGGCAGTCCAGTCTCCTTGTCATAAACTCTTAACTTCCCTTCAACATGGAAACCAAACTGAATCGTCTCCTTTGTTGTAACTTCATTTTTAATACCTCCAGACTGCATCACATTTTTTATCGAAGGTCCCCAGAAATGATGACCTCTATGGGCTTTCTTAAAATTCACTGCTACATTACCCCTTAGTGATGCCATGTGCACAACTTCTATTTCTAAATACCCAGCATTAGCCGATAAAACCGCCATCACAGCTTTCCCAGGCTTCAATTCTACCTCCATACCGCTAGACGTACCGATAACTTCAGTTTTTGATTTCTCTTCAGTGATTCCCCATTTGTTAGTGAAAGAAAAACCGGTTATTCCCGTAGCTTTTGCGATGCCCACATTGAATTCATATTCTATTTCTTGGGACACCGTAAATTCTTTTTCCCTTGACCAACTGCTTGTAAAAGTGTTTTCTATCGTGTGCGTTATGCCTGTGTTTACTTTTATCGTTTGGTTTGAGGAGTTCACAAAGTCTTGAGATAGAACTACGATCGGATTCTTGGTCAAGCTTTTCACTTTCGCTGATTTTATCGACAGCAACCTCTTCACTGGTTCCCAATTGTAAGTCTTGTACAAATCTCCCCAAGGTGTTGGACTTCCAAGATAAAAGTTTTTCGGCCTCTTCCCCAAGTGATGTTTCAACGCTGTGAGTAAATTGTCGTTTTCGATTTTAAAAGATTTAATGTCATCATCAGTGATTAAATCTGTTTCCAATCCCGAGTGCGTTATGTTAACGTTTTGGTCCTTGTCTAAATTCACATTAATGCTTATTCTGGCTGCCACTATGTTTATAAAAAACACTAGCACTAGTAATTTGAGGCCCATTTTATTATATATTTATTTCAGCACCTATGTAGTGCTGTGTTGAGCCGAATTTTATTATAACACTGAATGACTTTGAATGGATCGTCCGATTAGATGCGTGACCCGTTGATCTACATTTTTTCTGAATTATTATACTTCAAATGCTAATAAAAACGAACAAAATAATTGTTATAAATTTGCAGATGTTTACATCGTTTGATGTTAATTTCTGCTATTAATTTATTTACTCATTCTGAGATAATGAGGTCAAGATCGAGCTCTTGAATCGATAATATATACAGTGAATATAACTATTATAGTGTTATTATTAATACGTATTAAGTATTGTGGGAAACAACTTACGAGAAGTTGAAATGCGCTTAAAATATATTTTTGATTAAAATTAAAGCAGTGCTTCTCAGAGGAGTAACCAATAGTGTTCATGAATGGAACAAACTTCACAAGAAAAGCTATATCGGACTATAATATCTTTGAATGAGATATCAACGAGTACAAAAATGTTAGTAATATTTATGATAATCATAATAACAAGCATAGTGAATGCAAGAATAACGATCAATATAACAGTGCTTTCAAATGAACGTGATGTGTTTGTCAACGGAAATTACAGTGGATATGACTATAAAATCGTCACAGATGAAGAACTAAAACTTTTCAACGTTACTAAAGCAAGACTAAATATAGGAATGAGGGTAGAACTAGGTAAAGTACCAAATGACATATACCTGAAGAATCCCACACCTTATGGCGATTTATTCAATAAGTTTCACTGGGAACAAACGAAAAGAAGACTCTCAATACAAAAGTCTAAAATTCTTGATATTTTAAACGAAAACGTTGTTCTGGAAACACACGAACATGTTAATAATATACCTAACAATATAACATCGAAAATAAGCATGTACGTAGTTATTGAAAACAGAATTAGTTCTACCTGGTCTAAAAATGGATTGCCGAAAGATGAAATCTTCACCAATTACAACATGAATTATGGCTATGGACAGTTTAAATGCGAGCGTAAATGGAGAAATGAAAGTACACAAAACGTTAAAATGCCCATTGGTGTGACAAAGAATGGTTATATTACAATCAAACCAGGACAAACAGTAGTGTCAAAGTTAATAGCTTATAAAACTATAGTGCTTATGAAACTGGTTCACGTTGCACAGCTTACAGGAAGTGTCATTGCTAACTTTGAACAGCTTTATGGCAAATACCACTACTATGCTCCGTCAGTCAAAAGTATCATGAAAGCCGGGAATATGACAAATGAAGTGACCACCACCGAAATTCTAGAATTAAGATGTTTCACGAACCCAAGATTGAAAATGTATGACAAATCGACTGGGGAGGCTATAGAACTCCCTAAGAAGAAACGACCCCAAATGAAAATAATAAGGAATGGAAATATGACACGTTTTATTTATGTAAATACAAAAAAAAA
Organism: Sesamia nonagrioides; assembly: GCA_017933935.1. NCBI lineage: Eukaryota > Metazoa > Arthropoda > Insecta > Lepidoptera > Noctuidae > Sesamia > Sesamia nonagrioides. The sequence goes on along the minus strand of JADWQK010001696.1, from coordinate 321,610 downwards.
ACTTCGTTACAAAAAAAAAGATAGGCGAAAAAAAATTCTAAGTGAAAAAACTAATTTCTAGAGATGCAACGGATATCCGGTTACTCTCCAGTATCCGGCCTATCTGGCCGTCCTAATACTATCCGGCCGAATACCGGATAGCTAATATTCGGCCGGATAACTATCCGGCAGAGTAATTAAAAAAAAAATTGAAACATGTTTTTGTATTAAAGAAACATGTTTTTGAGTAATTAATTGCTTTACCTATTTAGTTAGTATCACTTTAATATTATTAGTTTAAGTTTTATATTTTTAATCACGCAATGGTAAATTAATGTAATAAAAAGAAAATGAATGAATAATTAGTACTCAACTCATACTGCACTAAGGGTAAATTATGGTAAATGAATACTAATTTCTCTGCATTGGGAGGTTGCTATCAGTTACATCTCTACTCATTTCTGAAGTTGGTGGCAAATAACGAAAATACAAAAACCATAGACATCGACTTCTGCAATTATTTATCTTTCCCTTTGTAGTATATTTGGTAATTTTTTTTTTGGACGTCGATAGTTTTTTTTTTTTTTTTTTTGGTAAGGCTGTCAGTATTTTGCCTGTCTGCCTAATATTATAATAGATAGGTACCCCTTTTCAGTTTTATTTTTGTTAGCCTACATTGTGTTTCACTTCTTGACACAACTCTCATCCTTTCCCTTTCAAACTTGCCTCTTTTGTGCGATCTCTGGCCAAGTTGGCTATGGGAACGTCACCAGATTGTCCCACCACCTTCACAGTAGTCAACCTCGACGTCCCTCTGCTCGACGCCACGCGCTCTGACACTGGAACTCCCTAATGGTGCCCCAATAGTCTACGATATTTATAAATTTGTCCTTCCATAATGCTTACCATTGTCATTGTACAGACGACAGCACATCGAGCTACTACAATCTGGCAGATTTTTTTATTCGTTCAACTTTATCGCTAAGAGTTCAAGGTTGATTGGGTATATTTTCGTAATCTACTAAATTCCATAATGTTCGATCAATTATTTCATTTGTCTTGTAATGGAATGATGATAGAATGAGATTGCCGTATTCCTTTTATTAAAAAACCCATTAGTAGAAATAATTTTCTAAAAACTCCCACTCTTATCACTCCATTCCATTGGAGTCTCAAGGATTGACCACAGGAAAGTCGTAATGACGCCATTTTGTTAGTAGATTACGAAACTTGTCAAAATGAATCATTATGAGATCACTGATTGATCATTCTGACACTATTGTTAAAGCCCGAAGGCCTTATCGAAGCATTGCAGTTAGACCAATTGTTGGACTTTTGAGGGCTCCAACAAGTAACAACCCGTAACGACTGCCAGTCTGCCACACTAGATGTTCGTAAGGCAACCGGGACCAACGGCTTAACGTGCTTTAAAGTCATCAAATGATTTATTCCAGTGTTAATGATCATGCATGATCAAAGGCCACTTATCAGTTCAACTTTATCAAAAAATTCTCTAAAACTTAATCAGATGGCATTGACTACAAACTAGAAGTCGCTTGCATTGTGTCATCTCATGTGTGATAATGATTTAGTTGGATTCATATGAATTTTAAAAAATATACTACCAGCTATTAAACAGTATAGTTGTTTAATCAGACCTTCAACCCTATTGATATAAAGGTAAGATCAAGATTTAAGTGCTATGAACCTTTCTAGGTGTTTGGTATTTAGAATCCACCCCGGATGGAGCGAAATTTTACTAACTATAACCTAGCTGTGTTCTTAAATTTGCCTGTGTCTCATTATCTTTCTTTGTGTATCTTTTTCGAACAACCCGCTGTCCTGACAGATGTTGCTGGTGTCTTAAGGACATTTTTCCTGTTCATAACAATGCGGATGACTTTATTTCTTACAAAATCAAAGAGAAATAATTCTTTAATTATTTCCCCTCTCTTTTATTTAGGTACGGACGACAGTGTTGCAGAATATTATATAAGATGAATGATAAATTGCTTTATGATATGGATTCATTAGATCCTTTGTCCATGCCTATACAGCATTCTCTATGGTAAACAATCTAGAATTGTCAATGTTCTTCCTAAAAAATATACTGTCATGGCGTGGTGTGTGTGTAATAAAATTAAAACTGTTTGAAGCAATAAAACCATTAAAAACTAAAACAACTCTCTTTAACTCTGTCAAAAAAGCCCTTCTCCCGCCACAGGTTATGGGCCCAGAGTGAGAGTTGCATAAAAAATTGTAAAAGTAAAACGAGAGTAAAAACATGCCACGCGGTCCGCCATCATGTCGAATACGAATACCGAAGAATTCTGTATTCAGAAATTAAAAGACGCCGAATCGTTTCCACTATGGAAATTCGAAGTAAACATTTACCTAAAATCTAAGTCTCTTCACGGGAGTGTAAAAACGAAACTCGTCGAAAAAAAGGCAGAAAAGGTTATAGTTAAAGATGCTCAAGCCCAAAGGGTAATCTTAAATTCCATTGATAAAAGTCTGAAAATACACATTATGGACTGTGAGACTGCTTACGACATGTACCAGAAGTTATGCAGCATTTTTGAGGGCAGTGAAGAAAGATGTAAAACGTCAATCATTCAAAATTTTTTCAATTAACAGTACAAAAATCAGACAATAAATAAATTAATAACAGATATTAAAAATTTGGCCATGAGACTTTCAGCATTAAATCATAAATTAGAAGATGAGATGATCATTAACAAAATTATAACATGTTTGCCCAATAAATATAAAATGTTTGCGACAGCATGGGAGTCGACAGCAAGTGATCAAAAAACACTGTCTAATCTCACTCATAGATTATTGTTGGAGGAATCAAGGCAAGGTTCGAGTAACATTCAAATAAATAAAGAAGAGGTAGCATACAGGGCTACACACAAAATATGTTTCAATTGCAATAAAGTTGGTCATCTTAAATATGAATGCAAAAATTATAAAAAGGAATATAATAATAATACAATGAAAGCTAAATGTTCAATTTGTAAAAAAGACAACCACACTGAAGAAAGTTGCTATTTTAGAAACAAAAATAAAAATTATCAAAAGAAAGAAAGTGCCTTTATGACAATAAAACAAGAAAGTGATAGAAAAACTGCAAGGTTTATTCTTGACTCTGGTTGTACATCACATATGACTAGAGATCTAAGCATTTTGAAAAATAAAAAGGAAGTTCACACCGAAGTTGTTACTGCAAATAATAATTCTATGTTGGCACAATATATTGGGACTGTTAATGGAGACAAATGTGATCTGAATAACACATTATATGTTCCGGAATTGTCACAGAATTTAATGTCCATTAATTCAATAACAAATAATAACGGATCGGTCTTGTTTACTAAAGAGAAAGTTGAAATAATGAAAAATAACAAAGTAATGCTAACAGGAAACAAGGAAAATGGTATGTACTACATAAATGTAAGGGCAAATAAAAATAAATGCGAAGAAATATCACTATTATCAAAGGAAAAAGGAACTGCAGAAGAATGGCATAAAAGAATGGGACATCCTGGAAAAGGCAAACTAGAAATACTAAAAGATGTTGCAGATGGCATAATAATAGAAGGCAAAAATAAAATTCAAGGACAGTGTGAAATATGCATAAAAGCAAAGCAAGAAAGACTACCATTCACTACTAAACGCAAGAAAGCTGTAAGAAAATTACAAATAATAAATTCAGATGTCTGTGGTCCTTTCGAGACAGAAACTCATGATAAAAACCTATACTTTGTCACGCTAATGGATGATTATACTCACTTTACAAAAGTATACCTAATAAGACACAAAAGTCAAGTTCCAGAAGTAATAAGAAATTACGTAGAAGAATCAGAAAGAGAAGTAAAAGAAAAAGTTTCAATCTTACGCTGCGATAATGGAGGAGAGTATTCCAGTACCGAATTTAAGAGGTGGTGCTCAGAAAAGGGAATAATAATTGACTACACTGTTCCCTACACACCACAATTAAATGGAAAAGCAGAAAGATTAAATAGAACTATTTTGGAAAAAGTACGAGCAATTCTGTTCAATTCAAGCATGGAAAATGACATGTGGGGTGAAGCTGTTTTGTGTTCCGCATACTTACTGAATAGATTGCCCAGTGAAACAATTAATAACCGTACTCCATATGAAATGTGGTATGACAGACGTCCAAATTTATCTAACATACAAGAATTTGGCTGCAATGTATATGCAAAGGTCTTAGGACATTTAAGGAAACTGGAACCAAGGGGAAGAAAATTTAAGTTAATAGGATACACTAGAAATGGCTATAGACTGTGGAATGAAGAAGCAAGAGAAATAGAAGTTGCTAGAGACATAATAATAATATCAAGCTCTAAAAACTTAAAAAACAGAAATGAAAATGAGACAATAAAAATATTAGAAAGCAATGATGAAGAAGAAGTAATAGAACATAATATCGAGCAACATGAACAAACGGAAGATAGTATTGAACAAGATGATACAGAAAATATATTAGACAGTATGATTGAACCAGATGATGCAATAATAATAATAAACGAAGAAAATGAAAACATAAGAATGGAAAAAGATACAGAAAATGAAGATGTAGATAAAAATATAAGATTAGAAAAAGATTCAGAAAATGAAGACACGCAGAGAACCAAAAGATTGAGAAAACCACCAGCTAGACTAATTGACTATGCTCTATTAACCTATAATGAAGTTGTTTCAGGTCCTGACAGCAAACTTTGGGAGAAGGCAATAGATTTGGAGAAGGAATCTCTAGAGAAAAACAATACATGGGACATTGTTGACATAAGCGAAGCAAAAGGTAAAAAGATCTTGACTAATAAGTGGGTCTTTCGAATCAAAGAAGATGGTACCTACAAAGCCCGACTGGTAGTATGTGGCTTTGAACAAGGGGATCTAGACTTTGATGAAATCTACAGCCCAGTGGTGAGTCAATCAGTACTTAAATCACTATTTGCAATTTGTAGTAGTAAAAACTACGAAATGATGTTTTTTGATGTTAAAACCGCTTTCTTATACGGGGAAATAACTGATGATGATATTTACATGGAAATTCCATTAGGATATGATAAACAACCTGGTAAAATTTGTAGTTTAAACCGAGCATTATATGGTTTAAAACAGGCTCCACGTACTTGGAATAATAAGTTTAAGACAACTATGTGTAAACTTGGCTTTAAACCAACTAAAACTGATCATTGTGTTTTCATTAATAACGATAAAACTGTAATAATTGCAATTTATGTTGATGATGGATTAGCCATTGCTAAAAATAAAAAAGATTTAATACATGTGCTTAAATGTCTTGAAAAAGAGTTTGAAATTAAAATTTTTGAGAAACCTAACAACTTTATTGGGATTGAGATAAATAAAACTGATGAAGGTATATTATTAACACAGAGAAATTACACAGAGTCACTTTTAAAGAAATTTAACATGTATGATGCTAAACCTTGTAAAATTCCCGGTAATACTGATAAAAATGTTACTAATTTGGAAACAGATAGAACATTTCCTTATAGAGAACTTGTAGGAGGTTTATTATACCTGTCAACTAGAACCAGACCAGATATTGCACAAGCTGTAAACGAAGCAAGTAGAAAAATTGAAAATCCCAACAAAGCTGATGTAATTGCAATTAAGAAGATACTTAAATATTTAAATGGTACACGGGAAAAAGGTATTATGTATAAAGCCGGAGGTGATGTATGTTCTCTTGATGCATACTGCGATTCTGACTATGCTAATGATATTGATACAAGGCGTAGTACAACAGGATATGTAATAATGACATGTAATGGTCCTATCTCATGGTGCTCAAAAAGACAACCAATAGTTGCTCTATCCTCAACAGAAGCAGAATTTATAGCTGCTGCCGATTGTTGCAAAGAAATACTGTATCTAAAAGGTTTCCTGAATGAATTGTTAACAAGTAAAATAAACATAACTTTAAACATAGACAATCAAAGTTCTATTAAATTAATTAAAACAGGGTCATTCAATAAACGGTCAAAACACATTGATGTCCGCTATCATTTCATTCATGAAAACTTTGTGAAAGGAAACTTTGCTGTTGAATATTGTCCTACTGATCAGCAAGTGGCTGATATCTTAACAAAGGCATTGTCTAATAGCAAATTTCAAGTTCACTGCAAGAAACTGTTAACTTAAGTAAGATAAGGTTGTAGTTATAAGTAATAAAACAAGTTGTTTTACTAAACTTAAGTGATGTTAAGTTTATTAAGAATAAAGAAGAACATTTTATTGCAAGAATAAAACGTAATACACACTTAGAAGAATTATGTTTGGAATGCAAGTTTGTTTTGTAAATGTTTCAAGCTGTAGGTAGTTATTAAGTCTCTCAACTCTTGGTAACAACATTAATAAATGTGTGTAATACATAAATAGTGTAAACTTAAAGTACATATTATAATATAAGATATAATACATAGATAGTAAAAGAAGTAAATATATGTACCTAAGATAATTAAATATTTAAGATATGCTATATATGTATGTACTTAGAGAAAGTTGTATAGATATTTTGTAAAAGTCATACTATAGAACTTTTAAAAAATAGGAGAAGGTGTTGCAGAATATTATATAAGATGAATGATAAATTGCTTTATGATATGGATTCATTAGATCCTTTGTCCATGCCTATACAGCATTCTCTATGGTAAACAATCTAGAATTGTCAATGTTCTTCCTAAAAAATATACTGTCATGGCGTGGTGTGTGTGTAATAAAATTAAAACTGTTTGAAGCAATAAAACCATTAAAAACTAAAACAACTCTCTTTAACTCTGTCAAAAAAGCCCTTCTCCCGCCACAGACAGCAGGTCAAGCTACCCGAAACTGTCAAAAATTGCCAATCAACCTTGAGCCTTGGATCTTTAAAGATAAAGTTGAAAATCTTTTAAAGAAATCTGACAGCTTGTAGTAGCTTGATGTGCTGTCGTCTGTACATGACACATACATTTTTGTTTATTTAAATATATGGAGCCTGAACCTTTTCCTTCTCCTGGACGCTATCTACTCCCGAATTTTTCCTCTTTCTCTCGAGAATAACGATAAAATATTTAATAGGCATTTCATCGAAATCAGTTCAGTAATTTAGGTAACAGACGGAGTTCATATTAGAATACATTTCTGAACGAAACTTTCAATGTCAGTTGCAGCATATGACGTCAAGTCAACGTCAAGTCTGTCAATTCAAATGTCGTCAAAAGTTCGAAGGTTCGGTTCATGATTTGCACTAATTTGTAATATTTACCCGATAACTAATAATCTTAATACAAAACGGATAATGAATTCATGAAACAACATATTAGCTTAGTCTCGACACAATTATCATTCGCCATTTATTTCATTATTTAAAGAATCCTTTCATAGTCATACGCACGTATTCAAATATGTATTTATTTATTATTTGTTATTAATAATTTTAATAAGTTTTGTAAAGTGTAGTTGTTGTTTTGTTAATAATAAGCATATCTATTTTTGTTTTTTTTTTTTTTTAATTCCTAATCATGGTAGATTTCCGAGGACTATTGATATGTGTGCCCCTTTACATTGCTGGGTAAGTAAATTTAATTTTAACGTATTTCTTTTTTAATTTTCGCGCACAGGCTATTGGCATAAATCAGGTACCACTTACTATAAAACCTTTTGGTATTTTTTAAAGCAGCTCCACTGCACTTAATTTTTTATGGAGTGAAAGGAGAAAGCCAAAAGAAAGTTAATTACTGCAGCCAGTTTATTTTATTTACAGTCATGTTGGTAACGGATTTCTTTTTGAATAATTCATCTGAAACTAACATTTGCTTCATAAAATTTTAAGCAACCCCTAGGATGATTTACCTGACACAAGAGATTTTAAAGAAAAAATATACTGTTTGAGGGACATTAACTAGCAAATTGATACCACTACATTATTGATACAATTCAAAATGATGGTGGTAGGTCTGGCCACCATTAACACAATATCTGGAACAATTGGCTTTATTTATACTCTAGAGCAGTGTTTTTCAACCTTTTTCATGGCACGATCCTTTTAATGTCAAAAAATATTTCACGACCCCCTCTTTCCCTGCTGTTTATAACTTTGAAGTTATGTCTGTAACTTCGGGTATCTTTTGGTTAAACAGAAAAACAGAATCCCCACAACCAACCATAGAAACTTTGAAGTCTTTGATTCTATTTGGAACCTTCTATAATTTTAAAGAAATTGGCGACCCTCTCAATGAGGCTTGGTGACCCCCAAGGGGGTCGCGACCCACACGTTGAAAAACACTGCTCTAGGGCCTTAGAATAAGTTACAAATTTATAGTTACAGCTTACAGGTTGCACATTGATGTTTCTTAACACCTGTATTGTGGAGCAGTTTTTTCAAGACACCTCTTTATTTTCTTCTATGTTAAACTAGACTACCTACTTCAGACCCTCAGCTGTAGTGTTGCCATGCTTAGAAATCAGAGAGCTGGACTTAGGCATCCAGGCTGGATGCTCAAAAAAAAAAATTACTAAAAGTTAATAGAACTCATTTTTAAAGATAGAAATTTTAATCCTTTTAACATTGTTATTAAAAAAAAAGCTTAAGAAAAGCCAGATGGGCCAGACACAGTGAAATTTGGCTTAAAAAGTCTAAACCTAGCTGGTTTCAACTAGCTATGCTACTTTAATAAACAAAGATGTATTAAAAAAAAAAAAAAGAAATTCAAATTCTAATCTTTATACTCAGCATGTTTGATAACTAAAGATAATATTTAGAAACTTTTAATACTGAATAAACTACAAATTATTAGAAAAAAAAGTAAAAATTATGCTACCTAAAACTATCAACAAACTAATCAAACAGAAAACACTTTCAAAATATTCCTTTTTATTGCTGCCAATTGGTAATGTACAGACGACAGCACATTAAGCTACTACAATCTGTCAGATTTCTTTATTAGATTTTCAACTTTAACTCTAAAGTATTAAGGCTCAAGGTTGATTGGGAATATCTGACAGTTTGGGGTAGCTTACCTGCCGTTGTCCGTACCAAAGAGGCCAACTATGCTATATTGTATAGCAATGCGTAGTCTCTGGCTAATGCAAAAGCCAGCCACGGGAAGCCGGTCACGGGAAGTGTCAACAAGTTGTTTAGAGATTTAATTAATCATCATCATCCCAGCGTTAATCCCAGTCGCATCCGAAGCCTTTTTCAGCTTTGGAGTTTGGGGTCCGCTTTTACCAGTCCAACTGCTGATATGGCCAAACTTCGACATTTTCCGTGAAGCGACTGCTGTCTGACCTCCACAACCCGAAGGCGACATCGAAGCATTGCAGTTAGACCAATTGTTGGACTTTTTGAGGGCTCCAACAACCCGTAACAACTGTCTCTAAATGTTCGTATGGCAACCGGGACCAACGGCTTAACGTGCTTTCCGAGGCACGACCAGACCAGTGCAAATATTCATATTCATGCATACAAATACTTGCAGTGTGCGGGGATTGAACCCGCGCCACCTTGCGCAGCGGCCGCGTCTGCTACCGCTACGCCACGGAGGCTGTCGTGTTTAGAGATTTAATTAATCTTTATTGCATTCCATATATGGGTTTCATAAATAGTATTACAGGGTAGAAGATCAATATAGACCAGCAAGGAAATTCTATAAGTGACTCGGGAAAACCATGTTTTATTTTGACATTTCAACAACATTCAGTGCATTATTTATATTATTGAACAGACACATTTTTCGTACACATGCAGCAATGGATTAGCAATATGCTTCAAAATTATTCAAATTTATACTAATAGTGGTTTAAGCAACTAGGGTGCTGGTCGGGCATATCAAAACTAAGGAGAGAGGGAGAGAGCTAAGTGCCAATTCAAACAATTAAATTTAATATAAAATTTTAGCTGTGTACATCCGCATGTAAAGTATAAATTAATGAGGTCACTGAAATTATCAGTTCCTAATTACTTTTATCTTATTTCTAAATATTACATCTAATTTTCTTTGTACTGGTACCAACATAATGATTTTTAATCCATGTTATCTTGTACTTCTTCTGTAATAGGTCTGATATGATAACTATGTATTAATAAAATTTAAAACCAAGTACTAGTTGCCTAGGTGATAAAACAAAATTAAAAAGATAAATCTGTTTTATTTACCAATATTAGCAATAATAAATCTATTCCTTTTGCACTTTTAACATATTTTCTATATTTGTAGTTATAGTTTCAACATTGTTATTTTGGTTTGTAAGGGAAGAAACGAGACAGCCCCAACACAAGTGCTTTGGTAACTTACTGGGGTTGCCTTAATTTATATTATGTACGCAATGTTGGATAAAATAAAATCATTTTTTTTTTTTAAATCATATCAAATCAAAAATGTTTATTTGCTAAAATAAAGCTCGAGTATTACTGAAAGTCCAATAATCCAATCTTACCAAGAGCTATTGTATTACCCAGTAATTAGGCTGTCGAGGTCAGATAGTCAATGAGTACTTTTTTTTTTTTGTTGGGATGGGAAATCATTAAAAGACTTCTCCCGCTCTGGGCGGAGCGGAAGGCGTGTCAGACTTTTACTGACTAAAACCCACCCGTGTTTCTGACATCTCTTTGAGGCGCGCGTGAAACACGACGCGCAGTCGTCTCGCGCCTGGTCCTTACCGGGCGGCGAGCTGCCCACTGCCACCGCTCACCGCCCGCAGGCCCTCGCCTACGGTGGCTGGGAGTTCGGTGTTGTCTCCAAACCAGGGCGTCTCCTGCGGCGGCTAGTGGCGTGAGGGCGCTGGGATTCCCGCAGTCTCACGCGCTCCGCCTCCTCCTTTGCAAGCATCACTGCTTCGCAGAAGGAGGTGACGGCCTGCCATGCACTCTCGCTCCGGACCATGGTCTGGACCAGGGTCGGACGCGAGAGATCGCCGCCGATCGCCGCTACGAGAACATGGCGGTGCTTCACCCAAGCCGGGCAGACCTCCACCGTATGCTCCACCGTGTCCTCAGGGCGATCCACACAATGGTGACACCCTGGCGTTTCCTCCAGCCTAATACGGAAAAGGAACCTCCCGAAACAACTGTGTCCGGTGAGGACCTGCGTCAGGCGGAAAGTGAGAGCGCTGAGCGCCTCTCTAGCCACTCCTCAAAGAGGGGACTTACCGCCGCTATTGTGGCGTGCCTAGCACTGGGTTGCGACAATCGCACTCTCCATGTCGCCATGAGATCCCGCCGGAGTTCTGTCCGCCGTACCGCGATTTCTCGCGGCAGCGGAGTTATGCCCCGGCGTTTTGCCTCCTCTCGCTACTCCCACATGTGGGCGAGGGCTTTGGCCTCCAGATGCCATGGCGGCAATCCGGCAAGAAGGCTCGCCGCCTCAGCACAGACCGTGCGAGGTACCTCAATACTGGTATTCCACTGTATCCTGATAAATTGGAAACCAACACTAATATAATTGGGCATACGCTAGGCGTATGATGAAATGTGAAAAGTAAACAACACAATTTGGTTTTCTTAACGAGAAAGGAACGAGGTTTTGGTTTTCTTCTTGGTTTTCTGATACTCGAATAAATAAAAATTTATTATTATTACTTTATTTCATTTTATTTACATATAAATTATATTTTAAAATATTTCTAAGTACATAAAAAATACATAAAAAAAAACATTTAAAAATATAAAAAATAGTAGCCCACCGGTATCGGGAACAGGGTCCAAGCTACCGGCGGTCAGGGCTCCAGAGAGAGGAACTTCCTGACGATGCGAGCCGTGTCCAGCAGTACCACTTTCTGAATCAAGCCCTTGATCCAGCTGCCTAACGAGAGCCTCCTGAGGTGTTGGTCGAGGCTCTTGGCTATTAAGCCATTGGCTGTCACGACTATCGGTACAATAATTGCTGAATCCACTTGATCCACTTCCCACATGTCGACAACCTCGTGAACCAAATCAAGATACTTGATTTGTTTATCTTTCTCAGCTTTCACGAGATTCTCATCATGTGGGATGGTTATGTCAACAATCATTGCACGCCGCTCTGATCGATCCACCAGCACTATATCAGGCTTATTGGCAACAATAGTCCTGTCAGTGATGATGGATCGATCCCAGTACAATGTGATATGGCCATTTTCGAGAACTGGGTCGGGCATATACCTGTAGTACGGCACCTCCGATTCCACAAGTTTGTATTTAAGAGCAAGTTGCTGATTAATTATCCTGGCTACAAGGTTGTGTCTATGCAAGTACTCTCCGTTAGCTAGACGATTATTATTATTAAACTTTTACATATAATTTTATTCAGTCTAAAAGTAAAACCTTTAACTTAAAAACCGTCTCATTGCATCATGACAAGCCTAAACTAGTATGTTATCTTCTGTCCTTTCCTTAATAAAATAGAAAGAAAAAGATACACTTATTTTTTTTTTTTGTACATATTATAAACCAGCGCTTGACCGCAATCCTGCCTGATGGTAAGCAGTGACGCAATCGTTGATGGTAAAGCGCACTAGTTTATTAAGAGCCTATTCACTCTAGCCTTGAAGACACTCAAATTGTAGTCCGACGGAAATACCGCCGCTGGCAAATTGTTCCAGTCCCTCGATGTACGCGGTATAAAGGAGGAGGCGAAACGCTTCGTCCGGATCGTAGTGGTGTTAACATTAATTAAAATAAAATATATTAAAATATTAAAATTAACATACATATATTAAAATTATAGTTAGAGTTAAATATAGTTATATTAATATTAGTTACTTGATTCCCTTGTTCACGAACTAAATTAAATTTAAGATCAGGAAAGCCTTTTCTGTCTATTTCAATAAGAAAAGGACAAAAGATAACATATTCTTTGAGTCCTGTCAAATTAAGATATACCATAGACATATAAGTAGTGTTTAAAAACATGGCGTCTAAAAATACTTCTATTTACGTTAGGGGTTGACTAATTTGACAGGACGAATCTAATACATGTCTTCTGTCCTTTTCTTACTAAAATGGAAAGAAAATGACCCACTGAACTAAAATTTAGTTTGTGAACACGGGAATCAGCATTGAATTGAGCTGCATGATTATTGACAAATGCATGCACTGACTGTTCAGCACGGTAATTGTGTAACATCATCAGTAGCAAATAAGCAATGGGTTTAATTTTGACAGTTCAACATTCATTGCGTTATTTACGCTGTTGAGCCATACGAACTTCTATTGGCAGTCGTTACGGGTTGTTGGAGCCCTCAAAAGTCTAACAATTGGTTTAACTGCAATGCTAAGATATCGCCTTCGGGTTGTGGAGGTCAGACGGCAGTCGCTTCACGTAAAATATCGAAGTTTGGCCAAAATCAGCAGTTAGACTGGTAAAGCGGACCCCAGACTCCAAAGCTGAAAGCTATGGATGCGACTGGGATTAACGCTGAGATGATGATGATGATGATTTACGCTGTTGAGCAGACACGTTTTTAGAACGTATGGAGCAATAGATTAGCAATATGGTTCAGATTGATTCCAATATATGGTTATACTAGCTTTCCGCCCGCGGCTTCGCCTGCGTAGAGTTCGGTTATATCGCGCTTTTTAGATTTCCCTCGGGAATATCAATTTTTTCCGGGATAAAAGGTAGCCTATGTTCTTTCTCAGGGTCTAAAGATTGTCTGTCCCAAATTTCATCAAAATCGGTTGAGATGTTTAAGCGGGAAAGCGTAACAGACAGACAGACAGACAGAGTTACTTTCGAATTTATAATATTAACTGGATAGTATGGATAGGTCGTTTTGATGATAAAGCGTCATAATACTAGATCATTTTACTCCTGAAGTCCTGACGTTTTGCAATTAAATTGCTACATATGGACTGAAATATAATGTTGGTGCAACCAACAGCCTTCACTAACGAGTCGAAAATGTAAAACACAAAAACAAACTTAATAAAAATAGAAAACTTAACTGTTACGTATACAATATGTTAAGAAAACCCTGTCCGACCCGTAAGGATAGTAAAGGTTAGGTAAACACTTGACCAAATAACATATGAAATTTTACATAATCATCATAGTAACAATACTAGTGAATTTTGAAATTACCTTTTTTTCCCGCGAATTAATTCCAACTTTCCCAAAATTTGGTAATTTTTAAAAAGTGACAACATTATTTTTGACGGTATAATTCTGAGCGAATAGCGATGCGGCCACGTGCCGCGTGCCCTGCCCCTCTCCGCCCGCGCCTGGATGGCCTACGGCAGATGTTTTAAGTTACCCCTTTTTGCGAAATAATATTTTTTTAAGTGTAGCCCGGCTTTGTAGGCATTAGTAGAATCAGTTATCGATACCTAACAATACCTTCACGGATCGGACAGGGTTTTCTTTACATATTGTATGTCTCAACACTATTGTCGATGCGCAACACTACCTATATATTGTCACTTCCGTTCTAGTCTGTCAATCGTATAGTCTCAGTCTCGAATACACACGTCGTAACACAGAGCTCCTAATTTTATTATAAGACTATCCTGATGTCACCTGTCCTGCAGCATCTAGCAACAACAACCTTTACATGGTGTCAGAAGTGGGATGAAAAGAAAAAACTCCACAGAAACCGTAATAACAACAGAGGATTTAAACTGTATTTAAACAATTGTAACAAAGATGCTATCGCTACTCAGCGCTCAGCATTCCAGCGAGGTGTACTGTTAACTCGCGCGAGTAGTACGGACGACAGCAGGTCAAGCTACCCGAAACTGTCAAATATTCCCAATCAACCTTGAGCCTTAATGATTTAGAGATGAAGTGGAAAATCTAATAAGGAAATCTGACAGATTGTAATAGCTTGATGTGCTGTCGTATGTACATTGTTTTCATTACTTCTGGACAATATTATGTACAGTGTACGTAGTGTATGTACAGTGTAAGTCACTCAAAGGGCAATGGAGAGGGCTATGCTTGGGGTTTCTTTCCATCATCATCCCAGCGTTTATCCCGGTTGCAGTATTCGCGTTGGAGCCCGGGGTCCGCTTTCCTACTTAATTTCCTCCATTTCGCGCGATCTTTAGCATCCTGTGGTGTGAGATTGTTGGCACGCATGTCATCTCTTACAACGTCAAGCCAGCACTTCCTTGGTCTACCCCGCTTGTTCCGGCCCGGCGGAGGCGCCATGGCAAAACATTTGTGACCCACGTAACATACCGGTTTTCGTAAGTTTCACTGCGCGATCGAATCAGGAATGAGGAGATCCGCAGAAGAACGAGAGTAACCGACATAGCCCGAAGAATTGCAACAGTAAAGTGGCAGTGGGCTGGACACATTGCCCGTAGGACCGATGACCGATGGGGCCGACGGGTTCTCGAGTGGCGACCACGCACCGGAAGACGTAGCGTGGGTAGGCCCCCGACAAGGTGGACTGACGATGCGGAAGGATGATGAGGCGGAGGATGCGGGAGGCGCAGGACCGGTCGTCGTGGAGAACCTTGGGGGAGGCCTATGTCCAGCAGTGGACGTCTTTCGGCTGATGTTTTTTTTTTTTAACTATTATAAACTAGTGCTTGACTGCAATCCCGCCTGATGGTAAGCAGTGATGCAATCGTTGATGGTAAAACGCACTAGTTTGTTAAGCCTATTCACTTAAAAAACTTAGGAATAGGAAGGAAGACGGCAGTTGAGCGAGGTGATGCAATGTTAAACCCAACAACACGACCAACGATGCTGCGCCAGAGGGAGATTGATCTGGAGACTCTCCACGACCAAACTTCCGACACAACAATATTTGACGCATCGTACCCGGCACACATCGCAACACAACTGCTCAGACCCGTCCTCCGTACGGCTTCACCAGACATCATGCCGAAACACGACGAATCGCTTGGCGGCAAGACTTTGTCTGGTGGGTGGTAACTTCGCCGGCAGCCGATGTTGTGGCCTACCATCGAGAAAATTATGATGAATATTATGTCTGGTCTCTAAGGAGACTGACCTTTGAGTTTGTTTCGGCCTCTTTCAGAGTAGTCAGATAGTAAGTAAACGCTGACCTCATTCAGTTTTTAAACAATGTTATGATTGACGTGTGAATGTGTTTTTACAACCTACTTACAGTAAAAAATACATTTATCATAATATTGAAATGTTATTTGGTTCATATTGACGTCATATCAAGTTAGTGGTAGGCCATAACATCGGCTGCCGGCAGAAGTTACCACCCACCAGACAAAGTCTTGCCGTCAAGCCATTCGTCGTGTTCCGGCATGATGTCTGGTGAAGCCGTACGGAGGACGGGTCTGAGCAGTTGTGTTACGATGTGTGCCGGTACGATGTGCCAAATATTGTTGTGTCGAGAGTTTGGTTGTGGAGGGTCCTCCCTCTGGCGCAGCATCGTTAGTAGTGTTGTTAGGTTTAACGTTGCATCACCTCGCTCAACTGCTGTCTCCCTTCCTATTCACTTAATTTTTGAGTGAATAGGCTCTTAATAAACTAGCACGCGTTACCATCAACGATTGCATCACTGCTTACCATTAGGGATGTTAAAAAATAATCGATTTTTCTTTCAATCAATTATTATTTTCATATAATCTATTTTTTTTCTAATCGATTTTTAAAGTCATATGAATCGATTTTTAATAAATCAATTAAATAAATCACGGTGACAGACCGTATTACAGACCCTTACTCAAGATTTAAGCATTACTTAAAACTAGTTTCAGCCAATCAAATAGCTTCATACGAGATTTAAGTAAAGCTTGAGTTTTGACTGTGGTTCTGTAATACGGACCTAAGATAGTCATTTTGTTGGGTTGCTCATTTCTTTTTGATTATAATAACGCTCAGAGTAACTCTCAAATTCATTTTTTAGTTTTGTATTGGTAATTTGTAATTAAGCTTTTATTTGATTTTAAGATGATGAATATTGTTAAGAGGAATATCTTAGGTTTATTATTAGAATATGAAAAGCATACAAGATTTTAAATCATAGAAAAAATCTATTTTTTCGCAAAAATCGATTATTTATTTTTATTAAAATCGACTATTAACAAATCGATTAAAGAAAAATCGATTTTTATTTAATCGATTCTTTTCCATTAATGTCACATCCCTACATACCATCGGGCGGGATTGCTATCAACCACTAGTTTATAAGTCTAGAAAAACTTATCGACAGGTTATATGAGTTCATATCATTGTATATTATTTTTATATTTATACAATATGTAAAGAAAACCCTGTCCGATCCGTGTAGGTATTGTTAGGTATGCAGTAGTGCAGTAGTGGTATGGTAACTGATTCCCAACAAGGTGGACCGATGACCTGGCTGACCGATGAAGGTCGCCGGAAGCCGATGGATGCGGGCAGCACAAGACCGGTCGGCGTGGAAAGCCTTGGGGGAGGCCTTTGTCCAGCAGTGGACATCTATAGGCTGAAGAAGAAGAAGATAACTGATTCTACTAATGGATAAAAAGCCGGGATAAACTTAAAAAAAAATCCCCTTAAAAAATAAATATTATTTCGCAAAAAGAGGTAAGTTAATACATGTGCGGTAGGCAACCCTTCCGCGGGAGACGGGGGGCAGGGCACGGCTCGTGGTCGCTTCGCTTATTAATAATCCCGTCAAAATGGTGTTGTCACTTTTTTAAAAATTACCAAATTTCGGGGAAGTTGGAATTGATTCGCGGGAAAAAAAGATTATTTCTAAATTCATTAGTATTGTTACTATGATGATTACGTAAAATTTTATATGATATTAGGTCATGTGTTTACCTAACCTTTATTATCCTTTTGGGTCGGAGGACAGGGTTTTCTTTACATATTGTACCTATGTCACGCTCTTTTGACATTCAAAATCTGCTGATTCGCAGTCTATACCATCGCCTAGCTCCATAAAGAATAGAGGTAAACAAATCAATTTAGGGTTATCACAACTCACGTTTTATAAATCTCCTGTTATGTTTATGTTATTTTACATGCTAACTATTTATTAAAAATTCCTGTTGCAGCGTATTTCAATAGAATCACTAAAATAGCATGCTTAATAACTTGTTATTTCGAAAAACCATTAAAAAGTCGACATTAATTTTACGTAATAGCCCTACAATAAAAGAAAGATGGATGAAATCCAGGTATTAAACACATTTTGTGAAATTCAACCAATGAATAAAGTTGAGGCATTTGCCAATACATTGTTACGTATTTTAATTACTTTCAAATCAACTACATAACACATGCATTGTAATACTTTCAAGTATGGACTAATTATAATTATATGTATCAAAAACTGTAACCTATTAGGGAATTAGCTTACATGTGTGTCATATTTCATTAAAATCGGTTAAGCGTTCTATGCAAATGATAAATCTAAACATAAATGAACTGTTTAGATTAATAGAAGGTAGGATTATTACTTTTATGAAAATCATCTGTATAGAAAAGGTTGTTAACGTCAGCCTTTTAGGCGTAAACTACTCGTTGCCTAGCAACGGTTTGTTGACCTCTATTCTTTATCGAATTTGGCTCAACTGTAATTTGAATGATTTGTGTTCAGCGAGGTAGATGAAGATGTTATACGGGTGTACATCCCCCTTATTTATAAACGTTGTTTAAAATTAACTAGTGATTAGCGATTCTTTAACCATACATTTTTGACCTTTTAACGTCACTTAACTTTAATCAATTTAAAGTTAAGTGTAGTATTAGATTAGAGTTAAGCAACGTGCAAACATCTAAAATATATGTTTAAACAATCGCTAATCACTAGGTATCTTTAAGCAGCGTTTATGAATTAGGGAGGTAGTGTTTAAGGGGTTTATTCATAAACGATGGTTAAAGTTAAGTGACGTGCAAACGTCTAAAATGTATGTTTAAACAGTCGCTAATCACTAGGTATCTTTAAGCAGCGTTTATGAATAAGGGGGTAGTGTTTAAGGGGTTTATTCATAAACGATGGTTAAATTTAAGTGGCGTGCAAACGTCTAAAATGTATGTTTAAACAATCGCTAATCACTAGGCATCTTTAAGCAGCGTTTATGAATTAGGGAGGTAGGGTTTAAGGGGTTTATTCATAAACGATGGTTAAAGTTAAGTAACGTGCAAACGTTTAAAATGTATGTTTAAACAATCGCTAATAAGGGGGTAGTGTTTAAGGGGTTTATTCATAAACGATGGCTAAAGTTAAGTGACGTGCAAACGTCTAAAATGTATGTTTAAACAGTCGCTAATCACTAGGTATCTTTAAGCAGCGTTTATGAATAAGAGGGGTAGTGTTTAAGGGGTTCATTCATAAACGATGGTTAAAGTTAAGTGACGTGCAAACGTCTAAAATGTATTTTAAACAATCTCTTATCACTGGGTATATTTAAGCAGCGTTTATGAATAAGGTGGATTGATTTTTTATATACCCTGTGTTTTATTTTTTATAATTATTCCCGTTTGTGTTTGTTGAAACTGTACTCTAACCAGTTACTTTTTATATGTTTTTATTATTATGTTTTTTTGTTGACTTACATTTTTAATTGTCTGTTGCATCGGGTGACGTCTTTACGTCGACGCCGGCTGTCGCTGAAAACCAGCGCTGGGCTCTGTTTTTGCATAGAGTCGCAGCATAATGCTGAGCGACAGCCGTTTTGCGTGGATGTGACGCATGTTTCCCTTAACTATTTCTTATTTTTTATTGTTTTGTTAACTTTTGCGTCATGTTTACTGTAAATTAACGTTTTTTCTTTCTTCTTTTCTTACTTTCGTTTAGATATTTTAAATTATTTCCAGGGTGCTATTGTTAGGAGCCTCAGTATCAGCCGGCCTGTTCGTGTTCCACGTTGCTGTGGTGCCTCTGATCTTCAAATACTCAAAGGCGTTTAGGAGAAACCTCATTTTCGCTAATTTTGGTAAGCCTTAAAATGTTTGTTACTTAACTTTTACACAAAAACTATGAATGAATTACCGTACGGAGGACGGGTCTGAGCAGTTTTGTTGCGATGTCAGCCGGGTACGATGCGCCAAATGTTGTTGTGTCGGGAGTTTGGTCGTGGAGAGTCTCCAGATCAATCTCCCTCTAGCGCAGCATCGTTTGGTCGTGTTGGTCTTGGGTCTAACATTGCATCACCTCGCTCAACTGCCGTCATCCTTCCTATTCCTAAGTTTTTTAAGTGAAAAGGCTTAATAAACTAGTGCGCTTTACCATCAACGATTGCATCACTGCTTGCCATCAGGCGGGATTGCAGTCAAATTAAAATTATAAATAAACTAGCTTTCCGCCCGCGGCTTCGCCCGCGTGGAGTTCGTTTATATCGCGCTTTTTAGATTTCCCTCGGGAACATCAAATTTTTCCGGGATTAAAGGTAGCCTATGTTCTTTCTCAGGGTCTAAAGATTGTCTGTGCCAAATTTCATCAAAATCAGTTGAGAGGTTTAAGCGGGAAAGCGTAACAGACAGACAGACAGAGTTACTTTCGCATTTATAATATTAGTATGGATATAGTATATTATAGTATGGATAAAAAAAAAAGAATTAGAATGAAATTGGCACACAGCAGGGTAATTACACACTATCAGTAGCAATGGGTTTCATTTTGGCAGTTCAACAACATTCATTGCATGATTTACGTTATTGAGTAGACACACTTTCGGACACATGGACCAATGGATTAGCAATATGCTGCGAAATTATTCCAATTGCGTAATACACCATTACTATCAATGGTGTATTACGCAATTAGGGTGCAAGTTATAACATAAATTACGCTCTCGAACTTTATGCGGCTGAAACCGCGGGGTGCAGATAGGAACGGTGCGTTGACCTCTGGCGTCAGCTGTTACGCGAGCGCGGAGTACACTGCAACAAATTCTAAGGTCCGTATTCCAGAAGGAAACTCAAGCATTGAGCATTACTTAAAACTAGTTTCAACTAGGGTTGTAACGGAGGCTTGTTAGCGGAGGCGGAGGCGACGAGTCTCACCTCCGCGGATGCGGAGGTTAACGGTGGCGGAGGTGAAAGTACATATAGAAAAAATTAAATTTATGGTTAATTATAACATTTTTTTTATTTTAAATACGTACATTAATAGTAGTATACTTGGTAAAAAAATATTACCTTCTTGTAATGAAAATTAAGGAGAAACAAATTGTGTTTGCCGCATTCCCGCCTCGCACTAGTTGATTCTTGACCATTTCGCGCTTAAACGCGGCCGGACGGTTGTCAAGCGTCGCAGCTTGCGCGTTATTTATTTTATAATTACGTAAATAAACCTCCGTTATAACTCCGCAAAAATTGTGCGGATGCGGAGGCGGAAGCGAAGATACGATTTCTTGCGGAACTTCCGCAGTAACGGAAGCGGAGGCGAAGCTCCGTTACAACCCTAGTTTCAACCAATCACATGGCTTGAAACGAGACTTAAGCAGAGCTTGAGTTTTGAGTGACGTTCTGTAATACGTACCTAAAAGTATTTGGGAAAAATGATTGCAATCGAGTCAGTTGCTTATTCTGAACAAACTGTATTCAGGTTTTTTTTTATTTCTATCAGTGGGATTATTACGTAACACACTATCAGTAGCAATGGGTTTAATTTTGACAGTTCAACAACATCCATTGCGTTATTTACGTTGTTGAGCAGACACAATTTTAGAACGTATGGAGCTATGGATTAACAATATCCTTCAAAATGATTCAAATTGCGTTTTGAAATGTATTACGCAATTATGTAAGTTGCTGAGTTAGTACATATAATACTTTTTATCCCGTTATTTCCACGGGGTCAGATCTTATGCGGATGAAACCACGGGGCGCATCTTCTTCTTCTTCTTCAGCCTATAGACGTCCACTGCTGGACAAAGGCCTCCCCCAAGGCTTTCCACAATGACTGGTTTGTGCTGCCCGCATCCATCGACTTCCCGTGACCTTCACCACGTCATCGGTCCACCTTCTTGGGGGCCTCCCTAAGCTGCGTCTTCCGGTACGTGGCCGCCACTCCAGAACCTTATTGCCCCATCGGCCATCGGTTCTATGAGCAATGTGCCCTGCCCACTGCCACTTAATTTTAGCAACTCGAAGAGCTATGTCGGTGACTTTGATTCTTCTGCGGATCTCCTCATTTCTGATTCGATCACGCAGATAAACTCCGAGCATAGCTCTTTCCATCGCCCTTTATGTGACTCTAAGCCTTCCTATGAGGCCCATTGTGAACAACCACGTTTCAGTTCCGTAAATCATCACTAGCAACACATACAGTGTGTTTCAACAAATAGTTTCTTTGTCGTCATGTTGGCACTAATGCAAATTAGTGTGTGAGAGCGAGAGACGCAGAGTGCGTCTACCTTGCTTACGATAGTGACAAAAAATGAATGCCAACGTGACGGCAAAGGAACTATTTGATGAAACGCACTATAGTGGTCAATCTAGTGTCAATTACACGCTGGTCGGGGCGCATCTAGTTCAATAAAATTTTACTAATATTATAAAGACGTAATATGCGTGTGGTTATAAGATGTGATCTCTGGATCTGCCATTACGGTTTTGAATATTCTTTTACCATTAGAAAGCCGTGTTTTTTGTTAGTATGTATCGTAGGCCTGGGGAAGTGGAGTACCTACTACCCCAGGGATGCGAGTGTGATGTGTCTTTTAAGAGGAACCGGGACCACCCCTATGTGCGGATGGTGATCGCCGGGGTGTGTGTCTGATGCCTTTTGAAGGTCCCCCCCATTTCGTGGATTTCATCACAAGTGAGCGAGTGAATTGCATGATTTAATTCCCCCATCTCCGTTCCACCAGCGGACGACCCGTCGTGCGGCTGGTTTCCACCTACGTTGTTAACACCACTACGATCCGGACGAAGCGCTTCGCCTCCTCCTTTATACCGCGTACATCGAGGGACTGGAACAATTTGCCCGCGGCGGTGTTTTCGTCGGACTATAATTTGAGTGTCTTCAAGGCTAGAGTGAATAGGCTCTTAACAAACTAGTGCGCTTTACCATCAACGATTGCGTCACTGCTTACCATCAGGCAGGATTGCGGTCAAGCACTGGTATATAATTTGTAAAAAAAAAAAAAGTAAAAATGTTTACCGCCCAAAAAAGTGATCACGTGTTAGCTAATTAATGAATTTATTTATTTGTTTGTTTAATTCAATTATATTTATTTAGTAATTTCTTTCAGTACAATGGCCACTATACGCGGACTTCGAAGAGCCATCAAAGTCGGGAATCGAAGGGGCGCGGAATCTCTGCATCGAGTACGAGTCTAAAGTCGACAAATGCAGAGTTAAAATCGGTAAGATACATACATGATCAGTCTATAATGTTTCCAGCCTTGGGACACAGGCCTCCTCTCGGTGAGAGGGCGTGGGCGAGCGGAAGGGCGTGTCAGATTAAGTAAGTGCATGGTGTTTCGGGGTGGGCCTAGGAAAGTTTTACAAATGCAACCAATAAAGTTGATTGGCTCTCCCTTGGAAAGGGTGGAGATTTTTAAATACTTGGGGCATTTTCGTGACTTCTACCTTGAGGGACGATGCAGACATTGAGCGGGGACAGAGGGCGCTGTAGGCCAGAGCGAACATGGTTATCCACAGGTTTGCTCGGTGCTCTAAAGATGTGAAAATAACGCTTTTTAGAGCCTACACTATACACGTGCAGCTTGTGGACTGACTATACGCAACAGTCTTACAGCGCCCTTCAGGTTCAGTTCAACAACTCGTTCAGGATGTTGTTGGTGCTCCCCCGCTATTGCAGTACGTCGGCTATGTTTGCGGAAGCGCGCGTGGATTGCTTCCACGCCACTATGCGCAAGAGAAGTGTGGGGGAGCGCAAACAGCTTGTTGGCCGCGCTTGCGGTAAGGTTTGATTGTTCCCTCATCTCCCAATGTTGTAAGCGGCATGTGGTTGGCTGGTGTGACTTAATTGTCATAGTAATTATGTCTTTTTATTGGTTTATTTATTATTTTTATCGGTTGCCGTAAACGGAATGCCGCTCGAAGTTGTTTCAGAATATGTATACCTCGGGCAAACGTTGCAATTAGGGAAAAACAATCACTTCGAGAAGGAGGCAAATAGAAGGATCCAGCGGGGATGGGCAGAATTTGGTAAACTTCGTCGGGTATTTTCGTCGCCCATACCCCAATGTTTGAAGACAAAAATCTTCAACCAGTGTGTCCTACCCGTCATGACGTACGGAGCCGAGACATGGACACTAACGGTCAGACTAGTCCATAAATTTAAAGCCGCTCAGCGAGCTATGGAGCGGGCTATGTTGGGCGTCTCTCTGAAGGACCGCATCAGAAATGAGGTGATCCGACAGAGGACCAGAGTCACCGACATAGCTGAGAGGATTAGCAAGCTGAAGTGGTAATGGGCTGGTCACATATGCCACAGGACCGACAACCGATGGGATAAACGAGTCCTCGAGTGGAGACCGCGTCTCGGCAAATGTAGCGTAGGACGCCCTTGGGCGAGATGGAGCGACGACATCAAAAAGGTGGCTGGTAGTGGCTGGCGGAGAATTGCTCAGGATCGAGCTTGTTGGCGTGCCATGAAGGAGGCCTATGTCCAGCAGTGGACGAGTAGAGGCTGATGATGATGATGATTGGTTTATTTAATAATTTTTGATTTAATATTGTAATATTTTTTGAATGTATTGATATTTTTAATTTGAGTGTTGTATGTGTAATGTGACTATGTGTGTATTAATTGTATATGAGTCAGTGTAACTTGAATTAAATGATTTATTATTATTTTACTGACCTGAAATCCATCCATGTTCCAAGAACCTTCGTCCCTGGCAGACAGAATGGAGACCTACATCCCAGTTGTGGAAACACCAAGGCATATACACGTTTTATTTTTCAGGTATATGGCATATTCTGCCAAAGACAGTGTATGAGAGGTTAAAAGGCAGCTTCGACTCCAACATGGATAAGGAAGACTTGAATAGGTTACTAGACGAGGAACTGGTCACGTCCAAGACCCCCATAATGCTTTATTGTCATGGTAAGACTTACTGAACATAACATAACATCATTCCTGTAATCTCAAAAGGGTAGGCAGAAGTGCAAGTACTATAGTACACTCACATTTCGCAATAAGGGTGACTATTTCGATCCCCAAGAACACAACTCCTTTAAAAATGATGTAGCGGTATGTACAATGCGCTATGCTGTCACTCCTGCAAATCCTGCATCTCAGAAGCAGAGAGCATGTTCGGGCGCCGACCGTTTAGTTCATGCGCTTTTTCTAGGAACTCGCCGCTTTCGATTAAAATACGATTTATGACTCAATGGAGTGGTTCTTTAAAAAAAAAGATATTCGTCCCTCCACACAGATGTTGTGCCTGGCGGGCACCTGCCTGACGGTTGGTGTGGAAAAGATGTATGCTAGTTTCACGGATTCCCTCGGTGGTAGGCCATAACATCGGCTGCCGGCAGAAGTTACCACCCACCAGACAAAGTCTTGCCACCAAGCGACTCGTCGTGTTCCGGCATGATGTCTGGTGAAGCCGTACGGAGGACGGGTCTGAGCAGTTGTGTTGCGATGTGTGCCAGGTACGATGCGTCAAATATTGTTGTGTCGGGAGTTTGGTCGTGGAGGGTCTCCACATCAATTTCCCTCTGGCGCAGCATCGTTGGTCGTGTTGTTGGGTTTAACATTGCACCACCACGCTCAACTGCTGTCTTCCTCCCTATTCACTAAGTGAATGGGCTTAATAAACTAGTGCGCTTTACCATCTACGATTGCATCATTGCTTACCATCAGGTAGTATGCAGCCAAGCGCTAGTTTATAATCATTAAAATAAAATTAACAAATAACATATAGGATACTTTTTATCCTGATATTCCCACACATATACCGCTGAAATCGCTGACGCAGCTAGTTTAGAATAAAATTACTGTATAAGCCCCGCACGTTGATATTGCGATGGAACCTTGTCACAATAACAGCTTTGTGACGTCATCTGTCACATAAAAGGACAGCTAGCAAAAGAATGTTTAATGCAAAATTAATAAGATAGGGTTAAGGGTTTGTTTGTATTTTATTATACATACACTATTTATACCTACTCACCGCCTACACTTGCAACGCCTGTGGCACATGCCATATGCTCCGTGACTTGTTAGAATTTTGCAAAATATTTTTAATATCTATTAGCAGTTGCTTCGGTATTAAAATGTACTCAGCAGTGTCCGAAGCACTTTTTAAAGCACGGTTTATACTTTCAGGAACTACCTTAGAGTCCTCTTTCTCTTTTACAAAATAATTGTCCACTTTAATTACTTATAATTTTACGAGCACGACTGTTAATTCATTTCTTAACAATTTAACGAGTAACAGCTAACAAAACTAAACAACAAAACTCAAGAACAACAATAAAAGAGGATAACAATAAGCGAACAAATATTCGATGCGCGTAAGCACGAAAGCGCAGACTGAACTTGCGAACGGTACCAACGGTGCGAGTTCGACTACGTCACTAAGATGGCCGCCAGTCGCAATATCAACGTGCGGGGCTTATACTATAATATGTAAAAGAATAAAAAAGTATGTTTGTTTCCTTTGCATATTAAATTATACGTAAATAATGCCCACGTGTGTACATATTAACAAATTAGAAAAGAAGATGATGTGTTCCATAAAAGGTCTTTGAAGTTCCGTCATTTTGAAAAAATACAATATCGCAGACCGAAATGTAAACCAACTTCCATATCATCATCATCATTTCAGCCAAAAGACGTCCACTGCTGGACATAGCCCTCCCACAACGACCAGTCCTGCGCCTCCCGCATCCAGCGGCTTTCCACGACCTTCACCAGGTCGTCGGTACACCTTGTCGGGGGCCTACCCACGCTGCGTATTCCGATGCGTGGTCGCCACTCGAGAACCCGTTGGCCCCATCGGGCATCGGTCCTACGGGCAATGTGCCCGGCCCACTGCCACTTTAGTGTTGCAATTCATCAGGCTATGTCGGTTACTCTCGTTCTTCTGCGGATCTCCTCATTCCTGATTCGATCGCGCAGTGAAACCCCAAGCATAGCCCTCTCCATTGCCCTTTGAGTGACTTTGAGCATTCTTATAAGGCCCATTGTTAGCGACCACGTCTTAATTCCTTAAGTCATCACTGGCAACACACACTGGTTGAAGACTTTTGTCTTGAGACACTGCGGTATTTCGGACGAAAAGATTCTACGTAGCTTCCCGAAAGCAGCCCAGCCGAGTTGGATTCGACGATTGACCTCTTTCTCGAACTTCCATATAAAATACTTCACTTCTGTTTCACAAGTAGTGTGTGAGTTTAGTAACAACGGTTTGTGCTTATATTAAAACTTTGCTGTAACTTATTTCAGGCAATTCTAACTCTCGAGCAGCGACGCATAGGATTGAACTGTACAAGTTTTTCCAGAAGATGGAGTTCCACACCATTACTTTTGATTACAGAGGTGAGACTTTTTAATTAATATACAATATGTCAAGAAAACCCTGTCCGATCCGTGAAGGTATTGTTAGGTATGGATAACTGATTCTACTAATGCCTACAAAGCCGGGCTAAACTTAAAAAAAAATCCCCCTAAAAAAATAAATATTATTTCGCAAAAAAAGATAACTTAAAACATGTGCGGTAGGCCATACAGGCGCGGGCGAAGAGGGGCAGGGCACGCGGCACGTGGTGGCATCGCTATTCGCTCAGAATTATACCGTCAAAAATAATGTTGCCAGTTTTTAAGAATCACCAAATTTTGGGGAAGTTGAAATTAATTCGCGGGAAATAAAGATTATTTCAAAATTCACTAGTATTGTTACTATGATTATGTAAAATTTCATATGTTATTTGGTCATGTGTTTACCTAACCTTTACTATCCTTACGGGTCGGACAGGGTTTTCTTAACATATTGTATACAGGGAAACTTTTTTTCGAGTGCGCAAAAACAAATGGGTGGCTCAGAATCAATAACAGAACAAATCTGCTTTATTAGTTTAAATAAAAAATCATGTTTTTGTCCGCCCTAAAATCAGCGAATGAGAGACACATGAATGGGACCGCGTGCGGTGAACATAACATCGATTTCATAATAAACATCTTTCGTTATCAATAACTATTTTTTTTTGTACTAAAACATACCAAAGTAATAATATTTTTATCTATAAAACTTATTTAGCTATAAGTTGACAAAGTTTGCGCACTGGATAAAATTTTATCCTGTATACAGCCGTATTATAGGTTTGTTTGTTTCGTATGTACTGTAGAGGTATCTATAAACGCTTCATTCGAACTACGAGTGATATTGACATCACACAGATCCTGCATCTCAAAAACAGAGTTTTCCCTTGCAACTAGCATACAACGTGTAAAGAAAACCCTGTCCGACCCATAAGGATAATAAAGACTAGGTAGACACATGACCAAATGAAACTTTACGTAATCATCATAATAACAATAGTAATGAATTCTGAAATAATCTTTATTTTTTTTTCCGCCAATTACCTCGCAACTACCCCAATATTTCGTAAATTTTTAAAAAGTAACAACAGCATTTTCGACTCTATTATTGGTAGGTACCTTGTATGAATGAATGTACAATACTGGCGGAATTTTGTTTGACCGTGTGCCCGTCGCCCGCGCATTTATTACCATTAAGTTACCTCCTTTTGCGAAATAATAATTATTTTTTAGGGGGGGTTAGTTTAGCCTGGCTTTGTAGGCATTAGAATCAGTTATCGATACCTAACAATACCTTCACGGATCGGACAGGGTTTTCTTTACACATTGTATACATACAGCCTCATTATAGGTTTGTTTGTTTCGTATGTAGTGTAGCGGTACATACACGCCTCATGCGAACCACTCGTCATACTGACATCACACAGATACTGCATCTCACAAGCAGAGTTTACCGTACAACTAGCACATGCAACATGTAAATTAATTAACGCACTTCCTGAAAATAGTTTGTTAAACCTTATTCCAAGAATGTTTAGTTCTTCTAACAATGTATATACAGAGTGGTGCTGACAATACGACAATGAATGAAAACATGAACAATACTGGTTCATAAGAATAATCCTAAACCACAGAAAAAAACCTAGCAACAAAAAAAAAAAAAAAAATCCAACAAACTAAATTGCAAAAGGAATAGAACATCCTTTAAAAATATTGATTCACTGACCTCCCGTCGGCGACAGTGCGATCCTGTATCAACTTGCTTTTTTCGCGCCATTATTATCAAAGTTTGGTACCGCAGGATGCGGCTGTCATTAACCTGTAAGCGCTTCCTTATCAAGATGTACATCATGTAGAAAATGTGAAAAATGTAAAATAATTTCCTGTAACTAAACTAATGGATATATTTATGTGATTTTTTATGGGTAGACTGAGAATGTGTTGAGGTACACGATGTTTAATTTATTGTCGTATTGTCAGTACCACTCTGTATATGTTAAATTAAAATTCAGTGTATGTGTTATGATTATAACATAATATTCTAATTTGGGTGTCTAAATATTACATTCGTCCAATTATCTAGAAACTAAAACTTTTGATAGTTTTACTTCTTCTTCTTCAGCCTATAGCGGTCCATTGCTGGACAAAGGCCTCCACCAAGGTTTTCATTGCTTGGGGTTGCCATAATCCCCACGCTTGTCCGTTGGGCTGGGGATCGCAGTAATTTAATATTTCACAGTAGAAGCGCTGCTATCCGCTTCCCTGGAGAGAGTTACCTTAGTCGCTTCTTACGACACCCACCAGAGGATATGGGTTGGTACTATTCTATGCCCGGTACCACATGAGACAGTCTTTTATGCAGTTTTACTTCTACCACGTGCCTATTGCACACATGTTTTTTCAAAGCTGTTTAATATGGTTGTTCTCATTCTTGTCTTCGTATTTCAGGTTACGGTGACTCCACGAACCTGAGGCCGACTGAGGCAGGTGTGGTGGAAGACGCGTTGGTTGTGTATGACTGGCTACATTCTACACTCAACGGGAAGAAGGATATATTCGTGTGGGGACACTCTTTAGGTAAGTTCCAAGATCAAAAGTCATTTATTCAAATTAGGCTGAGAATCACCACTTATAAACGTCAATATTAATTCTCGGTGGTAGGCCACAACATCGGCTGCCGGCAGAAGTTACCAGCCACCAGACAAAGTCTTGCCGCCAAGCGATTCGTCGTGTTCCGGCATGATGTCTGGTGAAGCCGTACGGAGGACGGGTCTGAGCAGTTGAGCAGTTGTGTTGCGATGTGTGCCGGATACGATGCGCCAAATGTTGTTGTGTAGGGAGTTTGATCGTGGAGGGTCTCCAGATCTATCTCCTTCTGGCGCAGCATCGTTGGTCGTGTTGTTGGGTTTAACATTGCATCACCTCGCTCAACTGCCGTCTTCGTTCCTATTCACTCAGTTTTTTGACTGGATAGGCTCTTAATAAACTAGCGCGTTTTGCTGTCAACGATTGCATCACTGCTTACCATCCAGCAGACCTGCGGTCAAGGACTAGTTTATAATTATAAAAAAAAAAAATATGTATTACATAAGACAGTCCCCCAAAACGCCTTTCACCACTTTCTAATGCTTTAGCTGGGAATAAGTGGCGGAACAAACTCCCCAGTAACACAGCTGTCTGTTCATTTAAAAATAACATGACTTCATCATCATCAACCTTTTATC
This sequence comes from Sesamia nonagrioides, assembly GCA_017933935.1. Classification (NCBI taxonomy): domain Eukaryota; kingdom Metazoa; phylum Arthropoda; class Insecta; order Lepidoptera; family Noctuidae; genus Sesamia; species Sesamia nonagrioides. Next base: position 290,999 of record JADWQK010001696.1, on the reverse strand, counting down.
GTCCCACTGCTGGGCACAGGTCTCTTCTCACACAGAGAAGGATTGTGCATAATCACCACGCTTGCTCAATGCGGGTTGGCGATTTCAGACTTAAAGTCCAGGTTTCCTCAATATCTTCCTTCACCTTCAGTCATTGGTGTCCAAGAAATACTTAGAAAGTACATATAACTTTAGAAAAGTTACATTGGTACTTACCTGACCTGGAATCGAACCCGCACACTCATACTTGAGAGGCAACATCACTTACTTATATAATACTATGTATAGTAACTAAAACAAGAAAACACAGGACATTAAATCAAATTAATTACCACAACTATTAGCCACGTCAATATACCAGCAAAGATAAAAAAAAATTGGTACCTAATTACAATTTTATGAGTCTATGCGTACGCCTGGCGGTATTACTCCCTTAATTCCCCATCCCGCGGAAATATCGGGATAAAAGTATTTTACGATATTGAAGCAGGAAATACCTAATATTAATACTTTTACGAACGCACCCTATGTCAATGGCATAAAGTTCAATATTGCGTGACATACAGTACATAACTTCTAAGCCCTATTTCTTGAGACCTAGGCATTGTAGAGGTACGATATAAAAACGCATTGCTAGACCTAGAATGACCTATTGAATGGCACAGGTTTCATCAATGTTGACAACGAAGTGTCACATCGAAATTACTGGTAACTCGTCTTCTGTGAAGTACCTGTAGGTACCTGCGGAACGTACTCGAAATTAAGCGCTATTACTATTACATCTAGACAAATCTGGAATATGATAATATGAAATTTGGTGTACTTACAGTGTCTATACCTCCGCAAACGTACGCAGAGGTATAGTCACGCCTGTAACAGGGTAGGGTAGGGTAGGGCCTACCCGACCCTATCATAGGCGTCATGTTATGGTAATTTTATCACAACCATCTATCTAAAAATTCTCTGCTCAGTATAACAGTTTAATACCCACTTTATTTAGTCTATTCAAATGGTAGTTAATATTATTTCGAGTTAAGCTTTACTGTCGTAGTGCCTAGTGGTTAAAACACCAGCCTCTCAAATATGAGTGCGCGGGTTCGATTCCAGGTCAGGCAAGTAACCAATGTAACTTTTCTAAAAGTTATATGTACTTTCTAAGTATATCTTGACTGAAGGTGAAGGAAAACATCTTGAGGAAACCTGGGCTTTATAAGTCTGAAATCGCCAACCCGCATTGAGCAAGCGTGGTGATTACGCTCAATCCTTCTCTGTATGAGAGGAGACCTGTACCCAGCAGTGGGGCGATAAAAAGGTTGATGATGATGATCAGGGGCGTGCACAGACATTTCGAGTGGGGTATGCATGCATTCACTAGCGAATCATTTTTACACTATGTATGATATATTTTTTCCCAAACACATTTAGCCATTATTGCATCGTGGCAACAGCTGACGGAGGTCAGCGCCCCGCGTTCCCGCGCGATTGGCTCATCGGAGTGTGGACCATATTAATTTTCCTTTATTAAGCGAATCGTCGTGACCACGGAACGCAAAATTTTGTTTACCTAAAAAGCAGACGATATCGATTAACCTTTTGATTTTTTTTGAGTTTGAAAATGTTTAATTTTAAATGTCTATTCAACCTAGACTCTATTCTTTCTACCTTTTCCAAAAAATTGGTACTTTAGACAAGAATTTAAATGTTTTTCCGACGAATCGTATTTAGAGGGGGCTTTGTGAAAATATTTAAATCTGAATGTCCATAACCTCAAAAAATTTTATTAACATGTTTTGAAAATAATATACCCGGGAAACAAAATGATTTGTGTGTACCTACACCGCCTGCTACCTAACCAGTTATAATTATCATAATACTTTTTATTAAAACAACGTGTGATATTACCTTTTTTTGAGTTACATCCAAATTGCGAACACAATGCCCTTTAATTTATATTTTTGCTCGTAACTTCAAGTTGAAAAAGGGGCCGTTTTAAGTTTATCTAAAAACAAATCTCACAGGTACAATTTTGCATATTTTAGAAAGAAATACGTATTAAAGTAAATAAACTTAATTCAATTCATTTGCAATTAAAACGTAAACAGGCGTCACAATTCACAACAACAAAAAATGGAGTAATTTATCATTGCAAAGCTGGTAAAATAAATAAGTATTTTAACGAAAAACCAATATGCTATTTTTAGTAGCTTCTAAACTTGATCGGGTTATCGGTAGGCACTGCCTTTTCGGCCAATATAAAACCGAATGAAATTCTGCGGCCCAGTGTTACCAACTCTCAAAAATATTTATCCCTAAAGTTTGTGTCAAAAACCCCTAAAATCGCCTTAATTCATCTGTTTCCCCCCTAAAAAGTACATATACTTAAATTCATAATGATTTAGAAATAATATAGGTACTGTAATGTTTCAATGTGCGGTTGTATAATATTTGTATGCATGAATCTGGTCGTGTCTCGGAAAGCACGTTAAGCCGTTGCCATACGAACATCTAGTGGCAGTCGTTACGGGTTATTGGAGCCCTCAAAAGTCTAACAATTGGTTTAACTGCAATGCTTAAATATCGCCTTCGGGTTGTCGAGGTCAGACGGCAGTCGCTTCACTGAAAATATCGAAGTTTAGCCAAAAACAGCAGTTAGGTCCGTATTACAGAACCTCACTCAAAACTCAAACAAAGATCAATGCTTGAGTTTCCTTCTGGAATACGGACCTTAGACTGGTAAAGCGGACCCCAGACTTCAAAGCTGAAAAAAGCTTTGGATGCGACTGGGATTAACGCTGAGATGATGATGACTGTAATATGTTTCAAAATCTTTATTGCAGGTTATTTAATACATTAAATATTTCGTCTTCATCTGAAGATTCAGATTTTTTTGAATCATACATATTGATATTGAATATTAACATTTTATTGGATGGATTAAATGTTACACAAGATCCATCATTTCGAATTAATATAAATCGGACCAGCAGTCACTAGGCAAGAAATAAATATTAATACAGTAAATTTCAAAAATAACAAAGAGTCAAAAAATCCCTGAAAATACCCCTAAACATTTCAGACCCCTAAAAAAGTCCCATCTCACTTATTTACCCCCTAAATCTGGGGGGAAAACCCCTAAGTTGGGAACACTGCTGCGGCCACACACGACAAGTTTACGCGCACGCGCACCATCAAATAATTTTATTCACATACACGATCATTCTCGCTTCGATTTAAGCAAATTTAGTTCGTGCCTACGTCGCTTTACGCTACGTAGCGCTAGTTACGCGCGCATCATAATTTGTAATGTGTGTTAGCTAGTTAGCGCTAGCCCCAAAAGATGGCAGTGTTACTGTTTTATTGTAGTGTATTAACAGAATGTACTGTTTACAAAAATTATAAATTATAATACGATTTGGGTGTTCTGAATTAGAAAATTATGAGGGTATGCAGTGCTTATATGCCTCTATGGAGCGCACGCGCCTGATGATGATGATGATGGAGCTTTACTGTAGTGAATTTTATGTTGATTTCAGAGTGATCTTGTAACGATGACAATAGAACGGATGTTCCTTGACAAACATGGGTTATTGAACATTTCCTATGTGTTACAGGTACAGCAATATCCTCGCATCTCCTTGGCAATCTGCAGGACTTGTCAGTGACATTACTAGATCGTTCTGCCCCCCTCCCGCAGCCCAAAGGACTGATCCTCGAAGCACCCTTCAATAACTTGGCTGATGAAGTGGCAGAACATCCTTTATCGAGGGTAAGAGCATTTTATTATTTAAAAAAAGAATTTAGCTTTGAAAAAATCGTGACAGACCTACCTAGCTGTTTTTATTTTTTCAAAATGGCTGCCTTGCATGAGGCTGAGGTAAATCGAGAGCTGACATCATTCAGGCTTGATTAATACCTTTGCTACGTCCAGTTTTATCATGTCAAAAAATAACCTTCAAATTATAACACAATAAAATCATTTTAATGTTTTATTGTTTTTAATTTGCAATATTTAATTATGTTAATTATGTGACAACATGGTTAGCGTGGTTAAGCTATTGACTGCTGCGCTGTCGCGGGTTTGATTCCCGCACGGAACAAATATTTGTATGGTCTACAGGTAGTTCCGGGTCTGGTTGTTTGTGTGAGTTTCAAATGTTTGTAAACGCACCCACCATACAGGAGTAATTCCTACTGTAGGGCAACGTTTAAATAAAATGCTAGCGTCGCGGTAAATTTTGTTTGCGCGATGCAGTATTGTACGTGACGTCACTGTAATGTATAGTTCGTATATGGCGGCATAGATGGCGCCACAGTATTAATATTGAACTTAATATTTTCTTTACAGCTAGTTACATGGCTACCATACTACGAGTCAACATTCGTTGCGCCGTTCAGATCGAATGATGAACAAACGTTTAAGTCAGACGAGTATCTGATAAAAGTTAAATCTCTGCCGGTGCTAATACTGCACGCTAAGGATGATGTTATTGTGCCTTTCGTAGTAGGATTAAGGGTGAGTGTAATAATAATAATATTTTTTTTTTATGATATTAGTGGCTGCGCCCCGGACAGCCTCCGTGGCGTAGCGGTAGCGAACGCGGCCGCTGCGCAAGGAGGCGGGTTCACCCAGCGACCATCCTTGCGAGGCATTTGCCGCGCGAAGATAGTGTCGACGTGCCTCAAGGCAAACGGCGCTGCCGCGGGCGAGGCACGTCCACACTAACTGTTCATCATCAACCTTTTTATCGCCCTATTGCTGGGCACAGGTCTCCTCTCATACAGAGGATTGAGCGTAATCACCACGCTTGCTCAATGCGGGTTGGCCATTTCAGACTTAAATTCCAGGTTTCCTCAAGATGTTTTCCTTCACCTTCAGTCATTGGTGTCCAAGATATATTTAGAAAGTACATATAACTTTAGAAAAGTTACATTGGTACTTGCCTGACCTGGAATCAAACCCGCGCACTCATATTTGAGAGGCTGGTGTTTTAACCACTAGGCCACATCTTTCATCGATATCATGCATTTTTGTTACAATTGTCTAAATACAGTTACTGTTACTGCTGATTTTGGCTAAACTTCGACATTTTCCGTGAAGAGACTGCCGTCTGACCTCCACAACCCGAAGACGATATCGAAGCACTGCAGCTAGACCGATTGTTGGACTTTTGAGGGCTCCAACAACCCGTAACGACTGCCACTAGATGTTCGTATGGCAACCGGGACCAACGGCTTAACGTGCTTTCCGAGGCACGACCAGACCAGTGAAAACCGTCTATATAATACAATATGTAAAGGAAACCCCGTCCGACCCATAACGATAAAGGTTAGGTAAACACATGACCAAATAAAATATGAAATTCAACATAATCATCAATATCATCATTGTAACAATACTAACGAATATTAAAATAATATTTTTTTCCTCGAATTAACTCCAACTTCCCCAAAATTTGGTATTTTTTTAATAAGTGACAACACCATTATTGACGGTATTATTATAGGGCGAATAGCGATGCGACCGCGTGCCGCGTGCCCTGCCCCCTTCGCCCACGCATGTATTGCCTACCGCACATGTAGTAAGTTACCTCATTTTGCGAAATAGTATTAATTTTTTTAGGGGAAATTTTTTGCCCGGCTTTGTAGGCATTAGTAGAATCAGTTATCGATACCTAACAATACCTTCACGGATCGGACAGGGTTTTCTTTGCATATTATATAAATACATAGATACTTAACATGTGTATTTTCTGTTTCTCTCAGCTATACAGATCAATACAACAGTCCCGCACAGACAGCGACGCAACCATTATTCTTCACGCGTACGACAAGAAGCAAGATCTTGGACACAAGTGGATCTGTCACGCCACGGACCTGCCTGAAGTTGTAGGGTAAGAAAATAAATAAATTGTTTATTTCTCAGCTGTACATAATGTTTATAATCATCATCATCATCTCAGCCACATGAAGTCCACTGCTGGACATAGGCCTCCCCCAAGGATTTCCAAAAAGAACGGTTGGACGCGGCCTGCATCCAGCGCTTTCCTGCGATTTTGGTCAGATCATCCGACTACCTAGTCTGTGGGCGTCCGACGTTGCGCTTGCTGGTACGTGGTCGCCATTCAAGAGCCTTTCTGCCCCATCGGCCATCGGCTCTACGAGCTACGTGCCCCGCCCACTGCCACTTCAGAGAGCTAATCCGCTGGGCTATGTCGGCGACTTTAGTTCTTCTACGGATCTCCTCATTCCTAATTCGATCACGAATTATAATAATTTTCTTAATTCTAAATAGCACTGATGTATAATTTGCCTGAACTAGGTAGAAACTGTAGACGGACGCTCGGTGCCACCACTGCGTCCAATGCGGGGAGGACACGGCGCAGCACACGCTCTCAGAGTGTGTAGCTTGGGAGGAGCAGCGCCATGTCCTCACAAATGAAGTAGGAGGCTGACGCTGCCGACAGTAGTGCGGAGGATGGTCGGTAGCGCAGAGTCGTGGGACGCGGTGGTGTCCTTTTGCGAGGACGTGATGTCGCAGAAGGAAGCTGCGGAACGGGAGAGGGAGATCTCAACTCCCTTCCCGGGCCGCAGAAGACGCACCGGGTGTCGAGGAAGGGCGGATAACGCCCTCTGCCGCCCCCCATGAATGGGTCCAGGGGCGAGGGACATGGGGAAGTCCCCGCCCCCTATTCGTTGGACCCCGAGGCGGAGGTGCGCGCGAGTGTCGCCGCACGCCTCTGAGGCGATGCACGGGGTAGTTTAACACCCCACTACCCCGTGCAGGAGACGAGGCCCGGACAGACCGGGCCAGCACGAGAGTGTGGGGCCGTGGAAGAATTTAGACACCCGCGGCCCCACGCGCGCTCGTTATAGAAGAGACACCGGGGTGGTTTTAGTCAGTAAAAGTCTGACAGACCCCTTCGCCCACCCCAGGGCGGCGGTCATCCTATGAGGATTTCCACCCCGGAGAAAAAAAAAATAGGTAGAACCTGTGCTTTAGTTTTTATTTTGCAATAAATCTATACTAATATATAAAGCTGAAGAGTTTGTTTGTTTGTGCGCGCTAATCTCAGGAACTACTGGTCCGATTTGAAAAATTCTTTTTGCGTTGGATAGCCCATCAATCGGACGCGATCAATCGGAAACGGACGCCGTCAGACGGGACTGGTCATCTCTTAGCTGCCATGGCGTATTTTAATTTCTGAATTGATTTTTGTATGTTTTCCATAATGGACGCTCTCAGCGTACAATATATTTCTGCATCGTTCTCACGCGGTTGATTTCAACATGAATGATGTAATCAAATATTTGTAACAACAGCTTAAAAATTTAAAAGAGTGTCCATGGAGTTTCTTGCCCGTTCTTCTCCATAAGTACCTACTCTTTGGAATGGGCGACTAGCTTCATCTTATTGACTGACCGACCTTCTGACAATTCAAAAGTGCCTGTAACTGGTTTATTTGAAATAAATGATTTGATTTGATTTAATCCAGGAAGGCTTTAGGCTATATAACATCACGCTGCGACCAATAGGAGCGGAGCATAATTAATTCCACGCGAACCAAGTCGCTGGCGGCTGTTAATAATAAAAGTATGTAAATTAATAATAACTATTAACAATGGCCCCGATTCCCTTGTTCACAAACTAAACTAAACTAAATTAAACTAAATTTAAGTTAACTGCATCTTTTTTTTTCTATTTGGTTAAGAAAAGGACAGAAGATAAAATGTTAGTTTAGACCTGTCATTCCGCTCCTGACGTAAATTGACGTATTTTTGGTCGCCATGTTTATAATCGCGTCTACACTGTCTATGGATTTGAATCTAAAATTGATTTGAATACCATTTAAATTGCTGTGTCTTTCCTCTTCTAATATCTGTGTAAGAATACTTTTCAATATTGTAGATAATAATGAGTTATGACTAAGATGACTTGGAATTGAATTTTTATTTGGATTTATAATTTGGAATATTTTAATAATGTATCGTGACTTATATGACCAATTTGTATTTTGACTTCTAATTTGTATTTTATTATTGTATGCCTCAACGGCGGGACATAGCTGAACTTATTGTAATTATCTATGACCTGTATTTATGTTATATATACCTATGATCCACAATAAAGATGATTTGATTTGATTTGATTTGGAGTATCTTAATTTGACAGGATTAAACTAAAATGTTATCTTCTATCCTTGTCTTGATGCAGTAAAAAGAAAAGGATGCACTTACAAGAAATAGACTTGACGATAGCAAAATATATGTACAGACGACATCACATCAAGGTGCGTATTCCAGAAGGAAACTCAAGCATTGATCTCTGCTTAAGCATTACTTAAAACTAGTTTCAACCAATCAAAAGGCTTGAAACGAGACTTAAGTAGAGCTTGAGGTTGAGTGACGTTCTTTAATACGGACCCAAGTTACTACAATTTGTAAAAATTCTTTATTACATTTTCAACTTTATCTCTAAAGAATTAAGGCTCAATGTTGATTGAGAATATTTTACAGTTTCGGGTAGCTTGTTCTGTCAATGACTCCACTTATGCACCAGAGTAATTTTTGCATGGTACCAAGTATCTACAACAAATTGCCCTACTAAACTAAAACTAAAGAAACTATATCTAAAGTTAAATAAACAATGTAAATGTTTAGGCATATTATAGTACCAATTAATTTTTAAACGATTCAATGATTATTACAAACTAGCTGCGCCACACGGTTACACCCGCGTTTTTTTATATATGCCCCGCTGCTATTGGTCGCAGAGTGATGTTAAATAGCCTAGAGCCTTCCCGGATTAATGCGCTATCCAATGCAAAAAGAATTTTTCAAATCGGACCAGTAGTTTCTGAAATTAGCGCGCACAAACAAACAAACATACAAACAATTAAACTCTTCAGCTTTATATATTAGTATAGATAAATAATTTATACAGGATGAGTTTTTAAGAACCGTCCAAATATCGATATATTAATCTTTGGCGAAAATCATTGAATACGTGTTTTTTCTTTTAGCACCACTCAATACAAAAATATTGAGATATCACATCTCAAAGTTATCAAAATTTGATAAAAAAAATATATAAAAAGTTGATGTTTGTTGACATCGCGCCGTGCCATCGGCCAGTCCGCCCCACGCTCCGCCTAAGTTCATTGAACACAGTCGTTTTAAATCAGTGACCACGCAGAACGGATAATTCTTTCGAGAAAATGATTTAATAAGACAATTTTACGTATCGATTTATTATTCAATAATCGTATTAGTGAATGATACCTAATGCATAGAAAAAATTTGGACGGTGACTAAAAAATCTTATTGTATAATTAACATTGTAGTGATGTATTCCTTCAAAGAGACTCCAAGCTAGGTAATGCAATCCCGACTCGAGATGGTAGGCCGTAACATCGGCTGCCGGCAGAAGTTACCACCCACCAGACAAAGTCTTGCCGCCAAGCGATTCGTCGTGATGTCTGGTGAAGCCGTACGGAGGACGGGTCTGAGCAGTTGTGTTGCGATGTGTGCCGGGTACGATGCGCCAAATGTTGTTGTGCCGGGAGTTTGGTCATGGAGGGTCTCCATATCAATCTCCCTCTGGCGCAGCATCGTTGGTCGTGTTATTGGGTCTAACATTGTACCATCTCGCTCAACTGCCGTCTTCCTTCTTATTCACTAAGGTTTTTTAAGTGAATGGGCTTAATAAAGTAGCGCGCTTTACCATCAACGATTGCATCACTGCTTACCACCAGGCGGGATTGCAGTCAAGCGCTAGTTTATAACTATTAAAAAAAATAGATTCCGTGGGATCAGAAGTATGGAACCCGCGGGATCCAAAATTATTCGCGACCACGGTCGTTCAAAAAAATTGTTCGTTATATTTTTCTAAGGTAAGACACAAACACTTATTTCTAACAATGATGTTCTATTTACAGAGAATTCATCAACCATCACATTAACTAAGGAGCGCCCGCACGTGTCCTGAAGGCTCTACTCATCGTGTCTCGGCCTTTGTCGGCCATTTTTGATATTACTTAATATGTAATAATAAGTTAGGTCAACTAAGTGCTAACCAGGGTTCCTAATAGGTAAATTAATATAAAATCTAGAATACACTGTGAAGTACTGTACAGTAGAATCCCGATTATTAGATTATTGCACTGCTCGGAGATCGAACCCGCGCTTCCTTGCCCAGCAGCCGCGTTCGCTACCGCTACGCCATGGAGGCTGAATGCAAGGCCTAATATACGTCACAAGGTAGAATTAATATAAGCCGCAATTTTAAAGGAATTGATGTTAGGATAGATTCGTAATTAATACCACCAGTGCATTATATATAATTATAATGTAGCCACATAGCTTAAAATACTTATAATCTTGGACTGCGTCATCCCACTACTGGGCTCCTTCTATCCAGGTTTAAAGTAGATCACCGGTCGTCGATTTCGTCCAATTCCTCGCGCCATCTACATGGTCTGCCCCGAAGCTTTCTAGCTGTGTCAATGCTCCACCTGGTGGCTCATTTTGACCCACAGCTCATTGGTCATAGGGTAGACGTGACCAGCCCAGTCCTACTTCAGTTTAGCGGCTTTTTGAGCAACATCAATAATCAGAATTCACGGAAAATATCGAAGTTTAGCCAAATCAGCAGTTAGACTGGTAAAGCGGACCCCCGACTTCAAAGCTGAAAAAGCTTCGGATGCGACTGGGATTAACCCTGAGATGATGATCAATAATCTGTGTTTTGGAGAGCAGTATGGGGTTACGAATATGGTCTGGTAATTTGGCGCTTTTTTTGGGTGCGAAGTCATCAAATCATTGTCTTCTTCTGGGCAGAGCGGGCCTGTCAGACTTTTACTGACTAAAACCCGTGTTCCTTTAGCCCAGAGTTATGGTATTTCTTTCGAACCAACATCCATTTTTTTTTAAATGAATTATTGCCCTATGCTATGAATTTCTCCTGTGTCGTGGGTGCGTGCGTTTCTTCTTCTTCAGCCTATAGAGGGCCACTGCTGGACAAAGACCTCCCCAAGACTTTCCACGATAGCCGGTTTTGTGCTGCCCGCATCCATCGGCTTCCCGCGACCTTCACCAGATCATCAGTCCACCTTGTGGGGGGCCTCCCTACGCTGCGTATTCCGGTATGTGGCCGCCACTCTAGAACCTTACTGCCCCATCGGCCATCGGCAATTGGTCTCAGCATGATGTCATACCTATAGCCTAAAGCCTTTCTGCATTAATGTGCTATCCAACGCAAAAAGAATGTTCGTATGTGAAATCGGACCAGTAGTTCCTGAGATTAGTGCGTTCAAACAAACAAACAAATTCTTCAGCTTTATATAGGTATTAGTATAGATTGAATATAATATAGACCGTTAGCAGAACGGCCGTTGTTTAGCTAAACGGCCAGACGGTTGACTGAATGACTAATTAAAACCGTTGGCTGCGTCATATAATATATGTATCTGTGCACTTAACTAAGTATACGCGATTATTAAAAAAGAACTGTGGAAAACGAAACAAATATAAGTACATCAGATAAAGTACTCTTCTGATTATATTTACAGACGACAGCACATCACGCTACTATAATCAGTAAAATTTCTTTATTAGATTTTCAACTTTATCCCTAAAGCATTAAGACTCAAGGTTGATCAGGAATATCTGACAGTTTCGAGTCCCTTGACTTGCTGTCGTCCATACAATGTTCTCAAATAATAAAATCTATAATTGTATAACCCGCGCAGATAAAGAAAAGATCTGTAAATGGCGTCCGCTCGCATGCGTTCTCACTCACTCTCTATCGCTGTCTATACTCACACAGTGAAGTAAGTGCTGCAAAAACAAATCATCGATCAGGAATTCAGGATTCGCTTTCAAAACTACTGAAGCTACTTTGACGCACTCCGAGTTATCGTTAATTTCGTTCCGCTTTAGTCTCTGTTATTTTGTTGTTTTTATTGATATTGTTGTTTTTGAACAATAAACTCAACAAAAACAAACACAACAACAAATAAGTAAAATGTCAAATTTACTTTGTAAATAACAATGTTTACAACGTTTACTATCTTAGCTTTTAGTTTGTGATTGAACAATGGCATGTTTTGTCAACCGTACCATAAGTATCCGCCGCCATTTTCATATCTTTTCTTTATCTGCGCGGGTTATATAGTATTATTATTTCCCAAAGCGACGCACTCTTTACTTGTGGTATCCAAGTTAACAAACATGTGATACATGCTGTGAAAGCCATTGTCTCGGATCGAGAACTCCTGCTCACTGTCAGAGTATTTACGCCTGGTTATCACAAGTATAGCAAGGTAATTACGTAACACACTATCAGTAGCAATGGGTTTCATTTTGAAAGTTCTACAAACCCGCCACACTGTTCCCAACCCACTGCAACTCCTGAAAGCCAGAATCAACAGTGGAGACCGTCAGAAAAACGCCGAGCAATGAAGCTCGACGAGTCCCGGAGAAACGATTCAACTGTCTTGGGTCCCGCAACGAAATTAATCAGAAAAGAATAGCGGAGGAGTAAGAAAAATATATTTTTTCCACTTCCCTCCATAACAAGCAGGAGACAGAACAGAACTAGGCCAATCGGCACAAAGGGATATTATTGCAACTGGGAGAAGCCCAAATTGCCAAGCACCACGGAATAAAATTTGATTAAGTTAATGGGTCCTAAGTAGGTATGTGCTGTTACAATTGATTCCAATAATAGGTATGGCAAAAGCGCCTGAACGCACGGAAATTACTTCTAGTTTCCACAAGGTCCGTGTAAGAAAGAACTCCGGATGTAACTTGTACACTATCCAACATAATATTGCGTTCATTCTGCCAAAGAATACACTCCCACAAGATGTGATGTGCGGACTGTTCAAATTCACAGTCTGTTGTAGAACATTGACACAAAGGCGAAGGAACAAGTTTAAAAGAATAAGAAGCAGCGCAATGATTGCTGAAGAAGTTCTACAGCAATCATTGCGTTATTTAAGTTGTTGAGTAGACACACTGTTCAAACACATGGCGCAATGGATTAGCAATATGCTTCGAAATTATTCCAACTGATATAAGAGTGTGTTACGTAATTAGGGTGCAGGTCGCGTCTTAAAAATATTAATACTGTACCCACGTCTATAAATAGGTACTTAAATGTCAAATGGTATTACTAATTCTCTGCCTTGTTGTATTTATTAAGTTAATATATTTATTATAAAATACAAGCTGTTTTATTTGTGTAAGTATCCAGATTATTATATCAACCTGCCAATCACGCATCTTACTTACGTTACGTTTTCCTGCATCTCGTAAGGAGAGATTACAGCGCATTTTTTATTGTGCTTGCTACGTGCCTACACTTTTGCGAGTATGATGTAATTTATGTAAGCTAGTTTATTAAGAGGATATTTACTCAAAAAACTGACTGAATAGGAAGGAAGACGGCAGTTGAGGGAGGTGATGCAAAGTTAAACCCAACAACACGACCAACGATGCTACGCCAGAGGGAGATTGATCTGGAGACTCTCCACGACCAAACTCCCGAAACAACAACATTTGGCACATTGTATCCCTGCATACATCGCAACACAACTGCTCAGACCCGTGCTCTATACGAGTTAGTTATTGCTTATGTTTTCGTTAACCACAGACAGAGTCTATACTGAAAAAAGAACTCATTTCATTTGCAGACTTTTGTATATTTTTCAAGCATCAGCACAAAATGTCAGAATCTTACAAAATATCATTAATTTTATTGACGTCTGTGTCAAAAACGTGGCACCGCAAAATGATTTTCTAGAAAAACAATAAAAAATAAATAAACACTAATAAAAATTATAAAATGTACGAAAAACATTGCAGAGAAAATAATAAAATAAATAAAAAAGTAAAAGCATTTAGATTAACTCCAAGTCAATATGGTGATTGGGTGAGTTATTATTTTTTTTGTATGATTAAATATCAGCGCCCCCGGTTTCATCCGCTTAAGGATCGATCTCGTGGGATTATCGTGATAAAAAGTATTATAATTTGTTAATCTACTATTTACCAATTTACTTCGGGCAACGAGACTCGTATTTTAGTAGCAATGCAATTCCTACAAACTACACAATTTTATTTTTTGTGTACCTATGCGAAATCTGAAAAACGTGTCCAGTATTTTTAAGTAAAGAATATATGTACAACATTTCAAAAAGATATCATGAAAATCCACCAAGTTATGAGCTTGTTATCTTACTTAATTGTCCCAAAAAAATATGGTCACTGCACCGCTCACGGGGGGGTGTACTGGCAGTGACGGATTAACCCTTAATCAAATTAAGCAATTGCCTAGGGCATCACGTCTGGGGGGCACCAGAAGAAGCACAAAAAATGTTCGTCCTTAGGGCATCGCGCATCACGTCTCACTCTCACGTCACCAAAAACCACACCAAAAAAAGTTTCTAAGACTAATTTGAAAATTCGCGTGTTTTAAGTTGACATAGAGTCCGACCTAGAGTCATAACCCCGCTCCCGCTTGCCCATTCGCTGTCCGCTAGTGCATTCGGCAATTCGAATGTACCGGAATTCAAGTTGTGATTGTGACCGATTCTAGTTGGCATACGGATAGGGGGCTCACAGGCGTGGATTGCTTAGGGCATCAAGTAGTCTTAATCCGTCACTGTGTACTGGTCAACGCATCGCGGGACGTCCCGTCTCTTTAATACTATGATCTACCGTCAACTGTGTTGCGCGCTCGGTAACCACAAAGCAACAACTTCTAAATGTATTTGGAAAAAAATATAACATGGACTAAAAATGATTGGAATCGATTCGGTTGCTTATTCTGAACAAACTATATTCAGGTTTGTATAAAAAAAAAATAACGTTGTATAATTACGTTTTCAAATGCAAAAAGAAACGGATTGTGACATCATTGCTGAAAGGTAACAGGCCTAACCGAACCTTACAGCAGTGGTTCATAAACCCACAGTACATCTTGCCAGCTATCATAGCTAGGATACTGCTGACGCTGCCCCGCGCCTAACGCACCAAGGATGCACACTGTATCGAAATTACAGTTTGTGTATTTGTGTACCATGTCCATTCAAATCCGTTCTGTAGTTTTTCCGTGAAAGAGTAACAGTATGCCTGGTATTACGAGACTCGATCGACGACATCGAGCGCATTTGGCTCATCGATTGGCCCGCTTCAAGGTTGTAAGAACTCATAACCAATGAGAGCGCCAAACGCGATCGATATCGATAATCGAGTCTCGTAATGAAAACTCATCTTAGGCCTAGTGATATCCTTCCACTCATCTTCCTAAAGTAAGTAAGTATAACTTTCTAAGTATATGTTGGACACCAATGACTGAAGGTGAAGGAAAACATCTTGAGGAAACCTGGACTTTAAGTCTGAAATCGCCAACCCGCATTGAGCAAGCGTGGTGATTACGCTCAATCCTTCTCTGTATGAGAGGAGACCTGTGCCCAGCAGAGGGACGATAAAAAGGTTGATAATCATGATGATGAATAGAATAAAGTAACATTGCCATGGGCGCACCTTCTGGCATAAGGGGTTAACTCAGATTTTTAGGCTCGAATCATCCCCGGCTATTTTGT
The DNA here is from genome assembly GCA_017933935.1 of Sesamia nonagrioides. Taxonomy (NCBI): domain Eukaryota; kingdom Metazoa; phylum Arthropoda; class Insecta; order Lepidoptera; family Noctuidae; genus Sesamia; species Sesamia nonagrioides. The sequence continues at coordinate 275,412 of JADWQK010001696.1, read as the reverse complement.
GTTACAAACAACAGAAGGACATCTACATGACACAATAGGTATTTGTAGTGTAGTATGTAGGGCAAATAGACGCAAACGATCCTGTATAAGTACCCGTTTATGCTTTGAGTAGTACTTAAGGGAGTTCATATTTATGTTCTGCGAGATTTCCAGGGGGGGCATTATTTCATCACCATTGCTCCTCTGAACGGTGAAAAACATTGTGAGAAAACCGGCATGTCCTAGAGGCAAAACTTCGGAGACTTCTACCAACCCGCACTGGGCCCGCGAGGGTAGATTGCGGCCCACTCCCTCTCACCGAGAGGAGGCCTGTGTCCCAGGCGTGGGAACATTATGGGCTAATTGTGTTATGTTATATTTCGAGACGAACCATCCAACATTTATTTTCATGTTTAATACATTGGTGGGTACCTAATGCCCCGTCTACACGCTCCGTGTTACCTGCGAGCATGCCTGTGCAAACTAGTTTGCGCGTGTGGACGGCAAGACGGTAGTGCGCGCAGTCCCTAATGTTACCACTTTTTATACAGTCATGACTGCACAGGCCTGGACTGCGCAGGCAAGACGGCACATTAAGGGCGCGGATTATCTTGCTCACAAACTAAATTTATGTTCAGCGCATTTTTTTTATTTTTTCATCCTGTCTTTATTTTAATTCTTTTAATCTTTATAAACTAGTGCTTGACTGCAATCCCGCCTGAGCAGTGATGCAATCGTTGATGGTAAAGCGCGCTAGTTTATTAAGAGCCAATTGCTCAAAAAAAAAACAGTGTAGGAAGAAGGACGGCAGTTGAGCGAGGTGATGCAATGCTAAACCCAAAAACACGATCAACGATGCTGCGCCAGAGGGAGATTGTTCTGGAGACCCTCTACGGTCAAACTCCTGACGGAACAATATTTGGCACATCGTACCCGGTTGTCACCGCAACACAACTGCTCAGACCTGTCCTCCGTACGGCTTCACCAGACATCATGCCGGAACACGAAGAATCGCTTGGCGGCAAAACTTTGTCTGGTGGGTGGTAACTTCTGCCGGCAGCCGATGTTATGGCCCGAGACTATTTTTAATGTACGGGGTTGTGTGACCACGATACACGAATGTCAATGTTGAGATGAAATGATGTCAGCTAGTAGGACGTGGGGGATGTTGTCAAGATAAAACGACCTTTAATAGCAAGTGTCTTTAATTCACTGGACATGTGGATGTGAAGGCAAATAAAGGCAGATGAATAAAAATAACAAAAGGAATTGCATGATTTAATTCCCCCATCTCCGTTCCACCAGCGGACGACCCGTCGTACGGCTGGTTTCCACCCTTACGTTGTTAACACCACTACGATCCGGACGAAGCGTTTCGCCTCCTCCTTTATACCGCGTGCATCGAGGGACTGGAACAATTTGCCAGCGGCGGTGTTTCCGTCGGACTACAATTTGAGTGTCTTCAAGGCTAGAGTGAATAGGCTCTTAATAAACTAGTGCGCTTTACCATCAACGATTGCGTCACTGCTTACCATCAGGCAGGATTGCGGTCAAGCGCTAGTTTATAATATATATAAAAAAAAAAGGATACATTGCAGTATTTGTGTGCTTTGCAACTAAAGCCATACACTTGGAGGTCGTATCTGACCTGAGCACTCCGAGATTCCTAGCCGCCTTTAAGAGTATGTGTTCTAGAAGAGGCGTTCCCAAACATGTTTATAGTGACAATGGGACAAACTTTATTGGAGTTTCCCGTGTTATTAAGAAAGAATATCGAGAAGCTTTACAGATGATCAATGTGCACGTATTTGTCACTATGAAAACAGAAGATTGTTTTAGTCCTGTGAAATTAAACTCAAACTCATTTATTGCGATAATGGGTAATTGATATAATTCACATCGATAGGTAAAATAGTTTGGCATCTCCATAATCCGCCTGAAAGCATGCAATTTTACTTGGCGTTTGTCTCTACTTACAATTGAATATACACAACTAATAATCACATAACTATAAATTCAATCAAAACTAAAAAAGATATAAAAAGGGGTTATAAAAATAATAAATGTCAAAAATTTATTATGGACGGGTCAATTACGAATTTATAAAGATGTCAGATAATAATTAATAATAACAAGTCAAGTCAATAAGTAAGTACCAAATACAGTAATGTCATCTCTCATTATTAGATTGCATGTCATTTATAAATTCATTTACACTGTAATAGGCTTTTTCTACGAGAAATTTTTTGAATTTATGTTTAAATATATTACAGCTTACCTAGGCTTTCTAATAATGGTTTTGGTAGGTGATTATAAACACGTGGCGCCATACACAGTACACTGTTATTCATCAACGCAATTTTGTGTTGAGGACAGTTAACTTTTAAATTGTGACGTTTACTTTTATAATTTTCGTACATCGCTAAATTACATCTGACAAACACCGCGAACTCATACATGTACAGACACGGTACTGTTAATATATTTAGTTTTTTGAAGAATGACCTACAACTATCCATTTGATCGAGCTTGCACATTGCCCTTAAGCACTTGTAAGATACTCCAACGTGTATAAAAACATGGAGACTAAAAGTACCTACCTACCTCAATATAAGTACGTCAGGAGTTGACTAATTTGACAGGTCTGAACTAATATTTTACCTTCTGTCCTTTTGATAGTAAAATAGAAAGACAAATATGCACTGGACTTAACTTTAATATAGTTTGCGAATAGGGGAATCGCGACCCTTAACTATTAAATTAGGTAATTAGGATTCCTTTTTTTTTTTGTGGTATCCCAGTGGAAATTTCTACCAGGCCCTCCTCCGTCTGGGGGTCGACGGAGGCTCTCACCGGCTAAAACCACCGGAGCGTTCCTCATTTTGCATATAGCCGGGGGTGCGGGTCCTAGTTTGCCATTCACCGCATCAGGTAATTAGGGTACCTACTGAATGTTAAAATAATTATTAATTTTCCTCAGGGGTTTGTTACTAGCAGGTGCTTCGGTCACAGCCAGTTTACTGGTAGTTCAGGTGGCTGTTCTGCCCCTAGTCTTCAAATACAGCAAGTCAGTTCAGAGGAAAATGGTATTTTCTAACTGCAGTAAGTATTTTTAAAAGGATCAAATTATTTTACCAAAACGCCTGTAATAAAAATAATAGCAGCCATTTATTAGTTATAAAATTTGCTTTTATCATTTGATCAGTCGACGAATATTCATGTAAAACGCCTGTTAGAACAACATAGAATTGCTAATATTAAACTATGCTATAACAATTCTGTCAGGCGTTACCATTTTGCTTACAAACTTCGAGATGCCAAATTAGTTTTGTTTTTGCAGTAAACTATCCAAGAAACTTGGACTACGAGAACCCGTCGAGTTGTAACGTAGTCGGCGGGAGGCACTTTAATATAGAGTTTAACTCTGTTGTCGATAACTGTCCTATCAGACTTGGTAATTTTCTGAACTAGTTTTTAACTGTTTAATAGTTTTATAATGGTACTTTTGCTGCTAAATGCCACCTGGCAGGTACAGAATAATCTCCAAAGTCTAGAGCACAGACGTAGAGTAGCCTGCCTTTCGGTATTTTATAGAGGTAGGTATTCATTTAGGAGAGTGTGGGCTGGAGTTACATGTCTTAATTCCGCCGTCTCTGTTCTATCATCTGGCGACCCCTCGTACGACGAGTGTCCACCCTTACGTTGGTGACGCCCCTACGCACTATGGGAAAGCCCCATACAAGGCCGTCTCAAAACCGTTTCACGTGAAAGTCGTTGTTATGGAGTAGAACTAATTAATTAATTTAGTCTTATAAATAAGCTTTCTTTTCTATATTTTTTTAATTATTTTTTGCTAACCATAATGTATATAAAAAGGCATCAAAGCTAACTCATGTTCAATGATGTGATTTTGGCACAATACATTACTACAATTCAACGAGACATTACTCGAAAGTTTTTCTTATAAATGTATAAGTATTATACATTTTTGAAATGCTTATAATCTCCTCATAACGTTTCTTAGATAATATTATATATAATAAATAAATAAATTAAAATTAACCAATGTAGTTTAAGATGGTATAATTTTCAGGTTACTTTTTTTTTTAACGAGACTTACCCGTTTACCGCTGTTTGCCGCTGTCGAGATATTTGTTGTATTACGATCTTTATACATTAGTTTACACAAGGAGAAAAAAAAAAGTTGCGCATACTTGCGCCTTTTCTGACACGGTACCAAAACATATCGCGAGATAATTTTTTTCCAATATCTTTTTACTGCTCACATAATCATCTGTTATCTATTAAGGTCAAATTGATAAAATGGTCATTATTATTTATAGTTATTTGTGGTTTTGATATAGTTTTGACCACCATATTTGATAAAATATGGTCACTATATCAATTAGGGTCAAATTAAAAACAGGTTGGTTATGGGAAGAGTGCAAATATTAGTTTCTTATCTTTTTGCACATAGCACTAATTCATTGGCCTATAAAAGAAAGGCGAACCCTGAAACATCCACAGTTGTTCATCAGAAATTCAGTTGCCTTAAAAAAGCAGTTAATACCTATTTTCAAATATTCACAGAAGTTATCTGATTTGAAAATAATGGGTGAATTTGTTTGTAGTAAACGAGAGTTGTGCAATTTGTTGATAAATGGGAATAACATAGAAAACTACTTGCAAGAAAATTTCAATTTGTCACCAGAGGATATGAATACTGTGGTCTCCTACATTCAAAGAAACTTGGTATCTAAATGTAACGAACGCTGGAGAAATGCATCCCGGAAAAGAGAACGCTTTGAAAGTAATAACGTCGACTGGTTAAATGGTGAATTTCGTGTTCCACTGGAGTGTCGAGTCACAGTTAATGACCCTAATACGTCTGGAAGCAGTGCAGGTGGCAGACCATCGAAACCATACGAAGCATCTTCTGAAAAAACAAAGAAACGAAAAAACATGCAATTAATACAAGAGTACGGACTGGACTGTGTGCTCAATGCATATACTCAGGAGTTGCGGTCTATGGGTGAGACGGAGGAGGCCACAATTGTTAATATTATACGAACTGCGTCAAAAAATGATAAGAAAAAGTTTCTTAAATTCATAACTGAGAACCCTGAAGATGTTATACCTTTTACAAAGGAAGAAGCACTGCGGATATTTATTGACTTAGACCTTAACAAAGAACAGTATGGGAAACTTCGTATTTGTTTCTCGGACAAAAACTGCTCAGTGTTTCCTTCTTATCCAACTTTAGCCGAAGCGAAGAAGATGTGTTACCCACCAGATTCGAGCATAACCATTACTAACATAAGTGCAAAAGTCAATCTGCAAGACTTATTGGATCATACTGTGGCACGTATATTACTAATTGGTTCAGTTTACAAAAACGGTTTAAGACAGTTGAAACTATTCTGCAAATGGGGTTGTGACGGGTCATCAGGGCAAAGTGAATACAAGCAAGTTTTGCCCGAAGAAAGCGATTTCACATCAGATGCGAACCTTTTTATTGCTTCACTTGTACCCATTAAACTCATAGATGAGACAACTAATATTGTTATTTGGAAAAATGAAACTTGCTCATCCGTAAGATATTGCAGACCTATATTGATAGAATTTGCCAAAGAAACTCCTGAAAAAACCGCTTCTGTTGTGGCTGATATCAAAAATCAAATTGAAAACCTGTCTCCTTCCATGATAAATAAGAATGGTGAAGTAATTGAAATTACTCATAACCTATTTTTAACCATGATTGATGGTAAAGTAGCACAAGTTTTAACTGAAACTCCTTCGAGCGCTTCTTGTACAATTTGTGGTGCTACTCAAAATAAAAAAAACAAAGACGAAAAGAAAAAACTGGTACAAAAGCGGTTTAGGGAGGAAATGGGACTGCATATCGATAAACCTCGACAAGGCACTGGAAATAGTAATGACGGCAACACAGCTCGGAGATTTTTTCAGAATTACTCTTGCTCTGCAGACATTACAGGTGTAGACGTAGAACTTATAAAACGAATGTACATTATACTACAAACTATGTCATCTGGAATGGCTATTGATTCAAAAAAGTTCGGTGAATACGCATATAGTACCACCCAACTGTACGTAAATAATTATAATTGGTATATATGCCTTCCTCCGTACATAAAATACTTATTCACGGAGAAAAAATCATTGAGTACTATGCTATATTACCTATCGGGCAATTGTCCGAAGACGCTCAAGAATCCCGCAACAAGGATTACAAAAAGTTTAGACTTCATCATTCTAGAAAATGTTCAAGAGCGGCTACCAATACAGACGTGTTCCATACCTTATTGTACACTTCTGATCCATATATATCAAGTTTGAGAAATACCTCAGAAACAATATCGAAAGAACTTTTCGATGAAGCCAAGTCCCTTCTTGCTGTCAACGAAAATCTGTAGGAGATTGTTGAATTTTGTACATTATTTTTTTCTCGTTAGACACTGTTTATACAATGATATTTAATTCTATTTTATGTAAGTAAATTTAAAAAAAAGTATATTTTCTTATAAATGCATGTATTTTTTTTATTTTTTATTTTTTAAATATTTTAATAAACATAATTTTCAAAATTATTATTTTTTCTTTTAAACCTTATACATTCACGTATATGTATGCAAAATTACAGATCATTTAGTTTTGAAATAACTGAGATACGGAGTTTTGAGACGAAACATACGCGATTTTCCCATAGTGCTACGGTTCGGACGTTGACGTTGGACGTTTTGCCTCTATTATACCGCGTACATCGAAGGACTGGAACAGTTTGCCTGCTGCGGTCTTCCTGTCTGATTAGAATTTATGTGTCTTCAAGGCTAGAGTGAATAGGCTCCTAATAAACTAGTGCGCTTTACCATCAACAATCGAATCAGTGCTTGTCATCAGTCGGGATCGCGGTCAAGCATTGGTTTGCGGACAACGGGTCATACTGAAGTCACGCAAATCCTGCATCTCGCAATAAAAAATATCTAATTAAAGTGGTGGTTTTAGGTGTATGGCACATCGTACCTTGTTCTATGTTTCGCGAAGTGTTCGTCATCCGAGACTATTTGAAGGTGGATGCCCGTCTTCATGATGAGCTGAAGCGGACGAAGAACACAGTGGTATTGTACTGTCACGGTAAGAAATGTATCTAAACGACTTACTTTTAGGAAACTTTATGAAATATTGAAGATAATATGATGGAAATCTTAAGGAGAAACTGAATACACTTTACTAACATCCAATATTTACATGTATTTAGACTAAATACATGTACACTACAAAAATCTTGCAAAGTAAACTAAAACTAAACTAAATAATTTAGTTTACTTTGCAAGTTTTTTGTAGCGCCTTTCATTATGTTGTAGCAACAAAACTATGAACACAAACTCCGTGCAAACAAAAAAGTAACAGGCGCTGCTCACTTAATTTTAGTAAAATCATGTTTTATTTTGTTTATTTATGTGTCTTTAATAACTAAATATTGTTTTAATACCCATTATTAATTAAAAGGTAATTCAAACCACCGTGCATCGCCACATCGACTGCAAATGTACAAAGTATTCCAAGAACTAAACTTCCATGTGGTCACATTTGACTATCGAGGTATTTTCATTCATAGTTTTCATCTGCTTTGCTCAGTGATATTTCACGTAAACTGTCCATTGCTTGTTAAGAGTAGATATCAGTAGTTGGATACCTCTGTGTTGTAAGCAAGAATATGGAGTGCATATAACATTTAATCATGTCCATGTCAGATTAGTTTATTTCTATAAAACAGTATGGCCCTTTGACAATTTGTTAGTTCAGTTAGCTATATAATGTTACGAAACTTAACTAGATTTGATGATGAGAGTGTAGAAACAGTGGGCGTATATGTATGTGTGCCAAATTACGTCCAATGTCGGTCAGTACTTTTGCGTGAAAGAGCAACAATTATGTGTCCGTCCATTTATCCATCCATCCATCCATACACCCGTTCATTCGTCCATACATACATTTATACATCCATATATCCAATAATCAATCCATACATTAATTCTTACATCCACACATTCATCCATCCATTCACCTATCCATCCATACATTGATACATCCATCAATCAATCCATACATCCATCCAGCCATTCATCCATCCATCAATCTATCCATCTGTACAAATATTCGCATTTATTATTCATATAGTGGGATTTTAGCTAGAGAAATGACATGAAAAAACCAATTGGCGACTTTAAAATTCTATCTTCACATCCATTATTTCTTTAGTCTTGCCTAACCCTATAGCTATCGACATCAAACTTTCCTCACATTTTCCTCATTAATTTCGCCGCATTATATGCTTATACCATTCCCACAGAACTCTTCGGACATCGCAACCACTTTCAGACGTTACTTACTCTATGTCATTCGCATAACACCACAAGATCTAGCTCTGGCCATAAGGACTGTTCTTTATATTCCAGGGTACGGAGACTCAACTCGTGTGAGACCAACGGAGAAGGGCGTGGTGGAAGATGCTGTAGCAGTGTACGCCTGGCTGATGGAGTCACTTAGTGAGACAAATAGACCCACCGTGTTAATATGGGGACATTCATTAGGTAAGTCCTTTTTTAAACGTTATACATTAGTGTTTGACCGCGATCCCGCCTGATGGCAAGCAGTGATGCAATCATTGATGGTAAAGCGCACTAGTTCATTAAGAGCTTATTCCCTCTAGCCTTGAGAAGATAGAATAGACAAGTTTTTTTTATTCTTTTACTTTTATTTCTCTTTGTAACACCAACAGGGACCGCCGTAGCAGCAAACATGGCAGCTCATCTAACAGAGCTGTGTCACGAGCAAGGAAGGCCGCAACTGCCATATCCTGATGCCCTGGTGCTCGAGGCGCCTTTCAATAATCTCAAGGATGAGATCACGTGTCATCCCTTTGCTAAGGTAGGAAGCAATTTCATTTGGTAATTGTTGAAATGGAGCTAAGCGTGTAAATAACTAGGTAACGGCCTTTTGAATATTAAGAATAAAAAAATATTATTTGAATGAAAGGTGTTGTCGCCATGGGAATTATTCTCCTTAGATTGCTTCGATCTTTATTTAGAATAGGCGCGCTTGGTCGCAACAGATAACGTGACCCATGGTGCACAGGCAAGTGAAGAAACACGTGTGGGTTTTAGTCAAAAAGTCTGACACGTCTTTCTGCTGCGCCCAGTGGGGGAAGGTCATTTTATGATTTTCCATCCAAAATAGGAGGCCTGTGTCTCAGCAACGGGAATGTCCACTATGCTTAACATTTATTGCATTCTTTGAAGTGTACTTAAGTGTAACTTAACATTTGAAGAGATCATTACAGATCCTATCCTAGTAGTAGGAGAGGCATAGAGAGATGATATTGTACTTTATTATTTTATACCTATAGCTGGTGTCCTGGCTACCCTACTACAAAGACACGTTCGTGAAGCCATTCACCTCATCTTCAGAGTACTCTTTCAACACAGACCAGTACCTCTGTAGCGTTCCTCATCTGCCTGTCCTCATTCTGCATTCCAAAGGAGACAAGATTGTGCCCTACAGTCTGGCTTGCAAGGTAACATCACCATTTTAGATTAAGCAAAGGCGTTTGAGTTTGTTTGCATACTTGTTTTGAGACAAAATCAAACTGAAACAATGGACGTAAAACATTACTCATCGTGCTTATTTAATGTTTACATCACGAATCGATCTCGTTCAATTTAATACCAGAACTAGTTATCTAAGATGCTCCGATTAAGGGGTTCCTCAAGGAAGCATGTTTGGACCACATTTACTCTGTTATCGATTTTTGCTAGCATTATGTTCGACTGCTTAGCATTTCATCTTTGGCAGTCTTAAATCAGTACCATACTACCCAGTAATTTGGTTGTGGACGTTAGATAGGCAGTCGTTTCATGTTCTACAACATCTAATTAGATTGGCAGGCAACGCAACGTGGTGTCGACTATGAATATTTTTAAATGTCCTTAGTTGAATGAAAAAGTGAAAGCCTCACGGGCCACGGCGGGTGCTCCAGTAGAGTTCCATTCGTTCGAGCGTGGCTTAGGGCTCGGACACAACAATCTTTGTGAAGCGCCAAATCTTAAGGACGTTGTTGGGTAAGATATCATACTTCCTCATTCATATTAGTATAAATTGCTATTTTAAACATTTTTTTTAATCTCTTTATCCATTTAATTCAAGCATCAAGACCCTTATAAACAAGTATGTATTGTTTATACAATACATGTTAACATAAAACCTTAAATACTATTTATACAATATGTTAAGAAAACCCTGTCCGACCCGTAAGGGTAATAAAGGTTAGGTAAACACATGACCAAATAAAATATGAAATTTTACATAATCATCATAGTAACAATATTAGTGAATTTTGAAATAACCTCTTTTTCCCGCGAATTAATTCCAACTTCCCCAAAATTTGGTAATTTTTAAAAAGTGACAACATTATTTTTGGCGGTATAATTCTGAGCGAATAGCGACGCGACCGCGTGCCGCGTGCCCTGCCCCTCTTCGCCCGCGCCTGTATGGCATACTGCACATGTTTTTAGTTACCTCTTTTTGCGAAATAATATTAATTTTTTTAGGGAGTTTTTTTTTTAAGTTTAGCGCGGCTTTGTAGGCATTAGTAGAATCAGTTATCGCTACCTAACAATACCTTCACGGATCGGACAGGGTTTTCTTAACATATTGTATATACAGGTTGTCCCAGAGCTCAACGTCAAGCCGAAACGGGGTGATAGGATTGATTGTTATCATCATGACAAAAATCAGATAAAAATCTATCTCCTGTAGTTCGAAAATTATAGGCATTTCAGAAAAACCTAGAAATTTCGTCAAACTGTCACCATTTTTCAGTTGTTGTGGTTAATTTTTACTATTTTTGTTCATTTAAACTTTGGAACCGTAACCCTAAACACATTGACACAATTACCTTGGGGCAATTAAATTATGCCTGGTTATGTTTGACGAAGAATCCATAGAAGATGGTGCCGGCGAATCCTGGAGTGGAGTTCGGGTATCGGCAAGCGTAATATGTTACTTCCTTCAGCTAGATAGATGAACGACCTCAAGATGTTAGCTGGGACAGCCTGGTTACGGAAGACGGAGGACAGGGTTTTGTGGACTAGCTTAAGAGAGGCCTATAACCCAGCATTGGGCTGCGATGAAGATAGATAAAGATCTTATCTTAATCTTTATCTTTACAAAATTGACTTTAAAATGGCCATGGCCATGGCCCCCAGCGTGCGCCGGCGCCGGGTTCACATATCGTGGTCAGTGGGGCCCGGATAGCTGTCGAGTCCACCATGAAGTACCTGGGATTGGTGCTCGACAGCCGATGGGAATTCGGGCCCCACTTCCGGCGGCTGACGCCCAAGCTGATGGGTGAAGCAGGCGCGCTATCAACGCTGCTTCCCAACATGAGGGGCTCGAGCGCCGCCTGTAGGCGGTTGTACGTGGGAATCGTGCGGTTCATGCCCCTCTGTGGGCGATGGATCTGACGGCCGGAACACTCGTGCCATTCTGCGCAAGCCGCAGAGGGCGATGGCCGTCAGGGTCATCCGTGGGTATCGCACGATTTCCTATGAGGCGGCTTGGGTCCTGGCCGGATCCCCGCCCTGGGACCTAGAGGCGAAAGTACTCACGTCATTGCACCGGTGGCGCGAGGAAGTGCGGACACGGGGCTCCAGTCCGGCGCAGCGGCAGATCGAGCTGCGCCGAGAGGAGCTCCGTCAGGTCCTGGTGGCGGACTGGCGGCAGAGGCTTATGCGCCCTGCTACCGTCGAGGCGATCTGGCCAGTACTCGACGACTGGCTCGGGAGAAGGCACGGCTCCCTGTCGTTTAGGGTGGCGCTGGTACTGTCGGGGCACGGCTGCTTCGTCAAATACCTGTGTCGCTTAGGCAGGGAGCCGGACGCTCGGTGCCACCACTGCGTCCAATGCGGGGAGGACACGGCGCAGCACACGCTCTCCGAGTGTGTAGCTTGGGAGGAGCAGCGCCGTGTCCTCACAAATGAAGTAGGAGGCGACCTGCCGCTGCCGGCAGTAGTGCGGAGGATGGTCGGTAGCGCAGAGTCGTGGGAGGCGGTGGTGTTCTTCTGCGAGGACGTGATGTCGCAGAAGAAAGCTGCGGAACGGGAGAGGGAGATCTCAATTCACTTCCCGCGCCGCAGAAGACGCACCGGGCGCCGAAGAAGGGCGGATAACGCCCTCTTTCGCCTCCTATTCGATTCTAGGCGAGGGACATGGGGAAGTCCCCGCGCCCTATTCGATGGACCCCGAAGCGGAGGTGCGCGCGAGTGTTGTCGCGCGCCTCTGAGGCGATGCACGGGGTAGTTTAACACCCCACTACCCCGTGCAGGAGACGAGGCCCGGACAGATCGTGCCAGCACGAGGGTGTGGGGCCGTGGAAGAATTTAGACTCCCGCGGCCCCACGCGCGCGTGTGATAGAAGAGACACCGGGGTGGTTTTAGTCAGTAGGAGTCTGACAGACCCACCCCAGGGCGGCGGACATCCATTGAGGATTTCCACCACGGAAAAAACATTACCATCCGGACGAAGCGTTTCGCCTCCTCCTTTATACCGCGTACATCGAGGGACTGGATCAATTTGCCAGCGGCGGTGTTTCCGTCGGACTACAATTTGAGTGTCTTCAAGGCTAGAGTGAATAGGCTCTTAATAAACTAGTGCGCTTTACCATCAACGATTGCGTCACTGCTTACCATCAGGCGGGATTGCGGTCAAGCGCTAGTTTATAATTTATAAAAAAAAAAGCTGGGACAGCCTGGTTGCGGAGGACGGAGGACAGAGTTTTGTGGACTAGCCTAAGAGAGGCTTATACCCAGCATTGGGCTACTATAGGCGTGAGTTGAATGACCAACACTTTCACAAGTTTAATAAATAATTTTTAACATATTTCAGAAAATTCCTGTCGGACTTGGAAACTGAGAACGCCTCCTGACAATTACGGTGCCATGCGGTGCCACCACTGTGCTTTAAAGAGTTGGTTTCGGTGCCTAAAGGAGATCATAAGAATTTAGTTATATACATAAAGCCTTGATTATTCCCAAAGTGTTAATGATTTTGTTTTTTTTTATTCCTCGTTATTCTATAATGGAGAAAAATGAGTAAATGAAGTTTTAATAATAGGCTATTTGACAGTATTCAATTATTTGTGATTTTTTGCTTTAATTGCATAAAATGAGGGTTCTTTATATCATTTACAAGAGTTTTAATAAAAAATAGTAACAATTATTATATCAAAAACACAAAAATATGTTTGGCTTTTTGTTTCTCGCGCCACACATTGTGAAACGATCCGGATTGGCTAATGTCGCGATGACGTCATACGCGCATCATCGCTCGTTTTCGGCAAACTTATAAACTGTTTTTCGGGGGTTTTTATCGATTTATTTGTACAACCCAGTACAGCACACCACTTGTAAACCATTTTATTAGATAACAACAGCAAATAATAATTAAAAACAAACACCACTGAGAACCGAAAACCGCTTGTGACGTCACTTACCAGGCGCAGCGCCATATTGCTGATTATATCGTTTTCGCGGCTTATTTGAATTTTGAATTTTTATTTGCATATTTCTTACGAAATACGTATTTAAACTTAAAAAAAATACTTTGGGTGAACTTCTTAACCGCAACCAAGTAATTCAAGATAAAAATTATAAATCTGTCAAATAGCCTATCCTCTTTGTTGTTCTGATGTTTTAAAAAACAAATTTGTCGTCCTCCTCCTCCGTGTGGTACCGGTACCACACCGAAGCCACCACCACGGGACCACCCACGGGAGGATATGGGTTGGTACTATTCTAACCCACCCCATATCCTCCCGTGGGTGTCGTAAGAGAACTCTCACCAGGGAAAAATAAACCCGCCACACATTATCCCACCCACTGCAACTCCTGAAAGCCAGAATCAACATTGGCGACCGCCAGAAAAACGCCGAGCAATGAAGCTCGACGAGTCCCGGAGAAACGATTCAACTGTCTTGGGTCCCGCAACAAAATTAATCAGAAAAGAATAGCGGAGGAGCTCACCAGGAAAGCGGGCAGCAGCGCTTCTCCCGCAGAATATCAAATTTCTGCGATCTCCAACCCGTCTGCCGAGCGTGGGGATTATGGATACCCCTGACGTTCCCAAGGGTCTACTGCAGGACAGTGGACCTCTATAGGCTGATGCAGAAGAAGAAGAAAAAAATGGTTTAGAGGCATGAGGAACAGGGAGTAAAGTTCATTCATTCTCTTTAGAAAAGGGAGGATTCTCCGACCAGACAGGTGTTATGTGTGCTAGTTGAACGGTAAACTCTGCCTGCGAGATGTAGAATTCGTGTGAAGTCTCCAGTTTCGGATACAACACTGCCGAGGTGCGCGAATTTGTGGACCCCTTCCACAGCCTCTGTGCCGATGAGTAAGGCGAAGAGCTCGTTGCCCCTCATCCCATTTCCTAGGTCTTCCAGCTATGTTCCTCCATGGCGCAGCGGTCAACACGCCTGCCTGTGACGTGGAGGCCCCGGGTTCGATCCCCGGCCAAGTCCTGATGGAAAACGATCTTTTCCTGATTGGCCGGGGCTTGGATGTTTATCTATATATGTATCTATTATAAAATATAGTATCGTTGAGTTAGTATCCCATAACACAAGTCTCGAACTTACTTTGGGGCTAGCTCAATCGGTGTGATTTGTCCGTATATCATCATCATCAGCCCCTACTCGTCCACTGCTGGACATAGGCCTTCTTCATGGTACGCCAACAAGCTCGATCCTGAGCAGTTCTCAGCCAGCCACTACCAGCCACCTTTTTGATGTCGTCGCTCCATCTCGCCCAAGGGCGTCCCACGCTATGTTTGCCGAGACGCGGTCTCCACTCGAGGAGTCTTTTACCCCAACGGTTGTCGGCCCTGCGGCATATGTGACCAGCCCATTGCCACTTCAGCTTGCTAATCCTCTCGGCTATGTCGGTGTCCGTATATGTTTATTATTATTTATTTATTAAATACAAAAAAAAAAAAACACAAAAATAACTTATTCCATGATTTAGACATAAATCATCAGAGACGTGCCAAAATTTTAAGTAGGTATAACTTCGGGTGTCGTCTGTTGGCGCAGTGGCTGACCAATCGACTTCCGCGCTGCGTGTCGCGGGATCGATTTCTCACAGAACAAATGTTTGCATGACCTACAGATAGTTGTTCCGGGTCTGGCTGTTTGTGTATGTAAATACACCCACGATTCGGGAGATATTTCTAGTAGGTATACCGTTTAAAAAATAAAAACTTTAGAATAGTTCAGCGTACTTGTTGTACTTACACTTCGGTCGGAGCTTGCCAGCGGCGGTGTTTCCGTCGGACTACAATTTGAGTGTCTTCAAGGCTAGAGTGAATAGGCTCTTAATAAACTAGTGCGCTTTACCATCAACGATTGCGTCACTGCTTACCATCAGGCAGGATTGCGGTCAAGCGCTGGTTTATAAATGAAAAAAAAAAAAAACTAACGTACACATCACGCTATATATAACCAGTATTTGCCGACTTCTGGTTGTACGAAAAACATTATACAATGCCAATATACAACCTATAAAATGTATAACTTTGTGTATAGCCGCGTGTATCAGCCAAATTTTATCCTATACAGTTGAAAATATTAGGATCAAAGAGGTGACAGTTATTATTATTACACCTTCGTGAGCTAAAATGACAAAGCAAAGGAAACCTATAACAATAAATCAAATATCTCTCGACCCGTATTCCCCTCCTTACTCCAATAAAATAGGATTTTTTTTATACTGGCAACACTTTACGACCGAACGCCGGAAATACGTCGCGTTCCAAATTAAAAAAGGTTTTGTATCGAAATATGGAACATTCGAAATACAAAATAGTTTTAATTTGTAATGGTGGAGTTTGACACGTTCGGATAGTTTGCTAGTTGTGGCGATGCTTGGCACCGCAGGGCCTTATAATGGCTCATATTAAATTATCTTGTGGCAGCGGGCGGGGCACATTGCTTGTAGAACTGATGTCCGACGGGGCACTAAAGTAATGGAGCGGCGGCCACGTACCGGAAGACGCAGCGTAGGGAAGCCCCTAACAAGCTGGACCGATGACCTGGTGAAGGTCGCGGGAAGCCGATGGATGCGGGCAGCACAAGATCGATCATTGTGGAAAGCCTTCGGGGAGGACTTTGTCCAGCAGTGGACCTCTATAGGCTGAAGAAGAGAAATTATATATTAAAAGTTGGCAGATATTATGTGCATCGATATCCAAATATTATGAAATAAAAATAAATAAATAAATATCTTTTTTGGCGTTTGAAATATCACTTACTTTTTCTTGTGAAAACTATACAGGCTTGCGACAAATTTCCAATTCTAATGGTCGTTTTCACAATACGGCTTTCGTGATCCATAATAGCCAAACACAAAGACTCTGTGTTCCGGCATGATGTCAGGTGAAGTCGGGGGTACGGAGGACGGGTCTGAGCAGTTGTGTTGCGATGTGTGGCGGGTACGATGCGTCAAATGTTGTTGTGTCGGGAGTTTGGTCGTGGAGAATCTCCACATCAATCTCCCTCTAACGCAGCATCGTTTGGTCGTGTTTGTCTTGGGTTTAACATTGCATCACCTCGCTCAACTGCCGTCATCCTTCCTATTCCTAAGTTTTTTAAGTGAATAGACTTAATAAACTAGCGGGCTAAACCACCAATGATTGCATCACTGCTTACCATCAGGCGGGATTGCAG
Source organism: Sesamia nonagrioides (assembly GCA_017933935.1). Classification (NCBI taxonomy): domain Eukaryota; kingdom Metazoa; phylum Arthropoda; class Insecta; order Lepidoptera; family Noctuidae; genus Sesamia; species Sesamia nonagrioides. The sequence continues at coordinate 258,634 of JADWQK010001696.1, read as the reverse complement.
TCAAGCACTAGTTTATAATTATTAAAAAAAATACAATTCATGCAATTATAACAACCTCTTAGGCAGTGAAAAAGTGTGTTGCAAATGCAAAAAAATATTTCAGATTTACTTAAAAAGAGTAAGGAAGGATCCTAACAAGTAGCGTTCTGTAGTTTTAGCTTAACCCGATGAGAAGGAGTGAATTTACTGTACTAGTAGCGCCCCGCGGTTTTACCCGCATACATCCCGCATCGCATTAACATTCATCATCTTCAACCTTTTTATCATCCGTATCATACAGAGAAGGATTGAGCGTAATCACCACGCTTGCTCAATGCGGGTTGGCGATTTCAGACTTAAAGTCCAGGGTTCCTCAAGATGTTTTCCTTCACCTTCAGTCATTGGTATCCAAGATATACTTAGAAAGTACATATACCTTTAGAAAAGTTACATTGGTACCTAATTGCCTGACCTGGAATCGAACCCGCGCACTCATACTTGAGAGGCTGGTGTTTTAACCACTAGGCCACCACGACTTTACGCGTCGCATTGATCCCGTGAAAATATTTAGTTAAAAGTAAGTGTGGCGGGAACGTGCCTGCAACGAAAGATTTTAAATAAGATACAAGTGAACTGTATTAATGGTAGCAACATATTAGAAATCACAAGCAATTATATGATATAATGATGCCTTGGGAGTAGGTATATCTCTCTGATTAATGTGCTAATGGCGGCAACCACTTACCTTCAACCTTTAGGCCGCTGCCTCGAATCTTGCCGGCAGCAGGACGGCGGCAGCGGCAGCGAGTGAGCGGCAGGATCTTATGCGTAAAATCAAACAGACCGGTTCTCGAAAACAGCGGCGCGGCAGCGGGGCGGTGGCGGGTAGCGAGCGGTGTACTTCTCGCGCTCGAATCTTGCGGGCAGCGCGCGGTGATCGAGCGTTAGGAATAAATTTTAATCAAAAAGATGTTGCCGCCATTGATCAGACATTTCTTTCGCGAATAAAAACAAATATCTCGTCGACTCAATCGTGAACACAACACTACGCGGCTATAGTGACGCGCGATCTACCCGCTAGTTTCGAGAACGGGTCTTCGATATCCGCTCGACTCCCGCGCCGCCGCCGCTGCCGCCCCGCTGCCCGCAAGATTCGAGACAGCGGCCTTAGATGCGGAGTTCATAGACCACTAGACCAGATCAGGAGACGACGCACGCAGGCCCGTGCAGGTTGGTAGATGTCACGTACATCTTCGAACTGCTGCCTCTAAGACATGCCGGTTTCCTCACAATGATTTCCTTCACCGTTTTGAGATCACTGCTGATGAAAGAATTTACATAAAGTAAAGGACCTGAAATGTCCTTATATTCCTTCTCTGTATGAAAGGAGACCTGTTCCCAGCAGTGGGATGATAAAATGGTTGATGATGATGAAAGGGCCTGATGGGGTTCAGACCTACGACCTATAACTTGTAAGGCGGCCGATACCACCAGGCCTCTGCAGTGCTCTGAAAAAAATAAAATGAGGTTCTATATAATGTACTTTTTTTTATTTATTAAATCTTTTTAAAATACTCCTACCTCTATACCTACAAAGTTTTATGCGTCTGAACCAGTTTTCGAAAGCTTTTTCCAGTCCGCTGACACCTTGTATAGACAATCTGCTCGAATGCTGACAGCGGATTTCATGGCGACACAGTTGTATCCCTTTGAGATTTTTTAAGAGATAAATTTTGAAATTCGAACGTACCTATTTCTACTTACTTATAAATAACTAGCTGTTGCCCGCGACTCCGTCCGCGTGGACTTCAGTTTACAGGAGCTCAGTTGATATAAAATAAGCGCCTGTTAAAATAATGGAAGCAATATATAGGTACGTCCGCGTTCACCCCCGTTTTCGCAACATTTTTGTTACTGCTCTGCTCCTATTGATCATAGCGGGATGTTATATAGCCTCCTTTCTCAGGCTCTAGACTATCTGTGTACCAATCGGTTCAGTAGTTTTGGCGTGAAAACCGGACAGACAGACCGAGATACTTTCGCATTTATAATATTAGTATGGATTATGGTTGTTAACTGGCCAGTCTCATTTATATAAAAACTATTTTTCCACTCTCCGTGTAGCCAGTGACGGATTAACCCGTAATCAAATTAAGCAATTGCCTAGGGCATCACGTCTGGGGGGGCACCAGAACAAGCACAAAAAAGTCCATCCTGAGGGCATCACGAATCACGTCCTCACTCTCACGTCACCAAAAACCACACCAAAAAAGTTCCTAGGACTAATTTGAAAATTCGCGCGTTTTAAGTTGACATAGAGTCCGACCTAGAGTCATAACCCCGCACCCGCTTGCCCACTCGCTGCCCGCTAGTGCATTCGGCAATTCGAATGTACCGGAATATGCGGTGCGACTTTGATTCTTTGGGCCGTGGAAGAATTTAGACTCCCGCGGCCCCACGCGCGCTCGTGATAGAAGAGACACCGGGGTGGTTTTAGTCAGTAAGAGTCTGACAGACCCCGTCGCCTACCCCAGGGCGGCGGACATCCATTGAGGATTTCCACACCGGAAAAAAATAAAATAAAGGTACACGTAACTGTCAACAACTTCGAGAACAGAGTCTCCAATCTTTATAGGAGTCGGTACAACATGGGCGTTAGACATGACTGGTCTTGTCCATGTTCATTTTAAGACCGACTCGCTCGAAGGCTCTACTGAGGTCTTCGAGCATTGTACTCAGGTCCTCCGTGGTCTCAGCCATGGCTACGATATCATCAGCAAACCGAAGGTGTGTCATATACTCGCTATTGACGTTGATGCCAAGTCCTTTCCAGTCCAGAACCTTGAAGACATCCTCCAATGCAGCGGTGAACAGTTTCGGGGAGATAACATCTCCCTGTCTGACACCACGCTGCAGAGGTATTGGTTTCGAGGTCTGGTCCTGTATTCGGACTGACATGGTGGCGTTTTCGTACAAACCCTTCAGCGCTTAATATACCGATAGTCTATTTGGCACCGCTGGAGAGACTGCAGTACAGCCCAGGTCTCGATCAGGTGTATAAAATAATACATGATAATAAAATTGAATCAGCTTTCCCTAATATGGAAACAGATCCCTGCGTATATTTTTATCGCTTATGATTTCAAATTGCTCAGCGGAGCGTTCTTTTACAAAATTAAAATTATTAAAAAAGGACAAAGATGATACAAGAAAGGCTCGATTGTTTATCGATATTATACATAGAGTCCGATATGATAAAAACATTACACGTTAATACTATCTTGCGTGAATCCAATGCCCGAAAAAGCCGCAAGGCGCATTTCAATAAATAAATAAATTATGCTTCAATTGGTTTTTATTGTTGTCGCGCCTACTCTACTTCTAAGGTACGTTACATCTGGGCACGCCACAATAGCGGCGGTAAGTCCCCTCTTTGAGGAGTGGCTAGAGAGACGCCACGGTGCCCTAACCTTCCGCCTGACGCAGGTCCTCACCGGACACGGTTGTTTCAGGAGGTTCCTGTTCCGTATTAGGCGGGAGGAAACGCCAGGGTGTCACCATTGTGTGGATCGCCATGAGGACACGGTGGAGCATACGGTGGAGGTCTGCCCGGCTTGGGTGGAGCACCGCCGTGTTCTCGTAGCGGCGATCGGTGGCGATCTCTCGCATCCGACCCTGGTCCAAGCCATGGTCCGGAGCGAGAGTACATGGCAGGCCGTCACCTCCTTCTGCGAAGCAGTGATGCTGGCAAAGGAGGAGGCGGAGCGCGTGAGACAGCGGGAATCCCAGCGCCCTCACGCCACTAGCCGCCGCAGGAGACGCCCTGGTCGGGAGACCACACCGAACTCCCAGCCACCGTAGGCGTGGGCCTGCGGGCGGTGAGCAGTGGGCAGCTCGCCGTCCAGTAGGTAAGGACCAGGCCCGAGTCGACGGCGCGTCGTGTTTCACGTGCGCCTCAAAGAGATGTCAGCACATCGTGACGGGGTCTACGAAGACCGATGCCTCCTGGGTCAGGGTTGCGGGTTGGTTAAACAAGAAACCGTGGCCGTAGCCATCGCACAGGCAAAAGAAGAAACACGGGTGGGTTTTAGTCAGTAAAAATCTGACACGCCCTTCCGTTCCGCCCAGAGCGGGAGAAGTCATTTGATGATTTCCCATCCCAACAAAAAAAAAAGAAAGAAAAACATCTCATCATCTTATTTTACAAAAAACGAATGTTTTTAGGCGGTAAAGGTTTAAAGACAGATTCTAGTTGACCTTGACATACGGATAGGGGGGCCCACAGGCGTGGATTGCTTAGGGCATCAAGTAGTCTTAATCCGTCACTGCGTGTAGCCTGATGTTTCTTCTTCTTCTTCTCAGCCTATAGAGGTCCACTGCTGGACAAAGGCCTGTCCCGAATCTTTCATTCCATTGGGGACCATTGCCATAATCCCCATGCTTGGCAGGCGGGTTGAGGATCGCAGTAATTTGATATTCCACAGGAGAAGCGCTGCTGGCCGCTTCCCTGGTGAGAGTTCCCTTAGTCGCCTCTTACGACACCCACGGGAGGATATGGACACACGGCTTTGCCTGATATTTACTCCTAGCATTGTTCCAAATTTACAACGTTATTTTTTGTATACAATATGTAAAGAAAACTCTGTTCGACCCATAAGGATAATAAAGGTGAGGTAAACACTTGACCAAATATAATATAAAATTTTACATAATCATCATAGTAACAATACTAATGAATTTTGAAATAATCCTTTTTTCCCGGGAATTAATTCCAATTTCCCCGAAATTTGGTAATTTTAAAAAAAGTGACAACACCGGTATGATTATAAGCGAATAGCGACGGGACTACGTCACAGGTGCTGCGTGCCCTGCCCCCCGCCGCCCGGGGAATGGGGTTGCTTACCGCACATGTATTAAGTTACCTCTTTTTACGAAATAATATTCATTTTTTTAGGGGGACTTTTTTTAAGTTTAGCCTGTCTTTGTGGGCATTAGTAGAATCAGTTATCGATACCTAACAATACCTTCACGGATCGGACAGGGTTTTCTTTACATATTGTATAGGTATGCGAAACCCGAAACACGTGAAAAAAAATCTATGTACAAAATTTCAAAAAGACATCATGGAAAACCATTAAGTTATGAGCTTGTTATCTTACTTGGTTGTCCCAACAAAAATATGGTCAACGCTCCGCTCGGGCGGGTCCGTTGACCTCTGGCGTCGGATGTTGCGCGGGCACGTGTTACTGTAAGCTGCGTGGCGCTCTCGGTAACCATTTGCCAGCAGCGGTGTTTCCCTCGGACTACAATTTAAGTGCCTTCAAGGCTAGAGTGAATAGGCTCTTAATAAACTAGCGTGCTTTACCATCAACGATTGCATTACTGTTTACCATCAGGCGGGATTGCGGTTAAGCACTAGTCAATAATTATAAAAAAGATCGACTTCTGGTGCTGTTATTATTTATCCACGAGGCGGCCTATCACTAGATACCTACGGATTTGAAGCACCAGATTTTGAGTGAATACTAAATTTACTCAAAATCTGGTCCTTCGCATCTTGAAGAACTATTATTCTCAGCTAAAATTTACTAGACTTTTAACCCCTTTTTAGGGTTCCTTAACCGAATGGCAAAAAACGGAACCCTTATAGATTCGTCATGTCTGTCTGTCGGTCTGTCTGTCTGTCCGTCCGTATGTCACAGCCATTTTTTTCTAAACGAAACTATAAGAGCTATACTGTTGAAACTGGGTAGGTAGATGTATTCTGTGAACCGCATTAAGATTTTGCTGCAAAAATGAAAACAATAATAAATCTCTCCCCATACTTAGAACTGAAACTCGTATTTTTTTTTTCATCATATACCTTCTTACGTGTGGGGTATCAATGGATAGGTCTTCAAAAATGATATCGATGTTTTTTTATTTTTTTTTCTAAACCGAATAGTTTGCGTGACAGACGCTTCCAAAGTGCAAAAAGGTGCCCCCCTTCCTCTAACTTCTAAAATAAGAAAATGAAAAATGTAAAAGAAACATATGATGTACATTACTATAAAAACTACCAACGAAAATTGTTTTGAACGAGATCTAGTAGGTAAGTGGTTTTTTTAACACCTCGTAAATCGTAAACCGCTTATCACCGCGTAATCTTTCATACAAATAACTTAAACCCTTTAATTTCATAAATCAATGGTACGGAATCATTTGTGCATAAGTCCGACACGCACTTGGCCGGTTTTATACACTTCCTACGACCTTGTGTATAGCAAACGACCTCGAAGTCGTAACCGCAAAGAGGACGCACGACACAAATCCTGGTGGTTCAAATTTATTGACATTTTTATTTAGACTTATTTTTACATCTCGAGCTGATGCGAATTATGAATCTTTGGCAAAGGTTTATTTGGTAGGTAGCTTTGGTATTTTATGATACTTTTTTTTTTAATAATTATAAACTAGCGCTTAACTGCAATCCCGCCTGATGGTAAGCAGTGATGCAATCTTTGATAGTAAAGCGCGCTAGTTTATTAAGCTCAATCACTTAAAAAAAACTTAGTTAATAGGAAGGAAGACGGCAGTTGAGCGAGGTGGTGCAAAGTTAAACCCAACAACACGACCGATGCTGCGCCAGAGGGAGATAGTTGTAGAGACCCTCCACGACCAAACTCCCGACACAACAACATTTGACGCATCGTACCCGGCACACATCGCAACAAAACTGCTCAGACCCGTCCTCCATACGGCTTCACCAGACATCATGCCGGAACACGACGAATCGCTTGGCGGCAAGACTTTGTCTGGTGGGTGGTAACTTCTGCCGGCAGCCGATGTTATGGCCTACCACCGAGAAAAAACTTAGTATTTAAACCATTCTTTGTGACCGCATTTTTAACAGCAATTTCTACAAAACATTTTTCTCTTTTCTGTCGAATCTGACTTATAAACTTGAATTTATTTTCTTTATAAAAATAATCAGCCAGAAACAATACCTATTAAAATTCAACCTCAACAGAAACGTCACAGAACAAAAGTAGTACCGTTCAACCTGCTATGAGCCGTCGTTGCCGCCAAGCGATTCGTCGTGTTCCGGCATGATGTCTGGTGAAGCCGTACGGAGGACGGGTCTGAGCAGTTGTGTGCGATGTGTGGCGGGTACGATGCGCCAAATGTTGTTGTGTCGGGAGTTTGGTCGTGGAGAGTCTCCAGATCAATCTCCCTCTAGCGCAGCATCATTTGGTCGTGTTGGTCTTGGGTTGAACATTGCATCACCTCGCTTAACTGCCGTCATCCTTCCTATTCCTTAGTATTTTAAGTGAATAGGCTTAATAAACTAGTGCGCTTTACCATCAACGATTGCATCACTGCTTACCATCAGGCGGGATTACAGTCAAGCACTAGTTTATAATTACCTATATAAAAAAAAATTGCATGATTTAATTCCTCCATCTCCGTTCCACCATCGGACGACCAGTCGTACGGCGAGTTTCCACCCTTACGTTGTTATTACTACTACGATCCGGACGAAGCGTTTCGCCTCCTCCTTTATACCGTGTACATCAAGGGACTGGAACAACTTGTCGGCGGCGGTGTTTCCGTCGGAATACAATTTGAGTGTCTTCAAGACTAGAGTGAATAGGCTTTTAATAAACTAGTGCGTTTTACCATCAACAATTGTGTCACTGCTTACCATCAGGCGGGATTGCGGTCAAGCATTAGTTTATAATTTAATAAAATATATATACCTATATATATATAAGGAAATTACAAGATATGGTCCGTATAACTGTTTTTATAGAGTTTTGTTTTAAACATGAAGTGCAAATAAAGAAAGACTGATTTATAGTCGATTTATTTTGTTGAAGCTTTTACTACAGGATCCCAAGCGGTACTGCATCCTATTTATTTCTTCTTCTTTCTTCTTTTCTTTAGAGTGAATACTACTTCAACTCTTCAATGGCCTCTGTGGTTAGATACCACAATTTTGCCAATAACACGTGTAACAAATTATAGAAATTCTTTAAAAAAATATTTCACAATAATGGCGGATATCGCCAATGACAGTTCCCTATTTATTTCATAATTACAACAGTTTGAACTCCATTTTACAATTTCTCAATAGTGCTTGTCATAAGTGGCATGAAAAAAGTTACGACCTAAGTACGTGGTGTGGGGTCAGGATTTGAATTCAAGAAATAAATAACGTTTGGTGTCATTTCATGGAGTATTTTAAAGCTGTGCAGTTCATCAAAAACAGATGCCCCTCACCAGGTATGACCCTCGTTTTTGTAACATAATTCAATATTCTTTTAAGAAATATAATGTGCTGTCAATATGTGAGGAACAGCAAAGTCATCATTATCCCAGCGTTAATCCCAGTCGCATCCGAAGCTTTTTTAGCTTTGGAGTCTGGGGTCCGCTTTACCAGTCTAACTGCTGATTTTGGCTAAACTTAGATATTTTCCGTGAAGCGACTGCCGTCTGACCTCCACAACCAAAAGGTGATATTGAAGCTTTACATTTAGACGAAATGTTGGACTTTTGAGGGCTGCAACAACCCGTAACGACTGCCATTAGATGTTCGTATGGCAACCGAGACCAACGGCTTAACGTGTCTTCCGAGGCAGTCGAGCGAGGTGATGCAATGTTAAACCCAACAACATGACCAACGATGCTGCGCCAGAGGGAGATTGACAAATATGATACTGTACCTAATTATGTCACCATATACAACGATATTTTTCCTATAGACGAACCCTGGATATAGTTTGTTTAGAATAAGCAACTGAAGTCACTGAAAGGGCAATGTAGAGGGCTATGCTTGGGGTTTCACTGCGCGACCGAATCAGGAATGAGGAGATCCGCAGAAGAACGAGAGTAACCGACATAGCCCGAAAAATTGCAACACTAAAGTGGCAGTGGGCTGGACACATTGCCAGTAGGACCGATGCCCGATGGGGCCGACGGGTTCTCGAGTGGCGACCACGCACTGGAAGACGTAGCGTGGGAGGCCCCCGACAAAGTGGACCGACGTAGGTCGGTCTAGCCGGTGAAGGTCGCGGGAGACCGCTGGATGCGGGAGGCGCAGGACCGTTCGTCGTGGAGAACCTTGGGGGAGGCCTATGTCCAGCAGTGGACGTCTTTCGGCTGAAATGATGATGATGATGATGAAGCAACTGAATCGATTCCAATTCATTCTTACACCATGTTATATTTAGTCCCAAATACATTTAGAAATTGTTGCAGTGTGGTTACCGAGCGCACAACTCCGATGACTTTAGATCATAGTACTAGGCGCGTGAGAGAGACACACACGCGCAACGCCGCTCTAGGCGCGGGCGGGTGAGCGGTGCGTTGACCATATTTTTGGTGGGACAACCAGGTAAGATAACAAGCTCTTAACGTTTTGGTTTTTGAAATTTTATACATAGACTAGCTTTCCGACCGCGGCTTCGTCCGCGTGGATCAAATCAAATCAAATCAAATCAAATCATTTATTTCAAATAAACCAGTTACAGGCACTTTTGAATTGTCAGAAGGTCGGTCAGTCAATAAGATGAAGCTAGTCGCCCATTCCAAAGAGTAGGTACCTATGGAGAAGAACGGGCAAGAAACTCCATGGACACTCTTTTAAATTTTTAAGCTATTGTTACAAATATTTGATTACATCATTCATGTTGAAATCAACCGCGTGAGAACGATGCAGAAATATATTGTACGCTGAGAGCGTCCATTATGGAAAACATACAAAAATCAATTCAGAAATTAAAATACGCCGTGGCAGCTAAGAGATGACCAGTCCCCTCCGACGGCGTCCGTTCACGAACATGACGTATGGATCAGCATCATTCAGCTCAACCATATCGAAGGGAACCCAATGACCCAAAACACACGCCACCATCAGCGAGACATTTGAGTGAGCATGACATACTCTCAACAGCCAGAGCACAATTAAGTCAATAAAAAAGACTAACCCAACAAATAAATGCCTTACAGCACATTCGTACATTGTGCTCACACGTTTGCCATGCAATTATACAATACTAAGAAATTGAATCTACACAATGCTAAGATAGTTTTGTCCAAGGTTCAGCAGCTCCAACAGTGTTCCCGAATCTGTGGAAAGTTTAACTCCTGTGCAGCTGTACAAGTGCCGAACACCTCTGTCAGCGATACAATTCCGTAACGTACAATATGCTTGGCTACATAGTGTGTAATACAGGCTTTGACTAAATAACATAAACAATTACATATTAAAACTACAAGAGGAAAAATCAAAGAACAATCATTGTATAGAAATCGGACGCAGCTCAAGCCCAAGCCCTTTTGTCCTCAATATAATCCTTCACACTATAAAATGCTTTCTGACACAACTTACGTTTAATGAAGGATTTGAATTTATTCAGGCTCAGATCTTGAACCACCTCTGGAAGTCCATTGTAAAAATGTATACATTGGCATCTGAAAGAGCCACCTATTTTCTTGAGCCTTGTTGTAGGTACAATAAATTTGTGCCTGTTCCTAGTATTTATATCATGGACATCACTGTATTTTTTAAACAATTTTATATTTTTATGAGCATACAAAAGATTTTCATAAATATATTGAGACGGCACGGTCAGTACATTAATCTCTTTAAATTTTTCTTTGTCGGACTTAATTTATAAATTGCACGAACAGCTCGTTTCTGCAAAACAAATATTGTTTGAATATCGGCGGCATTTCCCCACAACAGAATGCCGTACGACATTACGCTGTGGAAATAGCCAAAGTACACTAAACGGGCCGTCTCAACATCAGTCAAATTACGAATTGTTCTAACTGCGTATGCAGCAGAACTTAGCTTTTTTGACAATTTTTCTATATGTGAACCCCATTGAAGCTTAGCATCCAGAGTTATACCCAAGAATACTGTGCTGTCGTCAGATTTCAATTCTTCGCCCTTTATCAACACTTTAGTTTCCACCTGCCTCACGTGAGGTAGAGTAAACTTAATGCATTTGGTTTTTTTCTCGTTTAAGAGTAAATTATTAACATTAAACCAATGGACTACTTTGGAGATCGCGCTATTTACATCATCAGTAACCTGCTGCTGACGTTTCAGTTTAAATAAAAGTGAAGTGTCATCTGCAAACAACACTAACACGGAGTTCGGTTATATCGCGCTTTTTAGATTTCCCTCGGGAATATCAAATTTTTCCGGGATAAAAGGTAGCCTCCTTTCTCAGGGTCTAAAGATTGTCTGTTCCAAATTTCATTAAAATCGGTTGAGAGGTTTAAGCGGAAAACGTAACAGACAGACAGACAGACAGCAGCTTCGCACTTATACTTAATGTTAGTACGGATTATTTAGCTACTTACCTGCTTATAAATACTGGACACGTTTAACATACAATATGTAAAGAAAACTAGGCAAAGCCGCGCTAAACTGAAAAATCCCCTAAAAAATAAATACTATTTCGGAAAAGGAGGTAAATTAATACATGTGCGGTAGGCAATATATGCGCAGGCGAAAGGAGGCAGGGCACGCGGCTCGCGGTCGCATCGCTATTCGCTCATAATAATACCGTCAAAAATGGTGTTGTCATTTATTAAAAAATTACCAAATTTTGGGGAAGATGGAATTAATTCGCGGGAAAAAATGATTATTTTGAAATTCATTAGTTTTTTTACTATGATGATTATGTAAAATTTCATATTTTATTTGGCCTAGTGTTTACCTAACCTTTATTATCCTTATGGGTCGGATGGGGTTTTCTTTACATATTGTATAGTCACCCATCCGCCGAACAACATCAGCTTACCTTGCCGATCCTGATCGACCGGCCCTCACGTCTTTTATTATTCAATCAGCAACACAGTAGACGCCACATGCTATAATTAAAAAAAAGCTCGACACTCCACCCAAAACGCACAACATACCTCCTATTAAAAACAGTTGTTACATCTTCATTCTATTTGACCCTCTATCATCAAGCTGTGATGCAACCTCAATGTCTGCTGATACCCCCTGCTACGCGAGCGTGAAATTGCGACGTCCTTGAGGTATGGGTACATTTGGGCTCGCGGGGTAATAGTAGTGATTATTACTGGCAACCCCGTCGAGTAATTGACATAGAGTAGGGTGACAAGTAGTTTTGGCGGGAGAGTTGTCGATGGTTTTAGAACTCATCATCAATCTGCAGCCCTTATTTGTGGTCGGCGCAATATGTCTTTTGACGTAACAACGTCTTATATCTGGGTTGTATCATAAAAAAATAATTTAATGTCCATCAGATAGATTTACTTATAAAAAATATTGAACACGTATTTTTTATTTTTTCTTTCATTCAAATACTTAAGGTACCTATATTGATTTGAAATGTCGCATGACGTCACGTCGTGGTGCAAAATATACCACGGCGTGACGCAATTAGCCCCACTCCGTATGTTTGATACGCTATATCTCAGTAGTTTTTGGTAATTTCGACAAAATAAAAAAAACTGGTCTTATTTTTCTTATTATCTATAAGACGGACTAATTATGTTTTTGATTTTCCTACCTTGGATACATCCCTATTCGATGGAGCCTGCTGCACCCACGAATAAACGACTCATACGGCGTTACCTCGCTCCATTTATAATTCATTAAAAATAGGACTGAAGATACAGTATTATTAAGTCCTACTTATCTACCCATCTAAATTTTAGTACCCTAGATTTTAATAATATCTAAACAATCTTCATATGACATTTCATCATCATCATCATCTCAGCATTAATCCCAGTCGCGTCCGAAGCTCTTTCAGCTTTGGAGTCTGGGGTCCGCTTTACTAGTCTAACTGCTAATTTTGGCTAAACTTCGATATTTTCATTCATATGACATTTGTGTGCTACAAATATCGATTTGTGGCTCATAGTAAAACTATCGATATATCGATACACTAACTTTCAAGCGTCCCAACCTTAAGCCACATTAAGAGAGGGGTGAAATGTAATATTCATAACAGTCCTTTGTGCGGCCTTTTCGCGGCCGCAGGGTTGAATAGCACTCAATTGCACTCACTAGTACGTTCCTATACTCAACCGCATGTAAAAGTGACACTTGCTAAACGAAAACCGACCTTAATGTTACGGGGTTAAGGCGCTGTCTATCCTAGTTTGTTATGACAGACGTCTGGTCAACTGTACTCTGTAGTACTTTGCAGTACTTGGGTCTTTGGAGATTTTATATTCACCACCTGTCGAGTTTGGTGTGTTATTGATATAATAATGACGATAGTAAAGTTTTGTGTTGTTTTTAGGGTAGCTACCCCCGCACCCTAATTGACAGAAAGAAAGAAAGAAAATATGTACATTTATTCATTGATTAATATACCAAATAATCCATACTAATATTATAAATGCGAAAGTATATCTGTCTGTCTGTCTATCTGTCCGGCTTTGACGCTAAAACTACTGAACCGATTGTAATGAAATTTGGTACACAGATAGTCTAGAGCCTGAGAAAGGACGTTGGCTATATAACATCCCGCTATGACCAATAGGAGCAGAGCAGGAATAAAAAATGTTGCGAAAATGGGAGAAAACGCGGACGTACATATTGCTCCCATTATTTTAACAGGCGCTTATTTTATATCAACTGAGCTCTTTCGGTTCGAAGCTTACGCGGGTGAAAGTGCGGGGCACAGCTAGTAATAATAATAAATAATCCAAGAAAACAAATATCTACTGACAAATATAGGTAATGACATTGATAAAATATTAAACTAAGGTAGATATGTCACTAGCGCACTAAAAATGAAGCGTACAAAAGGAGGTAAGTCCTGTATCTCGCTTTAGTCACTCTCGATACACTCGTAAAACAAACGACAAACACTAACAGCGCAAACGACAAACACTAGCCATCTTTTTCTTCTCTATGCTTTAGATTGTGCCCCATCTCACTCACACTGTACCAATGTATGCCGAATAAAAATATGCATGTGTGCTGCTGCTGTGTTCGGCACATTTTTTTTTTTTTGGTCAGTTTGTTAGAATATATCGTATCTGTTTAATATTTTATCAATGGGTAATGATAGATTTTCGCATGTGTACAGGCGACAGCACATCAAGCTACTACAATCTGTCAGATTTCTGTATTAAATTTTCAACCTTATCTCTAAAGTAGTAAGGCTCAAGATTAATTGGGAATGTTTGGCACTTTCGGGTAGCTTGACCTGTTGTCGTCCGTACATAAATAAATTCATTGAACAACATAACCCTGTTTAAAAGAAAAGCAAGATGAATTCACAGCAATGATATACAATGTGGTGATGACAATACGACAATAAATTAAACGTCGTGTACCTCAACACATTATCAGTCTACCCATAAAAAATCATATAAATATATCCATTAGTTTAGTCACAGGAAATTATTTTTAATTTTTTACGTGATGTACCTACATGTTGATAAGGAATCGCTTGCAGGTTGATGACCGCCGCATCCAGCTAAACTTTAATAATAAAGTCGACACAGGACCGCGCTGTCGCCGATCGGAGGTCAGTGAACCAATATTTTAAGGCATGTTTTATTCTGTTTCTAATTTTATGCGATTTAGTTTGAAATTTGTATTTTTTTATTTTTGATGCTAGGTTTTTTCTAAAGTTTAGGATTATTTCTATAAATCAGCATTGTCCGTGTTTTAATCAGCACCACTCTGTAGGTATACAATATGTAAAGAAAACCCTGTCCGACCCATAAGGATAATAAAGGTTAGGTAAACACTTGACCAAATATGGAATCATTTTTAACTATATTGCCAATCCATTGCTCCATATGTTATAAAAATGTATATAAACAACAACCTGAATAACGCAATGAATTGACTGAACCGTCAGAAAAACGCCGAGCAATAAATTTCGACGAGTCCCGAAGAAACGATTCAACTGTCTTGGGTCCCGCAACGGATTTAATCAGAAAAGAATAGCGGAGGAGTAAGAAAAAATATATTTTATCCACTTCCCTCCCATTGATAAAATATTAAACCAAGGTAGATAAGTCACTAGCGCACTGAAAATGAAGCGTACAAAAGAAGGTAAATCCAGTATCTCGCTTTAGTCACTCTCGATACACTCGTTAAAACAAACGACAAACACTAACATGGTGGTAGGCCACAACATCAGCCGCCGGCGTAAGTTACCACCCACCAGACAAAGTCATGCCGCCAAGCGATTCATCGTGTTCCGGCATGATGTCTGGTGAAGCCGTACGGAGGACGGGTCTGAGCAGTTGTGTTGCGATGTACGTGCCGGGTACGATGCGCGAAATGTTGTTGTGTCGGGAGTTTGGTTGTGGAGGGCCTCCAGATCAATATCCCTCTGGCGCAGCATCGTTGGTCGTGTTGTTGGGTTTAACATTGCATCACCGCGCTCAACTGCCGTCTTCCTTCCTATTTACTCAGTTCTTTTGAGTGAGTAGGCTTAATAAACTAGCGCGCTTTACCATCAACGATTGCATCACTGCTTACCATCAGGCGGGATTGCAGTCAAGCGCTAGTTTGTAATTTATATATAAAAAAAAAAAAAAAACAGCGCAAACGACAAACACTAGCCATCTTTTTCTTCTCTATGCTTTAGGTTGCGCCCCATCTCACTCACACTCTATCAACGTGTGAAATGTACGCATAAAAAAACTGCGTGTGTGTGATCGGCACATTTATTTTAGTTAATTTGTTAGAGCATATCATATCTGTTTAATATTATATCAATGTTCCCTCCATAACAAGCAGGAGACAGAACAGAGCTAGGCCAATCGGCACAAAGGGACATTATTGCAACTGGGAGAAGCCCAGATTGCCAAGCACCACGGAATAAAATTGGTTAAGTTAATGGGTCCTAAGTAGGTATAAAAATAAAAAACAAAACTTTTTTTTTTATATATTTCATTTTTTTATCAAAACCAATTCGGAAAACTTTCAATTCTTAATTACACTGTCATGACATCATAACAATCCTTAATAAGATAACAGAAATATACATATTTAATATTTCCAACTACCACTGACCAATCAAAGCGAAAAAACCTATCCTTACGTAAGGACGACAACAGGTGAAGTTACCCGAAACTGTTAGGTAAATATTCCCAATCAAACATGAGCCTTAATGCATTAGCAATAAAGTTGAAAATCGAATAAAGCAATTTGTAGTAGATTGGTGTGCTGTTGTCTGTATTACAACAAAATTAATGCTATCGCGTTGACGATTCAGAATTCGCCATTTAATTTCTTTTCTATAGCTCCGGGCTATACTTTCTGTTAAGAGCCGACTCTGTTTAGCGATGTCCTAGTCTCTATGGTTTGGCAATGGATAGGTATCATTTACGATGTTGAGCAGACACATTTTCGAACATAAGGAGCAATGGATTCACCCCATTGATAAAATATTAAACTAAGGTAGATATGTCACCAGCGCACTAAAAATGAAGCGTACAAAATGAGGTAAGTCCTGTATCTCGCTTTAGTCACTCTCGATACACTCGTAAAAACAAACGACAAACACTAACAGCGCAAACGACAAACACTAGCCATCTTTTTCTTCTCTATGCTTTAGATTGCGCCCCATCTCACTCACACTGTAGCAATGTATGCCGAATAAAAATATGCATGTGTGCTGCTGCTGTGTTCGGCACATTTTTTTTGGTCAGTTTGTTAGAATATATCGTATCTGTTTAATATTTTATCAATGATTCACCCTAATTGCGTAAGAATAGAGGTAAACAAACCGTTGCTAGGCAACGAGTAGTTTACGCTTATAAGACAACCTTTACTATATAAGTAGATGATTTTCATTATAGTAATAATTCTACTTCCTACTAATGTAAACAGTTTATTTGTTTAGATATTTATGATTTCCATAGAACACTTAACCGATTTGAATGAAATATGACACACACGTAAGTAAGCTAATTTCCTAATAGGTTAATTTATTGATACATAGGTATAGGTATCTATATTATACTTAGCCCATACTTGAAAGTATTACAATGCAGCTGTTAAGCAGTTGATTTGAAAGTAATTAAAATACGCAAAATCGTAGTGTTTAATACCGGGATTTCATCCATCTTTCTTTTTTTGTAGGGCTAGGTATCACCTAAAATTTAATGTCGATTTTTTAATGGTTTTTCGAAATACCAAGTTATTATGCATGTTATCTTAGTGATTCTATTGAAATATGCTGCAATAGGAATTGTTAATAAATAGCTAGCATGTAAAAGTCGATAATCATGTAAATAACAGGAGATTTGTAAAACGTGAGTTGTGATAACCTTAAATTGGTTTGTATATCTCTATTCTTTATGGAGCTTGGCGAGAATACCTAGGTAGTAGGTACCTATAGGTATAATCTATTATAATAGATAGTGTGTTCGAAATGAGTGTGTTGTAAGACTTGTAAGTAGGTACCTATAGCTGTAATTACTTTGCGATAGGTAAGTAGGTGTTGTTATGATTAAGAAATATAAATTTGGATGCAGTACTTACCTTCTGGGATCCTTTACATTGTAAATCACTTCAAGAATTAAAAGGCCATCATTAAATCACTTCATTCTTTTAATTAATACTTTAAAACACCAAAAAATAAACTCTATACAACGTGTAACAAAAAGGGTATATACATACCAAGGGCATGGCATCTTTAGATGATATCAAACGATATCGGAAGGGTTTCAACTTAAAATAAAATACTCAAAAAATTGGTACCAAATTTTCGGTTTCGTGTGTTTCTTAAAATCAAATCATAACAAACGTGGCAGCACACTACATACGTTAATAACTACTCGTTACCCGTCATGTTACTTGCCAATATCCGATAAATGTCTTCAATATCTCTGTGCGACTAGTATGATAGTAGCCTATCACAAGCGGTGTTTTTCCTCATAACTTCCTAACATAAAGAGCTAGGATTAAAAACCCTTCCAATATCGTTTGATATCATGTAAAGATGCCATGCTTTTGTTATGTTTAAACCCTTTATGTTACACGTTGTATAAACATTACATTATAACTTTTCCGTTGACTGCTGTCTTACCACTAACTCATGCTACCGAAATAAGACTGCACAGAAACAATAAAACATTTTTACTTGTCTCCCTAATCTTCCAAACTCAAATATATATTTCTTTATAAATATCATCAGTCAGAGACAATAATGAAATTCAACCTCAACAATAGGTAGGTTCCTACCATCTTACTCTGAATACTTACTTATAAATAAATTCTTATCATAAATCAATAAAATTTATAACAGAATAAGTACCTATAGGTATAGCTGCGCCCT
Source organism: Sesamia nonagrioides (assembly GCA_017933935.1). NCBI lineage: Eukaryota > Metazoa > Arthropoda > Insecta > Lepidoptera > Noctuidae > Sesamia > Sesamia nonagrioides. The sequence continues at coordinate 240,365 of JADWQK010001696.1, read as the reverse complement.
GCGGTTTCTCCTGCGTTAGTTTCAATCCCGTGAAAAGATCGGGATAAATAGTGTCAGTGTTGTTCCTAGTTATAAACTAAGTATGTGCCTAATTTCATATAAATCTGTTCAGTGGTTTTCGCGTGAAAGCGGAAAAAACAAACTCACTTTCACATTTAAGTATAAGTACCTAAGTGGGTACCAAGTTATACTTGGTATTTCTCTGTATGAGAGGAGTGCCCAGCAGTGGGACGATAAAAAGGTTGATGATGATGAAGTGGGTACCTACCTAATATTACCTAATAATAGGTAATAGGGATTAGGTAGGTATAGGCATCTCTTCAACTCAAAACTTGGCAAGATAACTACTTACTTACGTACTTACTGTCGCCGATGCTCTATTTCACAAAGTAAACTAAACTAAATTTAAATTCAGTGCACCTTTTCTTTATATTTCATTAACATTGATAAAATATTAAACAGATACGATATATTCTAACAAACTGACCAAAAAAAATGTGCCGAACACAGCAGCAGCACACATGCATATTTTTATTCGGCATACATTGGTACAGTGTGAGTGAGATGGGGCAATCAATCTAAAGCATAGAGAAGAAAAAGATGGCTAGTGTTTGTCGTTTGCGCTGTTAGTGTTTGTCGTTTGTTTTTACGAGTGTATCGAGAGTGACTAAAGCGAGATACAGGACTTACCTCCTTTTGTACGCTTCATTTTTAGTGTGCTAGTGACATATCTACTTTAGTTTAATATTTTATCAATGTTCATTAAGAAAAAGACAGAAAATAAATACTTATTAGTTTAGTCCTGTCAACATTGATATAATATTAAACTAAAGTAGATACGTCACTCGCGCACTGAAAATGAAGCGTACAAAAGGAGGTAAGTCCAGCAAGTCGCTTTAGTTTTCGTCGATTCTATTTAAGCGCAAACGACAAACACTAGCTAACTTTTTCTTCTCTATGCTTTAGATTGCGCCCCATCTCACTTACACTGTGCCAACGTGTGAAATGTACGCAGAATAAAAAAATTGCATGTGTGTGCTGCTGCTCCGATCGGCACATTTATTTAGGTTAATTTGTTAGAGCATATCATATCTGTTTAATATTATATCAATGCCTGTCAAATAAGAAATTAGTCCGCGCCTGACGTAAATTGACGTAGGTAAGTAAGTACTTATTTTTTGACGTCATGTTTTTAATCACGTCTAAATTGTCCATGGAATCTCTTCTATTGTGTCTATGGAATCTGTCAATCTTAATTTGACAGGACTAAATTAATTATATTATCTTCTGTCCTTTTCATAACGAAATACTTAGATAGAAAAACATGCGCTGTAAGTACCTATTTAGTTTTAATTTATAAGTTGTTTGTGAACATAGGGAACGGATCCACTGTTATTTTAAGGTAGAAATTGTGATCAAGAGCATATTTATTTATAACTTATAAAAAAAAATAAAAAATAATAAACAGAAACGACGATATATACCTATATACAGTATCTCGATGTACTTCCTTACCTACTGTAAATTCCGTAATTCCGACAGCCTCCGTGGCGTACCTAGCGGTAGCGAACGCAGCCGCTGCGCAAGGACGCGCGGGTTCGATCCGCAGTCCAAATATTTGTAGGTAGGTATGCCTGAATATTTGCACTGGTCTGGTCGTGCCTCGAAAAGCAGGTTAAACCGTTGGTCCCGGTTGTCATACGAACATCTACTTAATGGCAGTCGTTACGGATTGTTGGAGCCCTCAAAAGTCCAACAATTAATCTAACTGCAATGCTTCGATATCGCCTTCGGGTTGTGAAGGTCAGACGGCAGTCGCTTCACGAAAAATATCAAAGTTTAAGTACCTAAAATCAGCAGTTAGACTGGTAAAGCGGACCCTAGACTCTAGCTGAAAAAGCTTCGGATGCGACTGGGATTAACGCTGAGATGATGATGATGATGTACTCTAAATTCTGTATTATTATAACTACAGAGACAGAACAGTGACATTGGTCGTCCATCAACCGATTAACCACCCCAAGTGCTGCTTAACCTTCCAGATGTAGGTAGGTACTTACCTACATATCTCTCTGTGCCACGACACGCGCTAAGCTCAAGTAAAATGTTTGATCAAACAGATGAAATATTCAGCATTCAAGATTCTCATTAAACCTCCATCTTGAATATTTCTGAACGACATGCAGAGAGGGCATCATTGCTATTACCTAAACGTACCAACAGAACCACTATAATCTCCCTCCCAAACCCTTCTGTTTCACCATAAATCAAAAATACACCATTATTTATTACAGATACAATTTCACCTACGTGTTCTTGTTTATTCCGACCTACCTACGGACCGATAATAAAAATAATTCCAACAAAAAAACATCTTGGGCCTGTTCTCTTTAAATAAAACAAAAGAGACCACAAAGACATGTCGGTAAAACAATTGAGTGTTCATCGATAGCAAACGTCGCAACACTAGCCGTTCGATTTTCGAAATTCAATTCTTCATCTGTCAAAATAAGGGTGAGAGTTAAGTCTCGCTGCGCGCGCCTTGCAACGGTCTCGAAGCGCGGGAAATGAAAGTGGTTACATATTTATAAAATGGAATCGATTTTTAAATGAGCCAATGGTGGTGCTCGTTTGGGGAGGCGGTAAGCGGCAGGCCCCACCCAACGTTGAATGTCAGATGAACGTCTCGCGCGCTTTTTTGCTCATTCGCTCAGCGTCCGCCGACGCGAGCGGTCGTCTAAAACGATGTGATTGCCTTGAATATTTATCATGTTTTTAACATCACTTACTGCCTACTGGACAATTTTATTGGGTATATATTTTATAGAAGGCACATAGTTAAGTGTATTGTTTATTAATGTTCTTCGATGTAGTTATTTTGAATGGATAATTTTTTTGATGCTACATCATTCATTATAATGGATTCATAGACTTGAGCAATCGGTATTGCCTTGCCAAACGAATGAGATTTAAAATTTCATTATACTTATTTTGAAATTCGATTTAGTCTCTTGTACTTACGGGGTGAAAAGGGATGCAGGGACGAATCGAGGACAAACTTTGAAATACTTAGATTTTAATACTGTAATATTAACATCAATAGGTATACCTAGGTATTAATATCAACAATGGTCATGATATTTGAAATTTGTAAAATCTTTTAAGGACTTCGTGAGAACAGGCTCGACCTAGTGTGGAGTCCACAAGTTCTTCTTCTTCGGTAGAGGTCCAGCGCTGGACAAAGACCTTCACCAGGTCATTGTTGGGTGCCTCCCTACGTTGCGTCTTCTGGTTAAAATTTTAAATTATGTTTCCCTTGTAACAATAATTTTAGAAGTAGGTAGGTACCTAGTTTGTGCTTAGGTACAAATAAATTGCAAGCAACTTACAACCCTGTGCAAGTTTTGTTCCCTTTCTTCACTTCATTCATATTAATTTTCTTTGACGACACCTAAGTAGGTAATTAGGTATTCATTGAAAATTGATTTTGGTTCGTACGCAAACTTGTTTTTTTTTTTAATATTGATAAGTAGGTAAACTTGTAGATACCTACTCGAATTAGTATTCACATAAGAAAAAGTTCACATAAGTAAATAAACCTCAAAATCCAACCATCAAACCCTACCCACTAAACCCAATATCAATTGCACGCATCGATTTGTCGATAGCAAAGTATCGATATTTTATAACAACGCGTCGCACAACACTATCTCTTGCTGATCCCATCGACTTATGGCAAAATACTCGCGTCATCCGCTGCTGGTTTAACTTTGAAATATTGGTTATAATAAACTTAGATAGTGGCCGCTTATGTTATGGGGTATGTTGACCAATAAATGGTACCTAGGTTAAATGGACAAGATCAGTAGCAAGGTGTAGTAAAAAACAAAATATCTGTGGTCCGGACCATACACATACCTATACTAATGGACATGCCGTACGCGTATAATTTGCAGTAATTTTTTGGTTTGAAAAGAGTGAGAGAGATGGCCTATGCTTTCGATCTATCACTATCTCTTTCCTCATAGATTTTTGATGCTTTTGAGAGAGATAAAGATAGACCGAAACTTTATTTCCTCTCTTTCTTTCGGAGTTCCACTATTCTCATCTCTAAGGCATGTCCATTAGTACCTATAGGTATGTCGATCGTCCGGGCAAACGTATGTCTACGCGCTGTCAAAATTGTAAATAATCGATTACCACCATCTTGACGCTTGATAAAAACTTGTCAGTGAAAAGAGTGTGCTGTATTCCGTGTTATCCGAAGTACCTAAATATTCGCCATCATTGATTGATTACAAGTGCAGACAGAGCTGTATCTCTGTGTGCACTATTGAAGTTCAAACGCGTGCAGATTTATTTTACGTGCATTCCATAACATTACCATGTCTAGAGGGAAATCTGCAGGTCACGATGGTCTAAGCATTGAACACCTCACTACGCGGGACCACACTTGTCTCGTCTGTTGTGTTTGTTTTGTAATATGTGTGTGACTCACTCTTATGTACCAAACAAGATGATTATGACTATTGTATTTTATTTATATATAGTTACCTAAAACGGTACAAAACCAATTACATTAACTAACATAGAGACAAACAATTACATTAATTAACTTAATAACTACTACTAAAACTAACATGGAATAGTGGACTCTCTCGCATACTTTCTTTCACAGAAAACCAAACATACACGCATAAGCTTCTTCCATTCATCCGCAAACACATCACATTCAGGGTTGGCCATCAGAAGGGCATTCAGCACTTTTAGGGTACGACAGACCGGGGATTCAGCTCTGCCTACCGTTTATGCGGGGAGTTGCGCAAAAAGATTATGCCTGCGGCTTTGACGATAGCCGACATATTTGTCAGGCACAAATAGTCGGCAGAAAAGCCCATGGAGCTCTGGGCAGTCTATACGGCTCCGTAATGTCTCACAAGCTACGGTGAGCTGGTCAAAGCCTCTTTTCACTTCCAAAGAGTTAAATCCCAACATCCCTAAGAGATAGTTGGTGGGGTACATAAAGGGAAAAAAATGGTACAACCTCTGGAAGAGGTATCTAAGGAAAACTTTCTAAATTCTCTAATAAAATCTAATTGAAGTACCTATAGCTAAGAACAGGACTGGTGACATGGCGGACAAGGCTAACTATAGGCCCATTTCCTTAGCTACAGTGATTGCCAAGGTGCTCGACAGCCTATTTCAGACCCAGCTTAGTGGATACATCCGGTTGCACGATAATCAGTTCGGTTTTCGGCCCGGTCTGTCTACTGAGACTGCTATGCTGTCTTTGAAGTGGGCTGTGCGGTACTATGTTGATCGTAGGACGCCTGTGTACTCATGCTTCCTAGATTTGTCCAGGGCGTTTGATTATGGGGCGTATGATTATATATTGACATATGCGACTGACCGTCACAAAGAATACACACGTTTTTGTTTGCTCGTCACAGTTTAATCTAAATATCTGGTTAAAAGTGCGAAAACAAAACAGTTACTATATTGGATACGTGACATCATAGTGAGTGATAATATACTGTGACATATAAAAATCAGTGATATAAACAGTGAATATTGAGTTATTTAATAAACTATAACAACTCATTTTTAAAACCTACCCACATAAACTTTTTGCGGAGTGTTAAACAAGAACACGTAAGCGTTTGCGTTTGCGTTTGCATGTGGACTCAACTACAAAACCCAGTCAGTTCAGGACTTTTTGGCAAGTTAAATTTACTATTATGGATTTATTTGAAAACATAACGTTTCGATTGAAACATCGCACTCAATCAATGTCCGATGTCTCCAAAACAATAGACAAAGTAGACTTAAGTAGTAGTTCCACTAACCTGACGCTAGATGGCAGCACCAATAGCCTTCCGAACATATCCACTGACGTAATTGACCCACAGATACAGGAACTTAATAATGAAATATTAAAACTTAAGCTCGAACTCACTTCAGCTCATGATGAAATTAGTAAACTATCTTTAGAAAATATGGAACTTAAAAATACAGTTTCAAAAATAAACATAAGGCATGAATTAGTTAAAAAGGTGACAAAAAAGTTAACAACTGAGATAATTACACCAAAAAAAAAGTCCTCAGGTTCGAAACCTCATAATGGTACACCTAAGTCGCAAAAAGAAAAAGAAATATTTCTTACTCCGACGCCACATAATATTTTTACAACTGCTTCTAAAATGTCACCAAATGTGTGTAGAAAAACTGAAAGTTTATTAAATCGTAATAATTGCACTTCTATTAAAAATAAGTTGTGTATCATTAGCAGCAATAATAAAAATAAAATGTTACCAATAGCAGTAAACATGTTTCAAAACTACCAAATATGCCATTATCTCACACCAAACTGTGGTATGGAAATCTTAGTTAATGACATAGATAAAAAACTGACCAACTACACTGAACAGGACTACTGCGTCGTGTTCGTAGGAGAAGAAGACTTTCAAGTAACAAAAAAATATTGTAGTCTTATTGTTTCTTTAAGAGAAACGTTGAGTACTGTACAACATACCAACATTATAATTTGCCTACCTACATATAAAAATAGTAAACAAGCACTTCTTTTTAATTGGAGAGTGGAAACTTTCAATAATTTGTTATACATGGATAACCAATCATTTCTATACGCCATGATTTTAGACTCCAACTTGAAATTGACATTCGACATGTTTAGGAGAGTCAGTGGCAGAATAAGTAACAATGGAATGAAAAACGTTTATCACAATTTGAAGATACTAATTGACGAAAACAATAAATATATCCTTGACGTAACAGGCGGTAACATACCTTATAATCCATCAAACATTGACATTTACCAACCTGACGACCATATGAAGACAATAACTAAATCAGACGACACCGGACAGCTTTTTCTTTAGTCATATTGATGTAATGCATCAAAACATTGCCGGATTATTAAATAAATCAGACCTGTTAACTATACAACTGGAACACTTGGAAAATCAAGGGACAGCTTTAGATGTGCTCTGTTTGACAGAACACTTCATAACATCTGGACATGAGCATTTATTACACATTCCAAATTTCCATCTAGCTGCTTTTTATTCGCGCAGCACAAATCGAGGCGGAACTTGTATTCTTGTGAGACAGGGGCATCAGTACAGGGAACTACCAGATGTTGCTAAACAGTCTGTATCAGGAGTGATAGAAATGTGTGCCTTAGAATTGACATCCCATTCAATTATTATTATATGTGTATATAGAATACCGAAATATAATTACCTGACATTCTATGAAAAACTTGACATTGTATTAAAAAAAGTGTGTGTATTATCAAATAAGAAAATTGTGTTGTGTGGTGATCTTAACATTAATGTACTGTTAAGAAATAAGATTACGATGGATTTGGAACATTTTCTGCTTAACTATAATTTAACTCTAGCGCTAAACCAGCCTACTAGGCTTCATAGTAAGACGTGCATTGATAACTTTGCTCATAATCTAGGTAAAGGATGGAAAGCAGATATTATTGATCTTTCGTTGTCAGATCACACATCACAAATACTTAAAATACCTGTACATAAAACGTGTCGCTTAAAATTTTGGAAAACTATTAAAAAATGTTACTCAAAAGAGAACCTTGTTAAATTTAAATCATGTTTACAAAATGTATCTTTTCAAGAAGTTTACGAAAGTCATGATGTTAATGTGGCGTATAAGACATTTCATAATATTTTCTCGATGTTTTACAATCTATGTTTTCCAGAGAAAATAATAACAATAAACACTAACAAACAGGTTAAATGGATTTCTCGTGGCATAAAGACATGCAGTAAAAGGCAGAGACAGTTATTGTGGGCTTACAGACTACACCCAACAACAACAACTAAAACTGAATTGAAAAATTATACTAAGCGATACAAAAAAATTGTTAAACTAACTCAGAGGGCACAAAATAACTACTTCATAAACAACTCTCAAAACAAATCGAAGGCCACATGGCAGATAGTCAATAAATCTAAAACTAACCTGCCTAAAGAACAGATACTGACAATAAAAACAGGGAATTTGACTTACACAAACCCAATTGACATAGCAAATGCTTTTAATAATTACTTTATAGATGACATCGAGAAAAATATAATAAACGACACTGAAATAATGAATAAATTAGACAATTTGACAATGCAATCAATGTTTATGCAACCTGTTTTAAAGTCCGACATTATATTAGCCACAAAGACACTAAAAAACACTAGTACTGTAGGTATTGACGGTATAACGACGAAAGTAATTAAATATGTAATTGACCTTATAGCACCCGTGCTAGCACATATCATTAATGTCGGTATTACTGAGGGAGTCTATCCCGAAGATTTAAAAAAAATCATAATAAAACCGCTCCACAAAAAAGAAGACAAAAAGCATATAAAAAATTACCGTCCCATAGCCAAAATTCCTATTTTTTCCAAAATTTTTGAAAAGTTATATATAACTCGTTATATCAGTTTCTTCACAAACACAATGTCTTGTGCAAGGAACAAAACGGTTTCCGAAGAAATAAAACCATTAACATGGCCATTTTTGACTTCCTCAATAATATTATGTCTGCTGTTGACAAAAGGACTCCCATCTGCGCTATTTACACAGACATGACTAAAGCCTTTGATTATGTCTCTCACAAAATCCTTATAGACAAATTGTACTGCTATGGCATCAGAGGGAACATTTTAAAATTAATAGAATCGTATCTAAGTGATAGATTGCAATGTACTGAAATTACGAGAGTGTGTGCGAAGTCAAAAATGGAACAAACGTATGTGTCGAATTTCAGGGTTATAAAATATGGGGTGCCTCAGGGTAGCGTGCTCGGGCCACCTTTATTTCTCATATATATTAATGATTTACCGAAAGTGACGCAACAAAAAATGGTTTTGTTTGCAGACGATAGCACTGCCATAGTAAAATGTAGAGATCTAAATACTTATCAAATTGACATTAATAATACTCTTAGTGACATAATTAATTGGCTTAATATGAATAATTTAAAAATTAACCTGAAGAAAACCAAACTAATGCATTTTTACCAAAAAATTGAAGCTCCAAAAATGTGTGTCAAATTTAATGGCAACGAAATAGAAGAGGAAAAAGTAAGTGTGTTTTTGGGTATCTATATTGACAGTAACTTGAATTGGAAACCGCATATAGAACAGCTTTGTGGGAAAATTCATAAATCGGCATACGCACTTTTTCAACTGGCCAGAAAAGTCAATATAGACTCGTTACTTGTTGCCTATCATGGTTTGGTGGCCTCACTCATACGGTACGGTATTATTTTCTGGGGTAATTCTCCGGATAAAGAATTAATATTCAAGGCACAAAAAAGGTGCATTAGAGCCATGTGTGGTCTGAAAACAGAAGACAGTTGCGCGCCGTACTTTAAGTCGCTAAAAGTTCTTACGGTGCCGGCGTTATACATATTAGAAATGAGTATTTTTGTCAAACTGAATCCTAACCTTTTCGAAAAAATGACAACGGCACGAAATGTTCCACTTCGTGGTCAGTACAAAAATTGTTTGTGTAATTATAAATGCAACACTGCACTAGTCAAAAAAAGTATCCTAGGTATGGCTCCACGTATTCATAACAAAATTCCAGACACCATTAAAGAATTAAATTTTACACAATTTAAGAAAAAAATGAAATTGTTCTTAATTGATAAATGCTACTACACAATTGACGAATATCTGAATGACGAATTAATGTAGAATTGCAATTTATTTTGATTCATTTTTTTTTCTCATTAGTTTTGACATTTTATTTATTTATTTATTTTTTGACATTATCTGTATTTCGACTTAGATTTTTTTGGCTAAGATATTTTTTACATTTTAATAATTCCTCATTTAGTTATGACATAAGGATAATAAAAAATCTAGATTTGCATGTATATTTGTACGCCTACTGGCATAACATAGCGCTCTACTCATCAAAAACAAGAACTGTATCTCTATTACCTATGTTAACAAATAAAAGTATTATTATTATTATTAAGATTTGGCCTCTTATGATATTTTGTGGAGTAAGTGTTACAAGAAGCGCAGAAGAACGAGAGTAACCGACATAGCCCGAAGAATTGCAAGACTAAAGTTGCAGTGGGCTGAACACATTGCCTGTAGGACCGATGCCAGATGGGGCCGACGGGTCCTCGAGTGGCGACCACGCACCGGAAGACGTAGCGTGGGTAGGCCCCGACAAGGTGGACCGCCGACCTGGTGAAGGTCGCGGGAAATCGCTGGATGCGGGAGGCGCAGGACCGGTCGTCGTGGAGAACTTTGGGGGAGTCCTATGTCCAGCAGTGGACGTCTTCCGGCTGAATTGATGATGATGATGAAGTGTTACAAGGTGAGAGCAAGGGCGTAGCCACACTGGGGCAAGCTGGGGCGCTTGCCCCAGCCTGGCTCTGATTTATAAGGTACATAATTTAAAAAAAAATCCGGGAGGGGGGATAGGTTGACTGCTGCCCCACCCTGAGCCTAAGGCTGGCTACGCCCATGGGTGGGAGTACCATATGAACTGATTAACACACTCAAATACTGGTATGGGAACCAGATCAACCACGGTCGGTGGGCAGGGCCTTATCTGAACCTTGCAGATTGCAGTGTGGCGTGAGACAGGGGGGGATAAGCTCGCCCCTACTGTTCAATCTGTATCTGAATGAGCTGATCGAGACGCTCCGTAGAGAGCGAGTGGGATGTTACATTGACGGTGTTTGCGTTCATAACATCAATTACGCCGTTGATATGGTTCTGCTGAGCGCCTCGGTCTGTGGTCTTTGGCGATTGGTAGCCATTTGTGAGGAGTATGCTAGTAGTCATGGACTAGTGCATAACACAAAGAAGAGCGAAATCATGGTCTTTGAGACCGGTGGTCGGTGTCTAGACATGGTCATCATCATGTCAGCGTTAATCCCAGTCGCATCCGAATCTTTTACAGCTTTGGAGTCTGGGGTCCGCTTTACCAGACTAACTGCTGATATGGCTAAACTTCGACATTTTCCGTGAAGCGACTGCTGTCTGACCTCCACAACGAAGGCGACATCGAAGCATTGCAGTTAGACCAATTGTTGGACTTTTGAGGGCTCCAACAAATTGTAATGACTGCCACTAGAAGTTCGTATGGCAACCGGGACCAACGGCTTAACGTGCTTTCCGAGGCACGACCAGGCCAGTGCAAATATTCATATTCATGCATACAAATATTTGCACTGTGCAGGGATCGAAACCGCGCCTCTTTTGCGCAGCGGCCGAGTCCGCTACCGCTACGCCACGGAGGCTGTCTCGGTGTCTAGACATGGTGCCGCCAGTTAAGCTGTGTAGTACACCTCCAGCACGGGTATACCGTTTTAAATACCTGGGACACCTATTGACCGCTGACCTCAAAGATGATGAAGATATAGAACGGGAAAGGAGGGCGTTGTCGGTTAGAGCAAATATGTTAGCTCGTAGATTTGCACGTTGTTCTGTATCAGTAAATATATTTTTTTTTAATAATTATAAACTAGTGCTTGATTGCAATCCCGCCTGATGGTAAGCAGTGATGCAATCGTTGATGGTAAAGCGCACTAGTTTATTAAGCCTATTCACTTAAAAAACTTAGGAATAGGAAGGATGACGGCAGTTGAGCGAGGTGATGCAATGTTAAACCCAAGACCAACACGACCAAACAATGCTGCGCTAGAGGGAGATTGATCTGGAGACTCTCCACGATCAAACTCCCGACACAACAACATTTGGCGCATCGTACCCGGTACACATCGCAACACAACTGCTCAGACCCGTCCTCCGTATGGCTTCACCAGACATCATGCCGGAACACGACGAATTGCTTGGCGGCAAGTCTTTGTCTGGTGGGTGGTAACTTCTGCCGGCAGCCGATGTTATGGCCTACCACCGATATTAAATTTAGAAATTTAAATTTATAAAAAGAATTTAAATTAAATTTAAGAAGAGTTTAAATTTTAATTGAAAATTTAAATATAGTAAGTTTAAAATAACATAGAAGTAAGCTCAGATTATAGAACAAAACCTTTTGTTCTATAATCTGAGGAAGTAAGTTTAAAATTGTTACTATCAAAATGAGTCACTGATACTCGAATAAATAAATTATTATTATAACTTTTGGTTAGACTAAAATGACAGCTGGAATCGACCTCCTTTCGTCATGGTCTTAGCTGTAAGTTTAATCTAGGTAGAAATAGATATCGAGTTTTAATATAAACAAAAATAAATGTATTAATTATCAAAATAACCAATGTGGCAATTATTTCTTACGTAGTACACTCTTGCTTCTCCAATCCACCTTTGACATTGGCAGAATACCTAGTCGACAACGGCTTCAGTTGCCATAAATAAAAATATAATACCTACCTATATTTGAGCCAAATTCGATAATGAATAGAGGTAAACAAACCGTTGCTAGGCAACGAGTAGTTTACGCCTAAAAAACAGATGTTAACAACCTTTTCTACATAGATAATTTTCATAAAAATAATAATCTTACTTCTTACTAATAATTAATCTAAACAGTTCATTTATATTTAGATATTTATGATTTGCAGAGAACACTTAATCGATTTTAATGAAATATGACACACATGTGAGATAATTTCCTTATAGGTTAAATTTTTGATACATAAGTATATCTTATAATTAGTCCATACTTGAAAGTATTACAATGCGTTATGTAGTTGATTTGTAAGTAAGTAATTAAAATACGTAAAATTATATTGACAAATGCCTAAACTTTATTCATTGGTTGAATTCCACAAAATGTGTTTAATACCTGGATTTCATCCATTTTTCTTCATTGTAGGGCTATCACGTAAAATTAATGTCGACTTTATAATAGTTTTTCGAAATACCAAGTTATTATGCATATTATTGTAGTGATTCTGTTGAAATATGCTGCAATAAGAATTATTAATAAATAGCTGGCATGTAAAAGTCGATAATCATGTAAGTAAATAACAGGAGATTTGTAAAACGTGAGTTCTGATAACCCTGAATTGGTTTGTTTACCTCCATTCTTTATGGAGCTAGGCGATGATATAGAATAGATTTCGAGTCCAGATGGGCTCCGTCTAAACTTTATGAGGGTGCTCGGGTTAACGAAGGACACCTCCTTCGTTTCGTAAAGATTTTCTGTCCCACTCCTGGCCTAAAGCGGTGGCTTTAGGCCAGGAGTGGGACAGAAAATCTTTTAAATTCTAAAGTGATAGTCTTAGGTCCGTTTTACAGAACGGTACTCAAAGCTCAAGCTCTACTTAAGTCTCGTTTTAAGCCATTTGATTGGTTGAAACTAGTTTTAAGTACCTACCTAATGTTTAAACAGAGATCAATGCTTGAGTTTCCTTCTGGAATACGGACCTTAGTTTGTATGAAACAAAGGTAGGAAGTATCATCTATAGGTATGGCGAGATTTTGGAAAAATGGGGATTCTCGCACAAACGATTCTAAGTGTTGTTCAAATCCTGGTTGAGAGATAAATCTTCATATTTATGCTCAGTAATTTATATGGCGTAGGTATCTATACAATAAGTATTCTATTCTATTCTGAATACCTACTGTTATCATTTTAGCAGTGTCTTGAATATTGCATCACTATATTACTTAAATTATTTATCTATGATTTAGAATATTGATGTAATCAATAAGTCGAAAAATATTGGTGATGTCAAAATATTTTGACATAGGTCTCCATCCCCGCTATATTGCATTTTTTTTAAAGTAGAGGCTACAGCACATCAGCTAGGTACTACAATCTGTCAGATTTCTTTATTAGATTTACAACTTTATCGGTAAAGCATTAAAGGTCAAGGTTGATTGGAAATATTTGACAGTTTCGGGTAGCTTGGCCTGCTGTCATCCGTCTTCTTCTTCTTCTTCAGCCTATAGATGTCCACTGCTGGACAAAGGCCTCCCCCAAGGCTTTCAACGATGACCGGTCTTGTGCTGCCCGCATCCATCAGCTTCCCGCGACCTTCACCAGGTCATCGGTCCACCTTGTTGGGGGCCTACCTACGCTGCGTCTTCCAGTACGTGGCCGCCACTCCAGAACCTTACTGCCCCATCGGCCATCGGTTCTACGAGCAATGTGCCCTGCCCACTGCCACTTAAGTTTAGCGACTCGAAGAGCTATGTCGGTTCTTATGCGGATCTTCTCATTTCTGATTCGATCACGCAGAGAAACTTCAAGCATAGCTCTTTCCATTGCCCTTTGTGGGACTCTGAGCCTTCGTATGAGGCCCATTGTGAGCGACCATGTTTCAGCTCCGTAAGTCATCACTGGCAACACACACTGGTCAAAGACTTTAGTCTTGAGACACTGTGGTATCTTGGACGACGAGAACATGTAGTGTAGCTTCCCGAACGCTGCTCAGCCGAGCTGGACTCAACGAGACACCTCTTTCTCGAAGTTGGACCTACCTAGTTGAACTGTTTGTCCCAGGTATATTATACTCGTCAACAACTTCGAATGCAAGTAACCAACTAGAATTGGAGGGGGCGTGACATGAGAGTTCGACATTATCACGGAATAGTTAAATATCTGTGGACATTATCTTCGTCTTATCCATGTTCATCCTTAGACCCACTTGTTGGGAAGCTCTACTGAGGTCATTGAGCATTCTGCTCAAGTCTACAAGGGTCTCCGCCATGACCACGATATCATCTGCAAAACCCTTTGCCAAGTCCTTTCCAGTCCAGGAGCTTGAAGACATCTTTCAACGCAGCAGTGAATAATTTGGGAGATATTACATCTCATTGTCTTACTTCAAAACGTAAATTAAGGAAAAAATATTATTTACGAATTTTCTGAACAAAACTTGCGCATATAAAATGTGACATTGCATCTATGCACTTAGTAACTACGTAACTACTCAATAGATTTCACCTTACATAAGTTCAGCCATACATTTGTCAAAAATGACAGTTGACTACCAATTATCTGGTCAACAGTATGACGAATTCAAAACTCGGAAGACGTCCATTTGAAGTTACACAGCTTTCCTCACAAGAATCTAGACAGACTGGAGTGATCTATAACCCTCTCAAAGTTGACGGAAAGCTTAGATGGGTCTCGCACAAGATTCGTTCATAGCCGGTAGAATGTACGGCAATTAGATTCGAGTACAGATTTGTCAATGTTGGTAGCATTGGATCGGCCATCTTAGTTTTCTTACTGAGGACACTTTCGTTTGTTTTTTTTTGTGTCTATGGTTTTTCAATGACATGTATTTCCGCCCTTTAGATTGTAGAGTGGAGATCTTATAATTTTGTCATTTATGTGCAGGAATAAAGACGTACCTATATTCAAGTATTTGCTCAAGGGATTTTTTTTTTTTATTAATAATTTATTTTATTAGTACTACCAAATTTACTTTTCCATCGTCATCATCAACTTTTTTATGGTCCCACTGCTGGGCACAGGTCTCCTCTCATACAGGGAAGGATTGAGCGTAATCACCACGCTTGCTCAATGCGGGTTGGCGATTTCAGACTTAAAGTCCAGGTTTCCTCAAGATGTTTTGCTTCACCTTTCAATTAGTCATGGGTGTCCAAGATATACTTAGAAAGTAGGTACATATAACTTAGAAAAGTTGCCTGACCTGGAATCGAACCCGCACACTTACTTGAGAGGCTGGTGTTTTAACCACTAGGCCACCACGACTGCTAGATTAAATAAAAACAAAACACGCTCAAGCTCTGCCTGCAAGTATGAGTACCTTTGCGGGTTAGACCCGCATAGGTACTCATACTTGAGAGGCTGGTGTTTTAACCACTAGGCCACCACGACTTAAAATATTTTCAGATTTTTTCTCTGCGATGGCAGTGGTAACCACTTACATCCAAGTAATAAAAAAATATCATGATATATCATCATAATCCAGGCCTTCAGGTTATTTCCAGGCCTTCCAAGCATCGCCACTACGACCGGTTCTGTGCTTCACGCCTCCAATGGATCCTGTGGCCTTCATCGGGTCATGATCGTTTTATTTCATTTTTTCATCACACGTTTTATTTGTTTTTGTAATCTGATAAATGTACCTGCAGGGTAATTGCGTAACACAATCAGTAGCAATGGGTTTCATTTTGACATTTCAATAGCATTTATTGCAATATTTAGGTACCATTTTAAACATATAATTGTTTTGAACATATGGAGCAATGGATTAGCAATATGATTGAAAGTGATTCCATTTGATTATAATCATGTGCTACGCATTGATATAATATTAAACAGATATGATATGCTCTAACAAATTAACCAAAATAAATGTGCCGATCGGAGCAGCAGCACACACATGCAATTTTTTTATTCTGCGTACATTTCACACGTTGGCACAGTGTGAGTGAGATGGGGCGCAATCTAGAGCAGAGAGAAGAAAAAGATGGCTAGTGTTTGTCGTTTGCGCTTAAATAGAATCGACGAAAACTAAAGCAACTTGCTGGACTTACCTCCTTTTGTACGCTTCATTTTCAGTGCGCTAGTGACGTATCTACCTTAGTTTAATATTATATCAATGGTGCTACGCAATTAAAGTGCAAATGTATTGTGGATCTTGTAGTTTGTGCTAATACGTAATTTCTTTCTTTCTTTCTTCCTGTTTGAGATTTTCAACGCTATATTTTCCGGTACACAGTCGTCTCTCCAGAGGCTTTCTGCTCCACCGGCCATCTGATGTATTGATGGATAGATTCTGTAGAAATTAAAGCATTCTTTTTAACACTTTATGGTTTAGTTTCAGGTAGGTAGCAAGTGTGACTAACGAATCAACCGCAAGCCCCCAATAACCATGTCAAAATAAACATTTACCTTTAAAAAAATAAAAGCAAATCAAGCAACCGTAATTCCCTGAACAAACCTACATTTCATCCACCACCCATCTGAATCCAGACCTCAATCACCGCAACTTAACCTCACCGATCTTACACACCGCTCACAGACAATAAATTACCTAAAATCTGCTACATTAAAAACTTCGTGTCCACTCGCCCAAGGAATGTCTATGGCTATACATTTTTTTCCTTCATACCTTTTTTAAATATTCAAATCGAATCACCCAAATTAAGTAGCCATAAACGGAATCAGCTTCCAAATTTGAATATTTCATTCTCGCTTGTACAGCGCGCGCGCTTTGATTTGTGTTTTTGCTTTGTCTGTGTGTGTGTTTTAGGGATGGAATATATCGATAACGTCCTTTTGACCTGAAATTGAAGGAGTGCGTTAAAAATAGAAAAAATATCGTTATCTTTAATTTTCCAGTGTTTCCGAGATAAAGAAAACTATAATTCCGCATTATAATTAGCAAATGTCTCTAAACGATAAAATGCAATCTTTATCTTAATTAAAATCCACTAAATGAATAAGTGATTACGAATTAATGTTGAAATCATAATTAAAGCAACAAAAAGATTGAAAAAGAGCTTAGGTCGAGTAACTTATACAGGTAATTGAACACTACAAAAACCTAGTACCATACTTTTACTAGGTAGCTTAGTACTTAATAAGTAATTTATACCGCGGATAAATTAAGATCCAATTAATTTCTCAGAGGGATAAAAACAAGTGATTGATGTGTAATTAACATTTCTGTCATGGAAAGGTATATTTACGCGTAGTTGCGTGATATGAGGCTTCCGCAAAAATCGAAAGTCAGACACTGTTAAAGCAAAAAAAAAAGTACCGTTATCGATACTTTTATTTTTAAATAAAACACGCATCACTAAACCTTTTGTCGCATCGCGCCGCGCGTTGATAAGGAAACATTTTAAATTAGTAGTAAAAAGAGTAAAAAATATTGTAATATATACATATTTTTTTACATTTTTTTTCTTGTATTTTGTCGAACAAAACGGGTAGCCGCTACCAAACGATATAAATTATATCATTTTTCACTGCGACATCCCTAACCGAGGTAAAAAATGACGTTCCATTCAACGTTCCGAGTTTGAAAAAGTTTTGCCGCGCTTTTTTATACGTTTCCGGGCGGCGGGATTCCATTATTGAACTTTATAATTCGAATGCCTTGCCCAACGGTTATTAATACTTCGTCGTGCACCGCGGGTTTTATATGGAAACGTTTATTTATACGTGATTGGAGCGAGCAATATATTTGAAGGTTGTTTTAGGTGTATTTAAGGTCGCGGATGGTGTTCGCGTCGGCTTTTTTATAGTTTTCGTCTGTGAGTAAGTTTTGTACCGTACTGGGTTCTAAGGCCGGGTTCGACTGCAAGCGGTAAAGAGTTGAAAGCGTTATTTTATATCAATTTGGTTTCCATTGCGTGTCAAGGTGTCTCCATTTAGACATAGAGATGCCTGTAGTTGAAGGCTCCGCTCTTCCCGTACATTATAAATACGTAAACAACAAAAACAGAGAAATTAAAGAAAACATTACAAAAAGCGCTAAATTGTAGGTATGAGTGCGTAAGTGATGTGTGTCTGTTTGTGTAAGTGTGAGTGTTTATTTGTTTGTGTTTGAGAGAGATATGTATATTTTAAGACTAAATAAGTGAATTTTATTCGATAATTTAATCACACCCTTTCAGGTCACTCGTTGCAAAAGTAACTCTTATTGTTTAAATAATTTGTATGACCTATAAGTTTAATGTTTGTAAACTGACTAACTGACTGTGGGGCAACGTTTTTTAAAAATATACATTACATGGAACGCTTTTTAATACAATAATTATTCGAAAATTAAAAAAAAACTACTAAAATGTATAAAAAAACCAAAACACTGTCTCTTTAGGCAATAATTTCTTTGACTTACTATTTAATTTATCACGTCATTATCTTATACTATAAGAAAATACATATATTCAAGTTTAGAAATACATTTAAAATTTGCCGGAGTCCGAAACATTTTTTCGAGTGTATGGTAGCTTTCCGCCTGCGGCTTTGCCCGCGTGGTGTTCGGTTATAGCGCACTTTTTAAATTTCCCTCGGGAATATCAATTTTTTCCGGGATAAAAAGTACCCTATTATTTAATATGGACTTCTAACTATACGTTTGCAAAATTTCTAAGTAATCGGTTCAGTAGTTACGGCGTGAAAGCGAAACAAACAACCTGGTATAATTGCTAGTCAGATTTTTGGAGTCGAATCGTCAAATAAAAAATGCTAATCGCTCGCAACTTCAGCTCGGAACTCCCTACCGAAAATTACCGACTGCAGCCGAGTGCAAGCGTTAGAACGCTCGGCTAGATTCGGTAATCTTTCTGCGCTATAGTAGCACTCGGTTTTTTCTAGTGTTTTTGTTGTCAATAAAAACGCTCAAGCGATTACAACATCGCTCTCTGTACGACCTCGCCTAAATAACGTATTCATAATGATATTTATAATTATGTCAAAAACCTAATGAGAAATACGATCCGTGAACCCCAAAAGGCAATAGGTCAATGTGTTTGTCATATAACCTGTTTTATTGACAAACTTCACGCTATGTCTGACACGGGGAGGGCAGAGATTGAGCGTGTTTTGTTTTTATTTAAACTAGCAGTCGTGGTGGCCTAGCGGTTAAAACACCAGCCTCTCAAGTAAGTGTGCGGGTTCGATTCCAGGTCAGGCAAGAACCAATGTAACTTTTCTAAATTATATGTACTTTCTAAGTATATCTTGGACACCAATGACTGATTATAAGATGATGGAAAACATCTTGAGGAAACCTAGACTTTAAGTCTGAAATCGCCAACCCGTATTGAGTAAGTGTGGTGATTAAGCTCAATCCTTCTCTGTATGAGAGGAGACCTGTGGCCAGCAGTGGGACGATAAAAAGGTAGCTGCATACCGCGGATTTATCCGCATAAGTCTCGATATAGAGAGATTATATAGAGCAGTGATAGTAGCCTATTGGTATCGACCGCGACTTATCTACAAGTTGTAGATCGTAGGTTTTTTTTTTTTTTAATAAACTAGTGCTTGACTGCAATCCCGCCTGATGGTAAGCAGTGATGCAATCGTTGAGTGTAAAGCGCACTAGTTTATTAAGCCTGTTCACATAAAAAACTTAGGAATAGGAAGGATGACGGCAGTTGAGCGAGGTGATGCAATGTTAAACCCAAGACCAACACGACCAAACGATGCTGCGCTAGGGGGAGATTGATCTGGAGACTCTCCACGACCAAATTCCCGAGACAACAACATTTGGCGCATCGTACCCGGCACACACCGCAGCAACAGTGCTCAGTCCCGTCCTCCGTACGGCTTCACCAGACATCATGCCGGAACACGACGAATCGCTTGACGGCAAGACTTTGTCTGGTGGGTGTTAACTTTTGCCGGCAGCCGATGTTATGGCCTACCACCGAGAAAATTTTTATTACTTTTACGTCCGCTGAAAATGATTTATTGCTCTCTCTGTCAATCTATATTCGGGTACTGTATAACTGCCTGGGGTGGAGCAGCAAAAACCTTGTTTCTTAGAATAGAAAGAGCACAGAGAGCTATCCTAAATGTTATGACCAAAATCCTTTCAGGTATCCAACATTTGACCCCTATGCCAACTGTAAAGTCCTAACAGTACGGCAGTTGTTCGTACACCACACATCGCAACCCAACTGCTCAGACCCGTCCTCCGTAGGTTCGAACCCCATCAGGCTACTTTGTGTAAGTTATTTCATCACCACTGCTCTCAAAACGGTGAAGGTAAACGTCGTGAGGAAACCGGCATGTCCCAGAGGCAAACACTTCAAAGATATGTGACATCTACCAACACGCACTGGGCGCGTGGTAGATTACGGCACACTCCCTCTCATCGAGAGGAGGCCTGTGTCCCAACAGTGGAAACAATATGGGCTGATTATGTAAGTTTCGCGAGCTTCTGGGGCAGAAAGGCTCTTGAATGGCGACCACGTACCGGCAAGCGCAGCGTCGGACGCCCACCGACTATGTGGTCCGATGATCTGACCAAAACCGCAGGCGCTGGATGCCGGCCGCGTCCAACCGTTCTTTTTGGAAATCCTTGGGGAGGCCTATGTCCAGCAGTGGACTTCATGTGGCTGAGATGATGATGATGATGTAAGTTTCGATCTCATAGGAATATTGGAATAAAAAGTCGTCCTTTAGAATTGATAGTGCTTGTCTTTATTTAAAAACTTTTTAGATAATTTCTTCTTATTCAGCCTATAGAGGTGCTGGATAAAGACCTCCCCCAAGACTTTCCACAATGACCAGTCTTTTGCTACCCGCATCCACCGGGATCCCGCGACCTTCACCAGGTCATCAGTCAACCTCGTTAGAGGCCTCCCTACGCTGCGTCTTCCGGTACGTGGCCGCCACTCCAAAACCTTACTGCCCCATCGGCCATCGGTGACGAACAAAGTGCCCCGCCCGCTTAATTTTAGCGACTCGAAGAGTTATGTCGGTGACTTTGGTTCTTCTGCGGACCTCTACGACTTAGCGTGGTTTCCACCAATATCTTCAAAACTATAATAGGTTTGAAACCATTTACCATCTTCAACTTCTTTATTGCTTCATGTTTATTTCCCCACAGACCTTGCAGTACAATAACACACTTAAGTAAAGCATTTAACAGAAGATCGGGGACCTCCGGCATACTCTGGTGACATAGAGGTATATTAAAATGGATGCGCTATAGAACATGTTACGGAATTAACGCACGCCACCGAAAATCTCAATTATGATATGGTTATAACACCATATCATAATTGAGATTTTCGGTGATTATGGTGGTTATATTTCGGTGGGATGTTATAACAAATACATTGCTTTAAACTTCAGACACACAGTCTGGCCTGGTGGATAAAACTTAAAACACCAGCCTCTCAGGTGTGAGAGTGCGGTTTCGATTCCAGGTCAGGCAAGTACCAATGTAACTTTTCTAAGTTATATGTACTTTCTAAGTATATCTTGGACACCAATGACTGAAGGTGAAGGAAAACATCTTGAGGAAACCTGGACTTTAAGTCTAAAATCCCCAACCCGCATTGAGCAAGCGTGGTGATTACGCTGAATCCTTCTCTGTATGAGAGGAGACCTGTGCCCAGCAGTGGGGCGATAAACGACGTTGAGCACTTTTGTTGGATGAGGATTTTGCATTAAATTCGCGTAAGCATGACCGACCTAACAACGTGATCGTTTTATGTTTTTTATTTTTTGTATTCTGTGTTTTTTAATGATTTCAATGTTCACTTCTATCGGTCAATCAGACGGCTAATTATTTTTTATATAGCTTTTTCTGTTATAAACTAGTGCTTGACCCCGATTTCGCCTGATCATTAAAGTAGTCGTCTAAGAGCTAAGCTCTGGCCCGGTGCTATCAACACCCAAATTGCGTAACATAAGTACTTACTATTATCATATCAGTTGGAATAATTTTGAAGCTTATTTCTAATCCATTGCTTCATTTGTTTGAAAATGTGTCCGCTCAACAATGTAAGTAAATTAGGTGCGCAATGAACGTTGTTGAAATGTCAAAATGAAACCGCAATTACCCTGCAGATCAGACTACAGGGTTGGTATATTAATATATATGTACCAGACCAAGCTCTTCTGTAAACGTATAGTTATGACAGTATCCTATCCTTTTTATAAGTCATAATATTTTCCATGCTCCTAGTTACCGTACCATAAACCTCTGTCCAATACCGACTGTTACAGAGCGGTGAATAAATAAAAATAAATAAATTACGCGGCAACACATAAATATAGGCTGTATGGCGTGGCGGTGTGGCTGGACGCGACGCACTGAAAACTAGAAAAAAATATCATATTTAAACGTGGAACACTTTGGGTGCGCGCCGAACAGACACAGACGAATAATATGGATATGACTTCATTATTTATTCTGTAGAACAATTATTGTATTCAAACCCTTTTGGTCTGTAGAAGGTGCATTGCCAAGCCTGACAATTATAATTCGTTTAACCGTATTGTAAGTCTGTATGTAATCAAACCCTAGGAACTAATGTAGACATTGATCAGGGAGGACTGTGACTGATTTATGTTTAGCGGACAAAAGCGAATTACAGTGAAAGGATGCATTCTTGATATCTGCCAGTGTCATACAAATAAATACGTGTTTCGTGAGTTTAATCTAGGTAGGTATGTTAAACCCACGAAACACGTATACGTAAGAGATATAAATCTGTGGAACTTCGTACCTATCTCAATTATTTGCAATGATTTTTTTAGTTGATATCGTGTTATCATTTTGCTCAGCAGACATTAACGTTGTAAACATCATACGTACATACCGTCACCTTGACATTATCACTAATTCCGGCATGCTATCATACTCACCTGCATTCTGGAGAGATAAAAACTGCGTTCACTTATCTCAAATCACATACACAATCAGATTCAGAACAGAAATAAGTAGGTATTTACTCGTGTTTACATCACATATTATGTTGCTATCGAGAATAAATGCATTATCTTTAACATTTTATTTCATGTAACACTTTGCATTAGACATATTTCGTAATATCTCAAAAAGAAATAATAATAACACTTTAGAACTTACGAAAGTCTTATCCATACAAAACTCTCTTCATTAGTTGGACAAAACCATTGACATTTACCACTACCTATTAGTAACGAAACGTTACAAGTGATAAAGTATACAAGGCGTAATAAACTTTAAAAACAACGTATAAAGCTTATTTTCGTTCAGCAGATAATTAGTATCATCGAACTTTTTTGGTAGGTGTGAATCTTATGACATTTGAGTAGGCACGCACGGTGTTCGAAATTTGAATTCGGTCGGTGGCCAGTAACGAATGTTGTAAGTGTAATGAAACCTACTTTCTTATAAGTTATTTGTTAAAATCATTAATTTTATGGCAACATCATAATTTGTTTGAATATTTATAAGTAAAAACAGAATAATTCATAGTAGGTAGGTATGCATTTATGTAGGTATATTGCCAATATGGCACTGTATTCTTAATAACTTTTTATTAAGGCTTTATTACTGGCTGTTCACTGGCAGCTCATTTTCTGGTTTTAGGCCCAGTGATAATGTTAGGTATGTTATTGAAGACATAACTACTTTGTAAAAAAAACTTAAGCTTCTAGACTTTCTATAGCATAGTAGCAATATCTTTCTCTTTGACAGTTTGTATAACCATTGTATGATTTACACGTTTGAGCAAAAAAAAAAAATTCAAACTTATGGTTAATGAATTATTTTCTTCAAAATGTTTCAGATAGCCTCGAAAGTCTATGGTTGGAGAGGTTTTAGCGGGAATGTCAAGATGAGTGTCACGCTCAATTTTCATTGGACTTTTAAAATTATTTATAGTGTCGTTTACTAAATAAAAACGCGTGATTTATGTAGTAAAAAGTGCATTCAGTGAATAATTCAAAAAGAACAGTGAAATATTGTAGCATAGTGGCCGCATCATGTCTTTACGCTAAACCGCTCCTTATCGTTCAAACGCGGGAAACGAAGGGAGTTAGGTTTAACTAGGATAAGTTAGGATAGATAATTACTGAAGAAACAAATTACTGAAGACTAGGCTGTATGGCGTACTATGCCTTTGCCTTTTCCGTTCGCCCGAATGGAAAGAAATGAACCAAAAAAAAAGTCTATGGTTGCCTGGAAGAGATTGCATTAGCGATAAGACTTATTATACTCTTTGGATAAGACACTAGAAAATATACAACGGCCGTATATTCTGTAGTGTTGAATGTATTTTTAAGTAATATACATATATGTTTTGGTGTAAAATAAAGTAAGTACTCGGTGGTAGGCCATAACATCGGCTGCCGGCAGAAGTTATCACCCACCAGACAAGGTCTTGCCGCCAAGCGATTTGTCGTATTCCGGCATGATGTCTGGTGAAGCCGTACAGAGGACGGGTCTGAGCAGTTGTGTTGCGATGTGTGCCGGGTACGATACACCAGACATCATGTAATTTTTTTATAATTATAAGCTCGTGCTTGACCGCAAATCCGCCTGATGGTAAGCAGTGATGCAATCGTTGATGATAAAGCGCGCTAGTTTACTAAGAGCCTATTAACTCAAATAAAAAACTGAGTGAATACTGTGAATAGGAAGGAAGACGGCAGTTGAGAGAGGTGATACAACGTTAAACCCAACAACACGACCAACGATGTTGGTCAGAGGGAGATTGATATGGAGGCCCTCTACAACCAAACTCTCTGAACATTTGGCGCATCGTACCCGGCACACATCGCAACACAACTGCGCAAACCCGCCCTCCGTACGGCTTCACCAGTCATCATGGCGGAACACGACGAATCGCTTGGCGGCAAGACTTTGTGTGATGAGTTACCACCCACGGTGACTTCTGCCGGCAGCCGATATTTTGGCCTACCAAAATCAGCAGTTAGACTGTTAAAGCGGACCCCAGACTCCAAAGCTGAAAAGCTTCGGATACGACTGGGATTAACGCTGAGTTGATGATGATGATGACCGAGGAAATTGTTCACATGTGGCGTTTGAAGATAGGTCAAAATAGGAACTCAAAAGCCAGTTCAATTATGTATTCAAGCACGGCTTACAGCTGGCATTCCGATTTTATATCCTACTTAGTTTTATAGCCCATTTTATGTTCTAATCCTTTAACGATACAGTTACAGCACGGTAGCCATCTTGATTTTATTTACGATAGCCATATCAATTAGGTGAGCCGTCTGTGGGGTCAGAGGTTCTAGTTTTATTTTCATACCTATCTAATAAACTAAAATACAGACGACAACACATCAAGCTACTACGATCTGTAATTTTTTTTTCAATAGATTTTCAACTTTATCGCTAAAGTATTAAGGCTCAATGTTGATTGGGAATATTTGACAGTTTCGGAAAGCTTGACCTGCTGTCGTCCGTGCTTAGAAGGACTGCTCGCCTAACAACCATGACGGCCCCGATTTGAAGGTCATGTTGTGAACCCAGACAGGTGAAGTACTTTATGAATAGAAACCGGAATGTTCTAGAACCAGAGATTCTAAGACGTCAGTACTAACGCCACCTGGGCCTGTAGCCTGGGCCATTAGCCACCTGGGCTGTAGCCTGGGCCATTAGCCACCTGGGCCTGTTGGTTTGGTATTCGATTTCGTTTCGGTGTGAAGCGAGTTACATTGGCTAGGGCCCTGTAGGGTAATTGCATAATACATTATCAAAAACATTTGACAGCCTCCGTGGCGTAGCGGTAGCAAACCCGTTGCGCAGGGAGGCGCGGGTTCGCTCCCCGCACAGTACAAGTATTTGTACTGTGCGCTAACTCTGTCTGTCTGTCTGTTACGCTTTCCCGCTTAAACCTCTCAACCAATTTTGATGAAATTTGGCACAGACAATCTTTAGACTCTGAGAAAGAACATAGGCTACCTTTTATCGCGGAAAAATTTGATGTTCCCGAGGGAAATTTAAAAAGCGCGATATAACCGAACTCCACGCGGGCGAAGCCGCGGGCGGAAAGCTAGTACCTACATAGTATAAAAAAAAAAATATTTAAATCAGACTTGTAGTTCCGGAAATAGTCGCGCATAAACCTAAAAAGATACATACATAGGTACTACATCCACTTGAAATTTGGCTTACATACATAGGGGTCAAATTGATAACCTCCATTTTTTTGAAGTCGGTTAAAAAACAGCAAAACCCGCGGAATGGCGTGGGCTGGTGCAGAGGCGAATAAGCGATTTCGAAAAACAGCGCAAAGCAGACCTCGATGCTTAACGCGACGAGCTGAAAGCCCGCCAACCCGCAGCCATTCAATACCACTACGTGAATCGTGAACAGAATGTTTACGTGTCCTCAGTGCGCACGAGCATTCTCAGCGAAGATTGGCTATAGAAGCCACCTTCGAGCACATCATCGACGAGCTGACTAGGAGTTAAAGTAGCCGTCATGACCGAAATCGGTCGGAATCATCATCAACACATTATCAGTATCCAGGAATTATAATAAGCATACATTGCTTGCAATTATTGTTTACAACAATACGAACTTTGTAAAATCCATACTAATATTATAAATGTGAAAGTAACTCTGTCTGTCTGTCTGTTACGCTTTCCCGCTTAAACCTCCGATTTTGATGAAATTTGGCACAGACAATCTTTAGACCCTGAGAAAGAACATAGGCTACCTTTTATCCGGGAAGAATTTGATATTCCCGAGGGAAATCTAAAAAGCGCGATATAACCGAACTCCACGCGGGCGAAGCCGCGGGCGGTAAGCTAGTTATAAATAAATAAATATTATTATACTCAAGATAACTCTTTCTCTAAATTTTAAGAATTTCGTTTTTACACTGAAATGACGGGCCTAGACCAAGCGCATTTCAGGTGGGGACTCTTGGTTGGAAATTTCTTCTTGCAAAAACTTCCTAACAATGAGGCATGTATTTAGAACTAGCTTTCCGCTCACGGCTTCGCCTGCGTATAAATCGGGTATATCGCGCTTTTTAGATTTTCTTCGGGAATATCAATATATTAGCGTAGTATTCTGTAATCTGTGATGTAGCCTATGTCCTTTCTCAGGGTCTAAAGATTGTCTGTGCCAAATCTCATCAAAATGAGTTGAGAATTTAAGCGGGAAAGCGTAACAGACAGACAGAGTTACTTTCGCATTTATAATATTAGTATCGATGTATAAGTAGGTATATAGTATTGCAACACTAAAGCGGCAGTGGGCTGGACACATTGCCCGTAGGACCGATGCCCGTTGGGGCCGACGGGTTCTCGAGTGGCGACCACGCACCGGAAGACGTAGCGTGGGTAGGCCCCCGACAAGGTGGACCGACGACCTGGTCAAGGTCGTGAGAAACCGCTGGATGCGGGAGGCACAGGACCGGTCGTCGTGGAGAACCTTGGGGGAGGCCTATGTCCAGTAGTGCACGTCTTTCGGCTGAAATGATGATGATGAGTGCACGTGCAAACCTTTGGGCAAGCGTATTGCATCCGGCTGCCTAAGGTACCTGTCGATATCCTGGTCACCTATGAAACAATCCAACCAAATGGCTGTATTGTCTCAAATAGGGTGCCCACCTGCAACGGAGTACTTCGCAACTTCACAGGTAGTGTTTGCAGGTGTTTTATTGAGCTCCTTAAACAATGTAACAATGCTTTTTGTTAGCTTCAAGATTTCGCTCCTAATTACTTTCTTCGAATCGTAAAGAAAGACTCAGAGAGCACTATGTGGGTAACTTTTACTTATTATTAAGAGTTTTGTTTATTAAGAGCCTATTCATTCAACTGAGTGAATAGAAAGGAATAAAATAAAAAAGTATGTTAACTAACAGAGGGCGTTCCCGTTAACCCGAAATAGTATAGCATACATCCATGCTAAAAAAAATATTTCCATTCGAAAACAAAATGTTTTAAAATTTTTTCCAATAAGAAAATATTCAATAAAAATTTTAAATTGACATGTAAAAGAAACACACTGTACACGCGAACATGAAAGACGGCAACGTCGCAATTTATTTATACATGACGACTACTATTTTGATTTAAAACAGGAGGTTTCAAATTTATTTCCAATTAGAATTTTTTTTTATTCGGATTTTTTTATGCTTATTTTTCTATGCTGATATTTTTATTTTAATCTATTAATAATATATATTAACGAGTTTAAGGGAACGCCCTCTGTTATTTAACATACTGTATATACGCACAAATCACACAGGTTGAGCTAGCCCCAAAGTAAGTTCAAGACTTGTATTATGGGATACTAACTCAACGATACTATATGTTATATAGATAAACATCCAAGACCCAGGCCAATCAGGAAAAGATCGTTTTCCATCATGACCTGGCCGGGGATCGAACCCGGGGCCTCCTCGTCGCAGGAAAGCGTGTTGACCGCTGCGCCACGGAGGACGTCAGGAAGACGGCAGTTGAGCGAGGTGATGCAATGTTAAACCCAACAACACGACCAACGATGCTGTACCAGAGGAAGATTGATCTGAAGACCCTCCACGACCAAACTCCCGATACAACAACATTTGGCGCATCGTACCCGGCACACACCGCAGCAACAGTGCTCAGTCCCGTCCTCCGTACGGCTTCACCAGACATCATGACGGAACACGACGAAGCGCTTGACGGCAAGACTTTGTCTGGTGGGTGGTAACTTCTGCCGGCAGCCGATGTTATGGCCTACCACCGAGAAAATTTTTATTTCTTTTAAGTACATCCGCTGAAAATGATTTTTTGCTCTCTCTGTCAATCTATACTCGAGTACTGTATAACTGCCTGGGGTAGAGCAGCTAGAACCTTGTTTCTTAGAATAGAAAGAGCACAGAGAGCTATCCTAAAAGTTATGACCAAAAAACCTTTTAGGTATCCAACATCTGACCTCTATGCCAACTGTAAAGTCCTAACAGTACGGCAGTTGTTCGTATTCAAAACAATAATGAGGATACATAAGTCCCTACCACCCCCGGACCGGACCAAACGCATTCAAGTCTTACCCTGCACCCAACATAGAACCATTTTCGCTCGACACCAGTTCTATATTCTTGGTTACCATTTGTATAGAAAAATTACTAATCAACTAAAAATAATGGATCTTAACTCCCACAACCTAAAATATAAACTGACGGAATGGCTAATCAAAATCAAAAATCAAATCAAATCAAAATCGTTTATTTCAAATTAACCATCACTTGGTACTTTTGAATAGTCAATGTCGGTCAGTTCAAGAAAAGTGAAGCTAAATTGCACGTTCCAAAGCGTAGATCTCTATGGAGAAGAACGTGCAAGAAACTCCATGGACACTCTTTTAAAATCATAATAATTATATGGGTTACATCTCTTCGTTACATATTTATGTTGCTTCTATCATGTGAACACAATGTTAAATTAATTAAAATATAAAAATGAATTAAGCCCACTGGCAGCTAAGAGATGACCAGTCTCCACTGACGGCCCCCGTTCACGAGCATGACGCGCGCATCAGCCCCACTTAGCTCAACCATATTGAAGGGAACCAAATGACCCAACAACACGTGCCACCATCAGCAAGACATTTGAGTGAGCATGACAACTCTGAACTGCCAATCTCGCAATGTCAAACAAGTTATATATACATATATATAAATAAAAAACAAACTATAGTCCATGGTGCCTCACATTCACAAACTTGAAAAGTGCTTTTACATTATACAATACTATTGCAAAATAATGGTAGCAAAATATTGTGCACAACGTTGAAAGAAACAAATAAAATAAAAAAGGAATATTTAGAAAACAACAAAAAGGGGGAATGGCATCTCTTCCAAACCTACAAAATTGTCTGTGGCTGTGGAGCAGGACTGGCATTTATCCAAGCATTTTTATCAAGGATATAATCTTCCAGTTTATAATATGCTTGCCTACACAGCGTGCGTTTAATGCATGTTTTAAATTTGGACTCATTGAGCTGTTGAATCTCTAGCGGTACTTTATTATAAAATTTTACACAGTACCCCATAAACGAACTATTTACTTTAGCTAGTCTGAACCGAGGTTGATCTAAATTGTTTCTATTCCTAGTAGTAAAATTGTGCCTGTCACTTATCTTCTTAAAAAGATCAATATCAATACAAAAAGACTACTCATTCACGGAGTCCTTACTTACATTTGTGGAATAATCCCAATACTTCCTGGTCTATGTTCCATACAAGTTCACTTATATATCTACCAATAAGCCCTTTCCCTGCATACTCACACTCTCTCACTCACACGCAGCCTTAAAAGTACTCGCACTCTCCCATACTCACCACTCATACTCTTACACGTCATACACGAACTCCCTCTCATAACTACAATCAAACACCACACACATATATGATTTACATATATCTTACCTTGTTCGGCTGCTTAAACAGGACTATCATGGAACGGAATCACTTTTAACCTACACAATACAATAATATCCACTCTTTAAGTGTAATCCACCTTTTTGTTTTGACTTAAGCACACATATGTACATACATACACTCACTCCACCATAATTCACTACACCACAAACACTTCCTAAACATAATCACCAAACATTCACTCTTACTCCATACAATCTCACTCATCACCATCTCATTCTCATATTTTTAAAGTTTATAGTCACTAGGTCAAAATTCATTGCATTTTAAAGCATACCCTATAACTGGACACTGCCCCCTAAGATACAGGCCTAGCCTAGTTTAGGGGTCAGGGATAAACCTATTGTACCTACCTATATGTAATGCAGTTTTAATGTCAACGAAAAGTGAAAAATGTATTTTTGTCCCAATATTTTTTTTTTTATTATTTTACAGATGACAACTACTACTTACAATCTATCAAATTTCTTTAGATTTTCAACTTTATGGCTAAAGTGTTAAGGCTCAAAGTTGTTTTTTTTTTTTTTAATAGTTATAAACTAGTGCTTGACTGCAATCCCGCCTGATGGTAAGCAGTGATGCAATCGTTGATGGTAAAACACACTAGCTTATTAAGCCTATTCACTCAAAAAACTGAGTGAATAGGAAGGAAGACGGCAGTTGAGCGAGGTGATGCAATGTTTAACCCAACAACACGACCAACGATGCTGCGCCAGAGGATGATCTGGAGAGCCTTCACGACCAAACTCCCGACACAACAACATTAGGCACATCGTACCCGGCACACATCGCAACACAACTGCTCAGACCCGTTCTCCGTACGGCTTCACCAGACATCATGCCGGAACACGACGAATCGCTTGGCGGCAAGACTTTGTCTGGTGGGTGGTAACTTATTCCGGCGGCTGATGTTGTTGCCTACCACCTTGGGAATATTTGACAGTTTCGGGTAGCTTGACCTGCTGTCGTCCGAACATTATTGGAAGGACTGCTTCTCCGTAATAATTTTATTTATAAATACATATTTGTTGTAATTTGGTAAATTTATACCCTGTTACCTATATTATGTTATACCTATAATTTTTCTATCTTAGGTGTAACAACATTGTTTTCCCTTGTCTGTGGTTTTGTGAATTTTAGAACTGTGTTCGTTACAAATTTGATAACAGGTTTATTAATACTAAAATATACCTATTACAACAACATTATTTAATTAACTCGGTCTCGGTGGTAGGCCATAACATCGGCTGCCGGCAGAAGTTATCACCCACCAGACAAGGTCTTGCCGCCAAGCGATTTGTCGTATTCCGGCATGATGTCTGGTGAAGCCGTACAGAGGACGGGTCTGAGCAGTTGTGCTGTGATGTGTGCCGGGTACGATGCGCCAAATGTTGTTGTGTCGGGAGTTAGGTCGTGGAGAGTCTCCAGATCAATCTCCTTCTGGTGGTCTTGGGTTTAACATTGCATCACCTCGCTCAACAGCCGTCATCCTTCCTATTCCTAAGTTTTTTAAGTGAATAGGCTTAATAAACTAGTGCGCTTTACCATCAACGATTGCATCACTGCTTATCATCAGGCGGGATTGCAGTCAAGCGCTTGTTTATAATTATTTAAAAAAAAAAATAAAGGTTTATTTTTCATAATCTAATTCTTTGAACGTAATTATTTTTATAATTATAGGTATTTAAGTACCTACCAGCACACACAGCATTTCGTTAAAACAAAAGACGCTATTTTACGTAGACCTGAAGACCGTAGAGCGTAGCCTCTAGCACAGAAGACTTAACGCGCGTCAAAAAATTTTAGTAGCGTGGGTAGGCCCCCGACAAGGTGGACCGACGACCTGGTGAAGGTCGCCGGAAACCACTGGATGTGGGAGGCGCAGGACCGGTCGTCGTGGAGAACCTTGGAGGAGGCATATGTCTAGCAGTGGACGTCTTTCAGCTGAAATGATGATGATGATGATGATGAAGTACCTACCTATATTTGGGCCAAATTCGATACAGAATAGGCGTAAACAAACCGTTGCTAGGCAACGAGAAGTTTACGCCTAAAAGACAAATGTTAACAACCTTTTCTACATCGATGATTTTCATAAAAGTAATAATCCTACTTCCTACTAATCTAAACAGTTTAATTATGTTTAGTTATTTATGCTTTGCATAGAACTTTTAATCGATTAGAATGAAATATGACACACATGTAAGCTACATAATTTCCTAATAGGTTAAATTTTTTGATACTTATATATTATAATTAGTTCATACTTGAAAGTATTACAATGCATGTGTTATTCAGGTGATTTGAAGGTAACTAAAATACGCAAAATTGTATTAACAAATGCCTCAACTTTATTCATTGGTTGAATTCCACAAAATGTGTTTAATGTCTGGATTTCATCCATCTTTCTTTCTTTGTAGGGCTATCACGTAAAATTTATGTCGACTTTTTAATGTTTTTTCGAGATACCAAGTTATAACCAACCAAGTTGTTACCAAGTTATTTCAGTGAGTCTATTGAAATGTGCTGCAATATGAATTGTTAATAAATAGCTAGCATGTAAAAGTCGATAATCATGTAAATAACAGGAGATTTGTAAAACGTGAGTTGTGATAACCCTAAATTGGTTTGTTTACCTCTATTCTTTATGGAGCTTGGCGATGGTATAGGTACGTAATGTTGGCGCCGATTCTCTTATTTACAAACTAAACTAAATTAGTTAATTGCATCTTTATTTTATTAAGAAAAGCATAAATTATGTTTAACATTTTAGTTTAATCCTGTCAAATTAAGATATTCCATAGACAGTTTAGACGAGATTACAAACATGGCGACCAAAAATATGTAGGTACCTACGTCAATTTACGTCATATGTACTTACCTAAATTATACAAGCAACTAAAAACCGATCCGTGCCGAAGATAGCCGAGCAAGTTCGACAGACCAAAGAAATAACAGCATTTTGTTAAAACAAAAGACGCCATTTTTACGTGACCTGACCGTAGAGCGTAGCCTCTAGCACAGAAGACTTAAACGCGCGTCAAAATTTCTCGATTAATTTTATCAACGGTCCTGGCCTTTTCTCAGCTATGTTAGGAGTTAGCTTCCAATCTAACTTCCCCAACCCAGTAACTGAGTAATATTAATACAATTCCTCTTGCTAAGTCTGGGTGTCCGAAATTCGGGCTTTATACGACTCGTGACGAGATCCAGATATAACAGTCGGAACTGACATTTTAACTTGGTTTCCGAAGCACGGGGAGGTCTTGGTATATGAAAATGGTCACCCATCATTGGCCAAACCGCGGCAAGCTTAGTTGAACTTGATCGATTGACCCGTACAGTTGTTACAAAAAATATTGTATAAAAGAAAGTTCCTTCAACTTTCGTTCAAATAAATCGATCGATAGCTTATGAGCAGATTAATACTAAAATTTTTTACGCTCCAAAACCATCGTGAGAGGTAAATATATCACTTCTTAAAAATGTCAAAGATTAATGTAAAGTCTTTAAACGAACACTCAGACCCATAGACAATTAAGAATGCATGAATTCTCTTTACAAGATTTTGAAAAAAAAATGGCATTGGCGCCATTTTCACTGTTTTTAACCCGTTTATAAAAAGGAAGGATTATTTTGTGCCAAGGATAAACTGACAAAGTCATTAAAATTGACAATTGTCACTTAAAACATTTTTTTGTGGTTCTATGGACAATGGTAATAGTCTGGAGGCCCTAACTGATTTTTGTTTTTCACACAACGAAAGTATTTTTAGCTATATAGTTGACAAAACAACAAAAACATTTAAAATGCGTTCAGATTAGCATATCGAACTACTAAAATTCTACAATTTCTTTAATAGATATTGAACCTTATCGCCAAAGCATTAAGTTGAAGATTGATTGGCAAAGTTTTACAGATACAGGTAGCTGGTGGCGACTTCTGAACAAGTTATTACAAAATTGCTCGCACAACACAATTGACGTAATTTTAAAAATAAATGTCCTTTTGTATTGATGGGTGTGCGAATTCCGGAACAGGTAAATTTTTATTGTGTTTTTGCATCTAGAATGTTCTTTTTTTTCAAGCAATAAAAGGAAAATTAAAACGCAGACCAAAATTATGTTCAACAATATTTATAGTTCAAAATAATCTATTCTACAAGAAAAAAAAAACAATTTAATTAAAACTACTTACCTTTTCTTTAGAGTGAATACTACCTACTTCAACTCTTCAATGGCCTCTGTGGTTAAATACCACAAATTTGCCAATAACACGTGTAACAAATTATAGAAATTCTTTAAAAAAATATTTCACAATAATGGCGGATATCGCCAATGACAGTTGAAAAAACGGCCGCGTTAGCCGACTAAGAGGAGATTTGATACAAAGCCATTATGTGGCCACTATGCTGCGATATTTCAATGTTCTTTATGCATAATTTACTGAATGCACTTTTTACTACATAAATCACGCGCTTTTATTTAGTAAACGACACTATAGATAATTTTAAAAGTCCAATGAAAAATGCGCAACTCAGAGCACGCGGACGTCAGGTTGGATGGCACAGCTCTGCCTAAAGTAAACACCTTTAAGTACTTGGGTTCCGTTATGTCGGTGGATGGATCCATTGAAGCGGATGTAGCTCATCGGACAACCTGTGGGTGGAGTAAATGGCTGAACTCTTACAGGAGTACTGTGTGATAACAAAATGCCAATTCGAACAAAAGGCAAGGTCTATAAAGCAGCTGTTAGACCGGCTCTCCTCTACGGCAGCGAGGTATGGGCTGCGAAGAAAAATCACGTACAGAAGCTACACACAGCCGAGATGCGAATGCTGCGCTGGGCGGGCGGAGTTACGCTTAGAGACAGGGTGCGCAATGTCTATGTGAGAGGTACCTTTAAGGTTGCACCAATTGCAGATAAAATCACGGAGGCTAGACTGAGATGGTACGGTCATGTAAAGCGAAGGCCGGACGACCAAGTCGTGAAGAAGTGCCTTTCCATGGCTACAAAAATGAGAGGGAGGGCAAGGCCCCCAACTACATGGATGACGAATATCCGCAAGGATATGAAGCAGTTGGGGCTTTCAGATGACGACGTATATCAGCGGAATAAGTGGCGCCTCGGAACCAGGAAAGCCGACCCCGCGTAACGGGAAAAGGCGAGGCGAAAGAAGAAGAATGAAAAATGCGCGTGACACTCATCTTAGCTTCCCGTCAAAAAACCAGCTCACTACTTACCTAAGTACTTACCAATTTATTTGAAAACAAAACACCAATTTAATTATTAGTTAATTAGTAAACTAAACTATTATAAAAACAGTTAAGTTATAGAAATGCAGTTCTTTATATAAAAATAGTTCGGTTGTCACTTTTGTATTAAGAACTTTATGACTTGCCTAACCTCAATAAAGTTCGAAATACAAATACCTACAGAATGACTACTGGAATTAAAACGGTACATACAACACCAATTACATCAATTAACTTACCTAGAGACAAAAATATAACCTAAAAACTAACATGCAACAGTGGGCACCCGCGCATAATTTCTTTCAAAAAACACCAAAAGGACACGTAGGTATTATCTTATTGCATTCATCCACAAACACGGCACATTCAGGGTTGGCCGTCAGAAGAGCCTTAGCACCTACCACCACCAGCTCCTATAGCCATAGTTCTGTCTAACTCTTCGGGAATGCAGTGGTGTTAGGATACCTATTTGAAAAAAAAAACTTAATACCTCATCTTTTATTTATTTTTTTATAATCCTAAACTAGCCTACTTGACCACAATCTCGCTTGATGGTAAGCAGTGATGGAATCGTTGATGGTAAAGCGCGCTAGTTTATTAAGAGCCTATTCACTCAAAAAAATCTGAGTGAATCGGAAGGAAGACGTTAGTTGAGCCAAGTGATGCAATCTTAAAGCCAACAATACGACCAACGATGCTGCGTCAGAGGGAGATTGATCTGGAGACCCTCCACGACCAAACTCTCGACACAACAACATTTGGCGCATCGTACCCGACACACAACGCACCACAACTGCTCAGACCCGTCCTTCGTTTTTATTTCATCGTCATCTGCAGTCTGTAATAGTACTTATCAAGTGTAATCTCATGGTGACGCTAGCTCAGGCGCGCCTCAAAGAGATGTCAGCACATAGTGACGGTGTCCGCCAAGACCGATGCCTCCTGGGTCAGGGTTGCGGGTTGGTTAAAAAAGAAACCATGGTTAACTTACCGTTAGTAATATTTTTTAACAATTGGTTGATTTTAACTACAAAGCCCGCGTGGTACCGGGTTTAGAATAGTACCATTTCATCCTCCCGTGGGTGTCGTAAGAGGCGACTAAGGGAACTCTCACCAGGGAAGTGGGCAGCATTGCGTCTTCTGTGGAATATCAAACTACTGCGATCCCCAACCCGCTCAGCAGTGGTTCTCTTTAGGCTGAAGAAGAAGAAGAAAAAGAACTACAAAGGCGTGATGGCCCAGTAACTCGAGGTGGCCTAGCAAGTCGTAGTGGCCTAGTGTTTAAAACACCAGCCACTCAAGTATGAATGTGCGAGATCGATTCCAGATCAGGTAAGTACCAATGTAACTTCCCAAAGTTATATGTACTTTCTAAGTTTATCTTGGACACCAATGACTGAAAACAAGTTGAAGGAAAACATCTTGAGGCTACTTGGACTTTAAGTCAGAAATCGCCAACCTGCATTGGGCAAGCGTGGTGATTATCTCAATCCTCCTCTGTATGAGAACAGACCTGTGCCCAGCAGTGGGACGATAAAAAACAGGTTGATGATGATGATAAACTAGAAATCAAAAGAATCGGTCGTTCTTTTAAAAGCAACATTTACTTAAGTAACTACAAAAAAAAAAAACGAAAACCTTAAAATATAATCATCATCATCGTCCCAGCGTTAATCCCGTTCGCATCCGAAGCCTTTTCAGCTTTGGAGTCTGAGGTCCGCTTTACCAGTCCAACTGCTGATATGGCTAAACTTCGACATTTTCCGTGAAGCGACTGCCGTCTGACCTCCACAACCCGAAGGACCTCGAAGCATTGCAGTTAGACCAATTGTTGGACTTTTGAGGGCTCCAACAACCCGTAACGACTGCCACTAGATGTTCGTATGGCAACCGGGACCAACGGCTTAACGTGCTTTCCGAGGCACGACCAGACCAGTGCAAATATTTATATTCACGCATAGAAATACTTGCACTGGGATCGAACCCGCGCCACCTTGCGCAGCGGCCGCGTCCGCTACCGCTACGCCACGGAGGCTGTCAAAACATTTACTTAAGTACTTACAAAAAAAAACGAAAACCTTAAAATATAATTTAACATGCAAATTCATAGATAAATAACGCAATACACCTTACATCAAAAACGATTAATTTTATAATTTTTCAAGTTGTTTTTTTTATATTTATGTATGACACATTCAATACACGTGTATGTATAACTTGGAACATAACATAATTGATGGTTTGAAATGTATAAATTATCAACACCGACCAATAAGTAAACTAATGTCTCTATTATTTTAACATAAATAATCTTAACATGGATTAATAGGATATTTATGAAGTTTTAAATAAAAAAATACCAGATGTTCGCTTCGGAAAGTGCAATAAAATAAATTATTACGGTGAATTTAGTGGACAGGGCCGCTCCATCTGTTTGGTTCTCTTCTCAAAAGACCATGTCAGACACTAACCTACATGTTCTTCATATCATCAGGGCTCTTAATCTGCTATTTTTACATGTTTTTTTATTAGCTTCACTTGTATTTTTGCTTGCTTGTTTGTTTGCTTGCTTGCTTGCTTGTTTGTTTGTTTGTCCGTCTGTAACTCTTTGGACTACGAGTGAGCGGCTCATTACTGTAAAATGTCTCTCCGTTTTCAATACGTTCGTTCGTTAGTTTTTTTTTTAAAGACTATCGAACTAAAAAGTTGAAAATAAATATATTTTAAAAAACTAAAAAAAACATGGTTTTAAAAAAATATCAAACTATAAAGATAAAAATGATTTTTAAGAAAGCGTGAGGCGCTTAATGTACCTACAAAAATTATGGCATAAAGCGCCTCATGCACTTTTTATAAATTGGTCATTCCAACACGATTCCATTGTCTTCGTAATCTGCTAAATTCATAATGACTCATCAATTATCGGTCAGTTGTCTCGTAATGGAATGTTGAAAGAATGACATTGCCGTATTGCCATTATTATAAGACCCGTTAATAGACATTATTTTTTAAAAACTACTATTAAAATTGAACATTTATTAATATGGAGTGGAGTGTCAGTGATTGACCACTGGAAAGTCATAATGACGAAAACTTTTTAGTAGATTACGAAACTTGTCAAAATCGAATATTATGAGATCACTGGTGGATCATTCTGACACTATTTAGGTACTATTGTAATAGCAAAATAGGACCCCTGGCCAAGATTACCTATGTCTGGATTTTAGGAGAGATTGTGACCTTTGAGTTTGTTTGGGAATTTCTGCTGAGAGTACTTAGTTACATAGGAAACGCTGAAAATATATAGGTAGGTACTACCTTTATTACAAAACATGGATTTTATTTAGATCAAGTTCAAACCACTTAAATGATTATTGAATTATGAACCTAACTGTTATAGAAATACAGTTCCTTATTTAAAAATGGCAGCTTAGTTCGGTACTAAGTTGTCACATTTGTATTAAGAACTTTGACTTAACCTCAATAAAGTTCGAAATTTAAATACTGACGCAAAGGCTAAGTCTAGAACTAAAGTTAGATTTCGTTGTGTAATAACCCCATTACCTATTACACAACGAAATCTAACTTTAGTTACAGTTACACATCTAGTTTAAATAGGTAAAGTATGACTGATGTGTTTGTATAAATCAACTTACAAGAATAAAATCATTCTCATTTTTTTTTCAAACAATAAAAGGAAAAATAAAACACAGACCAAAATTATGTTCAACAATTTATAGTTAAAAATAATCTAGATACAAGAAAAAAAAAAGAACAACAAGTACTTAAGTAATTAAAATTACCAATTTATTAGAAAACAACACCAATTTAGTTGTTAGTTAATTAATAGACGCTATCAATACAAAAAAAATGAAGACAAGAGGTAATTATTTTGTTATTAGCTACCTAAATAATAGGCGAAAAACACGTGCCCACAAAACGCCCACAACACAAAAGACTAATCATAAGACGGGAAACAAAAGACCAAGGACCACCAACATTCAGCCTATACACGACACCTAAAAAAAAACTGTCGCCAAACAGATAATAACAGAAATGTTATCTGTTTTTCCCTTTTTTGTTTACCTGAAAATTGTGCCGGGGAGGGGCGTGAGGCGTGCGGGGTGAAACGATGCGGCAGTCTGGCTCTGACCGCGCCAGAGCCCGCGTCTACGCAGCGCCACGAGACTGTCCTAAACTGAGTGCAGTGTTTTTACTACCGAAAGGGCCTAAGTTGACAACGAAGTACATTTTTCCGAACTATAGTCGCAATTGCGTGTTATTTTGATAAGATAATTTTGTTGAATACGTCGCAGTCGTGTATTGTTCGTGTACTGTGATCGATCGCGGATAATTATCGTTTATTTTTTACTATTTTAATCGAGTGCATTATCAAGTTTCACTGTCAGTGCGTTCGTGAACAGTTGAAAGTTTGGATTTTGACATAAATAGGTAAGTTTTTAGTTACTTTTTATTTTTTTTCTTATGTTTTTAATGGCTGCGTTGTCGGATACGGCTGTCATTTTATTTTTATAAAAAAAAAAAAAATATAAAGCCACAGTTTTTTTAAAGATTTTCATTGAAGGTTTTACTTATGAGTCGTGAACTGTAAATATTATTATATACCTAACATTTGAAGTCACCTGGTGTTCTTATTATTTTTAATTTACCCTCAGAAGAAATAACAAGCGCTTGCTAAGTAAAAACAAGGCGATACTTAATTACTAGAAACGCAAAAACTTTACCGCCGCTGACTTTTAAATAAATACTATCTATTTTTCTCTTACTTATAGGTAACAACTTAACACATATGTATTTCTAGTTATTGAATTGAAATAAAACTCAAGATTTTCTTATAAAAAATAGTAAAAACTTGAGAAATTTAGGCAAACGTCGCGTGCCAGTTTAGGCCTATCTACAATGTCAGTTCAACGATAACATATGTCGATATCACATATCTCTGATTAACATTTGTAGAATTAGGAATTACGAAATGGAATCAATTGCACAATCAGAATAGTGAAATTATTAATACTTAGGTGCAGTATACTTATCTACATATTTAGATGATTATCTAAGCCGCTCAATCATATAAGAAATCCTTTTTATGTGAAATAAACGAAGTAAACTTATATTTTAGTAAAAAAAAATATTTACCGATTGGCCTTTTTGACTTAGTTTTTTTTTAATTTTAGTAAAAAAAAATCTTGAACTTAGCCCTGGCCTAGCAAGACAACATAGGAATTTAAACGGTTTAAAACTAAGACGTGACAAAATATCTCGAATAACATTTTTAATTCAATTCCAATAACTACAGGCACTTTTGAATTGACAAGAAGTTGTTAACTTAGAGAGATGGAATTAAATCGAGACAGCCCATTGTCACGCCTTTGAAAATGAAACAACACTGCCTATTGTCACGCCTTCCGAAATTAAAAAGGCAGCCTATTGTCACACCTTGTAAAATTTTTACATTAATACTTTTGAATGTTTCTGGTGTACACACTAAATAATATAATTATACTATTCTATTTTAACCAGTTGCCAATTCTAA
Source organism: Sesamia nonagrioides (assembly GCA_017933935.1). NCBI lineage: Eukaryota > Metazoa > Arthropoda > Insecta > Lepidoptera > Noctuidae > Sesamia > Sesamia nonagrioides. The sequence continues at coordinate 198,723 of JADWQK010001696.1, read as the reverse complement.
AGTGTAATAAAATTATTGAATAATATCAAAGTTAAAGTAACTAGGTACAAAACTTTTGTTTTCACTCATTAATCATTATGCTGTGAAACGTCCTCAATATGTAGAAAAAAACAAGGAAACTGTCAGTAGCAAGTGCTATAATATTAATACGTTAGATCGCGTGATCATTTACAATAAAAAAGGGTTCTAAGTGTGCGCCGGAGTCGCAGACGAGAATTCCGCATCACCAAACAACATTATATTACATAAAAAGAAAGAAAAAGAAATATTTAAGACACGCGCAGGATATAGGTACAAATAATAAAAAATAACGTTACCTGAATGTAACAAAATTGTGAAAACAGTAAATAGAATATGTAATCACTCTTCCTTTTTTTTAATTTTTCCCGTTTCTCGGGAAAGGCAAAGGCAGAACCATGCAGCCATTGTCTTAAATAAAAATTATTGCCATTTCAAAAATTAGGGCCTGTAGATTTTCTTTTTCTGTAGCCAAACACTCTTGCTTCTCCAATCCACTTTTGACATTGGCAGAATAGTCGACATCAGCTTCACTTGCCATATTGTATAAAAATATAATATAGAATAGAATACAATATCTAAAATAAAAAACGAACATTTACATTTTTGAGTTAATTCTACTAAATATAATTAAAGCAAAAGCTTGTGATGGTTGGATGTGAGTTTTAGTTACTTTTTAACTCAAAATTTAGTGTTCTAATTTTAAAGAAACTTTACTAATACTTACATTTAATTGGGATTATAATTAAGAGATCCACACGTACAGGATATACGGAAACAGCCGGGCATTGCTAATCTAATATATAGATATTAATGAGATGTTTGTATAGGTATTGTATTACCATAACCTATTAAAACGGAGAAAAAAAAAACGCCGAACAAAACCCAGTATTTCTATGATGATCTTCTGTAAGTTTTAACTTTATTTTATTTTTATTAAGTAATTGTTGTTGTAGCGCTCATAGAGTAACACATACTCTGTGATCATTTCAAATTATTTATCACATCATCATCATCTCAGCGTTAATCCCAGTCGCATTCGAAGCTTTTTCAGCTTTGGAGTAGGTATGGGGGCCGCGAAAAGTCCAACAATTGATAACTGCAATGCTTTGATATCGCCTTCGGGTTGTGGAGTTCTGACGGTAGTCGCTTCATGGAAAATATCAAAGTCCGTTTTACCAGTCTAACTGCTGATTTTGGATAAACTTCAATATTTTCCGTGAAGCGACTGCCGTCTAACCTACACAACCCAAAGGCGATATCGAAGCATTGCAGTTAGACCAATTGTGGAATTTTTGACGGCTCCAACAATCCGTGACGACTACCATTAGATGTTCGTAGGTATGTCTACCGGGACCAACGGTTGAACGTGCTTTCCGAGGCACGACCAGACCAGTGCAAATATTCATATTCATGCATAGGTACAAATTCGCGTTCGCTACCGCTACGCCACGGAGGCTGTTTATCTACCTATCTATTACGGGTTAAAAGGTCCTGTAACAGACCACTGTTGGGCTACGGAACCCTAAAAAACTACAACAGTGATCTAGCGGTGAATCAAGTTGAACTTTTTTTTCTGTTTTTACGTGAATAATTGTACGTGTTTAATCTAAGTCTACTTCCGATTGAAGATTTATTTTTATCAATAGTATTTTCTCACCTTCGGATGGCGACGGAATAAAAATGTTGATAATTTATATGATTTGAATTTAAATTACGTTCGGCAACGAGTGTTGAATTATTTATAACGTGTTTCGCGATTTTGTTAATTATTGCTTGTCGTGTCTTATTATTTTTATTATAAATTAATGTTTGAGTTTTTGAAGGTTTTTGGATACAACTCAAATATGAAATCAAAAACATCTAGTCGATTTTTTTTGCTTAAAAATATTTTATGTTTTTTTTTTTATTTTCGTTACAAACGGTTTTTTTTTGTAGAATCAACCATAGTAAAATTAATGTGGAGTGTTGAAGGTTGAGTTGTAAGATTTTTACAACTAAAATATGGAAAAAAACCTACGTAAGTAATCGATTTTTTTTGCCATGTAGACAAGCATTTTATGTTTTTTTTTAGTTAATGTTTAAACCAGTTTTTTTTAGGCAATAGAATCAACCACATCAGATAAAATTTATGTTTAGTTACCTATTACCTAAAGGTTCCAATTTTACGCCTACAATAGGTACCTACTATTAAAATTAAAAATAATCGAAATGAGATTTTACCTAAGTAGTTACAATCAAGGGTCAAAAATGCATTACCACTTTTGAACTTAATTGCAAAAACCATAAGGGTCAAAAGTAGTACTCCACTTTTGCCCCTTCCTGTATAAAAAATCTTAACATTTTATATTAAAAAAAAGTGTCCTCAAAAAGCAAGGTCTACCTATACTACCTACAGATAGTAGACAGATAGTTACTAAATTTTTACTATCCCCGAGTTTCATTGTAATGGAATAAAAACGCTCATGCATTAGTTATTTTGATTATAAATTCGTTTTTTTTTCTCGGCGGTAGGCCATAACATCGGCTGCCGGCAGAAGTTACTACCCACCAGACAAAGTCTTGCCGCTAAGCGATTCGTCGTGTTCCGGCATGATGTCTGGTGAAGCCGTACGGAGGACGGATCTGAGCAGTTTTGTTGCGTTGTGTGGCGGGTACGATGCGCCAAATGTTGTTGTGTCGGGAGTTTGGTCGTGGAGAGTCTCCAGATCAATCTCCCTCTAGCGCAGCATCGTTTGGTCGTGTTGGTCTTGGGTTTAACATTGCATCACCTCGCTCAATTGCCGTCATCCTTCCTATTCCTAAGTTTTTTAAGTGAATAGGCTTAATAAACTAGTGCGCTTTATCATCAACGATTGCATCACTGCTTACCATCAGGCGGGATTGCAGTCAAGCACTCCCGAACACAAGTTTATAACTATTAAAAAAAAATGGAAGCCTAAAAAATTACTTACATAGGATATCAAGACACACGAAATACATACCCATAGCTCGTCCTAACACATAGCCATCTTGAAATTTACATTAATTTCCTTCATCTTCCTACTAATTTATTTATATGATCAATATCCGGTACGCCCCTACGCCCCTCGTTTTAGCCCACCCCGCCCCAACTGGCAACTCTATAATAATTCATTTTCGCGTGTGGCAACAATTGGGGAAGATACGGGTAATACTGGGGTGCAACTCTATTGTTGGAACGAATTTAATCTGCTGATGCGTTGAGAAGGAAAAAGGAGCTGTTTTGTAATAATACCTCCTAATTTTATTTTGATGTAAGTTTTCTGGCTAGAGCACCAAGCTCTGTGACGTCATTCGGACGGTACCTACCGTTTGTAAAAAATGATATATATTTTTTTTAATAATTCTATACTAGTGCTTGACTGCATTTCCGCCTGATGGTAAGCAGTGATGCAATCGTTGATGGTAAAGCGCACAAGTTTATTAAGCCTATTCACTTAAAAATCTTAGTGATTAGGAAGGAAGACGGCAGTTGAGCGAGGTGATGCAATATTAAGCCCAACGTTGCTGCACCAGAGGGAGATTAATCTGGAGGCCCTCCACGATCAAACTCCCGCCAGAATAACATTTGGCGCATCGTACTCGGTACACATTGCAATACAATTGCTCAGACCCGTCCTCCGTACGGCTTCACCAGATATCATGCCGGAACACGACGAATCGCTTGGCGGCAAGACTTTGTCTGGTGGATCGTAACTTTTGCCGGCAGCCGATATTACCTATGGCCTACCACCGAGAAAGTTAAAAATTATGTTAAAACAAATTACAATTACAATTGTTTTATGTTAATATAAGGTCGTTTTGATGATAAAGCGTCATAATCCTAGATAATGTTACTCATGACGTTTGCAATTAAATTGATACATATGGACTGAAATACTTGTACCTACTTAATGTTGGTGCAACCAACAGGCTTCACTAATGCGTCGAAAATGTAAAAAACGAAAACAAACTTCATAAAAAAACTCGATTCGTCGTTTTTCGGTATGATGTCTGGTGAAGCCGTACGGAGGACGGGTCTGGAGCTGTAGTGTTGCGATGTGTGCCAGGTACGATGCGCCAAATGTTGTTGTGTCGGGAGTTTGGTCGTGGAGAGTCTCCAGATCAATCTCCCTCTGGCGCAACATCGTTAGTCGTACCTATTGGTCTTGAGTTCAACATTGCATCACCTCGCTCAACTGCCGTCATCCTTCCTATTCCTAAGTTTTTTTAAGTGAATAGGCTTAATAAACTAGTGCGCTTTACCATCAACGATTGCAACACTGCTTACCATCAGGCGGGATTGCAGTCAAGCACTAGTTTATAATTATTAAAAAAAAAACTTAACAAAGCAAAAACTCCACAGAAACAGACATAACAACAGGGGATTTAAACTGTATTTAGACATTTGTAACAAAGATGCTATCGCTACTCATCGCTTACGGCGAATGCGGGGCGTCGCGCGGGGAAGCGGGAGAGTGGTCGCATTCCAGCGAAGTGCACAGTTAACTTAACTAACATCATCATCATCAGCCCCTACTTGTCCACTGCTGGACATAGGTCTCCTTCATGGCACGCCAACAAGCTCGTTCCTGAGCAGTTCTCCGCCAGCAACCGCGCGAGTTATGTATATAGCATGAACCATCATCGGACGACCCGTCGTACGGTGAGTTTCCACCCTTACGTTGTTGACACCACTACGATCCGGACGAAGCGTTTCGCTTCCTCCTTTATACCGCGTAGATGCATCAAAGGACTGGAACAATTTGTCTACGGAAGTCTTCCCGTCTGATTAAAATTTAGGTGTCTTCAAGGCTCTTAATAAACTAGCTCGCTTTACCATCAAAAATTGCATCACTGCATACCATCAGGGGCCCTAGTCTATTTTTAAAAATTTTTCATTCCAACACGATTTCGTTGTCATTTCATTGTCATTGTGCTTGAAAGTTCGTAATCTGCTAAATTCATAAAGATCGTTCAATTATCTCAGTCGTGTCGTAATGGAATGGGGATAGATAGAATGACAATGCCGTATTGCCATTATTATAAAACCCATCAATAGAAATAACTTTCGAAAAACTAATATTCAATTTGAGTGAACTCATTTATCCATACTAATATTATAAACGCGAAAGTAACTCTGTCTGTCTGTCTGTCTGTTACGCTTTCCCGCTTAAACCTCTCAACCGATTTTGATGAAATTTGGCACAGACAATCTTTAGACCCTGAGAAAGAACATAGGCTACCTTTAATCCCGGAAAAATTGATGTTCCCGAGGGAAATCTAAAAAGCGCGATATAACCGAACTCCACGCGGGCGAAGCCGCGGGCGGAAAGCTAGTTAATATCATAATTGCACCATTTTGTTAGTAGATTACGAAACTTGTCAAAATCAATCATTATGAGATCACTGATCGACCATTTTGACACTATTGTAATAGCAGACTAGGTAGGGCCCTAGGTGGGACAGTGGTCACGGGCCCAGTGCGGGTTGGTAGATGTCACATGCCTACGAAGATTTTGCGTCTAAGACATGCCGGTTTCGTAACGAGGTTTCCTTCACCGTTTTGAGAGCAGTGGTGACGAAATCATTTACACAAAATGAATCACCTGATGGAATTTTCTCAGTAGTAGGCCATAACATCGGCTGCCGGCAGAAGTTACCACCCACCAGACAAAGTCTTGCTGCCAAGCGATTCGTCGTGTTCCGGTATGATGTCTGGTGAAGCCGTATGGGTCTGAGCAGTAATTGTGTTGCGATGTGTGCCGGGTACGATGCGCCAAATGTTGTTTTGTGGGGAGTCTCCAGATCAATCTCCCTCTGGCGCAGCATCGTTGATCGTCTTGGGTTTAACATTGCATCACCTTTTTTTGTTTTAAAAGAGAGAGTAGGTACCTACTTGGTATACATTTTCTCAAAGTTAACATTTTAAATGAGTAGGTACAAATATAAAAAGCATTTTCAGCGTCAAAATTTACCATAAATTTTATTATTTAATTTAATATATTTAATTTGGAATTAAAAAAAAATATCTTAAAAAAAACTGACAAAGAATAAGTAGGTACATAAATCCTAGGTACGAATAATAAACGTGAAACTTTCGAAGTGCCTATGTTTGTTACTCTTTTACGCAAAAACTAGTGAACGGATTTGCATGAAATTTGGTAAACATATGGTTAATAACCAGAATTAACATATAGGATATTTTTATAAGGATATTTCTATGTAATTAACACTTATGTGGGTGAAACCGAGGGTTCCAACAAGTACCTAACTCATAATATTTTCTCCATTATTATAACAATAAAAAAACTACCATTCTCCGTCCGTCGCAAACCGAGCCACCTATAGTGCCAAAGTACCCCTATTACGTGGTACTCGGCAGTAGGTACCCAGTTTTGAGGGCTACTCATCCCCTCTGGGCGTGACAGGGTAAACCACGCCCACACGATTTATTACCATTTTGAGTTACCCCAAGTCACTGGGGTGAACTTTACACATTTTTTATGAGAAAGATTTTAGGTACACTCTATCTGGCTTGCTTGGTCTGCCAACATAATTTTAGTTTCGGATTTTTTGAAAATAGAATTTTTCTGTCTATGGTTTTTTTTTTTGATAGCCTTCTTTAAGTTAATACGTAGGTAGCTAAGTCTTGTCGTGGAAAGTTACAAAAAATAAACTATTCATTGCTCGAGTCTAAGATTGGGTCTACAGAAGTTTGAGCTAGAGCTAGTCTTGCCGCTGTTGGTTCGTGGATCCTTGACAATCCAATCTGTTCTATTCTATGTTGACCGAAATCCCGCTTGATAGCAAACAGTGACGCAATCATTGATGGTAAAGCGCGCTAATTTATTAAGAGCCTATTCGCCCGAAGGCACGTCTCAGCTGAGATTGGTTGCCATGAACAAAATTATGTCCTGTGACAACTAAGTAGACTACCTACTCGGAAATACATATTTTTTTAAATAAGTATATCAACTACGTAAGTATGTACATAAGTACGTCTAATTTGCAATTATTCATACGCAACACAACAAAACTAATATTTTATTGGTACCTAACTATTAAACTAAGTACTAACATAATAAAAAATATACACAACAGTTATTCAACAAAGAACAACATTCTAAATTCAAATAAACCACTTCCACAATAGAGACAGAACCACTTCTATTCAGCCAGCATTTATTCTCTATTGTCTATGACACACCATCAAGAAATCACCACACGTCATTATTTCTCCTAATAGGTACCAAAAACACGGTTATCACGTTGATATCCATTTAATTAGCTATCTCGTTAGTAAATGTCGGGGGTGCAGCCCCGTCAGCCCTGTGAGCTCCGTTTGTTAACAAACAAACAAATCACCAGCTAATTGGACGTCTGCTGCACTTTGAATCTAATCGGAGATTAAACCAGTAAGGGTTGATTTAGCGTACATAATTCAAAGGGTTTTTGGATAATCAGCATAAACAAAATCGGAAATAAATTGTTGCACGATAACTGGCAGCTGTAGAAAAAACACAAGTAGCTAAGTACTATACACGGGAAAAATATTACAGAAATTTACTTTCCTAAATGAAGCGAAACTCACTAAGATTATCTTAAATATTAATTTTCCCGGAACAACAGGAAAATCATTCATTAAGACTTCACAAAACATTAAAATGAAATCGTTAAACATTTCACAACTCATTACTTCACTAACCAACCATAGACAAGAAGGATTAGAAAAAAAAACAAAATCATTTTCCCGCCATTAACAAATGACTACATTAATTATCACCCATAAACACGATACTAATTAGGCTGGAATTACGTTGTATACAAAACTAATGGTAGGTATGTTACATAAGCTGCCAATTACTAGTTCCACGTTTAATTACCTACGTTTGAATATTTGTGTGATTAAACCAACCGACCCGGCATAATATCATTGATATTCTATGTGAAATAATGTGCAGTATAAAGGCATTTTGTTAATTATTTTGGTGTGAGAGAGAAATACTTACAGGATGGTAATGGTGTTGTCTCTTTCTGGCATAAAGTATCATAGATATTACGAGGAAATTGTTTTTGCGACAGTACAATTTAATTTTATTGTCTATTCCTTTGTAATTAAAAGGGTATTAGAATATACATATGGACGTTCAAAGTCATAGGTAAGCTTTTTTAATGTCTGTACGTTTTCACGATAATAGCAGATGACTGTGATTATAACGTGTCCACTACTGGGACACTAGAGGGAGTGGGCTCTAATCTACCTACCACACGAGCACTGGGTCGGTAGATGTTGTATTTCTTCGAATATTTTGTTCAAAGACATACCTACGGTTCCCTCACGATGTTTCATGACAAAATATTGAAGAAAATCTACTAAATTGGTAGATTTTAAAATAGCAAAGATATCATTTGAATTACTTGAAACCTTTTAATTGAAGAACAATTCGTGTGGGTTCTATACAAAAGCTATCAAAGCTCTTGTATAGAATATATGTCGAACTATCATATTTTGATATAAAAATCAAAGTTACTTGTGAAAAAAAGATTTATGTTCTAACAATTATAATATGTTACGTATTTTTATTTTTTTGTTTGCTTTGTAAGGAACACTAACCTCACAAGATATAAAAAAGTAAATGCCCAACGTAGCATCGTAATTTTTTGTATTTATTCTTTTTTTTTATGTAGGTACACCTTTACTTCTCCAATCCACTTTTGACATTGGCAGACTAGTCGACATCGGCTTCACTTGCCATAAATAAAAATAGAATAATATTCTATTCTATTTTTAAAGTTACCTGAGGGACATTTTACGTATTTTTTTAAATGTTTATCATTAATTGTCGATGAAATAGTGTAGCTACTTGATTTTAATTATTTTGATTTTAGTCTTGCCGTCAAGTGATTCGTCGTGTTCCAGCATGATGTCTGATGAAGCCGTACGGAGGACGGGTCTGAACAGTTGTGTTGCGATTTGTGCCGAGGACGATGCGCCTATTGTTGTTGTGTTGGTAGTTTGGTCGTGGAGGGTCTCTAAATCAATCTCCTTCTGGCGCAGCATCGTTGGTCGTGTTGTTGGGTTTAGCATTGCATCACCTAGCTCAACTGCCGTCTTCCTTCCTGTACACTCAGTTTTTTTTTTCGTGAATAGGCTCTTAATAAACTCGCGCGCTTTACCATCAACGATTGTGTCACTGCTTGCCATCAGGCAGGATTGCGATCAAGCACCTATAGAGACCTATAGGTATTAAAATTTTAGTTAATTTCGTTAGTAGGTAGGTATTTAATGATCCATGCAACACATGATAAGCCGTACTACGTTTGTCTAGGTATACCTAATCAAATTAACATTGGATTTTTATTTCGTAATTAGATTAGCGAAAATAAATCATCAATTCTTATTTTATCTTTATCCTGACACTTTAGATATTATCTGTACACATTACACTGTTTATCTCTCTACTTATCAGAAATTTTTGGTAATTACAGATAAAAAAATATCGAGTGATTCGATTTATTTTTATTATTTGAACAAGTAACACGCGTAATTCTTTAGTATTGCCAGATTATAACTTATTTTGTTTGGAATTTAGATTATTTTTTTAATTGTCTTCTTTACTTTTTTGTACGGATTCCGTTTTATTGTCTATGTTCGGATTATAGGGTATTAGGAGTATTTACAGTTACAGATTTTTATTTGTGTCTCTTTTTAATCGTATGCCTTTTTAGACCGCTGTCAGCCTACCTATTGTTTTAACCTACTTACCTATTGTTTTATGAACCCTTTGCTACTTAAAAAAAGTACGGAAAAGCAAAGCAGCGTCGTTAAGGTGATGGGATGCTTGCTTATGACTTCGTTTTTGGGGTTCCGTATCTAAAAGGTAAAATGGAACCCTATTCATTAGGTAGACTTCGCTGTGCGTCTGTCCGTCAGTCTGTCACCAGGCTATATCTCATGAACCATAATAGCTAGATAGTTAAAATTTTCAGAGAATATGTATTTCTGTTGCCGCTATCACAACAAATACCTATTAAAAATATTTTTTTAAGGGGGGCTCCTATACAACAAACGTGATTTTTTTGCCGTTTTCTGCCTCTTTATTAATAACGGAAATAGATAGACACTTGAAATGTTCACAGAATGTTTGGTTATACATATATTAAAATTAAAAATAAATAATTAAGTAAATTAAAATAAAATAAATATTGAAGCCCCCCTTCAATATTTATTTTATTTTAATTTACTTAATTATTTATTTTTCCCATAAAACAAACATGATCTTTTTGCTGTTTTTAAAGATAATGGTACGGAACTATGGGCGCGAGTCCGGCTCGCACTTGGCCGGTTTTTTTTTACTTATCACAACTAACATACCTAATATTGAATAAGGTCGGCTAACCATAAGGTTCAAATTTCGATATCAGGTTTTTCCATCTTGTAATTCTTAGTAGCAACTAACGGAGTAATTGTCTAACTCACTATCAGTAGCAATGGGCTTCATTTTGACAGTTCAACAACATTCATTGCGTTATTTACGTTGTTGGGTAGACACGTTGTTAGAACATATGAAGCATATTATACAAAATGATTCTGAATAGTCGTTACGCAATTACAGTGCTGATGAGTAATTAAGTAGGTATTATTATACGATACATAGGTACTTATATGGTAATTAATACTGTAAGATACAAGATATTTTCATTATTTACTTACCATACATTATAAGATAACATTGTTGCTGTGTTGAGTTGCTTTAGAGGTAATTTAAGAAAAATCCATTAAACCCTATTTGTAATACTTCGTGTTCCGGCATGATGTCTGGTGAAGCCGGACGGAGGACGGGTCTGAGCTGCAGTTGTGTTGCAATGTGTGCCGGGTACGATGCGCCAAATGTTGTTGTGTCGGGAGTTTGGTTGTGGAGGGTTTCCAGATCAATCTCCCTCTGGGTTAAACATTGCATCACCTCGCTCAACTGCCGTCTTCTTTCCTATTCACTCAGTTTTTTTATTAAATGGGCATATTAAACTAGCGCGCTTTACCATCAACGATTGCATCACTGCTTACCTACCATCAGGCGGGATTGCGGTCAAGCACTAATTTATAATTAAGTATTAAAAAAAACTACGCTTAGGTTACAATCAGCTATATGGAATGGAGAACGAACAAAACAAAGTTTTTCAAAAAGGTTGATGATGATGATGAAACCAATATACTATCTTCTGTCCTTTTCTTCAGCCTATTGAGGTCCACTGATGGACAAAGGCCTCCCCCAAGGATTTCCATTACATTGGGTTGCCATATTCCCCATGCTTGGCAGGCGGGTTGGGCATCGCAGTAATTTGATATTCCACAAGAGAAGTGCTGCTACCCGCTTCCCTGGTGAGAGTTGCCTTAGTCGCCTCTTACGACACCCACGGGAGAATATGGGATGGTACTATTCTAAGCCCGGTACCACACGGAGTCTAAGCCCGGTACCACACGGAGTCTAAGCCCGGTACCACACGGAGTCTAAGCCCGGTACCACACGGAGTCTAAGCCCGGTACCACGCGGAGTCTAAGCCCGGTACCACACGGAGTCTAAGCCCGGTACCACACGGTTTCTAAGCCCGGTATCACAAGGAGTCTAAGCCCGGTACCACACGGAGTTGCCTGAGGAGCTGTCCTTCTCTTAATGAAATAGAAAGAAAAATGCACTGAACTAACATTTAGATTAGTTACTAGAGGAGCGGCACCGTTTAGTTCAGTTACTAGAGGAGCGGCACCGTTTAGTTCAGTTACTAGAGGAGCGGCACCGTTTAGTTCAGTTACTAGAGGAGCGGCACCGTTTAGTTCAGTTACTAGAGGAGCGGCACCGTTTAGTTCAGTTACTAGAGGAGCGGCACCGTTTAGTTCAGTTACTCACCGTTTAGTTCAGTTAGAGGAGCGGCACCGTTTAGTTCAGTTACTAGAGGAGCGGCACCGTTTGGTTCAGTTACTAGAGGAGCGGCACCTAGACTGGAGCGGCACCGTTTAGTTCAGTTACTAGAGGAGCGGCACCGTTTAGTTCAGTTACTAGAGGAGCGGCACCGTTTAGTTCAGTTACTAGAGGAGCGGCACCGTTTAGTTCAGTTACTAGAGGAGCGGCACCGTTTAGTTCAGTTACTAGAGGAGCGGCACCGTTCAGTGCCAGTTAAATTGAGTAATTCGGTTTATTGTTACAGATAACGCTAACAGATAGTAAATATAAGGATAAGGATCTAATCGCTGGTTACAGTTCTGATAGGAAATTTTATTTACCTATATATAAGTCCAATATACATTTATAGACCCGTCTAATTATTACGGATACCGACAAACTCTAGACTGTTTCGGTACTTTTTTTCCCTAAAAGCAGAGTTTTTTTTTATAAATTATGAACTAGCGCTTCACCGCAATCCCGCCTGATGGTAAGCAGTGACGCAATCGATTATGGTAAAGCGCACTAGTTTATTAAGAGCCTATTCACTCTAGCCTTGAAGACACTCAAATTGTAGTCAGACGGAAACACCGTTGCAAATTGTTCCAGTCCCTCGATGTATGCGGTATGAAAGAGGAGGCGAAACGCTTCGTCCGAATCGTAGGGGTGTTAACGACGTAAGGGTGAATATTCGCCGTGCGACGGGTCGTCCGATGGTGGAACTAACTAGAGTGGTACCTGTCGGCCGCGATTTACAACTAGCGTAAGCGTAGGTTCGAATCCCATCAGGCGCTTTACTTTGTGTAAATTATTTCATCACTACTGCTCTCAAAACGGTGAAGTGAACATTGTGAGGAATCTGGCATGTCCCAGATGAAAAACTTCGAAATGACATCTGCCAAACCGTATGGTGGTTTATGACCCATTTCCCTCTCACAGAGAGGCCTTTATTCAAACGCTATGCTGACTTATTGTCTTATGGACTTACTAGCGGCCGCCCGCGATTTCGTACGCATGTAGTTAATTATCTGAACAATTTATTTTAACCCATAAATATACAGCTAACATACATTTTAAATTTTTGTCATGCTCCGCTCCTATTGGTCGCAGCGTGATGTTATATAGCCTAAAGCCTATACCAGCCCGACCGAACGGACCAATGGGCGGTCCAAAAACGATCCCAACTAGTCGCAATCATTTGACAAAAATGTGTTCGCCGATTAGGGGGCTGGATTAATAAAAATATTTTTTCTAATCCGGCCAGTAGTTCCTGAGATTAACGCGATCAAACTAACAAACAAACAAATTCTTCAACTTTATATATTAGTATAGATTACAGTGAAATAGAAGTCGTGGTGGTCTAGTGGTTAAAACACCAGCCTCTCAAGTATGAGTGCGCGGGTTCGATTCCAGGTCAGGCAAGTACCAATGTAACTTTTCTAAAGTTATATGTACTTTCTAAGTACCTATATCTTGGACACCAATGACTGAAGGTGAAGGAAAACATTTTGAGGAAACTTGGACTTTAAATCTGAAATCGCCAACCAGCATTGAGCAAGCGTGGTAATTACGCTCAATCCTTCTCTGTATGAGAGGAGACCTGTGCCCAGCAGTTGGACGATAAAAAGGTTGATGATGATGATGGCAGTGAAATAGCAACAGAATTGATCTGCAGATATCTTGAATAGATAGAGGCGAATATTTAGCAATCAGCAAGGTTTTTCTATTCATCCTCTTTTATCCTAATGCATGGCAGATGGATTTCTAACCATGCGTAAATTATGAAGCCAGAAGTATCAACATATATAAAGATTAGCAGTAAATTTATTATAATTCAAAGAAATCTAACTTATCTCTGCGGATATTATAAACTTTATAAGTAATGTCGATTGAGAGTAAATCATGCAATCTTCTGTTATCTACGTTTGTGTATATCTTTGCAATAAATACTTATGTACCTAGATATCTTTATGATACTTATCCCGGAAAAATTTTAAGTAGGTATACTTAATTTGCATCATCATTGGGTTGAAAGCATTTCACTTCTTCTCTCGTGTTAGATAAGAATATTGTTGATGTATATCTTCTTCCCAGCGAAAGCACTAGGAAATGGCCAAGGGCGGGCCTTTTGGGAGGACTGTCTTTTGTAATATTAACGTACGAAGAGTGCTAATTTTCCGCCTAATTTGAATTTAGATTTTGGATTTTCGTTTTTGATTTTATTGGCATCCGCCACTTCGTTCGAATAGGGTATTTGATAAAAAAAGAAAAACTAATTAGTCCGTCAGTCAAATTTCCAAAAAAATAGTAGACACGTGTTTTTTCTTTTACCATATAAATAAAAAATGAAGACGACACAACGCCTTGAAAACTCGTGTGACGTCACTGAACGCTACACTTTTTAACGGCCAGTGACGTCACCAGCCAGCACTCCTGATCTTTGATGCCTTTTATATTTGTCAATTTTTATTGATTTGATAAAACAAACCATGTTTAAGGCAAATAAAGACTAAATTTTATCTTATCTTATCAAAATATACCTACGTGTCTAGTATTTTTTGGAAATCTGAATGACGGACTAATTAGTTTTTTTTAGTCAAATACCCTATTGTCGTGGAATTTATTAAAATCAAAATCAGAAGTCATTTATTCAAATCAGAGAATCAGTGCTTTTCAAATGTCAAAATTACAAAACACATTCTCCCAAAACGCGCGCGCTCACCATTGCCTAATGCTTGTCTAAGAAAAAGTGGCAGAACAAACTCCCCAGCAGCACACCTGTCTGTACAATTAGAAAATAAGTACTTATTTGTTAACAATACTAGGTACAGACTCTATGTACTGAAATTAACATTAGAAGCCAACTGATAGTAGCTATTATTGACCCATCACATCGTATCACCCGCTGCGTCATTACCTACTTCATTTTCACTAAACATATTGATAATAAGTAATCAGAAAGAACTGACGTTTATCAATATGCTCGGTTCCTAAGGACACTAGCGTAAAGTTAAATCATCATCATCATCATCAGCCTCTACTCGTCCACTGCTGGACATAGGCCTTTTCCATAGCACGCCAACAAGCTCGATCCTAAGGTCCTAAAGGCTTAAAGTTAAATAGCCTTTCTCAAATAATGGGTTATCAAATACAAAAATATTTCTGAAAATCGGAACGGCTCCCTAAATGCGTACTACTGTTACAATCAGTTGCAATCATTTTGAAGCATATTGCTGATCCATTGCTCCGTAGGTAGGTATGTTGGAAAAGTCTGTCTGTTGACCAACGCAAACAACGAAATGAAATTTGTTTAACTGTTAAAATGCAATCCATTGACAGTAGCAATGTAAATCACAATGTGAATCGCGATTGCTCGACGGGTTGCATTTTCTACTTCTTCTTCTTCAGCCTATAGATATCCACTGCTGGACAAAGGCCTCCCCCAAGGCTTTCCTCGCTGACCAAATCTTGTGCTGCCCGCATCCATCGGCTTCCCGTGACCTTAACCAGGTCATCGTTCCACCTTGTTGGGGGCCTCCCTACGCTGCGTCTTCCAGTACGTGGCCGCCACTCCAGAACCATACTGCCCCATCGGCCATCGGTTCTACGAGCAATGTGCCCTGCCTACTGCCACTTAATTTTAGCGACTCGAAGAGCTATGTCGGTGACTTTAGTTCTTCTGCGGATTTCCTCATTTCTGATTCGATCACGCAGAGAAACTCCGAGCATAGCTCTTTCCATTGCCCTTTGTGTGATTGGTTCAAACAAGCTCTTTAGCTATATTATGTGACGTTTTAACGAATTAAGATTAATTAAACCGGCCAATTGCGAGCTGAACTAGCGCAGAGATCTTCTTAACGAGAGAATCTTTATGAAATTATAAGTTGAAAACTAAAACAAGGCTAACCATTTAGTAATTAACCATCTCCCAAGTATTCGGATTTCTTCTAGTTTTTTAGGAGAACAGTTAAAGTCCGAAGCTGTATCCATCCTAACTTAGGATAGACGCAGCTTCGAACTTGAGCTGTTCTCCTTAAAAACGAAAGTGTAGGAGAAAAGGCAAAAGGAAAGTGGGATATTGTTAGGATTTCTAACAACATCCCAAAAAAGGCGTATATCCAATGATAGCGAGATGACAGGAATTATCTTCTAAGTATCTTAACAAAGTTCCGCCCAGTCTGCTTAACTTTCCTTGTTGAGGGCCTTCGCTGCTTACCCCGAGTCCCGGCTAGTAAAACATGACACCTTAAACTAATCAACAAAATAACACAAGGAGGTCACGTAATAACTTGAAATTGTTTAAAAAACAAGATAATTTCGACACTATCTCGATGATAACATATCATGATGGAACGCCGTTCTGCAGCACTAAATTGTATTTCCAGTGCCGGTCGTACATTTCCTAAAGATAATGTAAAATGTGAATAACGTGCCTTGTTTGTGTTTGATTGTTCTACAAGAGTCCAGTAGCCCAAACAGCCTCCGTGGCGTAGCAGTACTAGAACGCGGCTGCAGTGCAAATATTTGTACGCAAGAATATGAATATTTTCACTGGTCTGGTCGTGCCTCGGAAAGCACGTTAAGCCGTTGATCCTGGTTGCCACACGAACATCTAATAGCAGTCGTTACGGGTTGTTGGAGCACTCAAAAGTCCAATAATTGGTCTAACTGCAATGCTTCGATATCGCCTTCGGGTTGTGGAGGTCAGACGGCAGTCGCTTCACAGAAAATATCGAAGTTTAGCCAAAATCAGCAGTTAGACTGGTGAAGCGAACCCCAGACTCCAAATAAATAAATATATACGGACAAATCACACAGATAGAGCCAGCCCCAATGTAAGTTCGAGACTTGTGTTATGGGATACTAACTCAACGATACTATATTTTATAATAGATACATATATAGATAAACAGCCAAGACCCAGGCCAATTAGGAAAAGATCGTTTCCCATCATGACCTGGCGGGGATCGAACCCGGGGCCTCCACGTCGCAGGCAGGCGTGTAGACCGCTGCGCCACGGAGATCGACAAAGCTGAAAAGCTTCGGATGCGACTGGGATTAACGCTGAGATGATGATGATGACAATACATAGGTATACCTATCGGAATACTTTTTATGCCGATACTCGCGCGGGATCGAAGCTTTCTCGTCTTCTCATGACCTTTGAGTTTGGATATTTTTCTCAGTCTCAGACAGGAAAGGCAGACCTTATCTAGTTTAAAATAAATATGACTGATGTGAAAAAGTGGTTATATAAAGACAAACGCTATCAAATCTAAAGGACGATCTCGAATGACCGACATGTCCTAGAGGTAACTTCAAAGACATGTCATTATCATCATCTTAGCGTTTATCCCGCTTGCATCCGCGGCTTTCGCGTTGGAGGCGGGGGTCCGGTTTCCTTTCTTGCTCGCTTTCCTCCATTGCGCGCGATCTTTAGCATCCTGTGGTGTGAGATTGTTGGCAGTCAAAAGAAAACTTCGCAGAAGTAAAACTTCGAAGACATGTGAGATCTACCAACCCTCACTAGGCCCGCGTGGTAGACTACGGGCCTTCTACTTCTCACCGAGAGGAGGCCTATATCCCAGGAGTGGGAACATTAAGATGTAATTGATGGAGTCTTGATCGACGTCAAGGAGATGAGTACCTGCTGATAGTCCTTGATATTTACGTGTTTGTCGAACTCTCTCTCAATCTCATGCAAGCGGCTCGAACCTGCGTTTTCTTCTCTGATGTCATAATATCCTTCCTACGCTTTCGTTTTGCCTCTTCCACCTCCCCGGAGCCGGATATCTTTTCTTTTTTAGAATTAACACTAGGTATGCTTTTGGTTCGTGGTGTATGCTCTCAAGTATAAGTGTGCGTGCGGGTTCGTTTCCAGGTCAGGCAAGTACCAATGTAACTTTTCTAAGTTATATATACTTTCTAAGTATATCTTGGACACCAATGACTGATTACAAGGTGAAGGAAAACATCTTGAGAAAACCTGGACTTTAAGTCTGAAATCGCTAACCCGCATTGAGCAAGCGTGGTGATTACGCTCAATCCTTCTCTGTATGAGAGCAGACCTGTGCCCAACAGTGGGCCTATAAAAGGTTGATGATGATGCTGATGCTTTTGGCAATAAGAATGTAGTTTTACACCGTTATCAGCGTTTTCGTTCTCATTGTCACATTGTCAACATTAAAGGCTGATTGTCCTAAAAGTTCTAAAGATTACAGCGTTCAAATAAACAAATTCTTCAGCTGTAGTACGTAAATAGATTTGACACTGTGATTTCCTTATCACACATCCGTTTCACGTTCCTAACTGTATAGTAATTCTACTGATTACTGCCTTCATTACCAATATCGGTATCAATTAATTAGTTCTAATCTTGATCTATGGCTACTGTTGGCCTTTTTATTATTATTTTGTTAAAATTATAAACTAATGCTTGACCGCTATCAAATGGTAACCAATAATGCAACCGTTGATGGTAAAGGCGCTAGTTTATTAAGAGCCTATACACTCTAACCTTGAAGACATTTAAATTGAAGTCAGACAAAAACACCGCCGCTGGCATTTTCATATTATTTATTATATGCATTTACTTAATATTACATAGGTACATGACAGCCTCCGTGGCGTAGCGGTAGCGAATGCGGCCACTGCGCAAGGAGGCGCGGGTTCAATCCCCGCACAGTGCAAATATTTGTATGCATGAATATGAATATTTGCACTAGTCTGGTCGTGCCTCAGAAAGCACGTTAAGCCGTTGGTCCCGGTTGCCATACGAACATCTAGTGGCAGTCGTTACGGGTTGTTCGAGTCCTCAAAAGTCCAACAATTGGTTTAACTGCAATGCTTCGATATCGCCTTCGGGTTGTGGAGGTCAGACGGCAGTCGGTTCACGGAAAATATCTAAGTTTAGCCAAAATCAGCAGTTAGACTGGTAAAGCGGACCCCAGACTCCAAAGCAGAAAAAGCTACGGATGCGACTGGGATTAACGCTGAGATGATGACTTAATATTACATATTTCATAAAATCACATGATTAGGTATCGCAAATAAATGATTACTTTTTTATATTTACATTTCCAATACATTCAAATCACAATCATCATTCTTTGAGAGTTGTATGAAATGGCTAGGAATATAATATCTATAGCAAATTAGCTTAGGATTTGCTTAGCAATTAAGTAATTTAACTTATCTTGCATATCATCTGTAGAAAATAAAAAAACACTTTTTTATTCCAGTAACCATCATAAATGACAAAATTCTACAAATATTTATTTTCGGATTTTCAGCGTAGCATTCAGAAGTAGCTTTAATAAATTTTATCTCGCTACGTTACTGCTTCGTAGCAACGCTACGCCGTAGCGCGTAGCTTGCAATGTAGCAAAGCGTTACGCGTAATGATTATAAAATCTCCTATGATTAAGCAAGCCGTGATATAATCATACAGCCAGTATTAAATTATGATTTAAATTCTATTTGTTTTTTAATCTGTGTACCTTATAATTATTACCTGTGGACACGTACTTTGTTGTAGCCAGGGGAACCTATTACAACAGATACATATTTCTTATTCACAATGAATAAGAATCAATGGAATACAAGTAACCGTGAAATTATTTTAAGCATTCCTTGTTATTTTGAAGACTCAATATTAAACACTTAATTTGTGATTATTTGATAACAATGTATTTTATTCGACAAATTTAATTTTCAATTTTAGTAACACGTAAGTATCTTTAACTAAGTAACATTGTATAAGTATTTAACTTTAATTTAGTAACATTATGTTTTTTTTTTTAATTTCAAGAATCTGATAACGGCTTTTATTAACCGCTGTACCTACTATTTAATCATCATCATCGCGATCATCTCAGCGAATAATCCGCCCAGGGACCGTCCCTTTCCTAAAATTACCTACTCCTCCATTTCGCACGATCTCTGGCATCCCGTGGTGTGAGATTGTTGGCACGCATGTCATCTCTTACAACGTCAAGCCAGCACTTCTTTGGTCTACCTCGCTTGTTCCGGCCCGGCGGAGGCGCCATGGCAAGACATTTGTTACCCACGTAAGATGCCGTTTTCGTAAGACGTGACCGTACCAGCGCAGGCGACTCTCTTGCAGTTTGTCTGCTATGTCACGGACACGGAGACCGCTACGGATGCGGTAGTTCCTGGTGCGGTCATAATCATCATCATCTCAGCGTTACTCCCAGTCGCATCCGTAGCTTTATCAGCTTTGGAGTCTAGGGTCCGCTTTTACCAGTCTAACTGCTAATTTTGGTTAAACTTCGATATTTTCCGTGAAGCGACTGCCGTCTGACCTCCACAACCTGAAAGTGATATCTAAGCGTTGCAGTTAAACCAATTGTTAAATTTTGGAGGGCTCCAACAACCCGTAAGGACTGCCACTAGATGTTCGTATGGCAACCGGGACCAACGGCTTAACGTGCTTTCCGAGGCACGACCAGACCAGTGCAAATATTCATATTCATGCATACAAATATTTGCACTGTGCGGAGATTGAACCCGCACCTCCTTGCGCAACGGTCGCGTTCGCTACCGCTACGCCACGGAGGCAGTCTAGAGTTCCTGATACGGTCTTTCCGCGTCACTCCACACATCTATCCCAGCATACTTATTCATCTCCATATTATGCTGCGTAGTTGATGTATGTTTTTGGTGTACGATAAAGTACCTATATCATCATTATCATCAACCTTTTTATCGTCCCACTGCTGGGCACAGGTCTCCTCTCATACAGAGAAGGATTTAGTGTAGGTAATCACCACACTTGCTCAATGCGGGTTGGCGATTTCAGACTTATAAGTCCAGGTTTCCTCAAGATGTTTTCCTTCACCTTCAGTCATTGGTGTCCAAGATATAAGTACTTAGAAACTACATATAACTTTAGAAAAGTTGTATTGGTACTTGCCTGACCTGGAATCGAACCCGCGCACTCATACTTGAGAGGCTGGTGTTTTAACCACTAGGCCACCACGACTTTTTTAAAGTACCTATCCATACTAATATTATAAATGCGAAAGTAACTCTGTCTGTCTGTCTGTCTGTCTGTCTGTTACGCTTTCCCGCTTAAACCTCTCAACCGATTTTGATGAAATTTGGCACAGACAATCTTTAGACCCTGAGAAAGAACATAGGCTTTTATCCCGGAAAAAATTGATGTTCCCGAGGGAAATCAAAAAAGCGCGATATAACCGAACTCCATGCGGGCGAAGCCGCGGGCAGAAAGCTAGTATATAAATAAATAAATATTGACGATGCACCAAACTCCACAATAACAAAAACAAAACTGTTTTTAAAATCATATCGTTACCATGCCTCTACGTAACTTGGTAGTCAACAAAGCGTTTTGCTGACTCACTGCTTGGTTCCCAATTAGGCGAGCGTGAATGTTGGCTTAGAACCAGCCCACACAATGGGCGCATGTATAGGCAAATGTATTTTGTATGTTAAGCCTTAGAATGGTGGTCATTCATGGATGTGTTTTTGTGATTACGGTAAGGCCATACGGCGCCAGGGAGTAAGATGGCAGTCTAGTGTCTTGTGTTTTATTTTTTGAAGCTCAAAATGTATGATGATTTGAAGAGCAGGGCCTTAGAAACGATGGGTGAATGATGTTAGGAAGACGGTGGTGATTACGAGAGAAGTATGAAAAAGCCTGCTGTGGTCTCTTGAGTTGATTTCGGTGTTTCTTCTCTAGAATAGTCAGATAGACAACGCCGACCTCATCTACTTAGTTTGTTTTTTAAATAAATTTACGCCTAAACGTTAGTCTGGTATGGTATAGATACTATTTACAAGAACTTCATTTGTAACCCACGATCGCGATATAAGAGAATTCCACGCGAGCGAAGCCGCGGGCGGAAAGCTAGTGTCCTTACTAATATTATAAATGGGAAAGTGAGTTTCTTTCTTTGTTTCGCTTACTAAACAATACTTGAATGTGCTTTCTACACCCGTGATTAATATACAGAGTAAAAATTTTTCTTTAGAATCCTTTTTCAAATTCTCATTTTTGTAATCAAGCAATAGGTACCTACTTAATTGGATAAAAAATGAATCCAGTAAAAAAAAAATCATCAATTTAAAAAATAGGTAACACATTTCGTTTCAAAACAACACTCTAAAAGAAAAAAAGAAATCCCAATAAAAAGGGTTTCAAAAATCGAAACAATACTCCCGCCATCGCCATTTTGACGACCGTAAACAATCGTTTTTTTTTTTTCGTGCGGGCAGATGTTTGTAGGGCATAATGCCTATGTGGTATATAGCCAATTTGACAAAGAGTGTCGCTGTGTGCAATAGACAGGGGTGTAAAACACCCTTATTTAAATTTATCTCAACACCCGTTATGTTTATTGTAATGATAATAATTATAGTGGGTTCATGAGGTCTTTAAAGATAAAATTTAGTTGTATTTTTGCCTTGCCCTACAGTTTTTGAGTAAATTTGTCGATGCACCTAGGTAGGTATATGAAATCATATCAAAAATCTACCAACTCGCACTGGGCCAGCGTAGTAGATTATGGCTTATTCCCTCTCACCAAGAGGAGGCCTGTGTCCCAACAGTGGGAAAAATATACGCTGATTGTGTAGGTATTATGTACCTATATGAAATTGTGTGCAAGACTGACTTGACATCATCATCATTAGGTAACCTTTTTATTGTCATAGGTACTTACTGCTGGGCACAGGTCTCCTCTCATACAAAAATGGATTGAGCGTAATCACCACGCTTGTTCAATGCGGGTTGGCGATTTCAGACTTAAAAGACCAGGTTTCCTCAAGATGTTTTCCTTCACCTTGTGATCAGTCACTTGACATGTAGGTATAAGACTAACAAAATTTCTGAAAAAAAATCTGGGCATTGATCGAAAGAAAGGTTCAATTAGGTATACCTAGGCAGTGTTGTTTAAATCCACTTAGGATTTAAACAACACTTAGGTAATAAACCGTGGACCGTACTGTAATGTGTTACGGCCATCATTTTGCCGTTGTGAAAAAGGGATAGCGATATTCACCTGTATAGCTTCATCTTTGTCTGACACTCGAACAACGATCGGTTTTAACATGTCATAGTAACCTAGCAGCATCGTAATTGCTTAACACACTTTCAAACACAATCCAAAAGTTCTAAAACAAATTGCTCATCCATTGCTTTATGGGTTTAAAAAAATGATCTGGTTAACAACATCAATAACGCTATGAACGTGGCTGAACTGTCAAGATGAAAGTCATTTCATCAATTGTCTTTGTATGCGTGGTAGGTACCTACGCAATTACCTACCCTGTTGGAAAAATGAATGAAAGGATGTAGGTATGTGAAGATAATCCAGGAAAATATACCTACAATCGTCAAAAATATACCTACCTCAATTTTACGTTAATTACTGATTTATAAAACCATCAATTTAATTCACAGTTTATGGCAATACTTACATAATTAAAAACGCACCAAATCCTCAGCCTCTGGCACCGAACATTAAAATAATTTTCACCCATTTAAATAAAATCAGTCTTATTTTGTTGTCCAATAAATTATTCATTTCATAATCCACACCCGCACACGACGCCAAATTAAGGGTTTTTTATATCGCCACTATACAATAAAACACAACTATTTGTTACAATCACGTACACGCATTCATGCACAAAACGTACACTATAAATTAACCTTTGTTGCTGTTCTATTTTTAAAGTCACGTAGAGGATGCATTAATTAGAATGTGCGTGTTGGTACCTACGCATGATTCGGGTTGCCAATCTAAATTTTTTGTAAGATTTAGGTATATTATTATTTGAATGATTTCTATTCAAAACATGTTTAGGTACTTTTTGCCTTCTTTCATTTTACCAAAGAATTTGTTAGTGTATAACGACTATCTACTGGTTCTTTTAAGATTGATGTCGTGAGCCTCACCTATAGGTGCCTACCTAATCCAACAATATAGGTACCTACCTGTGGATATTTTGTTTTAAGGGATTAGGTACGTTCTACTGTCCAATTATCTACTTACTACCTAAGTATTTACAATAAGGTACACACATAACTTTCAAAATTTAGTGACAGTCTGATCACGACCATAAACAAAAATGTCAAAATTTGTCGAAAATAGGCATCCGAAAAATGCATATTGTATGACATTTACCTAGTTATTATGGTTTTAAATGTTTTCAAGGCATACTTAGTGTTAAAAAATGCGCGACCATCTTCTGATTGGCCGTAGCAAGCACTGAATCTACGCTTAGGTATTGTAACCCTCTGTTGTCAGGTAGGTACGTACGTAATAAGTAGGTACCTACTTATCTAAATTGGATTGTGATAAGCTTTTCTTAGTCATTAAATACTAGCCAAATGCACTGTAAACTATGACAAATTTGACGGAAGAATAAATTAAACAATTAAGTAAGTAGTACCTAAACAAGTCTTGAGTTAGGTAACGACGTACGCTTGCACGACGATTCATTGTCTACAATTCTAATCCAAAGTTTTTCTTTCAACATACCTAGGTACCTAATGTAAGCAAACTACTTATTTAATAAAAATCACAATCATGAATTCCTTTTTTCACAAAAATGTGACTGAATCTTCTTCATTTAGGTACTTATTCATTGATAATTGACATTGTGTTGAATATCTACTGGAACCACAATAGGTAATCATTCCATTACGAAACTCTAATACGAGTAGGTATAACAAAAAGTAAAACGGTTTTGTGATTTCACAAAGCATTTTCCAATGACAAGGGCGAGGCTAAAAACAGTTCCATATGTCATACGTTTTATTTACAATTCTAGATTTCAAATAAAACCTTTTTCTTTACAGCGTGCATTTTCAACGACGCAACAGCGAAACGTACAACCGTCTCGCTCACTCTCATTACGGTACTTTCGAAGTCGTAACCACGCCTTACAAACACCCCGCTATGCCTATCTTTTCTATCTCGTACAAATAGTTGTGCCGTTTCGCTCGCACGCGACTATCGATTTACGCCGTCCCAAGTTTGTTTACCCGACCAAATTCCGTAGCTATATTTAGTTCGATAGGTTGTAATAACTTGTGGGAACTACACATGGTGGGGTTATATGTAATTGTGTTGATGTTGCCAATGTTGGAAAGTTTTTTGGTAGTTTTTTTTTAGGTATAGCTTTTGCTGTGAAATATGATAGGCTATTTGATTGCGTATTTGTGATTTACGGATGGTAGAACATCATATGAGTTTATTGACTGGCAAAGTAGAATGGTTGACATGTTTTTAGAGAAGGTGCACGATGGGTGTTGTGACAATGTTACCTACTTACGGGGAAAATGTAACATGAAATATGTCACAAACAGAAAATACAATTTCATTAAGTTACATCTCCTCAAGGTATTCCTTGATTAGCTAGGTACCTATGTAGACGAGAGGTTGTAATAATAAATTCTAGATAGCTTTGCTAGCTCTTTACGCGGTACTTTTCATTTGTTTCATATACCTAAGTAATATTTATTAGGTAATTAAAAATATATTGTCGTGGTGGCCTAGTGGTTATACATGATGGGGTCCGCTTTACCAGTCTAACTGCTGATTTTGGCTAAACTTCGATATTTTCCGAGAAGCGACTGCCGTCTGACCTCCACAACCCGAAGGCGATATCGAAGCATTGCAGTTAGACCAATTGTTGAACTTTTGAGGGCTCCCGTAACGACTGCCATTAGATGTTCGTATGGCAACCGGGATCAACGGCTTAACGTGCTTTCCGAGGCAGGACCAGTGCAAATATTCATATTCGTGCATACAAATATTTGCACTGCGCGTGATCGAAGCTGCGCCTCCTTGCGCAGCGGCCGCGTTTGCTACCGCTACGCCGCAGAGACTTTCAACATGTAAACGTGTAAAATACTGTTATTCAGCCATATCTGGGTAGACTGGAAGCTGACTCTAACATAGTTAAGATAAGGCTCTGCATTGATGAGAATGTCATCCTCAACACGCCAATTACAAATAAATATATACGGACAAATCACACAGATTGAGCTAGCCCCAAAGTAAGTTCGAGACTTGTGTTTTTGGATACTAACTCATCTATTTATAATAGATACATATCAGATAAACATCCAAGACTCAGGCCAATCAGGAAAATATCGTTTTGCATCATGACCTGGCCGGGGATCGAACCTGGGGCCTCCACGTCGCAAGCAGGCGTGTTGATCGCTGCGCCACGGAGGAAGAAGCTTCAAAAGAAAAAAAAGCAGCTTCTTCATACGAACGGCACACTCAATAATACAAGAAATCAATTTATTTACTTCGATTCATCTTTTACGAAGTAAATCGATGATTAATATGCGTAATTAATTCCTATCGACTATTAACATCTCCGATTTATTATACTGTTAATTTTAAATCTAATGATGATTATTAATCTCTAAAATTAACAGACTCTTTGGCAGATATTTGTCGCTAAGCTGGCAACTTGTCATTCGCGCCATTTGTATTCTTTTTGATCAAAAGTTTAAACACAACTGTCAAATTTTCTTAGGTTGGTACTAGGTCATAGAAGGAGAACATTGTATGAATGTCTTAATGGAAAGAAGTTCTCACTTAAGTACTTACTTTGCCTCCAAATATTTTCTACGTTTTTTGCAGAAATGTGTACTGTTAAACCAGCCAATTGACTAGCGGAAGCATAGGTACATTTCCAGGAAGAAATGCATCAAAAAGAGGCTTGTGCCTCTCCGAGACAATTCTCTTTAGAAATGTATGGTTCTGTCAAAATAACTGCCATAGGAGAGTTTCAAGTTAGATCGGAATAAATTTTTCGATATTCCTAGTAGGTACCGCTAGTATGTAAAGACGATGGTAATTATTATTACAGCAGATTCGAATAGCACAAAGTCCAAATAATTCTTTAAAGTCTATTTTCCTGCCTAACTAAGAAGTTTAGTTCCATCAACGATTTGCTGTCTGCTAATTTTATGAAAGAAAATCACGATGAACAATACCGCTAACGATTCTATTTTAAATTATGAACCTTAAAATCAAGAGCACTCTAGGAAATTAATATAATCAATTGGCAACACTGGTCGCTCAACAATGACCGCCACGTGCGCATTGTTCCAACAGACCAGCGGCGGTCTCCCGCCAAAATTACAATGGAGAAAATATGAAACGTATTGATAGCATAAATTGTATAGGAAACCGTATGGCATTGAGATTGTAATCATGTTAATGCAAGTATTATTAGCTATGGTTTCACTTTGTTTCAATATTTTTGGCGTTATGTTGGTAATGATATGGGGTGGAGTTGCAGATTGCATTTTGTAATACCAAAAATGTTTTTTTTTTATTATTTTTTTTTTGGGCCGGTATTTTACGTATTCAAAACAAGCGGAATATAATCTTGTTAAGAATTAGTTTCTACCATTATAATTTCCTACTTGTTTTGGCTGCCACAAAGAATGTTTAAATGTTACACTTTGACAAATGAAGTAGGCATCGCAAAAGACAATTGGATACTTTTTACCTGAAACTGAACAACGCTACGATAGTTCCATTGTATAAAAGAAAGGATTTTTAGGCTTGCTTGCCTTCGATCTAGCCCGTCCTCACGGTGTAGGTACGAGGTTCCATTAGCGTAGTGTCGCCTAGTTTTATAAGATATCACCCTAGAGGCTTAGGATACTTCTTCTTCTTTTTTCAAGGTGAGATTCAACCTCTACTCTTGATCAATGGCCTCTGTGTGAAATTATAGAAATTCTTTTAAAATTTTATTTCACAATAATGGCGGATATCACCAATGACAGTTGAAAAAGACGGCCGCGTGAACCGTCTATAAGGAAGGACTGATGCAAAGTCATGACGTGGCCACAATGATGCGATATTTCAATGTTCTTTATGAATTATTTACTGAATGCACTTTTTACTACATAAATCACGCACTTTTATTTAGTTAACGACACTACAAATAATTTTAAAAGTCCAATGAAAAATACGCGTGACACTCATCTTAGCTTTCCCGTCAAAACTCCCAACCACAGATACTCTGGTTTAAGAGTCACGATCTCTCAATGTCATCTACGACAAGCCATTAATAAATAATTTAAAAAAACTTGCTTACCAGTCGCACTAAAACCTCTTTGTTGTCTATGTTATCTTTAAAACTCAAAATAATTCTCAAGTTTATCACCCACAATCATTAATCGATCCAGAAATAAGATATCAAGACATCACCACACAAATTAGTAGAACCCCGCCTCTAAAGTTCGCTCGTAAAATGCAAAAAAAAAAAAAACATCAGAGTGCCTCTCATCGCACATCGCACAGTGGGCTATTTGCTAACATGCGCCATTACCGTCTCTCCGGGGAATCCGCCCCCCGGGGCTATGTCGCAATTACCGAGACAACCGCGGTAGCAGTTTTTGTTGAAATATGCTTAATATTGGTTTCTCTGGTTAGTTATTATAGAGACGTTTGGATGGAAATTGAATTGGGTCTTCTTTGTTGTTTATTACTTAGGTACTGTATTTAATATTGTAAATAAAGGGACGCTGTACGCTGTTTTATAGGTATGAATGGCCTTTTAAGTTTTTACCAAAAAGACTTTTTATAATTTTATTACTTAATTATTTATTTACAAATCAGTATAAGTATACCTACATAAATTTATAAACGCTGCTTAAAGTGAAGATATGTTTAAATATTAAAAATGTATGGTTAATTTGGTCACTATCCACAGCTTAACTACAACGCAACGTTTATAACCAAAAAACTACAACTACAGATTTCGACGCGGTTCTACCACCATCAAGGGCATACCCGACTTCTAGCCTAGGGGGGAGGGGGGTCAAGTCTAGGGGAGGGCAAGTCAGATTTTTAGGGTCGAATCATCCCCGGTTATTTTGTCTTACAAACTACACTAGCACATCTAGCCCCCCTTGGGTACGCCCATTGCCTACCAACGTTTAGAGAGTTTGTCCTGGAAGTTTTATGTCCTTGCAAGAAATCAATCTACTTAGCCCGTTCCCAAATACTTTGAGCTTGGCTTCCAGGGTAACCAGCTGCTGCTGAATACCTGTATTTCACATGGAGAGACTACCGATCTGATCTCCACAACCCAGCCCACTTTTTACATGCTTTTTATTAGCTTCGCTTGTATGTTTGCTTGCTTGCTTGTTTGTTTGTTTGTCCGTCTCTATCACTTTGGACTACGAGTGAGCGGCTCATACTGTACAACGTCCCACCGTTTTCAATACGTTCGTTCGTATCACGCTTTTTTTTAAATTATTTTTAACTTTTTAGTTTGTTATTTTTTAAAAGCATGTTTTTTAGTTTTTTAAACTAGGATATTTATTATTTCGATATTTTCACGGATCGAAATTTACGCGGGCGAGACCTTGGGGCGCAGCTAGTAAATAAATACAATTAGGTAATTAATTTTAATTACAAGTCTGAAAACAATGATTAGGTACTTTACAACAGGACAGGCGAAACAATCTTTAAAAAAAATTAAATCGTTATCTGTACCTACCTAAGCCTTGTGCTAAACATATCTATCATTATTGATAACACGTCAATGAATTCTGAGAATGAAATTATGAATATCATTGCACGTAGCTTGTATGATATTATCTACAAAGCGTTATTTTTTATATGAAACCAGCTGTGCCCTGCGGTTTCACCCGCATAAGCTTCGAATCGAAAGAGCTCAAATGATATAAAATAAGCGCCTGTTAAAATAATGACAGCAACATGTACGTCCGCGTTTGCTCCCATTTTTGCAACATTTTTTGTTCTTGCCCTGCTCCTGTTGGTCATAGCGGGATGTTTTATAGCCTATGTCCTTTCTCAGGCTTTAGACTATCTGTATATTAAATTTCATTACAATCGGTTCCGTAGTTTTGGCGTAAAAGTCGGACAGACAGACAAACAGACAGACAGAGGTACTTTCGCATTTATAATATTAGTATGGATTAAACGGTGCCCCTACACTAGGCTGAGCGGCCTTTAACATGTATTAAAACATTCGTTTGTTTTAAAATAGGTATTACTTATATTTTCTTGTGTGACGTTATATTTTGACACTTCATCATCATCATCATTTCAGCCGAAAGACGTCCACTGCTGGACATAGGCCTCCCCCAAGGTTCTCCACGACGACCGGTCCTGCGCCTCCCGCATCCAGTGATTTCCTGCGACCTTCACCAGGTCGTCGCTCGGTCCATCTTGTCGGGGGCCTA
Source organism: Sesamia nonagrioides (assembly GCA_017933935.1). Taxonomy (NCBI): domain Eukaryota; kingdom Metazoa; phylum Arthropoda; class Insecta; order Lepidoptera; family Noctuidae; genus Sesamia; species Sesamia nonagrioides. The sequence goes on along the minus strand of JADWQK010001696.1, from coordinate 168,525 downwards.
CCCACGCTACGTCTTCCGGTGCGTGGCCGCCACTCGAGAACCCGTCGGCCCCAACGGGCATCGGTCCTACGGGCAATGTGTCCAGCCCACTGCCACTTTAGACGCTTGTGTGAAACATATTTTTGAGGTTTTGGATCTTGCATAGGTAAGGACACGAGTCCTATAACCTACATATGCAAGATCCAGAACCCCAGAAATATAAGTAAGTTTTCATTTCAGTGACCTATAATTTTATTTTGCAGTCGGATTTTTGTTTTCATAGTAATTAAGTTTATCTTGTTGATATGTAGCCAAAAACCATCATACATCGCCACTATTAAAGTTTATAAAATATTGTTTAAGTTTTAGCATTTGAGACTTTCCAAACATCAATATTTCACCCCTCTTCCACCCCCAATAACCGCAACGAGAGCAATAATCGAGCACGTAATGACTGTATCAAGTTTCGTCCCAAGCGATTCAACTGATTTGCTTTTAGTTTTTGTATGTTGGCCCCACTGTGCGTCTAATTGTTTTTCTGGGCTGGCAACCCTAGGGAATTGCTCTATTTTGGATAACGTTCTTTGTGGTGTCTGTGAAGTTACTGTTGATGTAATTTATGTTAGTTTTCTTTATTTCCTAGCTAGCTTTCCGCCCGCGTCTTCGCCCGCGTGGAATTCGGTTAAATCCCGCTTTTCAGATTTCCCTCGGGAATATCAATTTTTTTTTTTTCAATAAAAGGTAGCCTATGTCCTTTTTCAGGGTCTAAGGATTGTCTGTGCCAAATTTCATCAAAATCGGTTAAGCGGGAAAGCGTAACAGACAGACAGTCAGACAGAATTACTTTCGCATTTATAATATTAGTAGGTATGGATTTGCCTAGCCTTCTCCCAACGATGTTAAAGTTAGCTTCCAGTCTAACCAGATTCATCTGAATAGCAGTATTTTACATGGAGCGACTACCTACCTATCTGACCAAACCACCCAGTTACTGGGTAATATGATGCTTACCACTTGGTAAGATTGGTGGTCAGATTTCTGACGACCGGTAATGTTTTTTCTTTTTTTTAATATCTAATTTAAAAGTAATTAATGCTTGATCGCAATCCCGCCTGATGGCAAGCAGTGAAGTAATCGTTGATGGTAAAGCGCGCTAGTTTAATAAGCCCATTCACTCAAAAAACTGAGGGAATAGAAAGGAAGATGGCAGTTGAGCGAGGTGATGCAATGTTCAACCCAGAGGGAGATTGATGTGGGGACCCTTCACGACCAAACTCCCGACACAACAACATTTGGCGCATCGTACCCGGCACACATCACAACACAACTGCTCAGACCCGTCCTCCGTACGGCTTCACCAGATATCATGCCGGAACACGACGAATCGCTTGGCGGCATGACTTTGTCTTGTGGGTGGTAACTTCTACGAGCAGCCGATGTTATGGCCTACCACCGAGAAAAATGACTGTCAAAGATCTATAAATGATATCCAGGACTCAGAGACTCAGATAGGATTTCAGTTCTTAACGTGCTTTCCGAGTTACGAAGGGGTTCGGTATGTAAAGATGGTCTACATTACAACCCATCCACAGAACAACCTCGGCAAGCGTAGCTTAACCTGATCAATCGACCTGGGCTGCTGTTATTATTTTAGCCACGAGACCCTCTTTATTAGTTAGTTATCTTTTTTTTAATCATTATAAACTAAGCAAAGCAGTAATGCAATCGTTGATGGTAAAGCGCGCTAGTTAATTAAACCTATTCACTTAAAAAAATTTAGTGAATAGGAAGGGAGACGGCAGTTGAGCGAGGTGATGCAATGTTAAACCCAACAGCACGACCAATGTTGCTGCGCCAGGAGGAGATTGATCTGGAGATCCTCCACGACCAAACTCCCGACATAATAACATTTGGTGCATACCCGGCACACATCGCAACACAACTGCTTAGACCCGTCCTCAGCCCTTTTTTTGTAAGTAGTTATACAAAGCACAGGTCCGTTAGTGTGTGGAGTACTGCAGCCACATTTGGGCTGGTGCTGCTAAGTGTCACCTGGCCACTTTGGATTCAGTGGAGAGGCGTGCGAAGAGGCTGATTGGTGACCCTGATCAAACTCGAGATGGTCTCCAAAGCCTAGAGCACAGGCGTAGAGTAGCCAGCCTTTCGGTGTTCTATAGGATGCATTTTGGGGAGTGTGCGAGGGAATTGCATGATTTAATTCCCCATCTCCGTTCCACCATCGGACGACCCGTCGTACGGCTGGTTTCCACCCTTACGTTGTTAACACCACTACGATCCGGACGAAGCGTTTCGCCTCCTCCTTTATACCGCGTACATCGAGGGACTGCAATAATTTGCCAGCGGTGGTGTTTCCGTCGGACTACAATTTGAGTGTCTTCAAGGCTAGGCTAAGGTGAATAGGCTCTTAATAAACTAGTGCGCTTTACCATCAACGCTTGCGTCACTGCTTGCCATCAGGCAGGATTGCGGTCAAGCGCTAGATTATAATATATTTAAAAAAAAAAAGTAGTAGATATTTATTGATGATTAAGTACTTTTGCCCACGTCTTGCTCATTAATTAGCTTCCTATCCTGTCGGAACGTAGGTATTGCAGGAAGAAAAACTCATTCAAACTTTATGTAAATAATTTCACGTTTTTAGAAGAAATTATTTCCCCGGATCGTGCTACTGGAAAAAACAGTAGCCTACATCCTTCCACAGGAATCCGTCTCTCTCCTTGCCAAACATCATTAAAATCTGTTCATCAAACACAACATACAAACAGACATGAGGGTTTTATAGATGTCAATTACATAAACTTACCTACTGGAAATACATAAAAACTCATTCAAACTGATTTGAGTGTCTTCAAGGCTAGAGTGGATAGGCTCTTAATAATCTAGCGCGCTTTACCATCAACGATCGCATCACTGCTTACCATCAGGCGGGATTGCGGTCAAGCGCTAGTTTCTAACTTATAATAAAAAAAAACCTTAGAAATATTTTACTACAGGAATATATATAATAATTATAATACTTTTTAATCTATACATGTTGATACTGAATCTATACCTACATGTTTTTCTCGGTGGTAGGCCATAACATCGGCTGCCGGCGGAAGTTACCACCCACCAGACAAAGTCTTGCCGCCAAGCGATTCGTCGTGTTCCGGCATGATGTCTGGTGAAGCCGTACGGAGGACGGGTCTGAGCAGTTGTGTTGCGATGTGTGGCGGGTACGATGCGCCAAATGTTGTTGTCTCGGGAATTTGGTCGTGGAGAGTCTCCAGATCAATCTCCCTCTAGCGCAGCATCGTTTGGTCGTGTTGGTCTTGGGTTTAACATTGCATCACCTCGCTCAACTGCCGTCATCCTTCCTATTCCTAAGTTTTTTAAGTGAATAGGCTTAATAAACTAGTGCGCTTTACCATCAACGATTGCATCACTGCTTACCATCAGGCAGGATTGCAGTCAAGCACTAGTTTATAATTATTAAAAAAAAAATACACCATTTGGCAAAAATCTTTCTGGTTTTGTTCGGACGACAGCAGGTCAAGCTACCCGAAACTGTCAAATATTCCCAATCAACCTTGAGCCTTAACGCTTCAGAGATAACATTGGAAATCTAATAAAAAAATCTGACAGATTGTAACAGCTTGATGTGCAAACGTCTGTAGCAACATTTAATCAAAATGGAAGGAAACTTCTTCATCTACACATAAGTTATACATTATTTACTCATTACTTATCTTGCCGCTAAATTAAAGTTATCAGTCATTGATAAAATATTAAACAGATACGATATATTCTAACAAACTGACCAAAAAAAAATGTGCCGAATACAGCAGCAGCACATATGCATATTTTATTCGGCATACATTGGTACAGTGTGAGTGAGATGGGGCACAATCTAAAGCATAGAGAAGAAAAAGATGGCTAGTGTCAGGCGAGATGCAGGACTTTCCTTCCTTTTGTACGCTTCATTTTCAGTGCGCTAATGACATATCTACCTTAGTTTAATATTTTATCAATGTTATCAGTGATAGTTATCGCCATGTCTCCGTAATAGACGAGTAGCTAGATCTATACCGTATTATTGTATACTAGCAGCCGCCAGCGACTTCGTTCGCGTGGAATTAGTTATGCTCCGCTCTTATTGGTCGCAGCGTGATGTTATATAGCCTAAAGCCTTCCTGGATTGATGGGCTATCCAACGCAAAGAGAATTTTTCAAATCGGACCAGTAGTTTCCGAGATTAGCGCGTACAAACAAACAAACATACAAACAAACTCTTCAGCTTTATATATTAGTATACATAGATTATACCAAAACCTTGAAAATTCGTAACAGAGTAAAAGACAAAAGGCCTGGCACCCATTAGCGGTGCGGGACAGCAAAGGATTTTTATGCGACAAAACGACAATAAAATTGGCAAATCATAAAGATGCGGAAGATATTTTCACTTGAAGACAACAATAAACTGTATTCTTTCCTTATTTATAAGTAGAAAAGTTTTACACAGCTTGCGTGTACTTAAGTTTTATTAGTTTTTACCCCTTTAAACAAAAATGACAAAGATAAAGATAATTTTATTTTGCAAACATGGGTAAGTAACGATGACAAAAAAATGTATAAGACAATGACAGGTTCAGCCATGTTTTACTATTTAGGCATGCAATTTTTTTTTTTAAACTTAAAACTAAAAAATAGATACAGTTTAAGCAAATAGTTCCAAATTATTCTGAAGTATATGAAAGACGATTATGGTTAGAAAGGGGTGATTGACGAGATGGCAGCTAATAGAGAAGTATGGAAGAAAAAGATATATTGCGATGAACCCAAAGAAATTTGGAAAAGGGCAACATATTGAGCCTATAGGTAATGTTCCCACTCCTGAGAACAGGCCTCCTCTCGGTGAGAGTGAGTGGACCGTAATAGCCTACCACACGGGTCCAATACGGGTTGGTTAGATGTCATATGTCTTCGAAGGGTTTGCCTATAGGACATGCGGGACATGCCCGTTTTGAGAAACCGGGGTGGACCTAATTTACTCAAACTAAAACGTCTAATTGAAACGGAAAATGCAGCGTCGGTAGGACCGGCGACCAGGCGAAGATCGCCGGAAACCGCTGGATGCGGGACGCGCAGGACCGGTCGTCGTGGAGATCCTTGGGGAAGGCCTATGTCCAGCAGTGGACGTCGACTGAAATGATGATGACGAAAGCACCTAATGGGATTCGAAACTACGACCTACAACTTGTAGATACGTTGCGGCCGATACCACTGAACTGCTGGTACCTATTAGGATAGTTTTCATACGTTGAATGCAAAAGTTAATTCCACGGGTTCGGCGGGACAGCTGAGTGTCACGCTCATTTTTCATTGGACTTTTAAATTATTTATAGTGTCGTTTACTAAATAAAAGCGCATGATTTATGTAGTAAATAGTTTATAAAGAATATTGAAATATCGCAGCATTGTGGCCACATTATGATTTTGCCTCAAACCTTCCTCGTAGACGGTTCACGCGGCCGTCTTTTTTGACTGTCATTGGCGATATCCGCCATTATTGTGAAATATATTTTTAAAGAGTTTCTATAATTTGTTACACGTGTTATTGGCAAAATTGTGGTATCTATTCCACAGAGGCCATTGATCAAGAGTTGAAGTTAACCCCTTACCGCATACGAAACCATAAATGGACGACTAAGTTTTCATTTTTTTTATGAGCTACTGTTATGCCCCATCTTAGAAAACTAATTGACATTAGAACCAGTATTTTATCGTCAAACGGAACGTAAATAATTTGTTCATAGTAAACGTCATCTGTCAAGTATTTTTAAGGTTTATTTGAGCTAGTGCGACGAGCTACGAACAACTAAAAAAGTCCTACTTTGTAATTAAAAAATATATACCAAAAAGGCGAGTAAACGCATAAAAAAAATATTACTTCATTCTATTAACTTTCTTTTATTAAATAAACGTTTGATTTTTGCTTGGTTTTGCATATTTTGTGGCATTTTGTTCACTTTTTTGAAATTGCCATATTTGGCTTCGTATGCATTCGTGTCAAAAGTTTTCCTGTCATATTTGGCTTGGTATGCATTTAAGGCTTCTTTCTCTTTTATTACAGAAATAGATCTAGCACGCTTCTATGGCACTGCAAAGCATGTAAATATAATTCCAAAATATAATGAAAACTTTATACCTCGTGGGCAAGATGGGCATGACAAATTATTTAAAATTTGGCCTTTATTGAATATGATTCGCGAGCGTTTGATGAAAGTTCCTAAATAAGAGTTTTTAGCTGTAGATGAGAAAATAATCCCAACCAAGTGCCGTCATGAGTTAAAACAGTATAACCCTGCTAAACCTCACAAATAGGGTTACAAAAACCAAGTCTTTGAGTGGCGTCAGTGGTTTTAGCTATGATTTTGATATTTTTGCCGGGGACCAAAGCAATTCTTTCGCTTCAGACGCGCCAGATCTTGGCGTAAGTTCAAATGTTGTCACACGCTTGACATCAACAGTTCTACAGCATCAAAATTACAAAATTTGTTTTGATAACTGGTTCAATAGTCCAAATATTCAAGTGTATCTTTACAAAAAAGGTATACTTCCATTAAGAACTGTGCGACTGAATCGTGTTCCAAACTCTAATATGCCTTCTGAAAAGGAACTAAAGAAGCGAGGACGCGGTAGCATGGAAGAAAAACCAGCGGTTATAGTTAAAGTAAAGTTGGGCTTGGTTTCCTGGTCAGATAACAAGAATGTGAATCTTCTTTCAGCCTACGTTGGAAGTGAACCCACGACATCAAAGCGGCGTTACAAACAACAGGATAAAAAATATGTTTACATACCTTTTCCCCAGGCTGTGGATGTTTATAATCAACATATGGGAGGAGTAGATTTACTCGATTCTATGCTGGGTTATTATAGAATTCATTTGCGGTCTCGTCAATGGTACAAGAGAATTTTCTTTCATATGGTGGACATGTCCATTGTCAATGCTTGGTTGTTATGGCGACGTATCATTGCAGACACCTACATGCCTTTATGTGATTTCAAATTGGCCGTATCCGAGCATATGCGAAACGCAGGAAAAGCTGTTACGAGCAAGAAACGTGGGCGTCCATCTAGTATTCTTGGAATTCCGTTTTCCTGAATCTCTAGTACCCTTAAAAAGGTATGAAAAATGCTAGCTACTTAGCTAGATATTAAGGTATGTCTTTGTAGTCAGTGTGTACTGATGGGATTAGCCATTTTCCTATTTGGGAGAAAAAACGGCAGACAAATCTGCCAAAATTGTTCTAAATTTCGGTCATTCACACTATGTGAAAAATGTAATGTTTTTTTGTGCTATAATGACAAACGCAATTGTTTCCCAGAATTTCACGAAGAATAATATAAATTTCTCCTAAATGCATACGAAGCCATATATGGCGTCGTTCAATAACTTTAATTATATAAGTTAATATTTTTTTCTGTTGATTTGATCTCATTATGTAAGCAAAAATAAACACGTTATCACTAAAAAAAAATGTTTATTTCATCTCTTTCGTAATTCATGCGGTAAGGGGTTAATTCCTCACCACATTTATCGGTTGTATGTTGACTGTACTTCCTGATAAAATCAAAGCAGTGAATCAAGTATTTTAGATCCTACCGTAATGTAACGATAAGTAACATTTTTTTATCACTAAAACAGATAAAATCAGAATCGATTACGCACATCTACGTATCACAAGTAGCACTATGGGAAATCGAGATATGAATCGAATACGATAATCGATTAAATCTTTCTAATGATACTGCATAAACTAGAAAAACAATTTATATCTATAATAGAATGAAAAGACCTTAAGTAAGTCGTTGATTAGTGGATAGTGAGTAAAATAGTTTTTTTAATAGTCGATAATACTCATCGATCACTTATAAACTAGATACACAGCCTCGAACAAAACTTTTATAATAAATGACTCTAACTTTTTCATTAAATGGAGTAAATAAATTTTTAGTTATAATATCGCTTCCACTATATTAGTTTTTTTTTTTACTCTAATAGCCTGCGCAGACGGGGGTATTTATCCGCGGACTTTTTTGTCCGTTGAAATAGATCGCTTAGTTACAACTGTATCGAGTAACGCAGACGTAGCATTAAAAGTACCGCGTACAAAAAGTCCCCCGAATAACCGAGGACATGCAGAGAGCGGACCGGACAAAAGTACGGGGAGTCCCCGAATAAAATAGAACTCGTGTGACTCGGCGAAGCAACGCACAAGGCGGACTTTAGTCCGCGTTGTGTGCTCTCACTTCTCTACATTTCTGGGCAACAAATGACCGCACACCGTGTGCGTTGAGTTCGCGGTAAATCAGCGGTGGAATTTTTATTCGCGGAGCGTACTTTTTTCTCCGCCGAGGAGAAAACTCCGTCGTCTGCGCAGGCACTAAGATCGTTATTTTCATTGTCGTACCTTTCCACTAAATCCTTATTTTACTTAAAACTCGAACCACGTTCGAAGTAGCTTCTTTTGGTTAGATGCCATAATATCTAAGTATATAATAGATAGTTAAAATACAACAATAACGAAAATTTTGATATAAGTATCTTCACAGAATAATAAATAAGTACCTACCTAGTTTTGAAATTTAATGTGCAATATGGCGGTTTGATTACTGCTTTTGGCGTCCTCTAGTGGTAGGTGAATTAGAAAAATTGTTGTCAACTGTCATAAGATAAAATTTAATAACATACACGTAATACAGACTAAAAACAACAGGGGTTCGGTACTAAATATCAACTGCCACTTGGCTTGATTGAAAATTAAGCTATGATTACATACCTACTACTTGTTTACTGTTTACCTACTCAATTAAACGTTAATTACTTACCTATACCATTTTCTAATAATGCTTTTGAATAACTTAGAAACGTGCTACTCTTGCTACTGGCACAATACAAAACTTAATAAAGACATTCCAATTTCAAAGTTATATTCGAATATAGAATGTTTAGCGACTGTCATGTTGGACAATAGGACACGTTGTGCCTTCGTCCTAATGCGCATGTGAGCATGTCCAATAACGCTTTTTTTTCTCATGTTTTGGGAACATGAAATAAATATTTGAGGGCACCGTGGCATTTCCGTTGATGTGGATGTCAAATTAAAATATGTTTCAAGTTTTGAGAAGGAAACAGCTTGATAATTTTATTGTTACCTACCTAATTGCTTTTTTTTAAAATATTGTAGCTTTTGTTTATATTGCAAAGCTTTTTCTGGTAGCGTAAATTTCAACGATTCGACGATGAACAACTTTTAAAGGATCTTTCTACCGCGATGAACGTGGCTGAACAGCCAAAATTTCAAATTGCGAACCTCCGCTGGATTTTAAACGATGTCTCGTTGAATAGAAACTGTTAAAACTTCTACTAAAGTTTTCTTCAAAATTCATAAAATAAACGAATGCTAAAACCGTTGATAGTCTATAATAATCTATATCGGTTTGCTACATAGAAAGCAAAACCAAGTTTGAAAAGGAAAGTGGCGCCCATATACTATAGATAATATAGTAGCTAAAGTGAAAATTTACACTATACTATTACGTCATAAATCAATCATTGTTTCTACCGATCTCCTTAAAAAAGGAAAGTGCGGACACCCATTACTATAATATAAGTAGCTAAAGTGAAAATTTACACTGGGCTATTATGTCGTAAATCAATCATTGTTTCTACCGATCTCCTTAGAAAAGGAAAGTGCGACCACCCATTACTGTAATATAAGTAGCTAAAGTGAAAATTTACACTGGGCTATTACGTCAAAAACTAATCATTGTTTCTACCGATCTCGTTAGAAAAGGAAAGTGCGGACACCCATTACCTACTATAAGTATAAGTAGCTAAAGTGAAAATTTACACTGGGCTATTACGTCATAAATCAATCATTGTTTCTACCGATCTCCTTAAAAAAGGAAAGTGCGGACACCCATTACTATAATATAAGTAGCTAAAGTGAAAATTTACACTGGGCTATTATGTCGTAAATCAATCATTGTTTCTACCGATCTCCTTAGAAAAGGAAAGTGCGACCACCCATTACTGTAATATAAGTAGCTAAAGTGAAAATTTACACTGGGCTATTACGTCAAAAACTAATCATTGTTTCTACCGATCTCGTTAGAAAAGGAAAGTGCGGACACCCATTACCTACTATAAGTATAAGTAGCTAAAGTGAAAATTTACACTGGGCTATTACGTCAAAAACTAATAATTGTTTCTACCGATATCCTTAGAAAACCATAGAAAATAGATACAATCTTTTAACGCGGTACGACCACAAAAGTGCCGACAGCCCGACATGCCCATTGTGGCATCAACAAATGGTTACCTACTGAGAAAAAAATTGCAAGTCTACCATTGAAATAGTTAATAGTGTGTTCCGATGCGCAAAATTTGTCACAATAGGTCCTAACGGGCAATTTTGACGCCCTGTGTTTAGAATAATGTCTTTGTCATAAAAATGGCATGATTTTATTGCAGCTTGGTGCTTGGTAGAAAGTACCTAGGGATTGTAAAGAATTTTGGACTATTTAGAGGCTTTTTATAAACCATTTTGTCAAGTATTTCTCTGGCGGTAAAAATAAGTATGTATTTTTACCTACCTAAATCATACATACTTATTTTACAAGGTTGACGGTAGGATATCTATGGTTGGTAGTAATGATGCATCGTAATATGACTATCTAGGTAAATTATAATATAAACTTCGGCAATTTGAAAAACAGCACACAAACAACTGTGTTAAAATTAACATAGCGCATAATAGCGACGAAAGGTGCCTCTGGTAAAAATGAAGAAATATTACGAAATGCATTTAACCAGTATTTCCCAATGACACGTTAAAAATTACCAAAAATGTTTCACATTTTCTTCTATAATATCTATGACTTTTGACCCCTATTGCGCGCGCTTTCTCAATTTGTCACGCTGACAGCCGGAGCTGCCAACTGCGCAAACACAACGAGGGCGCGAATGTTTGTTTTCCTTCACACAATATGGATGATGTTTGCAATGTTATTATTTATAGCGTTTATTGCGCTTTGACAAATAGATTTATATAGATTGACACCGTATTTTTAAAGATTCTTTTGTCCTTTTATTTTGTTAAAAGGCGGCATCTGACTATCTGATCTGACACTTTCATTAAGCTTAGGTACACGATACTGATTTACGTTTAATTTAGGCTGTCTATACAATAAAATAAATGAATGTGATTCATTCAAATTAATCGAAAATTATCGTGACTGACAGTTTAATCAAAACAATTATTAATATTCTAATTGATATACCGACCCATACCTACATGGGTAGTTGGTTAAAAATTATTTCAGATAATCTCCAGTGTACAAAATCAAAACCACATAATATAAAGTAACAATCTACATATTAGTGTTAGCAACAATAATTGTATCTAAAATTATATTAGTATAGTTAGTACCAGTAGGTACCTAACCGACGCCTATGACTATCCTTATCTATTGATTATGGAAAGGACCATCAAATCGATTAGCAATAGTCATGTGAATAACACTATTTAAAAAAAAAGTTGCTCGTGGTACACCAAACCTTTTTTTAAACCGCATTCTAATTTTGAAAACCAATTTCCTTTGAAATCGCGGTCCCCGCTTTTGTTAACAGTAGAAAAGTTCTACGAAACTAAAAAAAAATCGCCTAATTGTCAAAAAATCGTTGACGTGAAAACTCTTCAGTCCCACCGACTCTTAGAACTCTGAAATCTTTAACAAAATCTACATTAAGTTATACAATTGAACACCTTTTAAGGGTTTTGCCGACAAACTGTAACATTTCACTTAAGCGGAAATCCATTTGCAAAAACATTTATAATATCAAACAACTTTCTACGTTACATTAGAAGCTATAAAGTTGTGTTTCCAATGGTCAAGTTTTGGGTTCTGTAGATGGGATCTCTGGGTTTTGGGATAATCTTTTGTTGATGGATTACGCGGTACGAACAGTGCGGTTTCTGCGAAGCCTCTACCCACCGTAAGGACATTGAAAGTGACAATTGTACTTTTTCTTTTAACTTTTACTATTTAAACTAGCATTTTTTTAGTACACCATGGAACAAAAGGCTGCTAGATTTATGAGTTGTCCTGTCCTTAAGGTTAAAGATAATAGGTATCCGTGGAAATAACCAATGCTTCCTTCAACAAGTTAATGATGTTGGTGGTACTTAATGATATAGTTTGGGTACGCAAGCTTTTGATGATGGAGCAGATTTTCTTGTTGACAAACTAAACTAATTTTAACTGCATCTTTTTCTTTCTATTTTGTTGATAAAATGATAGAAGATAACATTTAGTTTAATCCTGTCAAATTAAGATACTCCTTATGCGCCCTACACACCTTCAGTTTTATCTGTACGATTTATCTGTACAGTCGAACTGTACCGATAAGTCATTAGGTGTGTAGAACAAACAGTTGAACTGTACAGTTAAACTGTGATCTAATCAAAATATGAATATATAAATCTGTACAGATAGAACTGTACAGTTAAAACTGAGAGTGTGTAGTCGAAAACTGCGCAGTTTTGTCAGTTTTGTCGCAGCGAGCGTGAAGTGAACACGACTTATAAGTATTTTTCCTTGCTCTCCGCCTCAACGAAAACTCATCGACCATGGCCCAAGGCGAATGGCTGGAAGAGTTTATACAACTATACCAATCGGAGCCTTCATTATGGTAAATCAAAAGCAAGGAATACCATAATCGAGTAAAAAAAGATTCAGCTTATGAGAAGCTTATTTTGAAACTACGTGAAAGTAGCCGTTAATCTTTCATGAGGCGTTATAGCATTTCTCAATATGGTATCTTGCCTTTTTATTAATGGTGGCACTAAAGACAGCAGCTGCAAATAAGTTTCCTCATTCATTCTCAAATAATTATTGTAGTCTTTTGGAGTAATTCTCAATTCATTTATCAAAGATGTGTCTGAATACGATTTTCTCAACAGAAGCGTTTTCGTCTATTTTCTTGTAACACACAAATTAGTCCTACGGTCGCTAAAGCGTCGTCTATGGAGGCCATGATGATAAAAACTGAAAGATCGCGCAGTTTACTTGAAAGTGTGTAGGCTGTATGGACCTACGATTTATCTGTACAGTTTGACCGTACAGATAAATCGTACAGATAAAACTGAAGGTGTGTAGTGCGCATTAGACAGTTCAGACGCGATTATAAACATGGCGACCAAAAATACTTACGTCAAAAATGACGTAGTCAGGAGCAGACTAATTTTTACAGGTCTAAACTATCATTTTAACTTCTGTGTGTAATGAAATAAAAAGAAAATGATGCTCTGAACTTAAATTCCGTTTAGTTTGTGAACAAGGCAATATATGACACAAACATAAATCAGACTAAAATATTTCCCACTTATACCTCTTGTCTTCAAGAGAGAGTGAGCTTACATCCCCACACGAGCCCTTTTCAAGTAGGCATAAGTCATATTGTCTCCAATTTTTAGTTCTAGAACATTCGAACGCCGGTTTCCTCGTGTTGTATAAATCAGAAGACCAATTCTTGTAATTTAAAATGCTGAAAGCCTAGCTAAAATCCCTTCATCGGCGACAAACAAAAGAGTGAGATCAGACAGTAAACAATCTGAAAGTAGGAGATTTACCCTTTTTTAATAGGTACCTATGATGTTAACTAAGTATTAAATTTCAGTCAACAAGCGGTTGTATGCTTTAAAATCATAAGCACCAATAAAGAGCCTGTACCACAACCTTCCCGTAACAACCAACAACATTTTTTCAACATATCATACACTTTTTCATCTCAAATGTCATCACTTTGATACGGCTCGTCAATTTTTTTTTCTTTTTATACACAAAAGCAACACGTGATAGCCCCTCAATTTGGCAAAGGCAACTCAGGTAACAGCCAGAAAAAATAAATAAACGTGACAAAATGTCAGTAAACACGTACCTACTACACCTTTGCCAACATTAGAAAAAAAAAGAATATGTTCCATAGAAATGTACACGGTCAATGCAGATATATTTTTTTTTTTTTGGAACGCTTGGTGTTTGAAATTATTTTCTCTACATCCTGATGTCTAAGGCCGGGTACTCATGTCAGCCGGTCTGTGAACCGCAACTGTAATTATTGCAGGTACTGCAACATAGATAGTTCACGTGTAGACATTTCCTCATTATGGTTGCTGTAAGAGATGAGATGAGAGGCCGGCACAGGCAAGTGAAGAAACACGGGTGGGCTGTAGTCAGTAAAAGTCTGACACGCCCTTCCGCTCCGCCCAGAGCGGGAGAGGTAATTTGATGATTTCCCATCCACAAAAAAAACTGGACTTTTATACAATGTCAGTCCCATATTTTTTACCAACTTGTGAAGTCTATGTTCTGTAATGAAAATACAGGCACATACATAATCAGCCCATAATGTTCCCACTGTTGGGACCCAGGCCTCCTATCGGTGAGTGGGAGTGGGCCGTAATCTACCACGCTGGGCCAGTGCGGGTTGGAGAGGGAACGAAGCCGTAGTATTCGTCGTGTGCTCGCGGCGCGCACATGACTGTTCCGTCGGTACATTTACGAACTATTGCAGCGTCCCAAAGTTCCTTTGTTTTCCGAATTTCGGCTCGCCTGGAACCACAACGGCCTCATAAACTACGTAGGTACTTATAAAATTTGATTGCTGTATCTGCTACGGCTTCAGTTACAGCTTGTAGGTGAGTACCAATTTTTTTTTGTTCCGGCGTAGAAAATCCTCATACCTAGATGTCCGCCACCCTGGGCAGGCGATGGGGTCTGTCAGACTCTTACTGAGTAAAAACCACCCCGGTGTCTCCCCTCTCACGTGCGTGCGGGGCCGCAGGAGTCCAGATTCTTCCGCGGCCCCACACTCTCGTGCAGGCCCGGTTTGTCCGGACCCCGTCTCCTGCACGGGTTAGTAAGGTGTTTAACTACCCCGTGCATCACTTCGGATTCTGAGGCGCGCGACCCGGCTTAACCTTTTTCCCAATATATTGATGGAAAAAAGTTACTTAAACATACTAATTTTATGTAGGTATTCGAAATTTACCTTACTGCCAAGAAATAGTTGTTTTAAGCCTAACACCTTTTAAACACGACATTTTTGTTAAGGTCTAACACTGACTAAAAGTAAACTAAACTAAAATGCGATGTTTTAACGTGTGTCCAACGTTAAAGAATTGCTTTTTAGTCTAGTTTTATGATCATCCTGTATGTGTCACAATATAAATACATTTCTTTCTTAAGTTTTTGTGGTAACACCCTTGTACTATTTATAATGTGTCCTAACTCATGGTCATCATTATCATCATCGGTAATCCCAGTCGCATCCGAAGCTTTTTATAGCTTTGGAGTCTGGGGTCCGCTTTACCAGTTTAACTGCTGATTTTGGCTAAACTTTGATATTTTCCGTGAAACAACTGCCGTCTGACCTCCACAACCCGAAGGCGATATCAAAACATTGCAGTTAGACCAATTGTAGGACTTTTGAGGGCTTCAACAACCCGTAATGATTGCCATTAGGTAGATGTTCCAACCGGGACCAACGCTACACCGCGGAGGCTGTCGACTGTGTCCTGTCTGTGTGTTACTCTTTAAAGCCTAAAACACTGAACAGATTTCGATAAAATTTAGCAAAGGAGTAGACCCAATGACACGGAAGAAAATAGGCTAAATATCGGGCGAGGGACTGCTGAAAAGTTTTTAAAGTAGAACTTTTATTACATCGTCTAAAACTTTTTCGTCTGTGTGTGTGTGTGTGATAAAGTAAAAGACGCTCGTCAGAGCAGCCAAGGCCAATATGGCGGCGCCTATAGTTCGCAGCAGCTGATCTTAGTACCTATAAAAGTTTCACTTTTACCATGGTTTCATAAAACCACACAATCCTATTTTTTTGTTAGTTTCTTCAATATTCAGCAACGCGATTACCGTTTGCCAAAGGCAAGGGCAAGCCGCAGGTGTAAAAGTACAATGCAGCCTAAGATCAAAAAGTGGGCCATTGTCTTTGGCGAGACGCCGCGCCGCATGCGCTCCGCAAATTCAGATCTAAGCCTGCCATTGTCTTTACAGCGGCTAACTTTGGAACGAAGTCTATTAAAAATACTTAGTTCAAAGTCAGCCACAGTAACCTGTTGAATAGGAAACTCTTATTGTCTACACTCTAATAACCAAAACAGCAAAATAATTGTTTTACTTATTTTTAACGGTACCGCCTTTATTTTTTAAATTACAAAGGATTTTGTAAGAACAGATCATGAATGATTTTTCACAGTTTTTTAGTTAGAATAATACCGTAACGTGTGTGGCCCCAGCATTAAGCAATTATAAAAATAAAATAAAATTTTTATTAGAACAAAATAAAAAAACATTTTTAATTTTTTCACAAACCCACTGTACCTAATATGAATGTGTCCAAGACATTGCGCGATTGCCTTCAGACATAGAAAAGTGACAAACACTTATAAAGCCTTTTGTATATTCAAAATGACCTATAACAGGATTGACTTTAGCTTTTCGATAGCTTATCTATCCAATACATGTTTGGCGCTTATTGTTTTCCTTATATACAACATGTAACCGAAAGATTATGTTCATACCAAAGGCAGGGCTTTTTTCTATGATGGCAAACAAAGCTTGGAACTGAGCTGCTCGCTCTTCTAATCATTGTTATTAAACAATATATGTACGTAATTAAGCTACAATTATGACTTTTTAAAATCACGTAGGTAAATTACTGTAAACGTCTTCATTTTTAATGTCTGGCCGTGAAAAAAGACGATGATCCCTGAGTTTGTTTCGGCTTTTTCTTCTCAGAGGTAGTCAGTTAGGAAATGCCGGCTCCATCTAGTTTAAAAGAAATATGACGTGTAAAAGTGATCAGTGATCCTACTTGCTTAATAAACGATTTCATTTCATTTCAATATTGAAAGACTTACCCATCCAAACAAAAAGAAAATACTCAGTAGTCTGTAAGCAATTCTGTAAGGCCTGATGATAATGACGTTGATGTAAATTTTTTGCTAGTAATAAAATTAGTTATTGCTGATGCACTGTTTGTTCCGTTCCCACAGACAAACCGTGAAAACGGTTTTGCGGGACATAGCATTTATCCCAATGTATACTCCTACTGTACATACCCCACTAGATTAAGAAAATAAATAATAATAATAATAATCCAAAATCATCGTCATCTCATCATAATAAAGACCCTCCACAATCGCGAGTTATGCAGTCTCAGGGAATATTTTCTAGAAACCGACGTGGGGATGCATCGGGATGTGGTCGCGGTTGACAAGGGCCTCACTCCGCTCTCCTTGGCTAAAGAGAACTGGCGTAAACCAGTAGTGTTTGACACAAATGATCGCACGGAGGTATGGAAGAGCAAAGAGCTTCACGGACGCTTTTTCCGAGCCCTACACGGGCCCGATGTAGATTTGGCAAGCGTCCGTAGCCTGGCTACGATTCGGTGACCTTTTTGGGGAAACCGAAGGTTTTGTATGTGCAATTATGGACGAAGTTATGATGACGAACAATTACCGGAGATTTATTGTGAAAGACGGCACAGTTGACATCTGTCGGGCATGTCACCGGCCGGGGGAATCAATAAGGCATATTATCTCCGGGTGTTCTCGTCTAGCTAACGGAGAGTACGTGAAACCTGAGAAAGATAAACAAATCAAGTAGGTATCTTGACTTGGCTCACGAGGTTGTCGACATGTGGGAAGTGGATTCAGCAATCATTGTACCGATAGTCGTGACAGCCAATGGCTTAATAGCCAAGAGCCTCGACCAACACCTCAGGAGGTTCTCGTTAGGCACTTGCATCAAAGGCTTGATTCAGAAAGCGGTACTGCTGGACACGGCTCGCATCGTCAGGAAATTCCTCTCCCTGGAGCCCTGACCGCCGGTAGCTTGGACCCTGTTCCCGATACCGTTGGGCTACTATTTTTTATATTTTTAAATGTTTTTGTTTTTTTTATACAGTATGTTAAATAACAGAGGGCGTTCCCTTAAACTCGTTAATATATATCATTAATAGATTAAAATAAAAATATCAGCATAGAAAAATAAGCATAAAAAAATCCGAATAAAAAAACATTCTAATTGGAAATAAATTTGAAACCTCCTGTTTTAAATCAAAATAGTAGTCGTCATGTATAAATAAATTGCGACGTTGCCGTCTTTCATGTTCGCGTGTACAGTGTGTTTCTTTTACATGTCAATTTAAAAATTTTATTGAATATTTTCATATTGGAAAAAAATTTAAAACATTTTGTTTTCGAATGGAAATATTTTTTTAGCATGTATATTGTATGTATGCTATACTATTTCGGGTTAACGGGAACGCCCTCTGTTAGTTAACATACTGTATAAATATTTAAAAATGTAAATTATATGTAAGTAAAATAAATAAACGAATAATAATAATCCTACATGCTAGTAGGTAAGTTACGAAAGTTATTAATAGGTTGAAGAGTTAAGAATGTGACATTGATAACAGTGTAGCGGTACCTGTAAGTAACATGCGAACAACGCGTCATACTGACGTGACGTCACGCAAATCCTGCATCTCGCAATCAGAGTTTTCTGTGCAACTAGCACCCATAGAAGTTCACGACATCAACCGAGGGGCAAAGTAGCCCGTCGGACACTCCCAGTCTGGTCGGAGGAGCCTGCCTTTTCTATAGAGGATGGGTGAGTGAAGTTTATGTGGTTTGCAGGCAGTTCCTCATACCTACAGAACAGAAACCAAACTTTTCACAGTGGAACACAACATGCTGTCGTGATATTGGCATGTAACGAAAATACTTATCCATACTAATAATATAAATGTGAAAGTATCTCTGTCTGTCTGTCCGGTTTTCACGCCAAAACTACTGAACCGATTGTAATGAAATTTTGAACACAGATAATCTAGAGTCTGAGAAAGGACATAGGCTATATAACGTCCCGCTATGACCAATAGGGGAAGAGCAGTAACAAAAATGTTGCGAAAACGGGAGAAAACGCGGACGTACATATTGCTCCCATTATTTTAACAGGCGCTTATTTTATATCAACTGAGTTCTTTTTAATTAACGGGAACCACCGCGCGCTATAAACTGAAGTCCACGCGGACGGAGTCCCGGGAAACAGCTAGTTGCTTAAATAAACCTGAACATCGTTGTAGTGACAATTTAATTCAAACTTATCATGATATTGCTTCACTGCACAGCTGATACAAATAGAAAGATACTAATTTGTTCTAAAAATATGTAAAAGTCTATAAAGTAGGAATGGAAATAATTAGAGGGCATCAAAAAATTCATCCGCATCGCTGTCAACAGTAAACGTGCCCTAAAGGCTGGCAGCATTGCCACGTTGTATGGCGATGCTGAAAGCCAAAAAATAGCCCAGCCCTCTGGTCACGTGAAGAGCCGATTAAGCGCTTGAAAAAGAAAGTCATTGATCTACATTTATAGGTCCTACGCAATACGTACGTTAATAATTTTCCATGTAGCCTATACCGTAAGCTTTAGTTATTCAACGTCATGCTAGGATTGTAAGAACCCCGCAAGAGTCTGAAATGACACTAAGCGAAAACAAAGTGATGGCGCCGATAGATATTACGATGCGACGGGGTGGGTTGAGATCAAGAAATTTCAGGCGAAGTTACAGGCAAAAGCTAGTCGTTGATAGAATGAAATGAAAGCACCTTGTATTTGCCCTTTGGTACAGAAATAGTATAATTCTATTTTTAACTCAAACTCGTGAAGACATATTTTAACGAACTACTTTTTGAAGCATATATTTCAACCAGTAGCATCTGCTAATTTATCGTGGTTTCCGAACACCCACGTATAAAGATATAGACGTGGGTGTTCAGAAACCCACTGCTTTAAATCTCTATGCCTAACGAATTTGACGATACATTTCTTCTTTTTAATCTATGAAAAAAGCCAATGAAAATAGTATTTTTTTGCATAGCCGAACCAAAGAACGAACAGTTTTGCTCACAACCTTTTTCAATGAACCCAAAAAAAACCTACTTTTGAATTCGGAACTCCCGAATCGTGACGAATGGAACGCTCGACGCTCATTCAAATATCAAAATTGGAAGGCGTTCCACGTGTTTGACTTTAGCGTTTTTAGTGTTGCAATGGTGCAGAAAATCTACCATTGTCATGGGTAATTGCAAAATAAGTAGTTCGTAGCAAAAAAATCAATCGGCATTACTTATAATTGAAATAGACGGGCGTAAATTGTTTATTTATGAGTCGCAAATAATTGCTGCGCTTAATGTTCAGTTGCGCGCATAATTTGAAGATGTATTGACTCTCATCAATTTATCTTTTATTAAATTGATGTTATGCTGTAGTAAAAAAGGTTAGCAGACACTTACTTATGAATTACATTTGTACTGAGCTTTACGGTTGTTAAAGTTATGCCTCATTCCTTCCAAAAACCGTTCATATTGACTAATCACCCCATTCTTTTGTTTCAGATAAACAAAAAAAAAACAAAATGTCCTCCACTCTCAAGTAACGTAACACAACGGCCAAAACGCAACAATGTCAATACACACACGAAAGAGGTTGACGCGGTGACTAAATAAGTTTGCGTCAAAAAAAAAGAAGAAAATCAAGATGGCGCTGCTGACAAATTCGGCGTCAGCGGCGGGCCCGACGGCCGGCGGGCCGACGGCGCCTCAGGCCCATTCGGCGACGCCACTTCATCACTATTTTCACTATCTGAAGCAGCCATCCCCACTGGCTCAAAATCCGTATGCCCATCACTCGAGTGCTCACCATATGGGAATGGGCCCAGGTCCACTTGGAGGATTAGGCCCGTTTGGGCTAACGCCACACGGATTGGAAGCTGTTGGATTTCCTCAAGGTAAGAGTTTTTTTTTCCTTACTTTAAGTTATTATTTCTGAAAGCTGTACTGATTCTAACCATAAACGAGTTCCTCTCGTCGGAGTCCAAACATATCTCACATCTACGGTAAAATGCTTTTTTAATTAAAATTAAATGAATATTGGCTATATAATCATCCAGTATCTACTTATTTTTAGGTACATTACTAAACATATCTAATAACTGTTGTTCCTAAAGTCTCGAATAAAGCTTCTGAGAAATTTCAATCAATTAAGGCATTTTTGCCATTAGATTTTTAAAATACGTTTTTTATTATTTTTTCCAGTTATCGAGGCTTGTGTTAACGGTAATTCAATATAGTAGTATGTATTAAAAATTGCGTAAACACGAAGAGACCTCAAACCCTACACCACCGATTAATGAAGATAGTTTTAAATATTTCATAAACAGAAACACGCTACGATTCTAGACCAACTGCATTTCCTTATTTTTAAAATATCTTCGATATCTTACGCAAATTATGGTTAAAATTTTCAATATGTACATATATTATAACTCAATTTATCTATGAGAGTCAGAACAATTTGTCATATATCTACAACTTCATCATATTAACACATTAATATGGTGTCATAACAAATATCATTTAAAAAAAATCAGTTTGTAATTTATTGCGTCATGCCTGATTGATACTATTAGCAACATTGGTGCTCATTGAATTTACTTTGCTTGATTCCATTACCTTTTATATCGCACACAAAAAGAAACACGGAGAAAATCTGAAAAAGTACTTGAAAAACACAAAAAATATCGCATCATCAATAAATATCAACTTGAACCAGTCAAAACTACCTGTTTTAAATTTAACGTCATTCGAAGATTTTCCACACAGAAAAAGCACCCAAATCCATTCTAGTAATGTCATAAAATACCTGAATTTATGGTCAGTTCAATGTTGTTAACGTAAAGGCGATAGGTACCTACTTCATTTGTCAAACTAATGACCACAATTTGTAAGTTTTGACAAAACGTGTAAAATATTCAACAACATTTGCATTTTGACTTCTGATTCTTAAATTTAATGTTTCATTTGCTGTAAGATATATGTGGCAATCTATCACCGAAAAAAGTGCTTTGTATTTTGTTTTTGTACTTACAGTACCGTACTTAAATGACTTGACCTCAGTCCGATTTAATGTCATAAATTTTTGAGTCACCAAAAAGTTGGAGTTCATTTTAAAGGCATCCTACTTTATATTTCGTCATAGTAATCACATTTATTATCGTGAACATTCAAAACTAACCTAATTGTCCTATACATGAAAATACCATCATTGCCAATGTAATGAAAATTACAAATTTTATCTATAACAACAACGACATCAGCGGTACAGGCAAGCCCATTCGCAAAACAACAGCAGAGAAGGAACGCTGCATAATTTACGTACCAAGAAGACATCCTTGCGAAATAATCAAAACAGCCCCTCTTCTCCCCCATAAGCCGCTTATCCTCACCCCCTGTGTTGCCACGCTACCCCCGAAATATAGGAGAAACGGGAAGTCGCTTGTTAGTTCGCTTTAATTAGTAGCAAGTTTGAGTTTTGACGCTGGCAACATTTAGCGTGTTGTGTTTTTGGATCTTTTTTCTGTTGATTGTGTAAACGTTTTTAGGAACTGGTTTTGTGTGGTGGGGATTTTTAGAATTTGTGAAAGCATGGATGGATATAAGTATAATATTGTTATTTACAATGTTATAACCTTGACTCGACTACATTGCCTGGTCGGTTTGGTAATAAATAGAGCGCATACATGGTTGGTTATGTATATAACCATAGATAAAATTGTGGCCGCTTATATTTTGCAGAATAAATAGGGTACAGACACAGAGAGCTAAGTATATTTTTTTAAAGACTAGGTATCGTCTTAGAACTTGCTTCAAAAATGAAATATAAATACAAAAATAATCCAAAGAATAAAAAACTGACCAATCACAACAGAGATTAAATTTTCAAAAAAAGAAAATGGAACGACGACGTTTTTAATTCAAAAGGGAGGCATCTCAGAATCCGGATTAACCTCCCTTCATTTCTTAGAAGTAACGTTTTGATACTAGCATTCGAGAAGCTTGTAGAAAGAAATATTGTGAAAAGTATTATTATATAGACTTGTTTTTACTTAAAAGAACTTGATTTATGTAAATATTATTATAATTAATTACTTGGGATTCATTTTGTACGGGATGGTGAGGAAAATTATTACCTTGTAGTGGAGTGCCACAAGGTTCTTTAGTTGGTCTTACTGTAATTTTTCCTCTAATCTTTCACATGCCTTAAGAATGTAACTTGAACTAAATCTTGAATTATTGATTAGAAAAAATCCTGTTTGTGCAACGGATTATTTCATAAAAATGATGTCAAAATTGACGGATTAACGAAGTTAAAAAGGACTTTGTGAAAATATAAAGTATTTTTTTTTTCTAAATAGCTCAAGTAAAATAAGTTGAAGGGTTTTAAAAGTGCGCGAAGTACACTAACGTAGTGCTGATTTATAAAAAATGGGATCTTAATCCCGAAAAGGGTTGTTCCAGGAAATATTCGGCGATATTTTTGGCGTGTGGGTTTCAGGTAGCCCTCTTTTATTTTTTAAAAGGTACTTCTTTTTTTCTTTTCCACTGGAATTATTTTGTGAGTGACACTGATGTTTTTAACATAATAACATTTTTTAGTTAACTTTTTTTCTAATATAAATTGAAGGAGATTTTTTAAAATGTTAATTCTGATCGCAACGAATTTACTTCTCTAATTTTTAATAGTAATCAGATTTCTTGCCATAAAATTATAGAATTATAGATAGATCTTTGTTACTATAAAAAGAAAACAAAAGTATTAAATCTGTAAACATAGTTACCAATATGGGACCTATTAAACGCAATATACTCTTATTTCTCCAATAAAATTATTAGCGTTAATATGCATTAGCCGACTTCCAATTTTAATCCATATTTGTTTCTCTTTCTACCACTCCTAAATCGGTGTATTTTTATCTCTTCCATGCCATAGATGCTTTCGGCGTAACGATGGCAGCTGGGCATTCGTTTTTTGAATTCCTTTTTTCACTATATCGCTTTTTTATTGGCATCCCTTACAATTTTATGGCCAGTTGCTTTTTTAATCTTTTAGCGGGCATAATTAATTTGTTTTTTTTTCCCTTCCCTCTATATTATTCGGGGCTTCGGAAGCCGGATATACGAGAATGCTTATTGTTATCTGTTTGATTTTTATCTATTTATTGAATAAATGTATTTATTTATGTGCTCAGTAGTTTAGCTGATAAAGACATAATATGTATTATATTCTTATAAAAAAATGTTAGGTAACATGTTTTTATTTTATGTATCAATTTAAATCACGTTTTTTTTTTTCTAGACTGAGTCATTAATCAAACCTAAGTGATCATTTGTATTGTATGAATTGTCAATGTTAATTGTCAAAAAATGTGTGTTGTTTTTGACCATGGCCCTGATATTAGGCAATGGACAAAATTGTCAACATTGTTTAGAAGTTTCCATTTTTAAGTACGAGGTTTTTGACTAAATTGTACTTATTTTAATGTCTTTTTATATTATTATTTACATACTAACTGCCGCCAGCGGCGACTTCGTTCGTGTGACAAAAAGAATTTTTCAAATCGGACCAATAGTTCCCAAGATTAGCGCGAACAAACAAACATAGAAACAAACTCTTCAGCTTTATATATTAGTGTAGATATGTAATGTCAGTCTTGTTTGTGCAGAATAAACATTTTTTCTTTCGGATTCTGTCTTGTGATTTACCTTTACTATTTTTTATCTGATCTGAATTGCGTAGCAAGAACTATCGCAAGAACTCAGAACCCTAATCGGTTTCATATTATTGTAAATTAAATGAAGAATTTAGCGTTCATATAGTTGCCAAGATGATGAACTTTTAAAACACATCGCGCCAAAGTAAAACCGTTAAAAATATAATGAAATTTTATAGGGTAATATAATATTGGCTATATTAGAAAATAGATACTGATTTTTCTAAACAAAATCTGAGTTCTGGATTATTTTAAGATTTAAGGTTACGTAGACTTTAATCAGGGGTATATTTAAAGATTTCAATCGTCAGAGATCGAATTATTCTAAGCTGGCAAAGGTACTTCAGAGAACTAATTCTTCAAATAATATCAAACCAACCCCCACCCTATTTGCATTCCTACACACTATTAATCACAATGTAACCCATACCGATATTGCAGATTCATTGCTCCACAACTTAAACAAATTCCTCTATAAAACAACGTAAACAACGCAATGAATATTGTAGAATTGTCAGAATGAAGGCCATAGAGATTGCAGCATTGTTAACTGTCACGCAAACCTGCCGGATAATTTCTTCTGTTTATAAGGAAACGATTAACTCCCAAAGGACATAGCCATTAAACAAGACATAAACTCGTAACAGAAACAAAGCGATACGTAGATACATATACTTACCTATGAACAGGATTATACCAATAAGGCTTCATTAATCAATACATTGTTACCGCTGAGGTTAGCCGTTTGCAAAGAATATGACTGT
Organism: Sesamia nonagrioides; assembly: GCA_017933935.1. NCBI lineage: Eukaryota > Metazoa > Arthropoda > Insecta > Lepidoptera > Noctuidae > Sesamia > Sesamia nonagrioides. Next base: position 143,014 of record JADWQK010001696.1, on the reverse strand, counting down.
AGCTTTTTACTATGACAACTAAACCTATAGAATATGGAAGATTTTTCGAAGATCCTTCATTAACGCCTTAGGGGGAAATAGTCCAAGTGGGCAATGGGCCCAATAACAAGGCTCAAAGTCACTCAAAGGGCAATGGAGAGGGCTATGCTTGGGGTGTCACTGCGTGATCGAATCAGGAATGAAGAGATCCGCAGAAGAACGAGAGTAACCGACATAGCCCGAAGAATTGCAACACTAAAGTGACAGTGGGCGGGGCAGATTGCCCGTAGGACCGATGCCCGATGGGGTCAACGGGTTCTCGGGTGGCGACCACACACCGGAAGACGCAGCGTAGGTAAGCCCCCGACAAGGTGGACCGACGACCTGGTGAAAGTCTCGGGAAACCGCTGGATGCGGGAGGCACAGGACCGGTTGTCGTGGAGAACCTTCGGGAGGCCTATGTCAAGCAGTGGACGTCTTTCGGCTGGAATGATGTTGATTATGGGCCCTATTAAGACAACGCTTTTTTCTGCGGATGTGAAATATATCAAATGAACCCTCCCGCTCTGGGTGGAACAGACAGGCGTGTCAGACTTTTACTGACTAAAACCCACTGGTGCTTCTTTACTTGCCTGTGCGCCAGGGACCGCGGTATCTCTATCACGAAGGCCTTGGGGCGAATAGTGCAAGCTGACCCTATTAAGGCACTCTTGCACTACAAACCAATAAGTCATAATCAGCGTAATATTTGAATTATTTTGAGGCAGAATTACACATAACAGCTATTTGATCTTGAAAATTAAGTAACGCTTGCCAAGGTTGGTCTGTTGATGGGTCATACATATCGGGAAGTGGCTCGGAAAGCACGTTGCACTGTTGGTCCCAGAGTCATTCGTTGACACTCGCTACGGGTTGTCAGAAGACCGCAACTCTAACAAACAGCCTTACCAAGGTGTCTTACCCAGTAACTGGGTCGTGAAGATCAGATAAGCAGCCGGTCCAAGTAAAATACTGTTTCTTTTTTTTTCTTTCTCCTTTGGCTTCGCAAGATTTGTGCATTTAGCCAATGTCACGTAATGAATTATTCATGTCGAAAAAGACGGCCGCCTGAACCGTCTTACAAGGGAGGTTTGAGACAAAGTCTAGATGTGGCCACTACCCTGCGATATTTCAGTTTTTTTATGAATTATTTACTCAATGCACTTTTATTTAGTAAACAACATTATAAATAATTTTAAAAGTCCAATGAAAAACGAGCGTGACACTCAGGTTGACTTTCCCGTCATAACTCCAAAATACTAGTATTTAGTTTCATCTCTGGTTAGACTTTCCCAGGTTAAAATTGAACGTATGACTTTCGAGACGACTGACCGATTAATCGAACATTATGAATTTCAGATTACGAAATTTAAGCTCAATGACAATGGAATGACAGTGGCATTGTTTTGGAATGAAAATGTAAAAATAGCACACTAGAGCGCTAGGTCGTAGGTTTAAACCCCGTCAGGCGCTTTCATCAACCTTTTCTATCGTCCTACTGCTGAGCCTAGGTCTCCTCTCATACAGAGAAGGATTGAGCGTATTCACCACGCTTGCTCAATGCGGGTTGGCGATTTCAGACTTTAAGTCCAGGTTTCCTCAAGATGTTTTCCTTCACCTTGTAATCAGTCATCGTCAGGCGCTTTACTTTGTGTAAATTATTTCTTCACCACTGCTCTCAAAACGGTGAAGGAAAAGATCCCGTCTAGTAATAGAGCCAAAAACTTCGAAGACATGTGACATCTACCAGCCCGCACTGGGCTACGTGGTAGATTACGGCCCACTCCCTCTCCCCAGGAGTAGGCCTGTGTCCTAGTAGTACATAATAGGCTGATTATGTATGTATGTATGTAGGGCCCCAGGTATTTACTTCCACATGGCCTATACCTAATTCTGATAAGCAAAAATTACCTTTTCAATCTTCCGATTCATTATATCAGACATTTCAGCACCCTAATTGCGTAACGCACTCATCAATCATTCATTTCAGCCGAGAGACGTCCACTGCTGGACATAGGCCTCTCCCAAGGTTCTCCATGACGACCGGTCCTGCACCTCCCGCATCCAGCGGTTTCCCGTGACATTTACCAGGTCGTCGGTCAACCTTGTCTGGGGCCTACCCACGCTGCGTCTTCCGGTGCGTGGTCGCCACTCGAGAACCCGTCGGCCCCATCGGGCATCGGTCCTACAATGTGCCCAGCCCATTGTCACTTTAGTGTTGCAATTCTTCGAGCTATGTCAGTTACTCTCGTTCTTCTGCCGATCTTATCATTCCTGATTCGATCACGCAGTGAAACCCCAAGCATAGCTCTCCCCATTGCCCTTTGAGTGACTTTGAACCTTCTTATAAGGTCCATTGTTAGGGACCACGTGTTAGTTCCATAAGTCATCACTGGCAACACACACGGCCGAAGACTTTTGTCTGGAGACACTGCGGTATTTCGGACGAGAAGATTAAAATGAATATCGACAAGACGAACATCCAGTGGCAGTCGTTACGGGTTGTTGGAGCCCTCAAAAGTCCAACAATCGGTCTAGCTGCAATGCTTCGATGTCGCCTTCGGGTTGTGGAGGTCAGACGGCAGTCGCTTCACGGAAAATGGCGAAGTTTAGCCATATCAGCAGTTGGACTGGTAAAGGCGGACCCCAGACTCCAAAGCTGAAAAGGCTTCGGATACATCATCATCATCTCAGCGTTTATCCCAGTCGCATCCGTAGCTTTTCAGATTTGGAGTCTGGGGTCCGCTTTACCAGTCTAACTGCTGATTTTGGCTAAACTTCGATATTTTCCGTGAAGCGACTGCCGTCTGACCTCCACAACCCGCAGGCGATATCTAAGCATTGCAGTTAGACCAATTGTTAGACTTTTGAGGGCTCCAACAACCCGTAACGACTGCCACTAGATGTTCGTATGGCAACCGGGACCAACGGCTTAACGTGCTTTCCGAGGCACGACCAGACCAGTGCAAATATTCATATTCATGCATACAAATATTTGCTACGCCACGGAGGCTGTCATAAAAAGGCTTCGGATACGACTGGGATTAACGCTGAGATGATGATGATGATGGACAAGACGCAACGCACTATTATTATCAATTTGAATCATTCTGAATCTATTGCTAATCCATTGCTCCATATATTTGAAAGTGTGAATGCCCACCAACGTATATAACGCAATGAATGTTGTTGAACTGTCAAAATGAAAGACATTGCTATTGACAGTGTTACATAATTATCTTGTAGATTAAAGCATTAAAAAATACCGAATTGAATCAAAGTTACTATTTTTAACAAAGGAGGTTTAAAATCTGCTTTAAAATGCGATCAGCCACTTCTAAAGACTGTTTGAGATGATGCTATGTACCTATTTATATGTAGAAGAAAAAGTACTAATAAAGCTATTATTAACCAGTATAAGCTGACTCCTGATTGTACCAAAAACATATACAAAGCGGGGTCAGCTAAGAATAAATAAGAATTAACGTGATGTGTAAAAGAGTGGCTAAAAACTCTAGACTATGAAGATACTGAAAATATGATTGTCCATATTAGTAGGTAGTTTTGTTTTTATGAATAGATAGTAATATGTCATATATCACGTGGACGCTTGTTTGCATTGATATAACAAAATATATTTATATATAATTAAAACGTAAACAAACAAAAGCAAAATTAAATTCAGATATAGGCATGTCCATGTGTATATTAATACATAAATAAATAAATTGTTTCACACACACACAATCCAATACACAAATACAGACAACCATCCACACAAACACTTACTCACACTTGCACACACACACGTGCTTACTTTTAGTTTGCACTTCCGTAGATTTAGTTCACATCTGTATCTCTTAATTATTGAATACAATTTAATTAAGTTGCTAAGAAACATGTAATCAAGCTAAGGGAGCACGGCCTCTCCTGGCACAAGTTTTTTCAAACTTAAAAGGAGAGGTCAACCTCAATTTTGCTGTACCAACTTAGTTTTTGAATAAATATTTTTCATTTTTTCATTTTTTTTCATTTTTCATCATCAATCTTTTTTTTATCGTCCCACTGCTGGGCGCAGGTCTCCTCTCATACAGAGAAAGCCACCACGCTTGCTCAAAGCGGGTTGGTGATTTCAGACTTAAAGTCCAGGTTTTATTTTAATCAGTCATTGGTGTCCAAGATATACTTAGTTAGAAATGATGATGTGTACCTAAACTTAAAGAACTGATCGTGTAACGTTACACTTTAAAATCAATATGGAGGCCATCGTGTCACTAGTTGGAACGTGAAGCCGTATAAAATTAAGGAGATTGCTTCAGAGTCGACAGTTTTGGTCACTGATAATCGATTATCTACTTTTTTTGAGATACTTAGGTATACATTTGTATCTAATACTAGCGGCCGCCAGCGACTTCGTTCGCGTGGAGTTAGTTATGCTCCGCACCTAGTGGTCGCAGCGTGATGTTATATAGCCTGAAGCCTTCCTAGATTAATTGACTATCCAACGCAAATTTTTTTCAAATCGGACCAATAGTTTCCGAGATTAGCGCGAACAAACAAACAAACTTTTCGGCTTTATATATTTATGTCCATTAGGTACGTTTTTTTTTTATCAAATACCTGTTTTAATTTTTTTTTATTTGTTATCAGAAGTTTCTAAATAATATTAAAGTTAAAAATATTATTTAAAAACTTCTAATCAATCCATACTATATAATATTATAAATGCGAAAGTAGCTCTGTGTGTCTGTTACGCTTTCCCGCCTAAACCTCTCAACCGATTTTGATGAAATTTGGTACAGACAATCTTTAGAACCTGAGAAAACAAAGGCTACCTTTTATCCTGGAAAATTTGATATTCCCGAGGGAAATCTGAAAAGCGCGATATAGCCGAACTCCACGCGGGCGAAGCCGTGGGCGGAAAACTAGTTAAATAATAAACTGTTAAGAATTTTATAGGTAGGTACTACAAACACTAATGTGTTTGTTTATCTAGATCTCACTAATAAGTATCATTACTTATTAGTGATAATCATTTATGGAGAACGTGTTTAGCAGTTTACCAGTCTAACTGCTGATTTTGGCTAATCTTCGATATTTTTCGTGAAGTGACTGCCTTCTGACCTCCACAACTCGAAGGCGACATCAAGCATTGCAATTAGATCAATTGTTAAATATATTTTGAGGGCTCCAACAACCCGTAACGATTGCCATTAGATGTTCGTATGGCAACCGGGCGTGCTTTCCGCGGCACGACCAGACCAGTGCAAATATTTACATTCATGCATACAAATATTTGCACTGTGCGGGGATAGAACTCGCGCCTCGAAGGCGCGCTACGCCAGGAAGGCTGTCAATTCGATAATATAGTATTCTTTAAAATTATTAAGATTGTGTTTAAAAAATATGTTACTAAAATAAGACATTTATACATTTAACATCAAATGTTAACCCTTTCTCCGCCGCTGCTTCTCATGGTACCCAAAAACCGTCCAGAATCGTAACGTGACACAAAAAAGAAAAAACCGTAAAAGATGAGCATTCGGGAGTCTTTAACAAAACGAAGCTGCGATTAACAAGAGGTCCTTCACACGAGCCCCCGAGGTTATAGTGGTGTCGCCAAGAAAGACCAGTTAAATTAACTATCATATTTTATATAACCCAACTTATCTTGAGATACCTATAGAGTTGTTGACACCGTGCATCTGTTTGAAGCTGGAGATTAATTTAACTGATAGGTCAAAGTAATTTGTTATTTTTTTCTATGATTACCTTTTAGTCAAAAATATCTAAAATCAGATAGTTTTATTTGTGAAGTCAAGAGTACTTAGTAAACTGTCGGTCAACACGTTTTCGTGACATATTAGCGCCGAGTCCATAGTCAAACGTCATATTTTTTCTTTTGACGTTTATTTCTGATTACAACTTGGTGATTAGTTGATTAATTGCTGTACATTTGAAACGTTGAAATGTTTACGCTTTTAAATTATTCATAATTAATTGAGTACCTATTAAGTTTTTTTTAAGAACTTCGCGAGATAAGTATCGAAATAAGTAATATATTCGAGTTTTAATATCTCTCCGTAAGCTGGTTTAGAAAGATTTCGATTACTTATTAGAATACATACCTACCTGCTTTAATTCCTTACAAAGTTAAGACTACCGGCCCAATATATCCAGATAGGTACATTATTCCAAAAGAAATATAAAACATAGATATTTTCGTCTTAATAAGTACATTTCTATACAAAAAAGGTAATCTAGAATTTACATATTGCCATAAAAATTTTACTGCCGTCCTACCGGTGTTCAAAAAAATATTGTCACACCGGAATGGTACTTGATCACATATCACCAGCTCCAATTATGGACTAAGAGTAATAAATTATATTAAATTTATCATTTATGAATTCCGATGCAGCGAGCGGCTACCGGCGGCGGCCCTTTGACGCGCGGCCATCTTGCCGCAGCCATGTTTGTTTTGTTTTATTTAGGGTTCCGTTAACCTTAACGGCTAAACATTTATTTTACGATTAATAAAAGGGGATCGTTTAGGCTTATAGATTAGGTAAAGTAATTTCTAATAGTAAGTGTGTTTCTATGGGGTTGAAAACTATTTGCTTAGTCTAAATCGCCTTCTAAAAGTGTGATCCCAACAAAGTATATACTTCGTATTTAACTTTATGATTCCAATTATCTATTTTACTACTTGAAGATGCTAAAAAAGTTGTTAAACTCATGTACAACAAAGTCCTTCTTGTCTACTTTAGCTGAGAAGTTATGATTTTCGTCTCTTACATACAAATTCAATCACATAAGCCTATTAATCCTGTAGATATAATAATGATCACCCAACATTAAATAACCTTTTCAACATAAATAAACACCAACCTTTCCAATGAAGTGTCTTTAGACACTATTAACTGAAGAAAAGATATTGAAAGTTTCTAAAAGATTGTGAGAAAACCGGCGGCTTGTTCTAGAACTAAAAAATTCGACGTCTTGTGACATCCAACTATCCGCATTGGGCCCACATGGTGACCCACTCTCAAAAAGGAGGCTTTCATCCCATCAATTAAGTAAATTATTTTGTTTTAATTTGCTTATTATCCAAATAATTGTCTGACGGCATAACGATTTGTAGAAAAATTATAGTAAGCAACAATAGTATAAGAGAGACAAGAAAAGTACGGTCAAAAACAAAAAAAAAAAACTTAGGCCTGACTCCTAAACTAAGAATGACTCCTAAACAGTATCTTAGGAGCCAGTGCACAAACATTTATGAGCGTATTACCTAGCTGTTGAGAAGTTATTACAGGTAGAATTTAAACTAAAACTGCAAGGTGGTGATGACAACACCATGTGTTAGTCTGCATAAATATTAAATTAAACCAATTACAGACACTTTTTAACTGACTTGATCAGTTAGAAACATGGAGCCAGTAGCCCATTACAAAGCGTATTAAGTTCCTATGAAGAAACACGGGCTAGATACTCCATAAAACCTACAGAACCAAAGATAAAATATTCTCACATATCTAACCTTTTTTTCTTTTTTTTTTAAACTTAATGCAATGCTCCTGTCAGCGTCATCCATTATCAGTTAGCTGTCATTTAAAGTAAAATGACATGTAAAAAATTTGCTACCACAGACAGATAACGCGGTCTAAGATTACTTTGTGAGCAAACCGCTGCTGGTTTAGTTTAACTGGCTACCGGAGATTGAAAAGTAGCTGTTAATTTTATTGTTAAGTACTTATTCAGTTAATTAATCATCTTGAGGGCTAATGCTACGCCATTATGAGTATCAAGATTAGCAAGCTGCACTATAATTGCGTAAGACATTTTTATTCTCAATTTGAAATGTTTTGCTAATCCATAGCTTTTATTGTCGAAAAATGTGTCTGCTAAATAACCTAAACAAAGCAATGTATGTCATTAAACTGGCAACTTGAAAACCATGGCTACTGATAGTGTGTTATGCAATCAAATTTTTTTAATAATTATAAACTAGTGCTTGCCTCTTTCCCCCCTGATGGTAAGCAGTGATGCTACCGTCGATGGTGAAGCGCGCTAGTTTATTAAGAGCTTATTGACCTTGAATATACAACGTGTAACATAAAGGGTATATACATACCAAAGGCATGGCATCTTTAGATGATATCAAACGATATGGGAAGGGTTTCAATTTAAAATAAAATACTGAAAAAAATTATACCAAATTTTCGGTTTCGTGTGTTTCTTAAAATTAAATCATAACGAACGTGGAACCACACTGCATACGTTAATAACTACTCGTTACACGTATCATTATTTGGCAAAATCCGATAAATGTCTTCAATAATTCTGTGCGCCTAGTATGGTAGTAGCCTATTACCGGCGGTGTTTTTCCTCATAACTTCCTAAAATAAAGAAATAGGATTAAAAAACCCTTCCAATATCGATTGATATTGTGTAAAGATGCCATGCCCTTGTTATGTATATACCCTTTATTTTACATGTTGTATTTAAATTGTAGCCAGTCAGACAAATTTTTTCAGTCCCTCGATGTACGCGGTATAAAAGACGAAGCGAAACGCTTCGTACGGTTCGCTGTGGTGTCAACAACGTAGGTAAAGGTGGATACTCGCCGTACGACGCGGACGGGTCGTCCGATGATGGAATGGAGATGGGGGTCACGCAATTCCCGCGCACACTCTCCAAAATGCATCCTATTGAACACAGGCTGGCTACTCTGCGCCTGTGCTCCAGGCTTTGGAGACCGTCTTGAACGAAATCTGGGTCGCCAATTAGCCTCACGCGTTAGATCTGTTTTCTTCCCTTTTCCTTCACTAAACGTAATTCCAATTTAGTTTGTGAACAAGAGAATTCTAGATTCTGTTTTGTGTTTAAATTCAGTAAAGTTTAACATCGAAAGAATATTTAGAGCCTATTAGAAAATACAAAGCTCACACAAAAAATCAATTGCCTTCGATTCAGGCATCAAAAATAAATCTACTGTGCCTTCAATACCGAAAATCTTTTATGCATGAAAAGAAAAATATGCTGAGGTGAAGTTTATCCCAAATGCTTCAGACTACCTCATTTTAAAATATCAACTTTATTTCAATAGTAATTAAGTTGATTTTGGAGTAACTATAGCACTCATAAAAGATATAAAAATATTTGGAGTTGTAGCGTAACCTAAACTTTATTATGTAGGAGTTAAAGTTATGTTTTTCATGAACTTACATTTGTGGCGAATAAGTCGCGTTGCAGATTAAATGAAACCGTGTGAAAATTGACACTCGGGTTTTTCACGGTCGGGTCTCCCGGGCCCCCGTCGTGTTTGGAGGGTTAATTCATTTGTCGCTACGACAGCCTGAGGGTTGGTTCCGCCTGATTTCACACACCATTGTTTCGTATTTTGCATAATTTAAAAGAAAATGCCTATTGTGTTACTTTTTAGCATTTTTTTTAAAGGCCATAGTAAATATTCTGACAGGTGTATTTTTCTTGGCAATCGTTTTTGGTTATGTTAAATTGGTTTCTTCAAATCTGATAAAGCAGTCTAGCCTAGTCTAGTCTAAACAGACTATGTACGGACAGAATATATGTATAAATACCTAGGTATTTATATATTGTTTTAGTCCTGTCAAATTAGTCTGTCCCTAGCGTAAATTGACGTATTTTTAGTCCTGTATGTTTTTCATCACATTTGAACTTGGAGTATCTTAAATTGACAGGATACATAAATAGAAGTTTCACGCGGATGAAGCAACAGCCTGTGTACGGAGGACAGCAAGTCAAGCTACCCGAAACTGTCAAATATTCCTAATCCACCTTGAGCCTTAATGCTTTAGACGTAAAGTTGAAAATAGAATTAAAAAATCTGACAGATTGTAGTAGCTTGATATGCTGTATTTATTAGTCATCAAATAAATACGTAGGCGTCACTCACAAATAAAATTACAGGTTGTTTTTTAATAGAACAAGGATTACAAAACAATTGGTTTGTTTATTTTCACGCTGCTGGTATTAAATTGATATTAAGAAACGTCATTACGGGATCTATAATTTTTTAACGTGGGAATTATTAACACATTAATTATAAAGTAATAAACTGATGTTTTGCTTCCTGTGACTATTCTCCTTTAACAGATATTAATGTTTTATAATAGTAATATATCGGACTAAAAATGTTATATAAGTACCTAAGTTAATCCTGAAAACCATCTGTATCCTAAATTTCATCAAATCCGTTCAGTAGTTTTGTGTGGAAGAGTAACAAACTTTCGCATTAGTAATAAATATTAGAAGGGCATTTTTAAATACCAGCTGACACGACCTATTGATCCAGTGACTGGGTAAACGATACAAGTTACCAAGGCTGGTTTTCAGACTTTCCAGGTTCTGATAACCCATAACGATGGTCAAAGATCCACTAATAACAGCCGAGATTCTGGACTAAAAGCTTAACGAAGCACGGAGAGGTCCCGTATATGAAGATGGTACCCATCCACGCCCCAACCGCAATAAGCTTAGCTTAATTAACCTAATCGTATAGAAGAACTAAAAAATATCAAATTTATAGTAGGACGCCTCCGAGTACTAGGTATTTGTACACTCACAGTTCTAAGACAACAAAATAGACAAACTCTCGTTATTATTCAATTAAACATATACATAGCTTGTTTATCATGGGGGCACTGTGTGAAAGTTAACACTGGCGCTGTTTATTTTTAGTTTAGTTTACGCTCTGGGCTTTAAGGACCCGCCCGCCGGCACGCGCAGGGTTAACTGTGGCCACAGACTAAATAAATAACAAGGTGATTTTTGTTAATGGCTGTTAATATTATGAAGAAGTTTGACACAAAAGAGGTTCTTGACATCATTTCGAATTTCCAACCATCGACATAGACTAATGGACATGCCTTAGAGATGAGAATTGTGGCACTCCGAAAGAAAGAGAGGAAACGACGTTCCTTCTATCTTTTTCTCTCTTAAAATCATCAATCATCTATGAGGAAAGAGATAATGCAAGACTGAAAGCGTAGGCCATCTCTCTCGCTTTTTTTAAACCAAAAAAATACTGCAGATTATACGCGTACCTACGGCATGTCCATTAGTATGTCTATGTTTGGAACAATATTGGTGTAAATCGGCAGTGGTTTATGAATTTTCTTTCGAAGAATGTGCAGTATCCTTCTCTGTATGAGAGGAGACCTGTGCCCAGCAGTGGGACGATAAAAAGGTTGATGATGATGACTGTGCAGGAAAAATGTGAGGTGCTATTTTTAAAGAAATACTAAAAAAAAATGCCTTTTAAACGGGTAATATGCTCCTTTACCACCATTAGGAAAGGCGGGCGTTTTGAGGGACTGTCTTATATAATTTTGACGTCCAAAAAGTATTGATTCTCAGCCTGTATTTAATTAATGAATTTTGATTTCGAACGCTAATAGAAAATTGAATGTTTAATGAAGAAAAGCCATACCTATAGGCTATGAATAAACCGTTTTTGTCATCACTTTTGACTGTAGGATAGTTTAAGATCTGACTCTGAACCAACAAGACTTCATTACCAAAATCATAAAATCGTTTTCACACTTCAAACCTATTATCTCAACACGTGACTTCAAAAAGCACTCCAATACGCCTCAAGGCCCCTAATAGGCAAAACGATACATTTCTACTCTGGGGCTGTTTTGTACCCCAAGTGGTCCAACCCTGCTCTCGCCGCTAATTGTAAAGTCAACACTGTGTTTGCTCAGAAAACTGTTTTTAGTGATTGTTTGTGTTTTTTGGCAAATGCATCACCCCCGGGGTGTGAACGTACCCGGGACGTGTGCGAAGGGTGCGATGTGGAAGTTGCGTTCAGGATGTTTTTTTGAGTTTCGCTTTAGATGTGTATTTTTGGGCTGAATAATTCGGAGAGCAATTTGGAGGTTTTCCTAAATCTCGCCGTTTGAATGTGCTTTCGGCCTTGATTTTTGTTGGTACGTTTGCCAGCGAATGCTTTGAATGGCGGGCTCGCCATTCAACAAGAACAGGAACAACATTCAACAGGAACCGCATTGATGCTAAACCGCATTTTCTTATCGAACTTCTGTATGGCTATACAGAAGTTCGATAAGAAAATGCGGTTTAGCATCAATACGGTTCCTGTTCGGTACCGACAACATCACATCAAGCTACCCGAAACTGTGAAATAATTACAATCAACCTTAAACCTTAATTCTTTAGCGGAAAAGTTGGAAATCGAGTAAAGAAATTTGATAGATTGTAGTAGCTTGATGTGCTCTTTTCTCTTCTTCTTCTCAGCCTATAGAGGTCCACTGCTGGACAAAGAACTCCCCCAAGGCTTTCCGTGATGACCGTTTTTATGCTGCCCGCATCATACGGCTTCCCGCGACCTTCACCAGTTCATCGGCCCACCTAGTTTGGGGCCTCCTTACGCTGCGTCTTCTGGTACGTGACCGCCACTCCAGGATCTTACTGCCCCATCGGCCATCGTGATGTGCTCTCATCAGTACATAAAAAATAATGTCAACGCTTCTTCTAACGGATAGTAAATACTCCTTCATAAACGCCTATAATGATCTTGAAATAAGTGATTTTACTTAGACTACTGAGGTGATCAATGTCTATGTCTTCGGTTAGGACAGAGTCATTTTTACTCTATGGTAGGAACATCAGGATAAAAGGCAGCCTATGTATTGTTCCTGGTTATAAACCATCTGTGTGCCAAATTTCATCTAAAACCTTTCAGTAGTTTTTGCGTGAAACATCCTCCATACATTCTCACAAACCTTCGCTATTATAAGTAATATTACTAGGATAAGAAGTAGTATTTTGACTACGACATGTTCTAAGCGTTATTATATTTGCTATTATTTCGCAAAGCTTGGATTAAATGTTGAAAATAATTTCTTCTTTAGAGACAAGGAAAGATGAACTCTCACGAAATCTGGACATAATTTAATACCCTATACTTTTTTCAAAAAATACTAATCTAACCCTTAGTAATTAATTTAATTGATAAATACCCTCATTAAACAAGAAGATAATATATATTTTTCCTTCATCCCCAGATCAATATGAAAAGCCCTGGAGTTGGAGTAAGTTCATCACATTCTGTTTTTCTTTAACTACCCTCTTAGTTGAAATAACTAAAAATACTTTAAAAATCATAAAATCACTTCTTTTTGTCATTTTATTGTCTAATAAAAAGCGCAAAACATTAAATACATTCCTCTTTAATTGCTATTAACTGGCAGCATGCAGTGCCAAATGCTTTTAACAGAATTAAATCTAAGGACCAATCTTTAAATTAATTGCTCACTTTCGAAAATTACCATGATCTTATCGAAGGAGTTTTTAGCTGGATAAATACCTCTTCAGGTGCTGAATCCTATACCCTAAGACACCACTTTATTAAAAGTAAAATAAACGAAAATTAAAACACATTCTAAAGCTGCGATATTTGTTTTTTAAATTTCGAATCACCATGCTAAGGTAGGAGCCATTTGACCTCATATAGTACTTTCTGATTTTTTTGTTAATTTTTATATAATACTAGCTTTCCGCCCACGGCTTCGCCCGCGTAGAGTTCGGTTAAATCGCGCTTTTTAGATTTCCCTCGGGAATATCAAATTTTTCCGGGATAAAAGGTAGCCTATGTTCTTTCTCAGGGTCTAAAGATTGTCTGTGCCAAATTTCATCAAAATCGGTTGAGAGGTTTAAGCGGGAAAGCGTAACAGACAGACAGACAGACAGACAGACAGACTTACTTTCGCATTTATAATATTAGTATTTTATAATATTAGTATGGATTTGTCTTTCGTTTTAATTGTTTTTAATTAGTCTAGTTTACGTTCTTCCACTACGAGTCACAATAAAATTCTTTTATTTTTTCACACAAATGTAAAATAGGTAGGTATAGGTATACTACCTAACTGAACAATTTCTCTATGGCACCAACATGGTATTATCGATGTTAGTGGTATGGCGAGAATTGTTCAGTAAAAGGGACAAGGCACTACGCTTTCTATGTTCGCGTTTTAATTAGGGTTGTAACGGAGCTTCGCCTCCGCCTCCGTTACTGCGGAAGTTCTGCTAGAAATCGTATCTTCGCTTCCGCCTCCGCCTCCGCACAATTTTATGCGGAGTTATAACGGAGGTTTATTTACGTATTTATAAAATAAATAACGCGCAAGCTGCGACGCTCGACAACCGTCCGGCCGCGTTTGAGCGCGAAATGGTCAAGAATCAACTAGTGCGAGGCGGGAATGCGGCAAACACAATTTGTTTCTCCTTAATTTTAATTACAAGGAGGTAATATTTTTTTTTACCAAGTATACTACTATTAATGTACGTATTTAAAATAAATATTTTGTTTTAATTAACCATAAATTTCATTTTTTTCTATATGTACTTTCACCTCCGCCTCCGCCTCCGTTAACCTCCGCATCCGCGGAGGTGAGACTCGTCGCCTCCGCATCCGCCTCCGCCTCCGCTAACAAGCCTCCGTTACAACCCTAGTTTTAATGTTTCTTGACAACGACCGCTTGGTTGACGTCTTGACGAGTGTCGCTTACGGGTAGCCGGGTATGTAGGCGGGGCTAGCGTGCTTTGATTTTTCTGACAGCCCGCTCTTTAATGGCGGATTTCGAATTTTTCCTTAAGTTATAGAAAACAAAAATTACTCTTCGATACGTTTTGCCTCTGTAGGTATTACAGTTTTTTATAAACAGTGTTTTTTATTTCGATGCCCTACGAACAACTATGGGCGTACCCAGGGGGCAGGGGGGCAACTTCCCCCCCTGGAAATCTCGCAGAACATGTATGCATGCACCACGCAGTTGGCATTGACAAAACGTATGCTGTAATTGTCAAAAAACCGAGTGCAACTATAGCGCACAATTACTCAAAACACGTTACTTACTCACTCTAAAAATTTAACTTGCCCCCTTAGGCCTGACTTGCCCCCCTCAGGCCTGACTTGCCTTGCCTTGAATTTACGCATTGATGTTCCTATCACCCTGTACAGTTACAGATACTTTTAAAAATAAACCATGAACCTGAACAGGCGCCAAAACCCGCTACGGTAGCGAAAGTATTAAGAAAATACCCTGTACTCCCACCACTTCAATTTTCACGCTCCCGACACGCACGTACTTAGAGACACGTGCCGCGTGACGTATCCGTGTCGGTAACTGTGTACACATGCCGCTGTTCCCGCTAATTGAATTATTGCTAAGATATTTATTGGTAGGCTGTGGCCTTGTGGTGTTTCGATTTTCGAGTATAGGAAACTGGTCCTATTGTACGGACTTTTCATTTAAACGAAGATTAAATGAAAAGTCCGTAATTTATTTGCGACAGGGCTGCGGCTAAAAAAATATTAAATGTTAATGGAAATACACTTGGATATGGCTTCTTCGGCACGTTATGTACTAAGCAGCATTTAATAATATGTTCAATCGTAATAGTCTTCTTGCTCGGATTTCGTTTTATGAAAAAATCGGGAAAATATACCAGGTAAACATGAACGGTAAGACAATGATTCATCATCATCAACCTTTTTATCGTCCCACTGATAGGCACAGGCCTCCTCTCATACCGAGAAGGATTGAGCGTAATCACCACACTTGCTCAATGCGGTTGGCGATTTCAGACTTAAAATCCAGGTTTCCTTAAAATGTTCTCCTTCACCTTGTAATCAATCATTGGCGTCCAAGATATACTTAGCAAGTACTTTTAATTCATGAGCATGTAACACGTTATCATCTTGTTCTAAAACGTATATTTATCTTAGTTAAAACAAGTCTATAAAGTTGACCACTCTAGGTAGGTACTCAATCTACCCTCGATAACCAACATAAATATTTTCTTAAAATTTAAATTCAGAAAACGGAAACTCATTATCTATGGTCGTTGAAATCGTCAGTCATAAGTGAACAGGCGTAGGGAGCGCACGTGCCGGTCACGCGTTCGCTTTTATCTGTTTGCACAGCAATTCGCACTGAATATATTTACGATGAATAATTAAGAGAATGACATGCTAGTTGATATCTACTGAATTTTCTATGTACCAATTTCCGTTATTAAAAACAAGTTCAAAATCTAGGCGCCATTTTATCTCTGCGATGATTAAAGTAAAAAATAGGGGAATGTTTGACAAATTGAAACTAAGATCAGAGTGCGAACATTCTTAAAATTAGGTACAGGAATTACCTGGTAGAATATCAGCGTCAGCTGGTACGCCTAGTGTTGTCATCTTACATTATGCTGAGCTGAGACCCTTTTGGCATTAAAATCTTTGTTTTATATTTTTATAGTTGTAGTTGTTTTGTTGTAAGGTCAATAAACGCCTTTTTCTTTTTTTCTTTCTACAAATTAGTCCGTGATTATTGTAATAAGCAGCTGCTGCTAAATTTGAAAATTCTAGAATATTAATTACTTATATATTAAACTAACTTTTAAACGTCTACCATAGCAAGGTATCTTTCTCAGTACAACAAATAAATGTCAAAGTCATTCATCCTATATCTGCACCAAAAATCCCTATGTTCTTGGCTCATTTAAATTCTTGCCATATTCAGCCCTTTTTCTGGAAACCCTTTTATCTGCTATCGATCCTCACCAAGATAATAACTACCAGTCACAATAATCCCATTTTGGTCTAACTGCAATGCTTCGATATCGCCTTCATGTTGTGGAGGTCAGATGGCAGTCGCTTCACGAAAAAAATATCGAAGTTTAGCCAAATCAGCAGTTAGACTGGTAAAGCGGACCCCAGACTCCAAAGCTGAAAAAGCTTCGTATGCGACTGGGATTAACTCTGAGATGATGATGAGTGCTTTTGCTAGGAAGTAGCGACGTAACAAACTTGATAATAAAATTTAGCCTACTGTAAGTAAAAAAAGTACTGTGAGTAAAAGCATGAAAATCAACACCCTTTGGTAAACAACATTTTGGAACAAAGAGACTCCCCCATTAACAATTCTCCCACTCAAAATCCACTAAAAACAAATTACTCACCTCACTAGCTCCTTTAGATACGAAAACAAACCCTCCCATTAGTTGCTACGTCATTAAAGAAATAAATCGTGAACAGGAATCGAACCCCCGCCCTTATCTCGGCAGCCCACTCGCAACATGTTTATCGTGGAGTTCAACGATAAGTTAATCCTCTGTGTGAGAAAGGGACAGGTATATCGGAGGTCTTTGTCTGGTTCTTAAGATCTTTCAACGTTCGTATTACTCGTTATTCTGTACTCAAAATTAGCCGGTAAGAAACTAAAGCCACTTTCACATTAGGTTATCAGTGGCTCGATAGTACTTATAGTGGCAGAAATGGATGCATTCACGTCGTATGAAGAGCCTGGACCTTCAACGTGTTCAAATGCCTCGAAAGTTGTTGCCCACCATAAAAAACGCAAAATTAGAATATCTCGGTATGTGCTCCGACACGATAGATATGCGCTACTCCAACTGATTAAGATGGGCAAGATAGAAGATTCGTCGAGCGATTCGTTGTGTTCCGACATGATGTCTGGTGAAGCCGTACGGAGGACGGGTCTGAGCAGTTGTGTTGCGAAGCCGGGTACGATGCGCGAAATGTTGTTGAGTCGGGAGTTTGGTTGTGGAGGGCCTCCAGATCAATCTCCCTCTGGCGCAGCATCGTTAGTCGTGTTGTTGGGTTTAACATTGCATCACCGCGCTCAACTGCCGTCTTCCTTCCTATTTACTCAGTTTCTTTGAGTGAGTAGGTTTAATAAACTAGCGTGCCTTACCATCAACGATTGCATCACTGCTTACCATCAGGCGGGATTGCAGTCAAGCGCTAGTTTGTAATTTATAAAATAAAAAAGGCGCGCTGAACGAAAGAGAAAAGGCTCCGAAACATCAGGGAGTGGACCGGCATTATTTCTGTCAAAAAACTGTTCTGACTCGCGGTTGACAAGACCGAGTACAAAAAGCTGACGGCCAACCTTCAGGATTAAAGAGGTACGGGAAGAAGCCGTAGTTTAGAGCTAATCCTTCGATGGCAAAATTATTCATTGTGATCACGTGTGCCAACAACACTGACTTGTAACCCACTGCTGAGCTTGTGAGGAACTTGGATTCGTCGCTCCACCTAGCCAGAGGGCGTTCTACCTTCCGATTAACGATACACGGCCTTCTTGTCTATCCCAACGGTCATCAACGGTCACAATTCAGCTTGCTTATTCTGTGAGCCCTACAAGGTGGACCGACGACCTGGTGAAGGTCGCGGGAAACCGCTGGATGCAGGAGGCGTAGGACCGGTCGTCGTGAAGATGTCGTGTGAGCCTCGGGGGAGGCCTATGTCTAGCAGTGGAGGTCTTTCGGCTGAAAAGATGATGATGATGATTCTGTGAGCTACGTTCACAACTTTGGGATGCCTGGAATCCATTGAAGAAACTGTGGTCTCATACGTAGTAAGTCATCCATTGCTTAAATTATTGTTCATCCACACCCCAACTTCGAAATGTAGCAAATAAGCTGTAATTTATTAGATATATTTCAATTTACCAACAATTCGGTTAGCACGCCCCTACACTAGCGCTGCCACATTATCATGGTAATAAAATAACTCATTGCATACCGTGCCCATTACCACTTACCATCACCCTTATCCAGCAAGTTTTAAGGTTCAGAATTGCTCAGTTATTTTCCCTATTTGCCCTCAGTGATCTATCACAACTTGTCATGTTTCGCACCCCTGCGGCAGAGTTGCTAGCGCAATTTATGTGTTAACATGATTTATAGGCTGGCAACCCTCGTTACAGTGGGTGTTGCTAGTTGCTACTGATTTTATTATATAGGCTATTGCTATATTGGTAGAGGTACTTACATAATATTGATGTAAATAAAAAAAAGCGTGCAGAATTATTATATCATGTTGGTAATAAATTTCTGTCGGATTGTCAAAATTATTCGCAAATTCATTAGTGTTTTCCAACTCTCCTACCAAATATCTACTATATCAGTATAAAAAAATACAAACATATTCTAACTAAGTACTGAAATGTGGTTTCAGAAAGTTTACTCAACAATAAAAATGTACATGTACGTACCTACACAAAAAACTGATCAGTGAATAAACCGGTCAACAGTTTGCTCAATAAATTTTAATGAGCAAAATGCAAAAGCCACACAAACTTGTCTATTACCCAACAAAGTTCTAATCAATCAATCAATTTCTAAAAGGCCCATCATGATTAATGAAATAATTAGTTTTTTGTTCACGCATATCAAACTCATTGTATGAAAGTAACAGTATGTGTAATCAAATAGGATGTTTGGCAAGTAACCCTCGCCAAGAATGTTCCTCTAAAATAACAATCCGGTTTAAATCCGAACGCGCCCATTTAAAGCCCCCTCCGAAATGTCAAAGTGACAGTTGACATTCCCGCCATTTTAAGAGAAAGGCTTTGAAATGTTAGGTACGTTTCGTTTTTTAACATTGTTGTTTTTAATTAATATGTTAATTCTTAATTTACTTTTTAATGTAATTAGAAATAAATAATAATAAACTGAACACGTAGTTTTTTTCATCATCAGCTAAACAACAAATCATAGCTTTTCTGACTTTAAAATAATTACAAGCAGTTTCAGATTCCGCAAGCAAAAAACTAAATAGACTTTTTTAAATTAAAAAATAACAACAATAAAATATATTTTAGTAGCTGACCAGTAGGTGCCCCCAAAAAATGCAAATCAAATCAATCTAAAACAGCTCCTATTCTATTGATAACAAAGATCCCATTTTATAATCCCCTGCAGCTGTGTAACTACCCTCAAATGTATTTTACACGTCATTAGGGTTCCCCAGTTCTCCGGGGACGCTTGGGTCAAACACCGTGAAAATCGGGAAAATAATGCGTTTGTCCCCCTTTATGTACTCAAAAAATTAACCTGACGTTTTATTTTTGTGGCGTGAGGTTAGTAGTTATAAGTTTTTTTTTTTTTTAATTAGGAATACAAAGGTCCAATTAAATCTACTTACATGACCCACATAACACACCATAAGGACTAAAACCTTTAGACGGTCCCCTACAAGGTGTAACGATGACTTGTTGAAGGTCTCGGGAATCCGCTGGATGTGACACGCACTCAGCCGTCAAAGTGACGGTGTTTGGAGGCCTATATCTAGGCCGTAGAACAAGGAACATTGGATTGAGCGTAATCACCACGCTTGCTCAATGCGGGTTGGCAATTTCAGATTTAAAGTCCAGGTTTCCTCAAGATGTTTTCCTTCACCTGTTAATCAGTAATTGGTATCCAAGATATGTACTTAGAAAGTACATACCTATAACTTTAGAAAAGTTACATTGGTACTTGCCTGACCTGGAACCAAACCCGCACACTCATACATGAGAGGTTGGTGTTTTAACTACTAGGATACCACAACTTAGGCAACTACAATCGCTTGTGAAATGTAAAAGTAGGCTTACAATAAAACCTACAAGATGCTAAAGATTTGTTCTCATTTGTTCTATGATTGATAACACCAGAGTACCGTTACAGAACGCATTTGAAACGAGACTGGCTTGAAGCATAGACAACCAAAAGTTTTTTTCCCCAAATGACTTCAATCAACCTAAATGGTTAAACTTCTTACTAAATAAACTGAAAAAACTATATAATGTCCTAAACTAGATGGCACCAAAATTTTCAGTGGCATCGCTGTCAACTGCCAATTTACCCAAGAGCTTGACAGCACTGCACTGTTATACAGTATGTTAAATAACAGAGGGCGTTCCCTTAAACTCGTTAATATATATCATTAATAGATTAAAATAAAAATATCAGCATAGAAAAATAAGCATAAAAAATCCGAATAAAAAAAAATTCTAATTGGAAATAAATTTGAAACCTCCTGTTTTAAATCAAAATAGTAGTCGTCATGTATAAATAAATTGCGACGTTGCCGTCTTTCATGTTCGCGTGTACAGTGTGTTCCTTTTACATGTCAATTTAAAATTTTTATTGAATATTTTTTTATTGGAAACTTTTTTAAAACATTTTCTTCTTTTTTTTTGTTTTCGAATGGAAATATTTTTTTTAGCATGTATGTAGGTATGCTATACTATTTCGGGTTAACGGGAACGCCCTCTGTTAGTTAACATACTGTATATGTCAATAGTTTTCCTCTGGCTTATCTTACTTATTTAATAAAAATGTATGCTCCACAAAATTCTCACCCACAATGCAAACATTCCAGTAATTTGACCGTACAAAAACTGCCGATTATCGCCCAGATCTCTGAGGCTTAGAAATTGGAGTCCAAACACGACTCCGCCATTAGTCTGGCATTAGATATCGGAAAGCAATCGCGTCATCATGATGACATCGGTAAGAGAAAAAATATAACAAACATTATCTGGACAATAGAAGACACAGGAGCAAAGAATCTTGGTTTTAGTGTAAATGGTGTTAAGAATATGATATTTGAAAGATTAGTCCATAGAGCCAATAATATTTGTCTTTCTAAATTGTTTCACGATTTTTTTTAAAAACATTTTATAAATTTAAGCACGAAACTTTCGACTACGCTGTATATTTCATCAAAAAAATTTAGTTTTTTTTTTTTTGTTTTCCTTGTTTGTTTGGACGCCGTAATCTCTGGAACTGTTAGTTGGATTATTTTTTTTTATTTTACATTGGATAGCCCTAGTCCTGAAGAAGCTTATTAACTATTTAACATCACGCTATAAAGCAAAGGAGCTGAACAAAAATTAATTCTGTAAACGAAGTAATAGATACGACGCGAGGATCTGGGTTGGAGATCCAAATTTTATGAGAACGAAGTCAAGGACAGAATTTTCAAAATAATCTAATTCGGAATCTATTTGTTCTGCTAATTTTTTCTGAGGAAATTAGATTAAGAAAATGTAAAGGTATTCTATTTACTTATCGACAAGACTTGACAGTTTATTCAGTAGAAATTAAAACAGCCTGTTTAGTTCATAAAATCTCAACGTGGAAACTTAGATGAAGAGTGTTGTCACGGATCACGTAACATATTCAGTCTATAATTTTCTCACTGTTGGGATACAGGCTTCCTCGCTATGAGAGGGAGTGGGCCGTAATCTACCACGCGGACGCAGTGGAGGTTGGTGGATGTCACATGTCTCCGAAGTTTTGCCTCTAGGCCACGCCGGTTTTCTTCACAATGTTTTCCTTCACCGTTTTGAGAGCAGTGGTGATTAAATATTTACACAACGTAAAGCGCCTGACGGGGTTCGAACCTACGTGTCTACGACCTACAACTTGAAGTGGCGTCCCATACCACTAGGCTAATGACCGTTCATCTCATCGAAGTTTTGATGGTGAAATTTTGAAAGCATCGGCAGTTGTCTATACTAATATATAAAGCTGAAGAGTTTGTTTGTATGTTTGTTTGTTTGTTCGCGCTAATCTCGGGAACGACTGGTCCGATTTGTAAAATTCTTATTGCGTTGGATAGCCCATTAATCCAGGAAGGCTTTAGGCTATATAACATCACGCTGCGACCATTAGGAGCGGAGCATAACTAAACCACGCGAACGAAGTCGCTGGCGGCCGCTAGTATATTATAAAGCTGAAAAGTTTATTTGCTTGTTTGTTTGAACGCGCTAATCTCAGGAACTACGGGTCCGATTTGAAAAATTATTTTTGCGTTGGATAGCCCATTAATCCAGAAAGGCTTTAGGCTATATAACATCACGCTGCGAATAATAGGAGCAGAGCATAACTAACTCCAAGCGATCGAAGTCGCTGGCGGCCGCTAGTATAATTGCGGGCAATGCAGCTTCAATCAATGAAAACTCGAACATTTAACCCATTATCTCATAACCCATTTAGGAGATCACAAAGAGAAATAGTACAAACATCCGTGCCCCATATTCATTACAATAAAAGCATAATACATTTGTTGAAAACCGGGCGCGTACGACAAACCTACAACACCATGTGGATAACTCTCAAAGGTTTACAATATTACTACGGAACCCCAAGTCCCGCCATGTCACTAGGATTAGCGCTCGGGCCATTGTCAAACGACAATTGAAATCTATCCATCTTTCTCTAACTCGCCCCAATTCCATGCGCCCAAAAGAGGCGGGTATATGAATACATTTTCACTTTTCAACATGTGACAGATTTCATATGACTATTTGTTTGGATAGTCACAATGGTGTATCGCGAGCGAGTTTCAAAATGGATATTGTATTATTTTATATTTTTAATCCGTTACAGACAGTTATTATCAGTTTTCGGCGAATTGTTATAAATAGTAGATCGAATATTGTCATATGCGATATACAGCGTTTTTTTTTTTGTATATGCGAAACCTGAAAAACGTGTCCAGTATTTTTATGTAAAGAATTTATGTACATCAAGAAGCTATCATGCGAAATCACAAAGTTATGAGCTTGTTATATTACCTGGATGTCCCTACAAAAATATGGTCAACGAGCTCCACGCCCGGTCGCGCCAACAACGGCGCGGCGCGTCTGTGGCCCTAGAACCGACCGCTGTGAACTGTATTGTTGCGCTCGGTGACCACACTGTAACATTTTTAAAAATATATTTGGGAAAAAAATATAACATGGCGTAAAAATGATTGGAATTGATTCTTCTTGTTCTGAGTAAACTATATTCAGGTGTCGTATAAATAAGAAAAAATTAAGTTTGATATGTGTTACTTATTCTTTAAAAGTAATTGTAGTTCAACACACTGCCATCTTTTATCTTTTATTATCTGCAATCCCAAATATGTTGGGTCGCCTTCGAGTGTAACCGGATTCAGTTGAATACCAGCAGTTTACATGGAGCGATTTCCTTTTCAGCAGGTTAATTATGAAGCACACTATCAGTAGCAATGGGTTCCATTTTGTCATTTAAACAACATTCATTGCGGTATTAACGTTGTTGAGCAGACACATTTTTCGAACTTATGGAGCAATGGAATAGCAATACTTATGCTAAAATTATTTCAATTAATAGCAATAGTGTATTAGACATTGATAAAATATTAAACTAAGGTAGATAAGTCACTAGCGCACTGAAAATGAAGCGTACAAAAGGAGGTAAGTCCAGTATCTCGCTTTAGTCACTCTCGATACACTCGTAAAAACAAACGACAAACACTAACAGTGTAAACGACAAACACTAGCCATCTTTTTCTTCTCTATGCTTTAGATTGTGCCCCATCTCATTCACACTGTACCAATGTGTGAAATGTACGCAGAATAAAAAAATTGCATGTGTGTGGTGTTGCTCCGATCGGCACATTTATTTTGGTTAATTTGTTAGAGCATATCATATCTGTTTAATATTATATCAATGGTATTAGATACGCAATTAGGGTGCTGATCTCCACAACCCAGATACCTACTATGAGTAGTAACGCGACGACACTCCTTCCTGAGACTAGACAAATTAAAAAAAAAATCTCTCCGCCATCTTTAATCTAGGCACTTAACTTCAGTACAGGATTAAGATTTTATAGAAAAATTCGAAACTAATTGGATTTTTTTACTCAGAAGAAAATCTTATCACATTGTAGTTTAATATTAAAGTAATCCATGACTTAAAGCTTTAAAAGAAACGATGTTATTAAAAAAAAAAAACAATTCCTTTATTGTAGTCAAAAAATTTTTATTTTTTCTATAAATTATAATAGTGCTTGACCTCAATCCCGCCTGATGGTAAGCAGTGCTGCAATCGTTGATGGTAAAGCGCGCTAGTTTATTAAGAGCCTATTCACTCTAGTATTGATGACACCCAAATTGTAGTCAGACGGAAACACCGCCGCTGGCAAAATGTAATTTTTCATTCAAATATGTTCTTCAAAATTATCTCGTATTTCTCCACATTTTTGACACTTGATTTTCATAGAGGTTTAGTTGCGATAATTGGCCTCCAGGAGTGCAGTCTTCGAGAACATTTTCATCCATTTTTGATTCGTGTTAATTAACATAAGTATTTAGCGTTGCGATAGCTTGTAAAACAGGAACTAGTCCAGGGTATTGCACCAGTATATCTTGTTTACCCAGACCACTTTTATACTTACTTATTATGACTTGTTAAAATTTATCATTAAGCCACTTTATTGCATCATTAAATTCAGTCAACATCAAAAGTATGGGGAAATTGAGAGGTATGTTTGACAGACTGTGGATGTTTTTTAAATTACGCGCTATATTGCTACTAGATCTATTGTTCTGGATAGCGAGCCAAACTTTCTACCACGCAAAAAAAAGAAAACAAAACGCATCGCGTCAAGGCACTTTATACCTATTTAACCGACATATAATCTACCAACAATAACAACCAGATCAGTCCCAAAAACCAACATTCTAATCCGATTCAAAAAGACATTCCATAACCAAAAATAAAGATCACGTTGTCTATGGCAAACAAAAGCGCCGAGCGCGGGCTCGCGACACGCAGTCTGTCTTTGACCATTCAGAAGGAAACATGTCAAAAACATGCGTCAGAACTATATATCATTGAGCCTCGTGACTTACAGCCCTGCAGATGTAACTTTAAGTTGACTGATGGCAGGGTTTGTTAATGATTTTTAATTTCTATGAGGATTACAAGGTATTAGTGGACGTATGACCTGCTTTATTTGTTTGTCTTATGTGTGTACACATGAGTAATGGCGGATAAATTCCTCTCGTCTAGTGTATGCCACATTTTCTGGGTCTATTCTTTGTAGATTTGGGTTGTCTACTCATATAAAAGAAACAGGAGTTGTCCTAGAAAGTTTCTCTATGATTTATAGATTTCACTGGCTCGCTGAACTGCTTCATTTAAAAACTTAGTCTTCATCAAGATATCTACAAACTGGCCTTTAATGGAGTCTGAAAATGATTGATTGACATCACATAATAGTTTTTTTAAACTGAGTTCATTATTTTAATTAGCAATTAGGTAGCTTTAGTACCTAATTATCTTATATCGCCCGTATCAATATTATAGGAAACCATTTTTTAAATGATACAGTATACAATAGAATAGTCATACTTAGTTTATAATGATAATTACATATTCAAAAGAACTTCCTCTACAATTCCAAATCAGGGCCTTCCAGGCATTTGTTCGGCGGTTATCTCTACTTCCAGACAGTTAAAAGAATCATTATTTTTTGAGGACAATTCAAGCAAATTGTAGGTATGTCGCCCCGGCTGCCTTTGTATTGGTAATCTATTGGTTATATTCGTATTTATTTACTTTAAATCATGGCTCATTAAGATCTTATATATAGGATTATGATTTTACATAGCTAGGCATTATTAAGATGTTTAAATGGACATAATAGTTTGTTAAAAATGTTATTCTAGTAACTTATTGAATACTCAGTGACAATATTTACCTATGTGTACCTAATATTATTAACACAATTAGGTAAATACCAATAAGTCATTTTTGTAGTCTATTCTTTTTTTAAAAGCTGAGTTATTTCTTTTTGAACATCGAACACAGTAGTTATACATTCATCTTATTTAAATATCTGTTCGTTATATAACTGGCCGTCCATTTTAATTCCTCTGCCATAATTTTAGTCATACCATAAACAATTTACCATGAAGTTTGAAACATAGAATATCAAAGAAAGCGTTGAACAGAAGCCGGTTTTTAAATTAATATGATGAGTGGAACAATTAATGCCTTTTTAATATTAATATTCATAGTATACGGGAAAAACCAGTCAGTATAGAGGTGGGACATGATAATCGACTAGGGATCGAGTAAGCGATTAGTTTAATCGATTAGTTGGTTGAAGATAGTTGGATCGTTATCATTCAATTATTAATTCTAGTTGAATGCGTTCGTAATTTACGATTTCTTTTTTTTTGCTTGTTTATATGCTCTAGATGAGAGGTTTTATTTATAGGTTGCTAATAGCTGTTATACAATATGTTAAGAAAACCCTGTCCGACCCGTAAGGGTAGTAAAGGTTAGGTAAACACTTGACTAAATATAATATAAAATTTTACATAATCATCATAGTAACAATACTAATGAATTTTGAAATAATCCTTTTTTCCCGGGAATTAATTCTAATTTCCCCGAAATTTGGTAATTTTTAAAAAAGTGACAACACCGGTATTATTATAAGCGAATAGCGACGCGACCACGTCACAGGTGCCGCGTGCCCTGCCGCCCGCCGCTCGCGGAAAGGGTTGCATACAGCACATGTATTAAGTTACCTCTTTTTGCGAAATAATATTTATTGTTTTAGGGGGATTTTTTTTTTTAAGTTTTGCCTGTCTTTGTGAGCATTAGTAGAATCAGTTATCGATACCTAACAATACCTTCACGGATCGGACAGGGTTTTCTTTACATATTGTATAGAATATATTTTTTTTATTCATTTTCAAATGCTATTTGACGTGTTGAAGATGCTTACATTTATTCAGCGATCGATTTTGGCTTTTAGTATTTTTAGCCGAGGTACCTACATAAACTATTTAGTGAAAAAATACATTATGTTCGCTTTAAGCAGAGTAGGTAATACCTATAAGTATTAGACGCTTTGTATTTCATTAGTTTCGGATTGGACGCCCACGTATAGGTACGAGGACATGTACATTTGAACGTTGAAATTAAACGTAAATTCTAGACAAATATTCTAGAATTTACGTACTAAATTTTCCTACATATCTTCACCATGTGGGTAAATATTTAAAAACTGGCGTCTTCCATTCAAATATAATATGAAATCTTCAACAGAAGCAGAACAAAACAAATCAAATTTTAATACCCAACAATAAAACACATTGATTAAAAAGGAAACCGTGGCCTTGAGAAACACGGGTGGGTTTTAGTCAGTAAAAGTCTGACACGCATTTCTGCTCCGCCCAGAGACGTCATTTGATGATTTCCCATCCAAAACAAAAAATGGGGGTTTTATTTTAACTTTAGATTTAGTCTGACTTTATTAGATTGTGACAAATTCCTTAATCTCATGCTGTTATGTATTTTTTAATCTGTGCCGGAGCACAGATTAAAAGCACCACAGACACATCGCTATGGAAACAATCTATGAATATAAAATAGGAGATATTTTTTATAACTTTTTATTGATATCATTTTAAATATAAAATATCATATAAATAATTTGTTTTGTTGCATGAGTTATACCACGTAAGATTAGAGCCTCGGAGGTCTGTAATAAAATGAATATCCATCGTAAAATGTGTCATCGTACCTAATAAAACTATGACTTGAAACGAAATGCGTTTTAAACCTAAATTATATGAAACTACGAACAAAGGTATTATGTTAATAATCTGTGTTGTAGGTTTTCTTAAATATAACAAAAGATACACAAACAAATGGATTTATGACCTTTAGATGATCTTTTAGTCTACCTAAGTATTTATTTTTCCTAAAACATCATATGTATACATCTTATATACAAGAATAACCTTGTTTTTCTATTTTGACAGACGATAAAGTCTTCTATTCCGTGGGCTGCTCTTAGAATCATTATAATTTGGAGACCTTCTTTAACAGACTTCCATGTAGGTCTAATAATCCCATACCTAACAATAAAAGTTCTAACTAATATCTAAGTACGAATTTAAAAAAAAAAAAAACTTTACACATGCCAGTACTTCAAGCTAGCTTTCAAATATGTTTAATAGGTTTTGAACTTTATCTATAAAGTTTTATGGTTCACGTTTGATTGGGTTAATTTGACAGTTTCAATGTAGCTTAACCTGCTGGTTCCTATACAAACCTTTATTACAGAAAGTTAACGTAATTGATAATTAATAGGCTAAAGATCTTCTCTCTCCCTTTTCCTTTTACATATGTCTATTATTTACAACGTGTAACATAAAGGGTATATACATACCAAGGGCATGGCATCTTTAGATGATATCAAGCGATATGGGAAGGGTTTCAACTTTCAACTTAAAATAAAATACTCAAAAAATTGATACCAAATTTTCGGTTTCGTGCGTTTCTTAAAATCAAATCATAACGAATGTGGCACTACACTACATACGTTATTAACTACTCGTTACACGTCACATTACTTGGCAAAATCCGATAAATGTCTTCAATAATTCTGTGTGCCTAGTATGGTAGT
Source organism: Sesamia nonagrioides (assembly GCA_017933935.1). NCBI lineage: Eukaryota > Metazoa > Arthropoda > Insecta > Lepidoptera > Noctuidae > Sesamia > Sesamia nonagrioides. The sequence goes on along the minus strand of JADWQK010001696.1, from coordinate 113,892 downwards.
AGCCTATCACAGGCAGTGTTTTTCCTCATAACATCCTAAAATAAAGAAATAGGATTAAAAAACCCTTCCAATATCGATTGATATTGTGTAAAGATACCATGCCCTTGTTATGTATATACCATTATACCCTTTATGTTACACGTTGTATATCTTTCTATTATAATATTTATAACATTAAACGCCTTCTATTCTTCGAAATCTTGTTATTCAATATCAGTATTAATATTTTTCCCTTTTCCAACACGAAAATCTTCAACAGTTTCCTTTCAGCTCTTTAGACCAACCATCATTGTTTTGTTTTCGTCTTTTTTTTTTTTCCTAATTAAAGCACTGATATTAGAAATTACTATTCTCAAATTTTAGTCGGTTCTCAGTTTTTGCAGCCGCAAACTGGTTAGTACTTATTACCGTATTAATTATGTCTACCTGTGATATTTGTCGCCATAACTGACAATCTATCAAATGTTTTAATATAACGTTATAACAGCCAAGTTTCTTTTTATTGCCTTGTTTTAATTTTACACCTCTATTTTACGCATTTTATGAGTCAATATGAGGAATCCATACATATATAATCCATACTAATATTATAAATGCGAAAGTATCTCTGTCTGTCTGTCCGGCTTTCACGCCAAAACTACTGAACGGATTTTAATGAAATTTTGTACACAGATAGTCTAGAGCCTGAGAAAGGACATACCTAGGCTTTATAACATCCCGCTATGACCAACAGGAGCAGAGCAGTAACAAAATATGTTGCGAAAACGGGAGCTAACGCGGACGTACTACATATTGCTCTATTTTTTTTTAACAGGCGCTTATTTTATATCAACTGAGCTCTTTTTAATTTACGGGAACCACCGCGTGCTGTAAACTGGAGTCCACGCGGACGGAGTCGCGGGCAACAGCTAATCATGTATATATACAAACATTTTTCCGTCACATGGTTTTAATTTAAAAAAAATACTATTAGCAGCCTTCTGTTCCCAAGTGTGCTGAAATCAACAAAAAAAAACTTTTCTTTTTTCTCAACTCGGTGAGATTTTAACAGAATCCATTGGGAGACTTTTGGGAGCACTACTTTCTGATGCCGAGTTCCTTACCAAAACTTTCAACGTATTTATTTACCATACTGCTGATTTTTTTTAATGTTGCTCCACATTAGTCTTTTCTCTTGGGGAGAAAAGACCTCATACGAAGGCTCAGAGGTTAGATTCCATTTTGTGTGACACAAAGGGCAATGGAAAGAGCTATGGTGGCGTGATCGAATCAGAAATGAGGAGATCCGCAGAAGAATCAAAGTCACCGACATAACTCTTCGAGTCGCTAAACTTAAGTGGCAGTGGGCAGGGCACATTGCTCGTGGAACCGATGGCCGATGGGGCAGTAAGGTTCTGGAGTGGCGGCCACGTACCGAAAGACGCAGGGTAGGGAGGCCCCCAACAAGGTGGACCGATGACTTGGTGAAAGTCGCGGAAAGCCGATGGATGCGGGCAGCACAAGACCGGTCAGCGTGGAAAGCCTTGGGGGAGGCCCTTGTCCAGCAGTGGACATCTATAGGCTGAAGAAGAAGTCTTTTCTCCTGTATCGTTGGTTCGTTTACAAACATATAACTCACATACACAAACAATCAGACCCGGAACAACTACTTGTAGGTAGCTCATACAAATATTTGTTCCGTGCGGGAATCGAACCCCCGACACGCAGCGCAGCAGTCAATAGCTTAACCACTCATCATCATCATCATCATCATCATCAACCTTTTATCGTCCCACTGCTGGGCACAGGTCTCCTCTCATACAGAGGAGGATTGAGCGTAATCACCACGCTTGCTCAATGCGGGTTGGCGACTTCAGACTTATAAAGTCCAGGTTTCCTCAAGATGTTTTCCTTCACCTTCAGTCATTGGTGTCCAAGATATACTTAGAAAGCCACTTAGCTTAACCACTACGCCAACCGAAACACGAATCAAGATTGTCCACTAGCCCCAAATTCCTTTTTACCTTGTTTTATAACCGTTAACATCTCCTTGTCAACAGGCGTAAATCCTCGCAAGCAGAGAAGAGAACGGACGACATTCACTCGAGCACAACTCGACGTTCTAGAAGCGTTGTTTGGCAAGACGAGGTACCCTGACATCTTCATGAGGGAGGAGGTCGCATTGAAGATCAACCTCCCGGAGAGTAGAGTGCAGGTATGTTCAAATATATTCTTTATCAACGACCCACCCCCGCTTCGCTCGGGTGCAATGCTGATAGTAACCCCAGCTTACACTACGGAAAAACTGTGAACGTTGTATATAAAAACAGCGGCCCGCTGCTCCCGCCGCCCTGGCCGGTCGGTACCGCCGCAAACGCTAGATCCCGCAATTTTTAAATCTGTAATATCATCGAAATTATTCATTTAAATTATGTTCTGTAAACTGCCATATAGATCTACATCAAATCAAAAATGTATTTAAGGTATTTAATTGGACAAGGATTAATGATGTATTGGTTGAAATCGCTTCGAAAATTAGCCATTATTTGTCGTAAACAGTAAATGAGAAAAAATTACCTGGTACAGAAAAATTATCACAATGACAGGTATTACAAGTGACTTTCGGCTTCGTTAATAGTAGTTTATGATATACATAATGAGGGGTATTAAGCAAGACTGTGAGTTTAAAAAAAGGGCGAAGCGAGTTTTTTAATAGTATCACACGTGTGTGTAATACCTAATTATGTACAGTTTCATACACTACTTTATCTAATCTCAGTGCGTCTAACGCCAACGCAACACAATTCCATTTATTCAGTTTCATAATTGTAATATGCAAAATGTTAACAATTCTGCACCCTGCATCACAGCGCATGCGCCAAAGCGCGCGCAGCCACAGATAAAAAATGAAATAGTACTGTCTACATTGATATAATATTAAACAGATATGATATTTTGTACGCTTCAAGTTCAATGCGCTAGTGACTTATCTACCTTAGTTTAATATTATATCAATGGCTGTCTATGGTTTGTAACGTAATGAAAAAAATTTTTATTATAACATTGTTTTGTTAGAGAAATAATGTTATAATTTATTTTTTTAATTTCCTTTCGATATACTATTGGTAAAGTACGTCAATATAAACTCCTTTTTGGTTTTATATTTTTAATTTTTTGATATGAGAGTAGATAAAAAACTTTATACATCCGTTCAAGAGTATGTAAGTAGTTCCTACTAACTGAAATAAAGCCTTCAATTTGTTTCATGCAATGTTGTAGCTACTTACTTAATCAGAATTTCAGGATCCACCGTTTTTTTCTAGTTTAATACCGTTTTTATTGTCTATCACTTAAATTCTGCCAGAATCAAAGCCTTTACCATCCTTACTAAGGTCAATGTGTAAAACGCGATACTTAATATCACATTTTTCAATTTTAATATTTAAACTAAGATTTTACACACCTTGAGTAACAAAACTTGTCGTAATCATAATTTAGTTAAATACATTATAGAATGACCATCAGTCTTATCAAGCAAGCGGAGAAAATCCGTAGATTATTAAGTTTCAATTAACTCGAGATAGCGCTTCTAATACGTGAATATAATCCATCTTAATGTGAGCCACCCAAAAGGCTATTAAAAAATAAACTTATTAAAATCTCCGACCACAGTAGTCGGCGACTAACGCTCGACTGACTTCTAATTTGTTCAAACCTTCATTTTATACCAACACGGATAGCGCATTAGCGCTACCAACAGAATTACGTTCTTATTTTCGAATTTCAAAATCAAATTATTCGATTGTTTTGCGTTGACGCTGAGTTGTTAAGTACTTGGAAAGCTTTTAAGGAACATGGCGGTAAAACGGGAATTTAAAAATCGAATGCATTTGTACAAGGGTGTCAATTGCGAAATGAAACAATGTGTAAAAAATGTTACAGTAAAAACTCTTTATTACGGTTTTATTCTGCTTATCACAGATGGATGTGCAACAGTCTGTTCCGAGAATGATTGAACTGAAGGAAAATTTTAGCACGGTTTATCCTCTTCTAGTAAAATCGTTGGAACAATTCATAGGCTGCATCAAAGTCATATCATGTCGATGTTAAAAAGAGATGAGCTGTGATAATTTCAATTCAGCTTAATTCATGTGAAGTTTGTTTCCGCGTCAAAACTTAGTTTCGACTTACCTGCGACTTTTTCTTCATGATATTTCCTATTTCCCCGAATCGTCCCGTCGCATCCCATCACCTGCTCGCGCTCTCACTGCGTTTTCAGATCTATCTAACCTTTTTTCTTACTGAATCGATCGTAAATATTGTGGCGTGTTGTAAATTTTTATCCTTCTCATAGGACTACCAAAATGCAGAAAGTTTTTTTTTTTTAATTGAGTTGTATCCTAAAAAATAATTGAATGTCCATCAGATAATTTATAAAAAATATTGAACACGAATTTTATTTTTTTCTTTCATTCAAATACTTATGAAGATATATTGATTTGAAATCTCAAATCAAATCAAAGGATTTGTTTCAAATAAACCAGTTACAGGCACTTTTGAATTATCAGAATGTCGGTCAGTCACTAAGGTGAAGCTAGTCGCCCCTTCCAAAGAGCAGGTACCTATGGAGAAGAACGGGCAAGAAACTCCATGGTCACTCTTTTTCTTCTTTTGTCGCATGACATAACGAAGTGGTACAAAATATACCACGGCGTAACTTAATTAGCTCCCACTTCCTAACTTTAATACGCTATATCTCAGTAGTTTTTGGTAATTTCGACAAAATAAAAAATACGGGTCTTATTTTTTTATTATTTGTAAGACGGATTAATTATTTTTTGATTTTCATACCTTGGATACATTCCTATTAGAGCGTTGGCTTCAGAGATTTAGTGCGTTCAAAAAACAAAAGCTTATAATATTAGTTTAAAAAAAATAAGTTTTATTTGTTGTCTATGCCGTCTACTTAGACAGCAATGCCAATTAACCTCCATAAATCAAAACAGCCCAATAAAGGCCATCCATTTGATGTCTCTGCATCTGATAATATTATCATTAGTTCAAACACATCTTAATTGGTCCGTTTAGATCGCACAGTCTGATACATCTAATGAAGGAAGGGGACGGTTACGTCACCAATGTATCTTAAAACTTTCGGGGTGGCGCTAGTGGCAATGGAAAATGCTAATGATGTATGGAGTTTTGCGATTAGTTCCGCATTTTGCCGTCGGCCTTGCTACTTATATAAAGATGTTATTATTATGGTGGGCTGTTTGTACAAGTCGGGGCAATTAAATGACGGTGTGTCATGAGTTTGTTTGTTCCGGCAATCAGTATGTATAGATATAGGTAAAAGAAAATAAAATTAAGTAGTCAGCTATTAATTTCGTCACTAATTTGGCTGGTTCACACGAATAAATCACAATTTTACGTATATTTAGGTACTATAACTAGCTATATGAATATCTATGGTTCGCAGCATATGCCAATGCATGCGGAGTTCGCCTACCTGTAAGTCATTGTTACACTACTGTGTCGCCTTTTTAAATCACATGTTATCTTATGTACAGACGACAGCTCATCAAGTTACTACAATCTGTAAAATTTCTTTAATAGATTGTCAACTTTATCGCTATAGTATTAAGCCTCAAGATTGATTGGAAATATTTGACACACTCGGGCAGCTTGACCTGCAGTCGTCTGTACAACACCTAGTGTAAAAAATTGTTAGAGCCAAAAAAAATTGCATCATAGGACTGACTGACAGAAGTGAAATCTGTAATCATTAAAAAACACAGCATACCTACACAAAAAATAAAAAACAAAACACGATCACGGTGTCGAGTCAGTCACGCTCATGCAAATATAGTTAATACTTCCCCACAATACCGAAGGAAAACGTCGTGAGGAAACCGGCATGTCCTAGAGGCAATACTTTGAAGACATGTGACATCTACCAACCCGCAATGGGCACGCGTGGTAGATTACGGCCCAGTCCCTTTCACCGAGAGGAAGACTGTGTCCCAAAAGTGGGAACATCATTCATTTTCCTTCATTGTTTTGAGAGCATTGATTGTGCTATAATTTACACAAAGTAAAGCGTCTGACGGGGTTCGAACTTACGACCACCACGGCTCACAACGTAGCGCCCTAAATACGTACCTAACATGAATAATTTTAAAGCATATTGCAAATCCATTGCTCTATGTGTTCAAAAAATGTGTCGCTCAACAACGCAAACAACGCAATGGATGTTGTTAAACTGTCAAAATGAAACCTACTGATAGTGTGTTACCTATACCAACTGCAAATTCAATACACTTCGAGCCACATGCTCTCAACAAAGTTACTATAACAATACTATGAGTAATTAGCTTCCCATCTGCCGTTGGACATTTATGCCTCTCCGCAAAAAAAACCCTCATTACCTCATTATTATCGAAGGGTGGGGTAATCCCGGGTAAATGCGGCAAAGCACGTAGCGCCCTCTGGCGAACGCAGTGACTTCACTGTTAAAATTTGGTTAAAAAATGAGGTAAAACAGACTAAGAGTTTTACAACATTATGGAATTTGACGTAACACTAGAAACGTATTGAACAAATGTTTAAGAAAAACTTAAACATATAAATGTTTAAGAAATCTTAAAAATTATTCAATTCATTCATTTATTCATTTGTCGTATTTAAACAACTGATAAACACTGTTTTGTGGTAGCAATGTTCATACTTTGCTTTAGTCATCTTCAGTCGGGAGTTAAAAAATATTTTGACATTTTAAAAACCCATTTTAAACTTATAGGTTATTTAACATCACGCTAAGACCTTTAGGAATAGATATGTCGCTTTGCATGTTATTTTCTTCTAACGCGACGAGATTGAGGTTAGAAGTTTCGTACAGAATATTTGATATTATAATTACATCTAGTTCTAATTCTATCTAGCTTTAAACATAAAAGATTATACATTATAAGTGGCATTAACTACAAAGATATAAGTACGTCTGACCACTATTTGAACATTTTATCTTATATAAATTTCTGGGTTCTTTTTTAAGAGTAAGTAATGCCTTTAACCTAGCTTTAAATACAAGCTTTAGTATCACAAAACCGTGTTTATCAGTTGTTTAGGCTAAACAGCTTTTAAACATAACATTATTAAATGCACTATGATGTAACACTGACACTAGACACACCTTAAACAAATGTTTAAGTTTTAGTAATGTTTAAGTTTTTTTTTTAGCTAATTTGTCGCTACATCAAACTTCACCTTTCCAACTCGATATTAACAGCTTAGCTCGCGAAAAAAGCGCCACTAATTCTTTCATCCCACAATTTAGTACACAAACCAGAATAAAAGAAAAAAAAGTACCCCTACCACTGGAACAAACTTCATGTGGGTTTATAATAAATCATTCATAATCCGTTATGCACACTGCATGCGCGAACGCGAGGTAATTGCTGCGCCGGATTGGAACGACCAAATAGTATGGGGCATTAACAGTTGCTGGAAGCAATCGTAGTATGTTTGAAAGTTCTGTAGATTTGTATGTTTAATTCATGTTTACAAGTCATTATGGGTGAAAGGGTGAAAAGGGTTATTAAGGGTGGTGTCGTGGTGGCCTAGTGGTTAAAACACCAGCCTCTCAAGTAAGAGAATGCGGTTTCGATACCAGGTCAGACAAGTAGCACTGTAACTTTTTTAAGTTATCTTGGACACCAATGACTGATTACAAGGTGTAGGAAAACATCTTGAAGAAACCTGGACTTAAGGTCTGAAATCGCCAATCCGCATTGAGCAAGCGTGGTGATTACGCTCAATCCTTCTCTTTATGAGAGGAGTCTGAGACCTGTGCCGAGAGGTGGGACGATAAAAAGGTTGACGATGATGATGATGACTAATCCGACTTCTTTTGTCAACAGGTCTGGTTCAAGAATCGAAGAGCGAAGTGTCGACAGCAGCTCCAACAGCAGACAAATACGCAGATATCCAGCAAATCCACCTCCAGCTCAAAGTCAACAGTAGCTAATAACAGCATCAAAGCTTCAACGAGCTCAACAAAGATAACTACATCGAAATCCCTCACCAGCTCTTCAAATGTACCTACCACACAGAATTCTAGCATCACAACGTCTTCTCCAAACCTGCCTATAACGCCGACCACATCAGTGAGTCCTCCCATAAACGTTATATGCAAGAAGGAGTCAGCAGGAACGAACTACGAAAGTTCTCCTCTGAATAAGAATAATAACCTTACATCACTCTCCCACTACAACTCTAATGAGCTCAGGATAAGTGGTAAAGAGTCTTCGCCATCAGAACCGGTATCCAACATCCATGGTTACGGAGTCACTCCTAAGCAAGAGCTGTACAGTAGTCCAAAAAGGCTGGACTACTCCAGCAAGCTGGATTACACGGAAAAATTCGGGAGCAATCTGGTGAAGGACCAGTACAGCTCCCGTTTGACGGGGAATCTTACTCCTCTGGGGTCTAACTCCTCGATTATGACCACGCCGTCTCCTCCTATCACTCCTCAGAGTATAAACGGGCCAGGGAACGTGTATCATCCGGATAGCTACAACAGTTTCCATTGGCCAGGCAGTTCGGACTACATCCGGAGTTATTCCACATCGCATCATCACCAGGGCTACGGACAAAGCGCATATAATTCTCCGTATTATCCTAGTCAGGTGGGTTAACAGATTTATTACATAAGTTAGTATTTGCAAACAAGATTCCCGATAGGATTTCCATCGTTAAAAATAATGAACCATAGATTTTTCTGCTACCTCAATCTCTTAAAGGTAATCTTTCTAGTGCTCAAAGGTGTGCGGTATGGAAAATACTCTTTCACAAAATTTTAAGCTTCTAGAACTAACAGTTTTGATGTGTGACGCTGTCAGTTAGTAAATTTAATAATTTTTGCTATGAATTTTACTAATCTTAGTAATTTAGTAAATCTACTTTATCGCTACGTGATTAAGGCTTAAGGTTGATTGGGAATAGTGGACAGTGTCGCGTAGCTTGACCTGCTGTCGTCCGTACAATTAATACATACATAAGTATATACATAGGTACATAATGAGAAATTTTCTTTAAAGAAACCCTTTGATTTATACTTATAAACTTTACGAACTCATTTTATATAACGTTAGCAAGTCTTCTGGAAGTTTATTTACATAAAAGGGTACTAAATATTCTGCAGTCCTTATCCCGTTTACTTTATTGAATTTTGAGAGATGTTTATTGTTTGAGAGCGTTCTCAGAAAATAGAGTCTTATTTTTTTTGGTAAATATAATGCTCTGAGGTAAAATAAAATATCAAAGGTTGTTTGGATTGAACAAAAGAAACTAAAACACAGACATTCTCGTTTCGACTGTTAGCAATAGGTATTAAATTAATTGTTTTCTTGAAATTGTTTATTATAATCTTATACTTTTTGCGTCATGGAAGTTTTTTAAATTATTTATTAATTAGTTACCCACAAAGTCTTTAATTAGAACTATAAATATGGTTTTTAATATCAACCGTGTCATTAAAATCTGGCAAATCAATGGAATTAATTATTTCAATGTTATGTTTTTATTAAAATTACATATGGAATTGATAAGTCAATCAATATTGACGAATTATTAAGTCGTTAAATGTAATTAAATTTATAATTTATTCGAATTGTCTCGGCTGCCATCTTTAGTGTAATGAAATTATTTGTCTTTATCACCGAGTTAACATTTTTTTAAAACGTTAATTAATTTTAATAGATGAAAAAATGTTATAACCTTTAATGTTAATGGTTCCATAGACAAAACAAAAATGGAGGCCCAGTTTTTTTTTTATATTTAGTGACCATAAGTTTCAAAGGAGATTCTAACAAAACCTTCTTTCCAGATGGAGTACTTTAACGGTTCATCCGTGAACCAGACGCACGGCAGTCACCACGGCCACAACCTGACTGCTAACGGCAACCAGCTCTACAACCAAGTATCCTTCGGCAACCCCTCGCCACCAGGGGCCTGGGCATCCCACCACAACATCCTGTCTTCGGGCCCCGAGTCCCCGGAAAATCAATCCCAAAATTCGCCACATTTGAGCATGCTACAGGCATCCCAAATATCGAACTTTACTAACACGGGAAACAGTTATTTTGCACCAGAAAAGTATGGCATCAATATGGTTTAGTACATCTAGTCTTTTGTTTTTAGTTGTACATATTTCTTGTATAGTGGGTGTGTGAGAACGATTCTGGGGGAATTTGTATGTTTTTGAGACATTTTAAAATCATCATAACTAAAGTGAGTTTTAAATGAAAAATGTTTTTACAGTTTGGCTAAAAAGGGCTGAAATATTTTTCATTTAATATTTTTAGTACTAACGGCATTACTTTCGTATTTTTTTTTTAAATTTTCATTTTTTATTTTTTACGTAAAATTTTTATAATTTTAATCTTTTAGTGTAATAAAATATGAAAGTTGACAAAATACGATGTCAGTGCCTACATATCAATAAAATCGTATATTCTTAAATTATTTTTACAAAACATACAAATTCTCTTTGAATCTTTCATTTACTTCAAATGTAGAAGCGTTTATTTATATTGTAAATGATCTTTTTTAACAAGACTTGCCATCATATTTAGATAATTTTATAGAAATAATACTAAGAAAAGTTATTTATTATTAAAAATTTAGCAAATATACTTGTAAAAAAACATCGACTAATACTAAATATGAACTCAAGTCTTGTTCAAATTTTAATTTACAAAAATACTAAAGTTTATTTTACAACTAAACGCTTTTTACGTTTTAACTAACGATCTTCAACGAACGCTAAATTATCGAGAGGCCTAATTTTGTGTATCGAAGGACTAATTGTTGTAGAGTTGACATAATACATTTGAACGCCAAAACGTATAAGGTTTTTGAAAAATATTTAAAAAGAGATCCTTATAAGAAATCGCGTTATTAAAAATAATATGTACGTGTTTTTTTTATTATTCTTGTTGTTGGTGTTCAAAATGTACAGAAAATTGGAAATTGACTTCATGAATTTCTCTCTCTTGAAATTCTTTTCCTATTTTAGACCTTCCCTGCGTCTGTGTAAAAAAATACACCCAGAGTCATATCACTTCTTATTTTAAAAAAGTTAACTTAGACTAAATTTAGTGACGGAATTCGCTAAATTAACGAAATACCTATACATTGTCGTTACTTATATTAAAACAACAACAAATAAACGTCAGTATCATTAAACAAATAATTACGACAAGAAATTTCAATGTCTGGCTGGAGTTTTATTGTAATAAATTATAAAAAATAAATAAAAAAAAACTAAAATCTGAAATAAATTATAAACCATAAAAACTTATTAGCACTAATTTTTTTTTAAAAGATTAATTGAATACAAGTTTGTTGCAGATTTTTACCTAGGTATAATTTAATTTTAATATAAGTAACGCTACATAAATCTATTGTACATAAATTGTATGTTAAGAATTTTATTTTGTACCTATATGTGTGTGCTACGAATGTAAAATGTGGGTTATTATTGTCTAGTTTTAAGTGATCGTAATTTTTTTTTTAAATATTTCTAGACCAATGACAACCCTGCCATAAGTTATATCTACAAAAAATTAATTCGTGAATCAATGAAGCTATACATAAACTTGGCGTCGCCATCTTGTATTGGGTTTTATTTTTTAAATAAATGTGTACCGATACTAAATTTTTCCAAAATTATATTTTACTTTTATTTTTTGTTTAAAAAAAATCGTTGCCCCACACTATGAATTTCTCCTGTATCGTGGGTGCGTTTACAAACATATAAACACACATACACAAACAGCCAGATCCGGAACAATAATTTGCAGGTCATACAAATATTTGTTCCGTGTGGAAATCGAACCCGCGACACGCAGCGCAGCAGTCAATAGCTCAACCACTGCGCTAGCCGTGGAGTCAAATTATGTTTCTGTAACATCACATACCTACGAACTTTGCGTCATAAGTACTGAATTACGCAAAATCCTGCATCGCGCAAGTAAAGTTTACTGAGCAATAGCATTAAATTATTCATTAGACACTTGTCCGCCAGACACAACATCTGTCTGAACGGAGGTTCCTCCCTTTTCTTTGGAGTATGTGTGAACTTTACACCCATTCCTAACACGTCTACAGTTCATAAGAATGAAAAAAAAAAATTAAAACCTGAATTGCATTAAAAATCCACAATCTTTAACTTTATTGTCATCATTTTTGCTGGACGAATAAGACACTCATTTCTGCAAATAAAAATAATGCAACTAAAAAATAAAAATCGGAATAAAGATGGCGAGCGTTAACAAAATTGGCGCCAATGACAGTGGCCGACAAAATGGCGATTTTAAACATAATAATCTTATTTGCTCGAAGTCGAGTTTCCGAGCCCAATGCATTCACATAAGAATAATTTAAAGAGATTATTAGTTAATTTATATGATTTTACAAATAAAATGGGATCATTTTGCGCGAGAATATCGCCATGTCGCTTTTGTTGCAGAAGTGCCGCGCGATTGGTATTACTTGAACATCGTCGTACTTACTTTTCTTTATATTAGCAAATACTGATTATTATTGATTTACTTGTGTAATTTTAGCTCAGAACTTGAGTTGCATTCAAAATAAACAAAGATACATATACGAAAAGTATAGTTTTATTTTCGTACCTACTTACAATATTTTAGTTCCTTAACAGGAGGCGAGCTAATCATAGAGTATTTTCTTTTTTCAAATTAAGAACAAATATTTTATTGAAATATATTTTTAAAACAAGATTGATTTTTTTTTTTTTAAGATTACGATCGATGTTTCAGGGATGCCAGGGCCAAAAACAAAATTTCCAACTTTGTAGTGTTTAAACGTAATGAAATTGTAATTTATAGTAAATATTAAGCTTGGACATAGCTAAATTAGTTAAGTACATTACTTGTACCCTTCGATGAGTCAGTGTTTTTTTTTTAAGTTAAGTTGTATTAATTATTAACTGATAGCTATTGAGATATTGAATCCGAATATATGCATATAAAATATATTTTTAGTGTTTCATTTTGGACATATCCCTAAATCGGAGAAATTCTTCTGAAATTTTAACTTATTATTATTTTTTGTTTGTGCGAAACCCGAAACACGTCCTATCCTGTACCTACTTATTTTTAAGTAAAGAATCTATGTACAAAATTTCAAAAAGATATAATGAGAAAACACAAAGTTATGAGCTTGCTCTTCTATTTGGTTGTCCTAACAAAAATATGGTCAAAGCACCGCACGAGCGTGCGAGCGCGGTGCGTTGACCTCTAACGTCAGCTGTGGCGTGCGGCGCAAGTACCTACTATGATATATCGTAACCGCTCGGTAACCACTCTGCAACAATTTCTACATTTGTATTTGGGAAAAAATATAACATGGAGTAAAAATTATTGGAATCGATTCAGTTGCCTATTAAGAACAAACTATATTTAGGTTTCCCATAAACAAAAAATTACTTTGTATAAATAGTTAAGTGGCAAAACCCCCAACTTGAGGGTGGCCGTTGTCCAGCAGTGGACCTCTATAGGCTGAAGAAGATGAAGTAGTTAAGTGGCTAAGATAAAGACATCAAGGTAGTGTAACACATATTTTCCAACTTTTTTGAGGTCAGATTCCAGTCTAACCAGATGCTGCTGAGTACCAGTATTTTTCATGGAGCAACTGCATATCGTACCTAAACAACCCAATTAGTGAGTATGGTAACACCGTTTTGTAAGTCTGGTGTTCAGATTATCGGGCTTCTGGATCCATAATAACTGTCAAAAATAGGGAAAAGACAGTCGGGACCAACGGATTTCCAAGACACGGATGGGTCTTGGGATGTAAAGAGGGCTACTCATTCATAGACAAACCGGCAATCCTTTTTTTTCTGCAAATGAACATAATACAAGTAAAAGTCCCGTTTTTTTTGTGGATGATCATCAAATGACCTCTCCTGCTCTGAGCGGAGCGGAAGACTTTTACTGACTACAGCCCACCCGTGTGTCTTCACTTGCCCGTGTATCAGGGCCACGGTATCTCTTGCGAAGAACTCGTAACCCTGGCAGGCAGCGGTCTTCGTAAATTCCCCTCATCATCATCATCTCAGCCACATGAAGTCCACTGCTGGACATAGGCCTCCCCAAGGATTTCCAAAAAGAACGGTTGGACGCGGCCTGCATCCAGCGCTTCCCTGCGACTTTGGTCAGGTCATCGGACCACCTAGTCGGTGGGCATCCGACGCTGCGCTTGCCGGTACGTGGTCGCCATTCAAGAGCCTTTCTGTCCTATCGGCTATCGGCTCTACGAACTATGTGCACCGCCCACTGCCATTTCAGAGAGCTAATCCGCTGGGCTATGTCGGCGAATTCAGTTCTTCTACGGATCTCCTTATTCCTAATTCGATATTAAATTAATAAAGATTAAAAAAAAAGTTACTAGGTAGCGCGAAACATCGGCAGAAGATAAAGAATATCGAAGATAATAAAGATAAAATAAACCACTGACCATAACATCGAAGAGAATCTAGTCTTGGGCGTCGTCCTAATTGGCGTAGACCTAACAATGACACCAAACACATGATGACAACAATGAACATGAGTTCAAACATAAAGGGTGTATCTGACATCGACGCACAAACGAGTACCATGGATCCAGTACATGATTCTGAACCCCCCAGTGGTGGAATTTTTCGTCGGCTTTTTCATGATTTAGAAAAAATATATGAAGTTTTTTTTCACTTCAGACCGTTCACAATTGCTATACTTTTATAACCCAATAATATTTTAAAGTAAAAATTAAATAATTTGCTAATTACATAAAAAAGCGCAATGAAAACAAAACCCGAAAAACTATCTTATCAGCTGATTTAATAGAGTTCACATCAGGGATCAACGTCATACCTACAAACCCGCACGGCGGCACGCTTGCAACGTTCAAAAGCCAAGCCGACACTTTTTTTTAAACAGTGTGTATTCTGTAACCGTTGATTAACGACATAAATGACTATCATAATTTTATTAGTGGCATGCGGTCTAGCCTTTTCGCGAAGTTTGCGTTACGATGTCAGATACACCGTGTACAGATTTCATCAGAGTGTCCTAAGTCTGGGCGTCCATGGGGATTTCCCACTCCTCCAAACCAAAAAAAAAGTTACATAACCTAAATAGACCGAACAAAATAAGCCGAATTTAACATTGATTATCATGTGGCCAATATTTTACAGACTGTCCTTACATTATAAGATATTATAAACAAAAAAAAAAACTTTAAAAATATTAAACTTTATCATTTAGCTTCCATTAAATTTACTACTGTTCTGTTTTTAAATGTTTAATGAATATTGATAGCCTAAAACATTGGTTTACATGAACCTAGATCCGCCCCTAATCGGAACATTTTTTTCAAATGATTGCGACTAATTGGGATCGTTTGCACCGAACGGACCAATGGGCGGCCCGAACGATCCCAATTGATCCCAACTAGAGGCAATCATTTGACAAAAATGTGTTCGCCGATTAGGGGCAGGTTAGTAGATAGAATTAATTTTCCTCTATGGTAATTATAGGCTATTTGACAGTATTCAATTTTTTGTGATTTTTTGCTTTAATTGCATAAAATGAGGGTTCTTTATGTCATTTACATGAGTTTTAATAAAAAATAATAACAATTAATATATCCAAAATACAAAAATATGTTTGGCTTTTTGTTTCTCGCGCCACACATTGTGAAACGATCCGGATTGGCTAATGTCGCGATGACGTCATACGCGCATCAACGCTTGTTTTCGGCAAACTTATAAACTGTTTTTCGGGGGTTTTTATCGATTTATTTATACAACCCGATACAGCACACCACTTGTAAACCATTTTGTTAGATACCTAACAACTAGTGTTGCCCAAATGCAAGAACAAGACGAGACTTAGCCAGTCTTGGTCTTGGTCTTGCGCCAATACACCTGGTCTTGGTCTTGGTCTTGGTCTTGCGCTCCCAGTCTTGGTCTTGGTCTTGGTCTTGCAGCAAGAGTCTTGCAAGTCTTGCAATTACCTATTAGTCTATTACTATTTATTAAAGTTTACTTTAAATCTTAGAAAAACGTATTAGAATTGGAACATTGTGAGCTTGAATTAACATAGCCATAGTAAAGATCAAGCAGATTAATAAATAACTGAAGGTTTGATAAGAAATTCGAAAAATCAACTGACCTATAAGTATGTCGTTTTCCATGGAAGTAACTGTTTCTTAATAAACATTTATGATTTATAAGCTTACATTTGCTAAAACATGTAAAAAAACAAATTTTTGTAGAATTTTTTTACACGTTTCAAGTATTATTAAAAGTGGCTACAATATTTATTAAACGGGTGATATTTGAACACTTTTTTGCTATTTTTTCTTGTAAAAACTTAAGAAATATAATGACTAAATGTACAATAATAGTACCTAACTAATTAGTTTAAAACCATATAAGTAATCAATATTATAATATATACTTACTAGAATGAATTAATATGACATCTACTACCTATCCTTACCATTTTATCCTAATCATAATACTACTTGCGTGATCAGTATAATGTATTCATTTTCATTCTAAGCACTCTGAAACTTATTTATTCTTTGGAACACCTGTAGGTACTCTTAAAATTCGAAATTATTTTGCATGAGTATACCTACGCCCTATGGCGGCAATCAAATAGTGTCAAATGTTATGATTTCGGCGTGGCGGCAACGATTGTTTTAGATTTCAAAAGAAGCCGCCGGCGCGTGTATCATAACCATGTACTTCCGAAAAGCGGCAAATTTCTTTGAGAAGTAAGTACAAAACCTTTGATGCCGCATTATCAAAGTGCCGATGGTTAAAACATAACTATGCATGCACTCAGTTTGATTTTAATAGATATTTTTTTATTCGCTATGTTTATGGTATTAGTCGCAATGCGCATAGGTCCAGTTTTTCATATTCTTTGATACAGTTTTTTGCGTCTCATAGAATTCCTAAGCGTACCTACCTATACACCGAACTATTACACCTAACTACTCAGTGAAATAGCGCTAAGTCCTAGCTGCAAGACGCAAGAGTCTTGCAGGCTATGTCTTGTTCTTGCTCAAGTCTTGCACGGTCAGTCTTGGTCTTGGTCTTGCTAAAAATACGCGGTCTTGTTCTTGCAAAAACGCAAGAACAAGACCAAGACTGCAAGACCAAGACTGAATTTGGGCAACACTACTAACAACAACAAATAATAAATAAAAACAAACACCATTGAGAACCGAAAACCGCTTGTGACGTCACTTACAAACCGCGACGCCATTTTGCTGAATAAATCGTTTTCGCGGCTTATTTGAATTTTGAATTTTTATTTGCATATTTCTTACGAAATACGTATTTAAAATAAAAAAAAATACTTTCGGTGAACTTCTTAACCGCAACCAAGTAATTCGAGATAAAAATTATAAATCTGTCAAATAGCCTATTGTGAAGCCCAGTTGTACTTACACTTAGTCTTAGGTACTTCCAGCGAAAGCAAAGTACTAGGAAGTGTCGATGGGTGGGCGTTTTGGGAGACTGTCTTATGTAATATTGACGTTCATAAAGTGCTGACTCTCAGCCTGGTTTTTAAATAAATGACTTTTGATTTGATTTGACTTGAATAAAGAAGTTATTATTAGGTACTGCACACATTATATTATTACTAGCTCTCCGCCCGCGGCTTGGCCCGCGTGGAGTTCGGTTATATCGCGCTTTTTAGATTTCCCTCGGGAACATCAAATTTTTCCGGGATAAAAGGTAGCCTATGTTCTTTCTCAGGGTCTAAAGATTGTCTGTGCCAAATTTCATCAAAATCGGTTGAGAGGTTTAAGCAGGAAAGCGTAACAGACAGACAGACAGAGTTACTTTCGCATTTATAATATTAGTATGGATTTGCATTTCTTACAAATCAATAAAATATTAATGTATTGTACTTACACATTCAATAGGTGAGTCATTTAATAGGGCATACCTAGATTATAAATAGATCCATGGGCGGACCCAGTTTCTGGCTGGGGGGAGGGGGAGGGGGGCACCCCCCCCCCGGTAAAATATTCTTACGTCGACATATTCGTAGGCGATTAGTTTCGATCCCGTGGAATATTGGGGTAAACAGTGTCCTTGCTAGCCAGTGATATTGCTGGTTATAAACTATCTGTGTGCCAAATTTTATCCATATCCGTTCAGTGGTTTTTGCGTGAAAGAGTACCTTACCTACCTAACAAATATATACATACATACATACACTCTCACAAAATTTCGCATTTATGCTTAACTAGCATTCCGCCCGTGGCTTCGCCCGCGTGGAGTTCGGTTATATCGCGTTTCAAAGAGAACTCTTCAAAAGTCCGGAACCAAAACTATCTTATGTTATTTCTCAAGGTTGACCTTTGGAGCATTGAAATTTGGTACAAAGATAGAGTTGACTCTATCTTTGTACCAAATTTCAATAAAATCAGTTCAGTGGTATAGACGTGAAAGCGTAACAGACAGAGTTACTTTCGCATATATAATACTAGCTTTCCGCCCGCGTGGAGTTCGGTTATATCGTTTTTAGTTTTCCCTCGGGAAAATCAATTTTTTCCGGGATATAAGGAAGCCTATGTTCTTTCTCAGGGTCTAAAGCTTGTCTGTACCAAATTTCATCAAAATCGGTTGGGAGGTTTAAGCGGGAAAGCGTAACAGACAGACAGAGTTACTTTCGCATTTATAATATTAGTACTAGCTTTCCGCCCGCGGCTTCGCCCGCGTGGAGTTCGGTTATATAGCGCTTTTTAGATTTCTCTCGGGAAAATCAATTTTTTCCGGGATAAAAGGAAGCCTATGTTCTTTCTCAGGGTCTAAAGATTGTCTGTGCCAAATTTAATCAAAATCGGTTGAGAGGTTTAAGCAGGAAAGCGTAACAGACAGACAGACAGACAGAGTTACTTTCGCATTTATAATATTAGTATGGATTAATACGGATTTTAGCAGGATAACATAGGATGACTATGCTAATACAAAAAAAAAGATGTAAATTAGGATGTAATATACTAAGTTCTTTGAACCCTAAGTGGTGTTATATGAGCCAGACTTAAAGAAAGTCACAAACGGTAAGCCATAACTTTCAGACTAAAAAAAGAAAATATTTTATTTTGGGCAAGCTTAGCTACGTAAAGGTGCTCGAAAAACAAACAAAAAATATAAATAAAAATCTTCGATAGCAAAATATTGCCCCGAAAAATATCAACAAACGAAATAAATTCTACACCAGCCGGTGCTTCGCATCGATGTGGTCGCTACTCGCGTGCCAGTAACTAGAGCCGAGTTCGACGACTGAAGCCATGGTGGGACGTCCTACAACGGACAGCAACGAGTGACGTGACCCGCACGACACGACGACGATACGACACCTCTAATTACTGTAATTGGTACCGCCTTGGGAAGGTGAAAGTTCTGAGCTAATCCGGTAGAAAACAAACGAACCTTGGGTGAGGAAAATGGATTGTGTTGGCGAAATTATCACTTTTATCATAAGATGGCTACCAAGAGGTATGTTAGGAAGTAAATTTTCTGAGGTACCTATTGTAAAATAGCTAACATCCATCATTTTTGGGTCCATAAAAAAAAAAAAAAGCGTGAGGCGCTTTGTGCCATAATTTGTGTATATTAAGCGCCTCATGCTTTTTAAAAAAATATTTTTAACTTTTTAGTTTGATATTTTTTAAAAGCATGTTTTTTTGTTTTTTAAACTATATTTATTTTCAACTTTTTAGTTCGATATTCTTTAAAAACAAAAAACAAACGTATTGAAAACGGTGGGACATTTTATAGTAATGAGCCGCTCACTCGTAGTCCAAAGAGTTAGAGACGGACAAACAAACAAGCAAACAAGCAAGCAAGCAAACAAGCAAGCAAGCAAGCAAACAAGCAAGCAAAGATACAAGTGAAGCTAATAAAAAGCATGTAAAATAAAAAACAGTCGTGATACTGACCGACAGAAGTGTCGGGTCCTAGTCATCTTTTTTTGGTTGAAAAGCGTCCAAGCCAATTCTTGTCGAAAAGTCACCATGTTCTCTTCTTCATTCTTCAAGGTGAAATTCAACCTCAACTCTTGATCAAAGGCCTCTGTGGAATAGATACCACATTTTTGCCAATAACAAACAACGTATAGAAACAACAAATTAACAAATTATAGAAATTCTTTGAAAATTTTATTACACAATGATGGCGCATATCGCCAATGGCAGTTGAAAAAGACGGCCGCGTGAACCGTCTATGTGGGAGGTTTGAGGCAAAGTCATGATGTGGCCACTGCTGCGATGATGATTATTTATGAATTATTTACTGAATGCACTTTTTACTACATAAATCACGCGCTTTTATTTAGTAAACGACACTATAAATAATTTTAAAAGTCTAATGAAACATGCGCTTGGTGCGCTTGACACTCAGCTTTACTGTCAAAAAAAAAACTACCAACTTCTCTTTCTTTTTCTTTCTTTTTTCAAGGTGAGATTCAACCTCAACTCTTGATCAATGGCCTCTGTAGAATAGATACCACAATTTTGCCATTAACACCTGTAACAAATTATTTTCTTAATTATTAATTATTCTTTGAAAAATCCACCACCTTCTCTTTTGGCAGTTGCAAGTCAAGTCCCGTCAGTCTGACATTAGTTAAAAAGTCTATCCGTCACGCGTCATCCAGCCAGTCAGTTAGTCGAAGGAGGCCGGACGCCGCGACAAGAAGTGAAAACTGAAATCAATAAAAAACAAAAAGTAAAAAGCAGAAAAGCGGATAGAATTCAATGCTTTCCCCCCTTCCAACAAAATTGCTCATCGTCGCTAAAAAAAATTTCCCTTCAAACATTCAACTTTCTTTTTTAACCGACTTCAAAAAGGTTTGTTACCGCATAACCTCGTCGTTTATGAACCGATTTTGATAATTCGTTTTCTGTGGGAAAGAAGACATTCCCAAGGTGGTCCCATGATACGGACATCAGGGTTTGGTGGTGGAAGACCAGAGAAATCAAGAGAAACTTTCAAAAATTGTAGGGACGGCTAGTGCATTTGTAAGTTTTTTCGTCTAGATAGGTTGTGACTGTCATTAGGGAGCTGATGATGAAGACAAAGGTCAGTTCAGGGAACTCCTCAACAATTTACAGTATTGCATCCATGTGGGTTATAACCAAAGTAACCAAAGTCTGCAGTAGATCTGATAATAAAGACCATAGACAGTCGAGGCAGGTCCTCGACAATTCACAGCATTGAAGTTTAACGTGGGACAACCTAGCCACTGCTACTCGCCATGCTGATGCGACAATCAAAAAAATCAAGAGACTGAAATTAAGTCGCGTAATCGTGGCATCGCTAGCAATGCTCATACATTTAGTCCGGTCCCCAGAGAAATTTTATAAAAATCGGTCTAGTCGTTTGGTATTACCAAAATTAATAAATAATTAAACCAAAATTACGTGTAAAAAAAATGAATTAAAAAAGGCGTCATTTGCTTGCTAGCCTATTCCCAACTATGTTGGCGGCAGCGTCCGGTATGACCGGATGCAGCTGAACAGTATTTTTTTCAACTAAAAATTGTCTTTTTTTTTAATAACAGAGGACGTTCCCTTAAACTCGTTAATATATATCATTAATAGATTAAAATAAAAATATCAGCATAGAAAAATAAGCAAAAAAGAAAATAAAAAAAAAATAAAAAATATAAAAAAAAAAATTAAAAAATTTTAAATTGACATCTAAAAACATGTCAATTTAAAATTTTTATTGAATATTTTCATATTGAAAAAATTTTAAAACATTTTGTTTTCGAATGGAAATATTTTTTTTAGCGTGTATGTATGCTATACTATTTCGGGTTAACGGGAACGCCCTCTGTTAGTTAACATACTGTATATATTATAAACCAGTGCTTGACCGCAATCCCGGCTGATAGTAAGCAGTGATGCGATCGTTGATGGTAAAGCGCGCTAGTTTATTAAGAGCCTATTCACTCTAGCCTTGAAGACACTCAAATTGTAAAATAAACTTTTTTTTAGAAAAAAAACACCGACTTCCACCAAAAAAATCACTACAAAGTGAAAAATAACTAATTTCGGAAGTCGGTGGCAAATATGAATATAGGTACATGTTCATGATCATGGTGTCTTTCGTTTTTGTATAGGTACTTATTCATTTTTGCCACCGACTTTCGAAATTAGTTATTTTTCACATTGTAGTGATTTTTTTTGTGGAAGTCGGTTGTTTTTTTATAAAAAGTTTTTATTAGCTATGCAATATAAAAATAACAAAATGTTTTTTTTTTGACATGACAACGTCTTATAATTCGATGGAGCCGGCTGCACGCACGAAAAATCATGACTAATGCGGCGTTACCCCGTTCCATTTAAGACTTGAAGTGCAAGCGAGAGGGCGGAACGAAAGACAAAGAGGCACAATCGGCCTTCGCGTTCGGCAGCGTTCGACATCTGTCTCTCTCCTACTTGAGTGAGCGATGCGTCAGTGCGGACAGCTGCTACACAATAATACATTTACATGTTTTCGTCAAGTATGAAGTGCAGTGAAAAGTGAATATAGTGTCAATTGTTTATAGCAACAATAATTGCCAATAATCCATACTAATATTATAAATGCGAAAGTAACCCAGTCTGTCTGTTACGCTTTCCCGCTTAAACCTCTCAACCGATTTTGATGAAATTTGGCACAGACAATCTTTAGACCCTGAGAAAGGACATAGGCTACCTTTTATTTTGATATTCCCGAGGGAAATCTAAAAGCCCGATATAACCGAATTCCACGCGGGCGAAGCCGCGGGCGGAAAGCTAGTAATCAATATTTTCTTATAACGTTGTCACGTCCAACTATCGTCAGTGACCCGACTTTACAGACCACCGATTTATTTTTAATTATTTTATTGTAAATTCAGCAACGCGAATGCCGTTCGCCGACGCAGCTTAATTGTGCCCCACGTGTGCCAGGGATAGCCACCCATTGTTTGTGGAGAGACGCGTCATGAGGCTCGTGAGTAATAAGGAGATTACAAACAGCATAGTATGGTAGGTACATAAACTAATAATAATAATAATTATTATTATTGTAAGAACTTTATAGACCGTCGGTAAACAGGTGATCGGCCTATATAGCTATAAAGTTCTTACATCCATTTTGAAAACTAAAATTAACAAACATATTGACAGCAACTCCATCATGTCTGCCTCTCAAAATGGATGTAAGAGCGGGTCCCGCGGTACTAAGGAGCTACTCCTTATTGATATGGCCATTAGCCAACAGGTTCGTCGTTCCCGAAAGGATCTGTCGACATGTTGGATAGATTATAGGAAGGCCTATGACTCAGTCCCACATACATGGCTCATGCGGGTGCTGGAGTTGTATAAAGTGGATGCAACTCTGCGCACCTTCCTGATGTCGTGTATGAGGACATGGAGGACAGTCCTTCGCTATCCAGGATGTCGAAATATTCAGAGGAATAGCGAACCGATAAGGATCGAGCGAGGAATATTTCAGGGCGATAGTTTGAGTCCACTTTGGTTTTGCTTAGCATTGAATCCTCTAAGCACACTATTGGAGGATTCAGGTCTAGGCTATCGGTTGAGGAGAGGTGGTCAGGTTATATCGCACCTCCTCTACATGGATGACTTGAAACTTTTTGCTCCCAACAATTCACAACTGAGGGAGCTACTGAAAATTACTGAAACTTTCAATAGCTCCATCAGGATGGAATTTGGTGTGGACAAATGTGCGGTCATGCATGTAAAGCGAGTAGAGATTATGGAATCCGTGGGAACCCAACTCACTGATTCCATAAACCTTAGAGCCCTCTCCGCTGCCGAAACCTATAAAAATGTAAAATAATATGTACATATAGAAAAATAAAGAGAATAATAATAATTATTATTTATTTCAGACATAGTCCATATAATGTTAGTGATAACAAAAAAATTAAAATACAAATAAAACCTTATAAATCTATTGTTAGTAATTACACAAAACAGAAATACTCAAATGGAACCGCAAAGAAGTGCCAAGTTATGCCAAATACAGGATGCGACCACCCGTAGTGTGTAGTCGCATCCAGTGCCACATTAGCGAATCCCAGCAGTCCACGAACACACTCAGAAGGCTGTTCGGGCTGGCCCGCATACGCTTCATGAGAGATGCACAGCGCTTCCGCATGATGGCATGGAAACCATCCACTCTTTGCTCTGCAAACATTGCAGAAGCGCTGCAGCAGCGCCGTAGTCCGTACAGTATTCTGAACGCATTATATTATATTGGACTCGCAGAGCGGTGTATGTACGCTGCGTGTACTTAGTCCACAGGCTGCAAATGTAGAAAGACTGGCAGAAGGCCTTAAACAAAGTCACCTTGACTTGTTCGGTACACCGTGCAAACCTGCGGGCCAGCAAGTTACAGCACACAGACAGCGCCCTGCGTGCTAAACGTAGCGAAATCTAAGAACCACCGCGTGGTGGATCAGCTCCATGGGCCTGAACCATGGCTCTGTGAACTCTTCTAATTACTAAACAAAGTATAATAGACGACATATATTTAACTTTTAAATAAAACACTCAGTATACACGTACAAAATGTACGGTGCAAAACACCTCGCGCGACTAGCCGAATCTAGCAGAGCATTTTAAGAGGGGACTCTAAGGAATTTGGAAAATAGGTATTTGAACATTACACATGCACACACACAAACACACACACACACATCTTAACTGTTTTTGGATGTTAATTTATGTAGTTCCTCTCTTTCAACTCTCTTGTAAGTTTATGCCTTTCAAATTGTCATGTAAAACTGTCAAATAAGAAACCAAAAATAATAATATTTAAAAATAATAATAAAGCATCCATCCACTGAGTGATCGATGAATGTATCCAATGAGAATCTTTGCTGCGCTAGCAGAACTTACTTAATAACTACTTATTTGTAGTGTTGGGGTCACCAAGATACAGGCTGCGCCTAGTTTGGGACCCGCTGTTAATTCTAACTAAATGAAAAGCTATTCTGCTGTTGTAACTGCATACTATTATTTCTTGTAATTTTAACCAAGTGTAAGCCTAATAAATATTCTTTTTTTTTTTTAACTATTGCCGTCGCGCTGCTTCCAACCTCTCCCGGTAAAGTGCAAAAAGAACAGTTGCAGCTCTGGCTGATTTTACCTACAAAAACGTTGACCAAAAGACGTTTCGTATTCCGCTGTTTTCTTTTTCAAAACACGACAGATCTCAATTATTTTTATTTCAAAATTTAGAGGAAAAGTATGTAGTTGTGTGGAAATCGGTTGTCATGGTACGGGCATGTGTTACGGAGAACTGAGGAGAATGTCGTGAGGAGAGTCTTAATTATGAATGTTGATGGCTATAAGAGTAGGGGAAGACCAAAGAAACGATGGATGGAATGTGTGAAGGATGATATGGCTAAGAAGGGAGTGACTGCCGAGATGGCTTCTGATAGGGATGCATGGAAGAAAAAGACATGTTGCGCCGACCCCAAATAAATTGGGATAAGGGCAGGAGAATGATGAGAGGAAAAGTATGCCTATGCTTCTATTATTTTCTTTTTTGTCAAAAACTTATCACGTTTGTCTAATAGTCATCTGGACATCGCGGTAAAAATAGGTTGTTTTTCGCGATTTTGAAGTATTGTATATCTTTTATTAATTAAGAGTCGGAATAAATCAAATGATAGGGACACGTATAATCACGGTGTAAATTTGTAGAAAAAAATTGCTCTAAAAGCATTAACCACGAAAAAAACAGCGGAAAACGTTTGTATAGTGAAAGCACCACTAGAGTTCCCTCTTAACGCTGCGCTTTGCTGTAATAGGTATCCTTCGGTAAGAAGTTGCGAGCTGAGAGTGCAAGCGATTAGCGTTATTTTATTTGACATTTAGCGTTATTTTATTTGACGATTAGCGTTATTTTATTTGACGATTCGACTAAAAATCTCACTCGAAAGGCATAACTTTTCCCACTATTCGGACAGGCCTCCTTTGTCTGAGGGGCTGTGAGTTCGAAGTTTTTAGTTAGATTAAGGCCATGAAAATGAAAATGTATGAAAAATACATTTTCATTTTCATGGCCTTAATCTTTCGAACTCAGCAATATTACAAAAGTTTCTCGGTGGTAGGCCACAACATCGGCCACCGGCATAAGTTACTACCAACCAGACAAAGTCATGCCGCCAAGCGATTCGTCGTGTTCCGGCATGATGTCTGGTGAAGCCGTACGGAGGACGGGTCTCAGCAGTTGTGTTGCGATGTGTGGCGGGTACGATGCGCAAAATGTTGTTGTGTCGGGAGTTTGGTTGTGGAGGGCTTTCAGATCAATCTCCCTCTGGCGCAGCATCGTTGGTCGTGTTGTTGGGTTTAACATTACCTACATCACCTCGCTCAACTGCCTTCTTCCTTCCTATTCACTGAGTTTTTTTTTTTTTATTTTGGAAATAGTCTCTTAATAAACTAGCACGCTTTACCATCAATCGATTGCATCACTGCTTACCACCAGGCTATAAAAATAGAAAGGTTTTTTCTGTCTTTCTTTCATTTTCATGGCCTTGATCTTTCGAACTCAGCAATATTACAAAAGTTCCTTCTACCAACTAGCCACTTCTGCGTCTATTCAACAAGTACAAATGACACTAAAATCCCTCCAGAATAACAAAGCCTCCCAGAATCTCAGGTTCAAAGCAAAACAAATTGTATCGATTGTGTGTGGTCTGTAATTTAGGCTGGAGCCACTCAACCGTCACTGTTTGCTTATCCGTTCGGAGATTAGGATTCTGAACACATATGGACTTGACTAATTGATGCAGAAGGTTCAGTGGATGACGACGAAGTCCTTGAATGAATGCGAAAGGAATTCTTCTCCTCCGTTTGATTTGACTCTATTTTTGCATCACTTTGCGTGTCAGACTTTTATACTGACTAAAACCCACCCGTGTTTCTTCACTTGCCTGTGCGCCAGGGCCATGGTTTCTTTTTTAACTAACACGCAACCCTGACCCAGGAGGCATCTGTCTTCGTGGACCCCGTCACGATGTGCTGACATCTCTTTGAGGCGCGCGTGAAACACAACGCGCCGTCGACCCGGGCCTGGTCCTTACCGAGCGCCGAGCTCCCCACTGCTCGCCGCCCACAAGCCCGCGCCTACGGTGGACTGCTTACCATCAGGCGGGATAGCGGTCGAGCATTAGTTTATAACTGATCATTAAAAAAAAATTAAGAAGTGATCGAATGTCATCACCTTTTTTATCGTCCTACTGCTGGGCACAGGTCTCCTCTCATACAGAGAAGGATTGAGCGTAATCACCACACTTGCTCAATGCGGGTTGGCGATTTCAGACTTAGTCCAGGTTTCCTCAAGATGTTTTCCTTCATCTTCAGTCATTGGTGTCCAAGATATACTTAGAAAGTACACATAACTTAGAAAAGTTACATTGGTACTTGCCTGACCTGGAATCGAACCCGCACACTCATACCTACTTGAGAGGCTGGTGCCTATTACGAGAGGCCTATTTAGCTACGCTTTCCACACTGGTCTGTGGATGGTTGATCATCTTCATATACCTACCAGGTGTCTCCGTGCCTCGGAATGCACACTAAGATGTGGCTTCCAGCTTTCATTTGTAAATATTTAGCTATCATTTTCAACCTTTTGAGTCCCAATGCTGGGAATTATGGAGTTTCTTGGCCGTTCTTCTCCATAGGTACGTACTCTTTGGAATGGGCGACTAGCTTCACCTTACTGACTGACCGACTTTCTGACAATTTAAAAGTCCTGCCCTTCAAAGCCTGTAACTGGTTTATCTGAAATAAATGCTTTGATTTTTATTTTTGGATACAGGTTCCTCTCATACACTCTCCTCTTATAGATTCTTCATGTCTGTCTATCCGTCTGTCCGTCCGTATGTCACTGTTGAAACTTGGTAGGTAGATGTATTCTGTGAACTGCATTAAGATTTTGATGCAAAATTAAAAAATAATAATAAATATTGGGGGCTTCCCATACTTAGAACTCATTTTTTTTTTTTCATCAAATACAAGAGATTTGTGTGGGGTATTTATGGATAGGTCTTCAAAAATGATTTATAGAGGTTTCTAAAATATTTTTTTTCTAAACGGAATATTTTGCGTGACAGACGCTTCCAAAGTGGAAAAAAGTTGGTCCCCTCTAACTTCTAAAATAAGAAAATGAAAAATCTAAAAAAAAAACATATGATGTATATACCTACATTATATAAAAACAACAAACAAATTTTTTTTTTAACGAGATCTAGTAAGTTAGTATTTTTATTAATACCTCGTAAATCGAAAACCGCTTATTACCGCGTAATCTTTCATACAAATAACTTAAATCCTTTAATTTCATAAATCAATGGTACGGACCTTTGCGCGTGAGTCCGACACGCACTTGGCCGGTTTTTTTGTATGCATGCGGAGTTCACCTATAAGTGATTGTTACACTACTCTATCACCTTCTAAAATTATATTATGTTACTTTATGTACACCCAGTGTAAAGAATTGTTGGTGGACCAAAATAAATAAATTTCTATGGATACATTATTATTTAAGTCTGAAATCGCCAACCCGCATTGAGCAAGCGTGGTGATTACGCTCAATCCTTTTCTGTATGAGAGGAGACCTGTGCCCAGCAGTGGGACGATAAAAAGGTTGATAATGATTGATGATGATGACATTATTAGGTATACGTCTAAAATAAATAAATAAATTTCTATAGATACATTATTATACGTCTAGATTATAATATACAGCATACATTTTAAATTTTTGATATGCTACGGTCCTCCTATTGGTCGCAGCGTGATGTTATATAAAGCCTAAAGCTTTCCTGAATTAATTGGCTATCCAACGCAAAAACATTTTTTCAAATCGGTCCAGCATTTCCTGAGATTAGCGCGTTCAAACAAATAAAAAAACTCTTCAGGTTAATAGATTATGATCGAAGTTGCTAAATAAGTATTCAAAAACAGTAAAAATGTACTAAAGAATAAAATTATGAAAACATGGTTGGTGTACTGGTTGAGCGATCGACTGCTGCGCAGCGTGTTTCGGGTTCGATTCTCGCATGGAACACGTAGGTATTTGTATGACCTACAGACAGTTGTTCCGGCCACGTGACAGCCTCCGTGGCGTAGCGGTAGCGGACGCGGCCGTTGCGCAAGGTGGCGCGGGTTCGATCCCCGCACAGTGCAAGTATTTGTATGCATGATTATGAATATTTGCACTGGTCTAGTCGTGCCTCGGAAAGCACGTTAAGCCGTTGGTCCCAGTTGCCATACGAACATCTAGTGGCAGTCGTTACGGGTTGTTGGAGCCCTCAAAAGTCCTCCAACAATTGGTCTAGCTACAATGCTTCGATGTCGTCGCCTTCGGCTTGTGAAAGTCAGACGGCAGTCGCTTCAGGGAAAATGTCGAAGTTTAGCCATATCAGCAGTTGGACTGGTAAAGCGGACCCCAGACTCCAAAGCTGAAAAGGCTTCGGATGCGACTGGGATTAACGCTTGGATGATGATGATGATGACAGACAGTTGTTCCGGGTCTGGTTGTTTATGTAGGTAGGTATGTCAGTTTAACGTTTGTAAACACACCCACGATACAAAGGTTCCTCGTGTACGGCAATGTCTTTTGTTTAAAAAAAAAAGATGTAAAATAAACAAGAATAGGGTATTTGACTAAAAAAAACTAATTAGTCCGTCAGTCAGATTTCCAAAAAATACTAGACACGCTTTTTTTTTCTTTTTTCATATAAACAAAAAATGAAGACGACACAGCGCGTTGAAAACTCGTGTGACGTCTAGGGTTGCCAGACCGCCGGGAAATCCGCATCTTGCCTCTTGTCCCGGAATGAGCGGTAATTGTCCCGGATCTTTAAGAAAGATGATAGTAAGAATTTACGAGTGTTTGACGACCTGTTTCCCCGGATTTGATTTCGAATGAGCTTTTTTTTTTAGCCGTTCTTTCTCCGACTGTCCCGGATTTGATTTCGAATGAGCTTTTTGTCGACGACTGTCCCGGATTTTATAACTTCCTATCTGGCAACCCTAGTGACGTCACTGCTCGATACACTTTTTAGCGACCAGTGACGTCACCAGCCACCACTCCTGATCTTTGATGGCTTTTATATTTGTAAATTTTTATTGATTTGATAAAACAAAATATACCTACGTATCCAATATTTTTCTATAATCTGAATGACGGACTAAATAGATTCATATTTTTTTACCTAGGTAACATCCCTATTTCGTTCTTCAAAGTTCATGCAGTTTCATAAGTAGGTACTTAGTTTTTTATAAACTAATAATTTTCTTAGCCCTTGGTTGTGTTTAATTTTTACGTGGGGTAAAAGAAAAGTTAATTACGCAACACTGTGCTACATACCTAATGTCAATTCTCGATTAGGCAACACTCTGCTATCTACATAATGCTAATTTTCGTACCTACCTAGTTAAAAACGTTAAAAATCTAGTTTTAATTTCATCTTACCGTTAAAAACTTGTCAACAATGTAGGGAAATCAGAAGCATATTTAGCAGATTGAGATTAGAATGTGAAAATGTCCCTCAGTTTTCTAATCAACGCAAAAAGGCTGCAGTTTCACCTTGTACATTTAAATGGAACAAAATTTTTAAGCCAATTTATATTTTCAACTGCCTCTTGGGCTAGTCGTTACAAGTGCTTACTTGCTAAGCATGAGGTGCTAACTTCTATTCCCGATTTAGGTAAAGTGTCATTGAGTTTTTACCGTCAGGAACTTTTCCGTGTCAGCATGAAATTTGGTTATGTAGGCTTGCCCCCTGTTACATGGTGCCAATATGTAGGTAGCTAGGTATGTTTTTATATATATATATATATTATAAACTAGCGCTTGACCGCAATCCTGCCTGATGGTAAGCAGTGACGCATGTATACACTAGGCTTTATTTTAAAGCGATTTACTCTTTGAGAATGAAATTTTATGTTCCATTCTATTTTTTATATGGCAACTAAAGTCGATGAGTGTCGACTATTCTACCAATGTCAAGTGGTTTGATAAGCAAGAATGCCTATACTGTGGAGGGGTTTTGACAGGATAGCTAAGATGAATGTCACGCTTATTTTACATTGAACTTTTAAATTATTTATAGTGTCGTTTACTAAATAAAAGCGCGTGATTTATGTAGTAAAAAGTGCATTTAGTGACTAATTCATAAAGAACATTGAAATATCGCAGCCTATTGGCCACATTATGGCTTTCCATCAAATCTCCGCTTAGTCGGCGCACGCAGCCGTTTTTTCAACTGTCATTGGCGATATCCGCCATTATTTTGAAATATTTTTTATAGAATTTCTATAATTTGTTACACGTGTTATTGGCAAAATTGTGGTATCTAACCACAGGGGCCATTGAAGAGTTGAAGTAGTATTCACTCTAAAGAAAGAAGAAGCCTATACAGTGAAACCTGGTTAAGTGAGACATCAAGGGACCTGCAATGTCGTTTCACTTATAGAGGTATTCCACTTACCCAGTGTCTCAGATATACAGATATAAATAAATATCTGTCTCATTTACAGAGGGTTCCATTAATAGAAACGGATATTAACTTCAGTTTTTCCCGTAATGATAACGATTGTAGCTTTCGTTTTGGCATTTTCCAAATAAACATCTGTATGATAGTAAAGCGAAAGTAAACCTGAAGGTAATTGAAGCTCAAAATTTGTACTTACGTACTTGGAATTACGTGTGGAATTTGTGGGTAGAATAAGAATGAGTAAACAAACAATATTATCTCAGTTACAGAGGTTTATGCATATAAAATTTACTCGCTGTCTCAGCTATAGAGGTGACTATGATGATAAATCGAAAGAACAAATCCCAGATATACTTAGAGGCTTCCTCGTCCCACTAACAGAGGTAATTCAGTGCCAAAGTGTTGGGACCTCAGCATGAGTTCCAGTTATGGAGGTTTCGTTTGAGCACAATGTACGAATGTGCTGTAAGGCATTTATTTGTTGGGTTAGTCTTTTTTATTGACTTAATTGTGCTCTGGCTGTTGAGAGTATGTCATGCTCACTCAAATGTCTCGCTGATAGTGGCGTGTGTTTTGGGTCATTGGGTTCCCTTCGATATGGTTGAGCTGAATGATGCTGATCCATACGTCATGTTCGTGAACGGACGCCGTTGGAGGGGACTGGTCATCTCTTAGCTGCCACGGCGTATTTTAATTTCTGAATTGATTTTTGTATGCTTTCCATGATGGACGCTCTCAGCGTAGGTACAATATATTTCTGCATCGTTCTCACGCGGTTGATTTCAACATGAATGATGTAATCAAATATTTGTAACAATAGCTAAAAAATTTAAAAGAGTGTCCATGGAGTTTCTTGCCCGTTCTTCTCCATAGATACCTACTCTTTGGAATGGGCGACTAGCTTCATCTTATTGACTGACCGACCTTCTGACAATTCAAAAGTGCCTGTAACTGGTTTATTTGAAATAAATGATTTGATTTGATTTCTCACTTATCCAGGTCCCACTTAACCAAGTTTCACTGTATTAAAAAAGGAATAATTAAACCAAACTTTCGATGCTACAGTTGACCTTTGTACATCTTGAGGGATTAGTACTGGACTAAAACAAACAAAAACATAGGTACACACAACTGAAATTTTATGTTATTAAGTATGTACGGTCGACAGCAGGTCAAGCTACCCGAAACTGTCAAATATTCCCAACCAACCTTGAAGCCTTAATGCTTTAGAGATAAAGTTCAAAATCGGATAAAGAAATCTGACAAATTGTAGTAACTTAATATCCTTTCGTCTGTACATAGCATAGGATGAGCAGCGGTGGCCTAGTGGTATCCACCGCGACTTACAAGTTGTAGGTCGTAGGTTCGAACCCCATCAGGCGCTTTACTTTGTGTAGGTACATTATTTCATCACCACTGCTCACGAAACGGTAAATGAAAACATGAAGAAACCGGCATGTCCTAGAGGCAAAAAATTCGAAGACATATGACATCTACCAACCCGCAGTGGGCCCGCGTGGTAGATAACGGCCCACTCCCTTTCATCGAGAGGAGGCCTATGTCCCAGCAGTGGGATCATTATATGCTGATTATGTTAGCAATTTTCGAACCCATATTTTTCAACATCGCATTGATTTTTCACGACATTTTTTTTTTGTTATCTACTAGCTACGCCACGCGGTCTCACCTGCGTAGGTTTCAATATGCTCCGCTCCTATTGGTCGCAGCATGATGTTATATAGCTTAAAGCCTTTCTGGATTAAGGGGCTATCCTATGCAAAAAGAATTTTTCAAATCGGAACAGTAGTTCCTGAGATTAGTGCGTTCAAACAAACAAACTCTTCAGCTTTATATATTAGTATAAATTATAAACTACTTAGTGCCTCACCGCAATCTCGCCTGATGGTAAGCAGTGATGCAATCCTTGATAGTAAAGCGCGCTCAAAAAACTGAATGAATAGGAAGGAAGTCGTCAAGAAAGAAATCGAAATCGTCAAAGAAAGTTGCCAAGTGTTGATATATTGGCATACCTATAGGTGCTCGTAACAGTACATAGGTAGGTAAGTACATAAGTCTACCGTATACCTCTGCTTAATCCTACTAAAATTACAAGCGTGGTGTTATGTGATGTTTTCTAAGTGTATCTAACTATTGAAGATTGCAACTACGTAAATGATATACCTACTTACTTAGATATACACTGAAGTGATCTCAAGACAAAGACAATACGAAGTCTACAGTTTTACATGCTACCTATCGTTATGACGTCAGCAAAAGTAGAATCCAAAGCATAGACAATCTAGAAATCCGCTCGTGTGTTGTTGCACAAAGCACAGGTCCGCTCGTGTGTGTAGTACCTACTGCAGCCACATTTGGGCTGGCGCTGCGAAATGTCACCTGGCTACTTTGGATTCAGTGGAGAGGCGTGCGAAGAGGCTGATTAGGGACCCAGATTTAACTCGAAACGGTCTCCAAAACCTGGAGCACAGGCGTAGAGTAGCCGCCAGCCTTTCGGTCTTCTATAGGATGCATTCTGGTAGGTAAGTGTGCAAGGGAATTGCATGATTTAATTCCCCCATCTCCTTTCCACCATCGGACGACCCGTCGTACGGCGACTTTCCACCCTCACATTGTTAACACCACTCCGATCCGGACGAAGCGTTTTACTTCCTCTTTTATTCCGCGTACATCGAGGGACTGGAACAATTTGCCAGCGGCGGTGTTTCCGTCACACTAAAATTTGAGTGTCACAAGGCTAGAGTGAATAGGCTCTTAATAAACTAGCGCGCTTTACCATCAACGATCGCATCACTGCTTACCATCAAGCGGGATTGCGGTCAAGGGCTAGTTTATAAATTATAAAAAAAAAATACAAACTCTTCGTCGGCATTCACGTCCCAAGAGTCATCCAACGTTAAGTAGTCAAAAGTATGCCCAAAACATCTACAAAATTTTGTGTAGAAAAAGTAATCAGTGTTTTAATAAACCTCAACAGATATAAGACACATCAAAACTACTGTCAAACAAAAAATGACGGTGCAATGTCGTCGAAATACGTCCCCCAACTCTGTTAGACTTCTTCAAAATTAGCTGTTTAGACGGTCGAGCTGAATTGTGCGACACACATAGCTATACGTTACAAACGCAAACTTTACTTGTACCCACGTAGATATTCCCTGGAAAATGTATTTTTATTTTATTGTGGCAACCCCGGTCGGGTAACCTACCAAAACGGCGCGAAGGAAAATGGAACTTGCCGTTTGATATTAAACGTCAAAACGGAATGGAGGGAAAGGGAGTTAGCACGTTTGAAATGAGAACGCCCCGCGTCGAGCGTACGCAGTAATGTTTGCAGCTGTATATAGTAATGTATTTCCCTCTCGGTCTGGCTTGTGGGTTTCTCGTATGCTGCTGTCTCAGGCGGGTGCGGAGTTAAGCCGCTTATCTCCTTCCCGCACGCCGCGCCCCTCTCCCCCGGCTGCTGCGCGTAACACGTCACATTCTGCAATTCGTTTGCTTTTCATTATTTTTTATTTTGTGTTATAATAGTTAGCTATAAAATACGTTTGATTTATAGTTATAGCGGCTATAATAATTACGAACACGTTGTAACTGAGACTATTTTCAATAAAAAGCTGGTATTGGAGCAATATACACATATAAAAATCCAATTTGGTTCATTATATTTAGGTATTTAGCTGAGTGTGTGGTATATTCGGCACATAAATATGTCTTCTTACTGTACTTAACCTTCTCAAATGTCAGATTAGTACAGCAAAACTGCAATATTTTATTTGTCAACGATGATACTATTTACCTAACAACTATGCACAATGTCGCCAGCTAAAAATATCGTAGAATTATTAAATAAATATTATCTGACATTTTCAAGTAAAAAAAAGCTGGCTGTTGATTTAAGAGAATATTTCGTATTTATGTCTCATATTAAAATTATAAAGTAGGTTAAAACTGCAACGAATCACGCAGGGCCGGATTAACCATCTCGGGGCCCCTAAGCACAGCTCGTTCCTCCCCCTATTTTATTTTATTTTATTTTTATTTACTATTTTTTTTTTTATTTTATCCCACAACAACGCAATTTGGAAATTTTTGCCATTTTAAGTAACTGATTTCAAATTAGTAGGTATATTTGTCATTTAATAAGCGATTATTTTAGTATAAAAATTAAGTTGCAGAAGTTAATAAATAAAGTGTCTTATACAAAAAATAAGATGGACTTTGGTTCTTCTTCCGCAGAAGAATTAAAGTCACCGACACAGCCCTGCGAGTCGCTAAACTTAAGTGGCAGTGGGCAGGGCACATTGCTCGTAGAAACGATGGCTGATGGTGCAGTAAGGTTCTGGAGTGGCGGCCACGTACCTACTGGAAGACGCAGCGTAAAGAGGCCCCCAACAAGGTGGACCGATGACCTGGTGACGGTCGCGGGAAGCCGAAGGATGCGGGCAGCACAAGACCGGTTGGCGTGGAAAGCCTTGGGGAGACCTTTGTCCAGCAGTGGACATCTATAGGCTGAAGAAGAAGAAGAAGATACAAAAATAATTATTTAGATTAATTTCAATATAATTAAAAAGTTCCGATATTCACCGCCACTCTTATAGTGTCAATAGCAGGGGCTTTTACATTATAATTGAAAAAAAAATCACTTTTACCATGGTTTCATAACAACTTTCCCCTTTTTTTATCGTGAGTAAGTACCTACCGGGTCTCTGGTCCTATTGACCTAAAGTGCCTTATACTTAGATAATACGGCACTGCAATCACGTGCAAACGAATTGGTCCCGATTAATTCATTAGCCTGCTTTACTCCTAGATAATTCGTTAATTAATACCTACAAATTTTCGTAAAATGGTGACACTTACATACGAAACGCTTCTTCAGGATCGTAGCGGTGTCAACAACGTAAGGGATCCACCTTTCCACAGGCCCCCCTGTGCAACGGGTCATCCGATGATGGAACGAAGATGGCGGAATTAAGTCATGTAATCCCCGAGGAAACCTCCAAAATGCATCCTATAGTTTCCTATAGTTTCATTTTCAGTGTGCCGAAAGGCTGACTACTGCTATGCTCCAGACTTTGGAGATTGTTTTACAATTTAAAAATATCTAAGTACCTACTATATATATACTATATATTGCCAGTGTTTTCATTTATTGACGTATTGTTGGCTCCATGTACCTATAGATACCTATAATATATGATGATAATCTCATCAAGATAATATGTCTGGACTTTAAAAGAGGCTGCCCTCTGAATTTTTGTAGGAAGATTCCTACTATTTTGCAGGAAACTTGTCACTTGTGAAGTCTACCAATCGGTTTAACAAATCATCACAGAATCATCATTTATTTTATTCTTGTAGAATAAGTAATCCAATTTTCTCTCCTTATAGGTATCTATGCAACCAAACTTGATAAACCAGATATCAAAATGCACAGAATTTAACGGAGATCCTGGCTCGCACTTACATTCCTGAATATCATTATTTTTTCTTCAAGGACGAGGTGTTTCGACGGATTCGGCTCGTCTGGGCAACGTTGGAGAAGCTTCGTAGTGTCTTCTCGTCCAAATAACCTCAGTGCCTAAAGACTAAAATCTTTAACCAATGTGTGTTACCGGTGATGGCATATGGATTGGAATCGGGGTCCCTCACTATATACCTCATAAGAAAGTTCAAAGTTGTACAGAGAGCTATGGAGAGGGCTATGCTAGGTGTTTCTCTACGTGATCGAATCAGAAATGAGGAAATTCAGAGAAGTACAAAAGTCACCGACATAACCCAACGGATTAGCTCTTTGAAGTGGCTGTGGGCAAGGCACATAGCACGTAGAGTCGATGGCCGATGGGGCAGAAATGCTCTTGAATGGCGACCACGTACCGGCAAGCGCAGCGTCGTCGCGTCGGACACCCATCGACTAGGTGGTCGAATGACCTGACCAAAATCGCAGGGAAGCGCTGGACGCAGGCTGCGTCGAACCGGTCTTTTTGGAAATCCTTGGCGGAGGCCTATGTCTAGTAGTGGGCGTCCTGTGGCTGACTTGATGATGATGATTAATTTTTTAAAAGTTTCTTTATGGCCTGCTCTGAGACTAATATTCGGAATGTGACCAGTGACCATGTTCAAAAATATACTGAAGGCTTCGTGAACCAATAAACCTACGAATTTTGTAACAAAAACGTAAAACTGAAATTAAATTAAATATTGTAATGTATCCATTGTTCTTGACTTTGTTATACCTAACAAGTAAATGTTGCTTTTGTGTATTTCGAAATTAATTTAAGTTATATTTGTAGTACTTTGTTAGAAGCATTATTCCGTAGGTACCTACCTACCTATATTTCTTTTATTTATTCTGAGTAGGTACGTATACTTACTTATAATAAGAAAATTAATGTTGGTAAGGTTTTTCTTTATTTATTTAATTGGTCATCATCATCCCAGCGTTAATCCCAGTCGTATCCGAAGCCTTTTCTGGTTGATAGCTAAACTTCGACATTTTCCGTGAAGCGACTGCCGTCTGACCTCCACAACCCGAAAGCGACATCGAAGCATTGCAGTTATTTTTTATTTAATTGGTGGTTACCATTATTACAATTGTTTCTGTTGCTTCTTTTGCGTATCTACACCTACTTTCATCATCATCATCAGCCTCTACTCGTCCACTGCTGGACATAGGCCTCCTTCATGGCACGCCAACAAGCTCGATCCTGAGCAGTTCTCCGCCAGCCACTACCAGCCATCTTTTTAATGTCGTCGCTCCATCTCGCCCAAGGGCGTCCTACGCTACCGTCGTTTACCGAGACGCGGTCTCCACTCGGTACCAACTTTATTATGCATTAAATAAATACTTAGTTGAAATTTTTTTCTCTACCTATAGGACACGCAGGCCTCGTCCAGTTAAGAGAAAAGATTGACAAGTAAAAGTGTTTATTTTTTTTTTCTGTTTTTTTACAAAAAAACTCTTAATTATTTTCATTATTTTATTACTTACGGAAATAAGATCTTTAAACAAAAACACGTACTTATTTCGAAACTCTCGAGCGAGTCGCGTTCATACAAAAAGTTTCAGAATGAGGCTCCAAGCTATATATTACAAGAAGACCGTCCAAGCGCACTCTCTCTCCGTCTCTTCCATAAATATATATATATACCTATATAAGCCCCGCACGATGATATTGCGATGGAACCTTGTCACAATAACAGCGTTGTGACGTCATCTGTCACACAAAAGGACAGCTAGCAAAAGAATGTTAAATGCAAAATTAATATTAGGGTTAAGGGTTTATTTGTATTATATAATTTTATTACACTCTTTATAAAGAATGTATGTATAAATTAATATTAAGGTTAAGGGTTTATTTGTATTTTGTAATTTTATTATACATACACTCTTTATAAAGATTGTAATAAAATTGTAAAAAAAAAAAACCTTAACCCTAATATTAATTTTGCATTTAACATTCTTTCGTAGGTATACCTACTCACCCATATTGTGACAAACAAACTTTCATTATTAAAAATTTCAAGGAAATAATTTTTGTAGACGTAAGAAAAATATACTTATTCGTATATCTTTCTTACGTGTATACTATTTTTTTCTAACTACATTTCTGTTAATTTGCGAGCGGGAATTGAACCAGAGTCCACTGTGTAGTAGTCATGTTTTAATTACTACCTACATCTATCAGCTTATAAATAAAACCAGGATAATATGTAAAAAAATATATATAGTCTTCCGAATCAGAACTGCTTTCTGTGTCTGTCGTTTCCGATTCACTGTCGTCGCCGTATTTATGACAAATAACTCGTCAGTTATTCGATCTTTATTCCAATATTCCTCTTCAAGCCGTTTAACATGATTGACTTCCTTTCGCCAGTCATCTGGAGTTATTGACTCCGACGCCTCCAACGTCAGAGCTTCAATGCGACTTTCCAACTGCTACACATTCTTTTCTGACACCCTCGTCTTTACCAGGTTCCAGATGTACTCAATGGGGTTGAGGTCGCAGTTGTAAGGTGGTAATCTAACGACTTCATGGCCATTGCCAGCTAATAAATTGTCAATTTTATAATTTTTCGGCGGTCTGTGCCGTTTAATTAATGAATACAGTTCAGGTTTTGTACTGTCGTTGGGAAAGTCGATGTTGTGAGCTTGTAGCCACTCAACAATCAACTGTTTTTTATTGTTCATACTTGGTGGCCTATTCTCATCCCTGCTGTGATAAGGGGCGTTGTCCATCACAATTTTGGAGTTGCGTGGTATGTTGGGTACTAATTTTTCTGTAAGCCACTTGGTGAAATTCTCAGCATTCATTTGATCATAGTAATCCCCCGTTTTGGTATCTGCTTTAAACATTAAAAGGGCATTGTCAACAAAACCGCTTTAACTTCTTTATCCATCGGCGGCCGCAACAATCAACTGT
Organism: Sesamia nonagrioides; assembly: GCA_017933935.1. Taxonomy (NCBI): domain Eukaryota; kingdom Metazoa; phylum Arthropoda; class Insecta; order Lepidoptera; family Noctuidae; genus Sesamia; species Sesamia nonagrioides. The sequence goes on along the minus strand of JADWQK010001696.1, from coordinate 73,850 downwards.
TTTTTATTGTTCATACTTGGTGGCCTATTCTCATCCCTACTGTGATAAGGGGCGTTGTCCATCACAATTTTGGAGTTGCGTGGTATGTTGGGTACTAATTTTTCTGTAAGCCACTTGGTGAAATGGACACTTGGTGATTGGGAGGTTGGTCGGTGGTAGGCCATAACATCGGCTGCCGGCGGAAGTTACCACCCACCAGACAAAGTCTTGCCGCCAACCGATTCGTCGTGTTCCGGCATGATGTCTGGTGAAGCCGTACGGAGGACGGGTCTGAGCAGTTGTGTTGCGATGTGTGGCGGGTACGATGCGCCAAATGTTATTGTCTCGGGAATTTGGTCGTGGAGAGTCTCCAGATCAATCTCCCTCTAGCGCAGCATCTTTTGGTCGTGTTGGTCTTGGGTTTAACATTGCATCACCTCGCTCAACTGCCGTCATCCTTCCTATTCCTAAGTTTTTTAAGTGAATAGGCTTAATAAACTAGTGCGCTTTACACTCAACGATTGCATCACTGCTTACCATCAGGCGGGATTGCAGTCAAGCACTAGTTTATAATTTAAAAAAAAAAAAAAAAGCTAACAAAAATATTCGATGTGCGTAAGTAGGTAAGCGCGGACTGAACTTGCGAACGGTACCGACAGTGCGAGCTCGACTACGTCACCAAGATGGCCGCCAATCGCAATATCATCGTGCGGGGCTTATACATACTGCGTTATATAAGGACAATCGATCAACAGTGAATTTTAAACCAATATCAATAGCATACCTTCCTATATTCATTTTGGGGGAAGTTTTGGGGGTTAGTAAGGCTAAGGTGAAGTCTAGCCGCTAAGCGACTCGTCGTGTTCCGGCATGATGTCTGGTGAAGCCGTACGGAGGACGGGTCGGAGCAGTTGTGTTGCTATGTGTGCCGGGTACGATGCGCCAAATGTTGTTTGTATCGGGAGTTTGGTCGTGGAGGGTCTCCAGATCAATATCCCTCTTGCGAAGCATCGTTGGTCGTGTTGTTGGGTTTATTAATGCATCACCTCGCTCAATTGCCGTCTTCCTTCCGATTCACCTAATTTTTTAAGTGAATAGGCTTAATAAACTAGCGCGCTTTACCATCAACGATTGCATCACAGCTTACCATCAGGCAGGATTGCGGTCAAGCACTAGTTTATAATTATAAAAATAAATACAAAAAAACAGCTTCGAGGCTAAGCAACAACCGCCGCACAGTAGGGTTATTACGTAACACACTATCGGTAGCAATGGGTTTACCTAATTTTGACAGTTCAACAACATTCATTGCGTTATTTACATTGTTGAGTAGACACGTTTTCCGAACAAATGACGCAAGGCACATTGCTCGTAGAACCCGATGGCAGATGGGGCAGTAAGGTTCTGGAGTGGCGGCCACGTACTAGAAGACGCAGCGTAGGGAGGCCCCCAATAAGGTGGACCGATGACCTGGTGAAGGTCGCGGGAAGCCGATGGATGCGGGCAGCACAAGACAGGTCAGCGTGGAAAGCCTTGGGGGAGGCCTTTGTCCAGCAGTGGACATCTATAGGCTGAAGAAGAAGAAGAAGAAGCAATGGATTAGCAATAAGTATGCTTTGAAATTATTCCAACTGATAGTAATAATGTTTTACGCAATTAAGGTGCAGGTCGATGGATCAGGTTAAGGTGCAGGTCGATGGATCAGGTTAAGGTGCTGGTCGATGGATCAGGTTAAGCGACACTTACCACGGTTGGTCTGTGGATGGGTACCATTTTTACTTACCGAGACCCCTCCGTGTCTCGAAAAGCACGTCAAATTGGTCCCGGCTGTCATTAGCAGATCTTTGACAGTCGTTAGGGGTCGTCAGAAGACCCGGAAGTTTAACCACCAGAATACTTATACCTACCTAGGGCTTATAGGCTACCCAGTCACAGAACTGGGTGGTGGAGTTCAGATAGGCTACATGTAAAATACTGGTATTTAGCTGAATGTGGTTAGACTGGAGCACAGGTGAAGAGTAGCCAGCCTGTCGGTGTTCTATAGAATGCATTTTGGAGAGTCTGCGAGGGAATTGCGTGACTTAATTCCCCCACCTCCGTTCCATCATCGCACGACCCGTCGTACAGCGAGTTTCTCGTTAATGTGGGCCCAGCATAAGGATCCACCCTTATGCTGGGCCCACACTAACGAGAAATGCCATTAATTATTGCGATAACCGGCGTTAACAGTAGGTGTAGCCACTGATCAACGAACGCAGCGACCTGGTTGACGTCCACGCTGACTCAATATCCACGTTTGTCAGACGTTATTAGTATGTTAGTTAAAAACTTACAAAGAGCACTTAGCATGTGGTGTTTGCCTGTAATTGGTTGTGCAGTTAGATTTAAGTCAATTTTTTTGTATGTATTTATAATGTCTGAAATATCTGTAGCAACTGTTGGCGAACCTTAATTAAATAAATAAATAAATAAATTTAACGCGATAATTTGACAACGGCATTAACATTGCCGATTGGCGTTTGGCGATAGCTCAAGTGACGGTACATCAAAGAAACTAACGCGAGAATTAATGCGATGAAACGGCCACACTACGTACTGTCAGTGTCCGTCGCGCAACACAATCGCGCATATTTCCTTTCGCACATGTTTTCTTCTTTTTCTTTGTTTTCTTTATGTCTTCATTCGGTAAAGATTTAACAAATTCAAGTAATAACAATTTACACTCATGAAATATAGAGCTCTGCTATCGTCCATCTTGCTCGAGTGCAAGTAAAATCAATGCCACCCACTTTAACGTGTTATAAATTATCGCAATAATTATCGCGCGGTAGTGGGCATTAACGTTAGCCGCTAGTGTGGCCCCAGCATTATATTGTTGACACCACTACGATGCGAAAAAAGCATTTCGCCTTTTTTATACCGCCCACATCGAGGGACTGGAACAATTTGCCAGCGGTGGTGTTTCCATCAGACTACTTACCTACAATTTAAGTGTCTTCAAGGCGGAGCTAAAAGCGGTGGCCACTATGATCCGCTTTGAACTATGTTGGGCGCTCGGTAACCATACTTACTGCAACAATTTTTTTTAAATATAGTCGTATTTGGGAAAAAATATAACATGGTATAAAAATGATTGGAATCGATTCAGTTGCTTTTTCTGAACAAACTGTATTCAGGTTTCGTATAGGTAAAGAAAAAATAACATTATACTTAATAGGTAGGTATATATTATAAGGATCAGACATCACGTCATCTACGTTAGTCTATAAAATAATGAAATACGACGATTCAGTTATTAATTTTATAATGTCAAAACAATAAAAATGAGGTCACGGAAACAACGTTTAATAAATTTAATATTTAATCATTGTTTTTTTTTTTGCACCTAACTTGTTCTTATACCTACTTACCTAATCTTTTCAGCGTTGTTGTTAGCTAATTAAAACCAAGTTCGATTGTTTCCTGATGGCAGCCATCTTGATTTTAAGATGTTAGCTAAGTGTGAGATCAGATAAAACAAAGAAATGTATTTTCTTATTTTAAAAATTAACCCTGAGCGTATTAATCCTTAGCACAGTTTTGCTGAATAGTTTTATGATGGACATAATACAGGATACCTTTATCTCTTACTATCTATCTAGGATTTAAAATAACTATAAACTATACTTAATAAAAAATATCTATGATCTACGTATAGCTGGATAGCCGTCTGTTTTAACTGTTTTTGCTGGTAATTGTGCCTAACCCTTCTGGAAATTACGTGTCATTAAAATAATAATAAAAAACTAATAGTTTAACTAGGTAGTACCTATTGTTTCTCCTGTTTTAATTCATTAAAAAGTTGTCTTTCTACATCGCTGGGGTTCTGTCTTGCATAAGGCGGCAGCATAATGCTGAGCGTTAGCAGCTTTGCGTAATGAACGCATGTCCAACCAATATTTTAGTCTCTTTTTTGCGTCAAGTTTACCGCAAATTGATTTCATTTTCTTTCTTTTAAAAATAACCCTTAGCGAGTGTCACCTTTTGTAAAATGTACTTTTATTTGTAAACAATTTTATGGTAAACATAGTAAAGAATTTCAAATTTTTGAAAATTTGTCTGGTCGTGCCTCGAAAGCAAGTCCCGGTTGCCACACGGACATCTAATGGCAGTCGTTACGGGTTGTTGGAGCCCTCAAATGTCCAACAATTCGTCTAACTGCAATGCTTCGATATCACCTTCGGGTTGTGTAGGTCAGATAGTAAAATTGAAAAAGCTTCGGATGCGAAGATGGTGATGATAATAAAGAATTTTAAATCTTTTACTAGTTATCTCTGAATTAAAAAACTATAATAATAAATAACTATAAACTAAAAATCTACTATTGTATGATAAAGCTTTGCTCTATTTTTTTTTTATTATTAAGTATTTTTCTTTCAACGCTCGACGCGTCTTCCCGTGCGTCGCTTTCCTGCCAGTTCGTTATGAAGACATCTATGTCATGTCATTAGGTCAAAGTTCTCCATATCTCAGTACACTGCTTGTCTGTAGGCACCTTGAGTGAGGACCCGTGACACACCTGTTTTATTCTGAAAAAAAAAAACAATTGAAATTTTTTTTTTTTTTTATCCAAAGAGAATACTTATAAAGTTTTTAAACTGCCAATGGCGCCGTTTCTTTTGTTCACAAATTAAACTAATTTTATATATGTTAAGTCATTAAGGGTAGAAGATAATATTTTAGTTTAACGTTGTCAATTAAGAGACTCCATAGACAGTTTAGATGCGATTATAAACATGGCGACTAAAAGTACGCCAGTTTACGTAAGGAGCGGACTAATTGGGTTGTATCCTAAAAAATCATTATGTCCATCGGATAGATTTATAAAAAATATTGAACACGTATTTTTTATTTCATTCAAATACTTAGGAAGATATATCTATTGATTTGAAATGTCGCATGACGTCACGCCGTGATACAAAATATACCACGGCGTGACGTAATTAGCCCCCGCTCCGTAACTTTAATACGCTATATCTCAGTATTTTTTGGTAATTTCGACAAAATAAAAAATACGGGTCTTAATCTTTTTTGATTGTAAATATTTGACGGTTTCGGGTAGCTTGACCTGCTATCGCCCGTACTGTTCCGAATGGACCTTATGTCGATGGCATAAGGTTCAATATCCCGTGACATGCAGTGTGTCACTTTTAAGCCTATATCCCCAGATCTATACATTTTCTAGGTGCAATATAAAAACGCATTGCTAGACTTAGAATGGCCTATCGAATGGTATAGGTCTCCACAATTTTGTCAACAAAGTGTCGACATCGAGATATCCAGAAACCCGTTTTCGGAAATTACCGTAGGTACTTGCTGAATGTCCTCGAAGTTATGCGCTATTATTATTAAGGTCAACCGGGCCATTTGCGTCTTTAGGGCAATTGCGTCTAATCGAAGTTATTTTAAATCTATTTGAAAACCCACCCTCCTGCCATCTTGTTTTGTTTACTTTGAATAAAAAACTATATCGTATCGATGGCAGGAGAGGTAGGTTTTCAAATAGATTTAAAATAACTTACGTCTAGAGGAATCTGGAATGTTCGATCAGCTGACCTATATATAGCGAAGTGACGCCGGCGCAGAGTCAGTCTGCATTCGACTAGCGATACGAAAGCAGCGACAGATAAGAAGCGATCTATGAGAATACCTACTGCGACAACTGTAACGAGAACTTTGAGTACTACGTGAAGTAACATCTGTAGTGTTATTGTGTGTCTACGACACGGACTTCGTGGAAGTAAGGGAAAACTTTGGTGGAACGTCAGCGACATTCTACTTGTCATTGCCTACGAACGAATGTACCTTCGTAACCCTTGCCAATAAACTTCGTAACCCTTAACCGGCATTTTAGTACCCCTAGCCCGTTACAGTACATTCATTAGGTACATTAATTATTTTTATGATGACAATGCACCCAGAGTAACAAGGCTCTAACACAAAAGGTAAAAAGCATTTTAAAAAAACAATGACAAGTAAATAAATTTTTTGTTACATATATGGTGCTCACATATTCATCATAGTCACGGGTTCGATTCCCCCATGGAACAAATATTTGTATTAGGTAAATAGGTAACTCACATACACAAACATCCAGACCCGGAACAATTACTTGTAAGGTACATACCTACCTGTTTGTGTATGTGAGTTAAGTACAATATTAATTGTAATCGCACCCACAATAGGGTATTTGACTAAAAAAAACTAATTGGTCCGTCAGTCAGATTTCCAAAAAACACTAGACACGTATTTTTTCTTTTTTCATATACCTAAACAAAAAATGAAGACGACACAGCACGTTGAAAACTCGTGTGACGTAACTGCACGCTACACTTTTTAGCGGCCAGTGACGTCACCAGCCACCACTCCTGATCTTTGATGCCTTTTATATTTGTCAATTTTAATTGTTTTGATAAAACAAAATATACGTATCTAATATTTTTCTATTATCTGAATGACGGACTAAATAGAATATTTTTTTTTTACCCAGGAAGTATCCCTATTCAGGAGAAATTCCCAGTGTGTCTGTAGTAATCTAACTGTATATTGTAACTCATTAAAGACATAACTTTATTCTAATATACTACTATAATACTCTAGAACCAGCAACAACATAAATTAGTTACACAGCATCCAATCTGTAGCCATCTGTATTATCTGTAGGTATCTCAGCGGAGCCGTATTACTGGGCGCAATATGCTAGCATAATAGTTAGTCTATGGGAATATTGTCCAGCTGGTATATCACGGTCTTTTAATTAAACATGCACCCTAATTGCCTAAGGGTGTTACCACACCAATCGTCGATCGATGTCATCGATCGATGGCAGAATGGATTAGTCGACGTCGATCGATAGCCGATGCATGCCATCGATCGATGGTAGAATTAATTGGTCGACGTCGATCGATAGTTTTTACTAGACCAATCGATCAATTGTCGATTGACGATCTACTAACAAAATGGCGTCATTATGACTTTCCACTTTCCAGTGGTCATTCACTGACACTCCAATTTGTATATTAATCCATACTAATATTATAAATGCGAAAGTAACTCTGTCTGTCTGTCTGTTACGCTTTCCCGCCTAAACCTCTCAACCGATTTTGATGAAATTTGGCACAGACAATCTTTAGACCCTGAGAAAGAACATAGGCTACCTTTTATCCCGGAAAAGTTTGATATTCCCGAGGGAAATCTAAAACGCGCGATATAACCGAACTCCACGCGGGCGAAGCCGCGGGCGGAAAGCTAGTAAATATTTATAAATTGAGTAGTAAGTAGTTTTAAAAAAATCAATTCTAGGTACTAACGGATTTTGTAATAATGGCAATAGGTACTTACAGCAATGATATTCTATCACCATTCCATTACGAGACGACTGGCTGATAATTGATCGATCATTTTGAATTTAGCAGATTACGAACTTCCACAATTTTTCCTGATGGCTGGTGAATAAAAATGTAGGAAATGTGTTTTGTGTTCCTGTTTTATTCAGCGAAACATAGACTTAACAATATGACAACTAAAACATGAAAACGAAATAAAAAATACAAAATAAGAATAATAGAAAAAATATAAACAACAAGAAGGTCTTTTCATCAGGAAGGTACTTTGCATCGATCTCGATCGTGCACAACAATGACAATGGAATTGTGCTGGAATGACAAATTTATAAAAATAGCAGAATAGTTCGCGTAACCATAGTCGTCAGGTGAAGCTGCACATAACAATTAGGTATGGTACTTAGGTATTGATTGTCGCTAGATTATTGCGACATTAAATTGTGTCTTCATTTTGAACGGTTTTTAATTTCGTTTTGTCAGCATTTATGAATTGTCGTCCTCCGTAGCCCCGGGTTCGATCCCCGGCCAGGTCATGATGGAAAACGATCTTTTTCTGATTGGCCTGGGTCTTGGATCTTTGTCTATATACCTATTTATCTATTATAAATATAGTATCGTTGAGTTAGTATCCCATAACACAAGTCTCGATCTTACCTTGGGCCTAGCTCAATCTGCTTGATTTGTCTGTATGTATTTATTTAACTCAGATTTTTAAATCGCCTTCAAAACTGGACGCTTTCATAACCCCGTAAAGATTGCTTTAAGAAAGTAGTGATTAGCGATTGTTCAACCATATATTTTCAATGGCTGAATTAAAATCTGCGTTAATTAAAACCAAGTCCAAGAATTTTATAGAAACGCTCCATTTTTAATAACCAGTACGTCGCTTGACTAATTTCCCAATATTTAATTTTCTAAAACCTCAAAAGAGTCCTCCATTCCCCTTTGCAAACAAGAATGTAATATCGTACTAAAATCAACCTCAACAACTTGATATCAATTGTTCAAATGGCAGAACAAGGCAGAATGAGTAGGTGTCATGGCGCGTGTTTTATAAACGACGGCATGGCGCCACTCGGCCACTCTATGGCAATTCAAACAAATGGGCTATTCACTGACATTTCGCAATTCAGTCAACCGGTTTGTATTGTCTATGGCTGGCGCAGTACCTAGAGAAGTGGAGTTAATTACGTTTTTGACAACTGTGTTGCTTTTTTTTTTCATTAAAGTTTTCTTTTGAATAATAATAAAGAATTTTATTTCCAGCAGAAAAAAATACGTTTCTTATACTTAAATCTATTTATGTGTTAGTATATTCAAGGTTGATATAGTTTTCATGCTTAATATTTTTTTTTTAATAATTGTAAACTAGCGCTTGACTGCAATCCCGCCTGATGGTAAGCAGTGATGCAATCGTTGATGGTAAAGCGCGCTAGTTTATAAAGCGCATTCACTTAAAAAATCTTAGTGAATAGGAAGGAAGACGGCAGTTGAGCGAGGTGGTGCAATGTTAATCCCAACAACACGACCAACGATGCTGCGCCAGAGGGAGATTGATGTGGAGACCCTCCACGACCAAACTCCCGACACAACAACATTTGACGCATCGTACTCGGCACACATCGCAACACAACTGCTCAGACCCGTCCTCCGTACGGTTTCACCAGACATTATGCCGGATTTATTATTGTGCAATTTTATAAATCCATACTAATATTATAAATGCGAAAGTAACTCTGTCTGTCTGTCTGTCTGTCTGTCTGTCTGTCTGTCTGTTACGCTTTCCCGCTTAAACCTCTCAACCGATTTTGATGAAATTTGGCACAGACAATCTTTAGACCCTAAGAAAGAACATAGGCTACCTTTTATCCCGGAAAACATTGATGTTCCCGAGGGAAATCTAAAAAGCGCGATATAACCGAACTCCACGCGGGCGAAGCCGCGGGCGGAAAGCTTGTATTTAAATAAATGTGTAAAAGCCCCAACAAGAAACACCCATTTGTCTCTCAATCATCATCATCAACCTTTTATCGTCCCACTGCTGGGCACAGGTCTCCTCTCATACAGAGAACGATTGATCGTAATCACCACACTTGGTCAATGCGGGTTGGTAATTTCAGACATAAAGTCCAGGTTTCCTCAAGATATTTTCCTTTTAATCAGTCAATGGTATCCAAGATATACTTAGAAAGTACATATAACTTAGAAAAGTTACATTGGTACTTGCCTGACCTGGAATCGAACCTGCACACTCATACTTGAGAGGCTGGTGTTTTAACCACTAGGCCACCACGACTACCTATACTATAGGTACTACTTTTAAATATGCGCTATTTACTTTACGCGTTTATTTCTAAATACCTTCTATAAGGTCGAAATACACGACTGCAAAGTAACATTTGAAATGAATGTCCTTAACAATTTAAAGACCGCTTTAATTCCTTATACAGTAAGTAATCATGTCCCTAGACTGGGCTGAAATTACTTACTTATCTACAATCGTAATTCACAATTAAAGTTTAACTTGATAATCGTTTAACTAAAACAATTTTGATGTCTAGCGTTTCTCAAGAACTAAGACAAAACTGCCTTCTGGCATATCATCATCATCATCATCAACCTTTTTATCGTCCCACTGCTGGGCACAGGTAGGAGACCTGTGCCTCATACAGAGAAGGATTGAGCGTAATCACCACGCTTGCTCAATGCAGGTTGGCGATTTCAGACTTAAATTCCAGGTTTCCTCAAGATGTTTTCCTTACCTACAGTCATAGGTGTCCAAGATATACTTAGAAAGTAGCATATAATTTAGTCTGATTTTCATAATATACAAACGTCGATGCCAATGTAGGTGTTCTATAGGATGCATTTTGGAGAGTGTGCGTGGGAATTACATCACATAATTCCGGCATCACCACTCCATCATCAAACGACCCGTCATACGGCAAGTATCCACCCTTACATTGTTAACACCACTACGATCCGGAAGAAGCGTTTCGCCTCGTCTTTTATACCGCATACACCGAAGGATCGGAACAATTTGTAAGTGTTTTCAAGGCTGGAGTGAATGGACTCTTATTAAACTAGCATACTTTACCATCAACGATAGCATCACTGCTTACCATCAGGCAGGATTGCGGTCAAGCACTATTTTATAACGTTAGAAAAAATGTAGGTAGATAGTATTACGTACTTGTGGTCTCCTTGATTCTCGTAGGTAGCATAATCGAATTAAAACGGACTCAAGCAGAGTTAAAGGTCGAGGTCTTAGTAATTTATTACTTAAAGGTCACTTCCAAATCGTGACGGGACACTTGCATTATACTTATAGCTACCTAATTTTGTTGTTTGTTTAGGAAATATATAATAATCTAGCGGCCGCCAGCGACTTCGTTCGCGTGGTTTAGTTATGCTCCGCTCCTATTGGTGGCAGCGTGATGTTATATAGCCTAAAGCCTTCCTGGATTAAAGGACTATCCAACGCAAAAAGAATTTTTCAAATCGGATCCGTAGTTCCCGAGATTAGCGCGAACAAACAAACATACAAACAAATTCTACAGCTTTATATATTAGTATAGAAGTAGTTGTGAGTATAGATAATAATCTTTATTATGACAAACTTCGTCGGGTATTTTCGTCGCCAATATTTGAATGTTTGAAGACTAAAAACTTCAACCAGTGCGACCCGTCATGACTTACGGAGCCGAGACGTGGACACTAACGGTCAGACTAGTCCATAAGTTTAAAGCCGCTCAGCGAGCTATGGAGCGGGCTAAGTTGGGCGTCTCTCTGAAGGACCGCATCAGAAATGAGGTGATCCGACAGAGGACCGAAATCACCGACATAGCTGAGAGGATTAGCAAGCTGAAGTGGCAATGGGCTGGTCTCATATGCCGCAGGCCGACCACCGTTGGGGTAAACGAGTCCTCGAGTGGAGAACGCGTCTCGGCAAACGTAGCGTAGGATGCCCTTGGGCGAGATGGAGCGACGACATCAAAAAGGTGGCTGGTAGTGGCTGGCGGAGGACTGCTCGAGCTTGTTGGCGTGCCATGGAAGAGGCCTATGTCCAGCAGTGGACGAGTAGAGGCTGATGATGATGATGATTATGACAAACACACATGATTCACATATAAGAGCAGATGTACGAAATAATATGACATATCTACATGAATCTATAAACAGCATGTCACCCTGTCTCCTAAATTAGGTAACCCTGTATCCTGGAGACAGTCTTGGGCTGTAGAGGACGGCTAAGTCATGAAGGTGTACGACCACCCTTATTAGCGGCAGTACATGCGCCTATATGGAAAGGTAACAGAACCTAAACTAAGACCTATAAGCCCTACAGTCCCTACGACCCTAAGTCCTATAAGCCCTACAGCCCAGACCTACTATATAGTTCGTAATAAATAAATATATACATAAGTGCGGGATGTCTGCACCAAGAGACCTAAGGTAACAGACGGATAGTAGGTAGGATTTCCAGGTAAGGGTGAAGGGTAAACTCACTGCCAGTGCAGCGGACTCACAGGACTGATCAGAGATGGCTAAGGGTGTCTTGGCCACAGTGAGGGCCTGAGGGGTAATGAGACCAGAATAAATTCTAATCTGATTTATTTTTACAATATTACAGCTTATATACTACTTTTTCCCAACACACACAAATACACAAACGTCTTGGTATTCTATACGTGAAATCTGCATTTTCAACAATATTTGAAGTAGGCCGCGCGTCCGCTGCCGAAATGCTGAATCACTGTTCAAAGGTAGCATTGAACAGTAGGTATAACAACGGCCCAGGAATTTGGACCAAGAGAGGATATGTTACACATATGTGTGCTGTATGCCTAGTAGGAGTTTTTATTACGAGACTCGATCGTCGCTATCGAGCGCGTTTGGCGCTCTCATTGGTTGAGAGTTCTTACAACCTTGAAGCGGGCCAATCGATGAGTCAAATGCGCTCGATATCGATTATCGAGTTGCGTAATGAAAACTCATACTAGGCCTACTGGTGTATAGGTGTGTTTAAGTATAGATATTCTTATTTGTGTGGAGCTTTTGACAGAGCTTTGAGACCAGTGGAGGCCTAGTGGTAGGTATCGGCCGCGACTTCAAGTAGGTCGTAGGTTTGAATCCCATCAGGCGCTTTATTTTGTGTAAATTGGTCCATCACCACTGCTTTAAAAATCGGTGAAGGAAAACATCTCGATGTTCTAGAGCTAAAAACTTCGAAAACATGTGACATCTAAGTACCAACCCGCACTGGGCCAGCGCGGTAGATTACGGCCCACTCCCTCTCATCGAGAGGAGGCCTGTGCCCCAACGGTGGGGACGATATACGCTGATTATGTAAGGTAACCTTGTATCACTAGCCTACTCCGCAGAATACCTATTACACATCAACTGGTAGTTCAGTTCTTATAGGCGTACACTAAGCCTATTTCAGCTATCTATATACTGCTACTGCCACCGCAATAATGGCCTAACACACTACCAGCAGTAATTTTTAATAGCAGTAATTGACAGCCTCCGTGGTGTAGCGGTAGCGAATGTGGCCGCTGCGCTGGGAGGCGCGGGTTAGATCCCCGCGCAGTGCAAATATTTCTATGCATGAATACGAATATTTGCACTGGTCTGGTCGTGCCTCGGAAAGTACGTTAAGCCGTTGGTCCCGGTTGCCATACGAACATCTAGTGGCAGTTATTATGGGTTGTTGGATAGTCCAACAATTGGTCTAACTGCAATGCTTCGATATCGCCTTCGGGTTGTGGAGGTCAGACGGCGGTCGCTTCGGATGCGACTGGGATTAACACTGAGATGATGATGATGACACTACCAGCAATAATGGGTTTGACAATTCAACCACATACCTTGCACCATTTCATTACTGAACGGACACATTTTTCGAACTTATAAAACAATGGATAGGATATATTGGCGCAATAAATGAGTTTGAGCTTTTATTATAAACTAGCAGCCGCCAGCGACTTCGTTCGCGTGGAGTTAGTTATGCTCCGCTCTTATTAGTCGCAGCGTGATGTTATATAGCCTAAAGCCTTCCTAGATTAAGTGGCTATTCAACGCAAAAAGAATTTTTCAAATCAGACCAGGAGCTCCTGAGATTAGCGCGTTCAATAAACAAACAAACTCTTCAGCTTTATATATTAGTATAGACTCAACGTTTGTTACGCAATTAAGGTACAAAACATGGAAGCAAATAAGATCTCGATTCGACCCAAAAAGACAATCGACATCGAAACCATCACATCACAAAATAAATTGCTAATACAAAACTCATGAGCGTCAGATGTATTAAGAAAATGAATAATAAATCCGTACCACAGACAATAGAGGCATTAGACGCATAGACAAGAATCGCTATTTACATGGGGTGGGGTGATTCGGTAACACAATCCGTACGCACGTCAACTCTATTATTTATGGATTCTTTAACATGTAAGGGCTTGGAGGGTAGTTCGCGGGGGTGGTTTCAATCGGACATTTGGCGCAAGGAAGTGTTTCTTTTGCATCGGTGGGCATAGAGAGGGATTTAAGCTTTTTTTTCTCGATATTACACACGAAATTATTTTTGGGGTTGCAGTTTGGAGTGTTGAATACTTATTTGTTGTAGTACTTTTTGGTGTAATGAAACCGCAAATGGCTTGGGTATTTAGGAAAACTATTAAATTGATGTTAGAAACGTATCTGAAGGTCATCATTGAGTTTTTTTGGCATAAAAATTATTCTACGTCTCTTCGCCTGTAACAAGCATAAGTATACAACGTGTAACATAAAGGGTATATACATAAAAAAGGCATGGCATCTTTACATGATATCAAACGATATTGGAAGGGTTTTTTAATCCTATCTCTTTATGTTAGGAAGTTATGAGGAAAAACACCGCCTGTGATAGGCTACTATCATACTAGTCGCACAGAGCTGTTATTGAAGACATTTATCGGATTCTGGCAAGTAACGTGACGGGTAACGAGTAGTCATTAACGTATGTAGTGTGCTGCCACGTTTGTTATGATTTGATTTTAAGAAACACACGAAACCGAAAATTTGGTACCAATTTTTTGAGTATTTTAGTTTGAGTTGAAACCCTTCCGATATCGTTTGATATCATCTAAAGATGCAATGGCCTTGGTATGTAGGTATATACCCTTTTTGTTACATGTTGTACCTATATCAATTTTTACATTCGAAAACATTTCTAAGTGGTTACTTAAAGCAAAACATAGTCTAAAACATACGAGCTTAAAGCTAAAGTGCAAATAATGCATTTAAATTAGCAAACTAGGATTAGACACGGCTATTAAAGCGTAGGTACGATAAAAGTCACATATCTATTCCGTAATAAAAGTCAACTTAATAGAATAAGGACTCGATATTATATTTATACCTAAAGGCAGTCACACTGACATTGTCGCCGATTCTGTTGTACACAAACTAAACTAATTTTAAGTTATGTGCATCTTTTTGTTTCCATTTCCCTAAGAAAAGGATAGAAGATAACATTTAAGTTTAATCCTGTCAAATTAAGATACTCCATAGACATTTTAGACGTGATTATCAACATGGCGACTAAAAATATGCGAGTTTACGTCATTTGACAGGTCTGAACTAACATTTTATCTTCTCAGACATACACACACCCTCTCTCCACTCACACAGTCACACATCATTCCACACACTGAGAGGACATGTATTCGATACTCTACATATTATATTAAATTTTGTATAATACTGATATAAACGTAACACACATCTTGTAGAAAATAATGTAAATGGCTACGCTAGATGTAATATTATCCGAGGGGATTGGCGCTGATAGCTGAAATACAGGCCTTGCCTAGTTCGGTTACAGATGCTTAACTCTTTTGTGCTTGAAACTAGCCTATCTTTGTTTGTAAAATATGTTTGTATCCTCTTTCAAATAAATAAATATTATTATTATCTCTTTATTTTTCTATATGTACATATTATTTTACATTTTTAAATATTATAAAATATTAAATTAACTATTTAAAATCAAAATTATGCAAAAACCAAAGTTTCGTGAATAATAAATTAGGTACAATATGAAAGAAAATAAATAGCCGACATCGACTGACATCTGTCATGTCAAATCAATAAATTTCGGAAAAATGTGAATTATACTGAAGATTGAAGATGTTGACAAGATCTGCCGCTCGACGTGCACGCCCACCATCTCCGGACTCGTTGCTCAGCTCCGCCTCGCCGCCGCCGGTCTCCAGCCCCACTGTAAGCGCTGTGACGACCCCGGCCGCGGCAGTTGCGTCGAGCTCGAGCGACGAGTATTTCTCTCCGCCGACGACGCCACCACCTGTTCGCCGACGGGGAGGACGCCGGCCGCCGGACTGCTTAGGACCTCGAGGCCCATTGGCTTCTGACAGGGTCCCAGCTCCCGGCGGAAGTGTGCAGCGCATGAGATGGACACAATCCATCAACGAAAACGTCATGCGCTCATACTATGGGGCTACAGAGGGAGGAACCAACCTGACCGCGTTTTATTATTTTTTATATTTTTATTATTATTATTATTATCTTCTGTCCTTTTCTTAACGAAATAGAAAGAAAGAGATGCACTGAACTTAAATTTAATTTAGTTTGTGACACAAGGGAATCGGGGCCAATACCTATTAGATACCTATTAGTACCTAGAAGTAAAAGTAAGTATATCGCTAATCCATTAGTAACGGTACCTACAAACGCCACATGTGAACAACGCGTCAACTGACGTCACCCGAATTCTACATCTCGCAATCAGAGTTTACCGAGCAACTAGCATACATACATCATCATCATCATTCTCCTGCCCTTATCCCAATTTATTTGGGGTCGGCGCAACATGTCTTTTTCTTCCATGCATCCCTATCAGAAGCCATCTCGGCAGTCACCCCCTTCTTAGCCATATCATCCTTCACACATTCCATCCATCGTTTCTTTGGTCTTCCCCTACTCTTATAGCCATCAACATTCATAATTAAGACTCTCCTCACGACATTCTCCTCAGTTCTCCGTAAAACATGCCCGTACCATGACAACCGATTTCCACACAACTTTTCAGCTACCGGTGCCACTTTCAGACTTCCTCTTATGTACTCATTTCTTATTCTATCCATTCGTGTAACACCACACATCCCTAACATACATACAACTTCCCAATTTCAAGCATTGGGCAAATGCCCACCGGACATAACACCTGTCTGGTCGGAGGAACCTCCCTTTTCTATGGAGGATGAGTGAACTTTACTCCCTTTTCCTCATGCCTCCACAATAACATTAAGTTGTAGGAATGGAAGGGATGAAAGCAAAAATAGGGGCACTTAGACCCTGCGATCGATGGGGAGGCGATGTTTCAAGGTGTCGCATATTTTTTTTTCGGAGTTTTTGGCTTGGATGCTAATACCTTCGAGCCATTTCTTCGTTCGTTAATCTAATTTAACCTAACCTAAATCCTTTCGTTTCCCGCGTGAACCGACTAGGAGGAAGGTTTAAGACAAAGTCATGATGTGGCCATTATGCTGCGATATTTCAATGTTCTTTATGAATTATTTACTGAATGCACTTTTTACTACATAAGTCACACGCCTTTTTTCGCTTTTTTTTTTAGTAAACCACACTATAAATAATTTTAAAAGTTTAATGAAAAATGCGCGTGAGTCTCATCTTAGCTTTCCCGTCAAAACTCTTGGCCACATGTCTTCGACTTTTTTTTGGATTCAGAACATGCCGTTTGTTTTCTCGCGATGTTTCTCTTCGCCTGTTTGACATGTGTAGTGATGGAAATATTTACGCTAAATAAATACGAGTAAACAGCTTCTCCGGGTTTTCACCCCAAGAGGCCACGATCTAGATCGTGGCGTCGTGTCGTGGTGGTGTAATCTCGTAACATGGGGCTCATCACTGCTCAAACTAAAAGTAAGTAGGTACTTAATATACTGGACACAATTTACGTATTTCCTACACTTTTGTTCTATCCAAATTGAAAATGTATGTCCCATGATTTAATTTATTAACAAACTAGCCCCTTTTATAGGTAAATATCTGAAGAAACATCAAAGTAACGTCCCTAATGTTCCCTATTTAGGGTCCCAAACATATCCATATCGGCAACAAATTAAATTGGAAGTAACCTGTTTTATGCTTACACCAATCATTTCATCACTGATAAAAGGGGGTTGCAAATTGAAAAGTCGAGTTCCGTGTAATCGAATAATCAGTATGAACCCACATCAAAGAAATTTATCAATTTAATTCGATAAATCGACTAAAAATTACGTAGCGAGCAAAATTAGCGCCTCCCTATAACACGGAAATGTCATTTGGATATTGTTTCGCACGCGCTTTTCTTTTGCTTTTGAATTTGGAACGTTTAGTAGCTTTTGGAATCAAGATTTAATTTTAAGAAAAATGCTTTTCTTTTTTATTGTTACTGAGGGCCACAAAATCAGCAACTGGCAATTTTGATAGACACTTGGTGTCTGGTATCTAAAGAAAGGAATGGAAGATTTTAATATTCTTTTATTCAAATATGTATAAGATAAATCAATGAGATGTGAAAAGAACACGGCAATTCATAAATATGTCTATGTAGGTAGTAGCTGTCACGTTCTTTGTGTTCGGAGTTAGTTAGTTATTATTTAACCTAAGTATTGTTAACGAGCATCTTATTATCTTAGTAGGTATTTAGTAGTAGCCTGAGCGAGTCTGATCCAGGTTCTATCCGTGACGGTAACAGTATTGTGTGAAAGATGAATTAGGTACCTTCTGAAAACGAATAATTAGGTAAATCTTTTAATATAGTTGTAAGACCCACCTAGTAATATAAATGTTTCTGGAATATCACTGGCTAGTCACAAGTGAAATTAAATTCACACCATAGGTAAAAGAAACAGTGCAAGCTCAATTCTAATTTCAAAATGACGCGTAATTCTCAATATTTTTGCAAATTAATAATTTACAAAACAATTGCGTGCGAATAAGGAATAGAAATTACGAGAATTTTTAGTCGTTCGAGATTCAAACTGTTCGTCGCCGCGTTCGTTAAAGCGTTACGATTCGATTTGTCGCCATGTTGGGTTAAATCGCGTCCGAAAAGTAAATTTATTGCATTATTCCCGCGTCGGTACGCCCTCGTTTCTCGTCTTTGATCTACAATTTTCCTTTTTTTCGCAAAACGGTTACTGATTGCTTTTTATGTCATCGAGATTTTTCTAATTCCATTTTTGTCTATGGTTAGATGGAGAAATTAACCTTGTGGAAATTGACTTGCGGTTTTAGTTTTACTTTTCTGTGCAAGGAGACCTGTGTGTTACCCTGCATAGATTGATCTATACATAAATTAATTCAAACCTTATGCAACCGATCTGCAATTACGACATTATTAATTTGAATGGAAAATCTAAACTGAAACATAATCAGAGAGTGCCATTTCTAGAAAGTATTATGTTTGTACTTAGGTAAGTATGTTGTATCATGACTCTGCCTCAAACCTCCTTCATAGACGGTTCACGCGGCCGTCTTTATCAACTGTCATTGGCGATATACGCCATTAATGTGAAATAAAATTTTCGAAGAATTTCTATAATTTGTTACACGTGTTATTGACAAAATCGTGGTATACTTATATTTTACGGGGCCATTGATTGACCTTGAAAAAAGAAGAAGACATGTCGCCAACCCGTGCTGGACCCGCGTGGTAGATAACAGCCCACTTCCTTTTAAAAAGAGGAGGCGTGGCTGCAGTGGAAGGAAGGTGTACCTAAAGTGAGCTGTCAATAGTAGTAATAGGTAGCGAACGCGGCCGCTGCGCAAGGAGGCGCGAGTTCGATCCCCGCGCAGTGCAAATATTTGTATGCATGAATATGAATATTTGCACTGGTCTGGTCGTGCCTCGGAAAGCACGTTAAGCCGTTGGTCCCGGTTGCCATACGAACATCTAGTGGCAGTCGTTACGGGTTGTTGGAGCCCTCAAAAGTCTAACAATTAGTCTAACTGCAATGCTTAGATATCGCCTTCGGGTTGTGGAGGTCAGACGGCAGTCGCTTCACGGAAAATATCGAAGTTTAGCCAAAATCAGCAGTTAGACTGGTAAAGCGGACCCCAGACTCCAAAGCTGAAAAAAACTTCGGATGCGACTGAGATGGTGATGAATAGTATTAGTTGGAATGACAGCTAACTCCACGTTCACAACTGTCACAGAACTGCAATTGATACAGTTTTTTTCCATGGTTTTACTAAAAATTAAATAGTACTAAAGTCACACAATAAGATCAGATAAGTCTAGTACTAAATAAAGTCTTTGACCAGTGTGTGTTGCCAGTGATGACTTACGGAACGGAAACGTGGTCGCTCACAATGGGCCTCATACGAAGGCTCAGAGTCACAAAAAGGGCAATGGAAAGAGCTATGCTCGGAGTTTCTCTGCGTGATCGAATCAGAAATGAGGAGATCCGCAGAAGAACCAAAGTCACCGACATAGCTCTGCGAGTCGCTAAGCTTAAGTGGCAGTGGGCAGGGCACATTGCTCGTAGAACCGATCGCCGATGGTGCAGTAAGGTTCTGGAGTGGCGGCCACGTACTGGAAGACGCAGCGTAGGGAGGCCTCCAACAAGGTGGACTGATGACCTGGTGTAGGACGCGGGAAGCCGATGGATGCGGGCAGCACAAGACCGGTCGGCGTGGAAAGCCTTGGGGGAGGCCTTTGTCCAGC
This sequence comes from Sesamia nonagrioides, assembly GCA_017933935.1. NCBI lineage: Eukaryota > Metazoa > Arthropoda > Insecta > Lepidoptera > Noctuidae > Sesamia > Sesamia nonagrioides. Next base: position 53,747 of record JADWQK010001696.1, on the reverse strand, counting down.
AGTGGCCATCTATAGGCTGAGGGAGGAAGAAGAAATAGTACTTCCATTTCAGTCCTTAGTTTCTGAACAAATAGCGGCTTACCTACGTCGAATCAAAGCTTGAATTTTGACACTGGCGCCGATTGCGTTGTTTACAAACTAAACTAAATTTGAGTTCAGTGCATCTCATTCTTTCTGTATCATTAAGAAAAGGACAGAAGATAAAATGTTAGTTTAGACCTGTCAAATTAGCCCGCTCCTGACGTAAATTGGCGTATTTTTGGTCGCCATGTTTATAATCGCGCCTAAACTGTCTATGGAGTATCTTAATTTGACATGATTAAACTAAAATGATATCTTCTATCCTACTCTTATTTTTATTCTTAATTTAAAATTTGTTTAGTTACTCGGCGCCACTAACAGTGACAGAGATAGACATATTATTTGGAATATGTCAAAAGATATTATATTACAAGTATTATTAATAAAGTCTCCGCCCATACAAGACTCGTCAGACCACCAAATACGATAATTATCTCGATTGAATTTATCAATATGTTAATTGAATAGCGCGTGCACAGGTTTGACTATCAATACTGTAAAATGGAGTTTTTTTTTGGTTCCGTTTGTATTTTTTTTTTGTTACTATTACTCATTTTTTTTAATAATTATAAACTAGCGCTTGACTGCAATCCCGCCTGATGGTAAGCAGTGATGCAATCTTTAATGGTAAAGCGCGCTAGTTTATTAAGCCCAATCACTTAAAAAAAAACTTAGTGAATAGGAGGGAAGACGGCAGTTGAGCGAGGTGGTGCAACGTTAAACCCAACAACTCGACCAACGATACTGCGTCAGAGGGAGATTGATGTGGAGACCCTCCACGACCAAACTTTCGACACAACAACATTTGACGCATCGTACCCGGCACACACCGCAACACAACCCATCCTCCGAACGGCTTCACCAGACATCATGCCGGAACGCGACGAATCGCTTAGAACATTTATTAATGAGATGTAGAGTGTCAGTGATTGACCACTGGAAAGACATAATGGCGACATTTTTGACAGTTCAGCAACATTCATGCGTTGTTTACATTGTTGAGCAGACAAGTTTTTGAACATATAAAGCAATGGATTAGCAATATGCTTCGAAATGATTCCAATTGAATTGACAGTCATAGTGTCTAACGCAATTAGGGTACTGATCAATCGAACCATGCAGCTGTTATTACTTAGCCTTACAAAAAAATCATAGGGCAATTAACCAAACCGCTCTAAACCATCTAATCCAGAAGCTCCACAAACTACCCTCTATTTACACTTAATTTCTACCATGGCAACACCAACACCTCTTCGGCAACACTAGCCATAACGGATGTTTTAGCCCGATTACCCGCCAATCCTCTTGATTTATTCGATTTTCGAACGACGCCATTTCAAGTCACGTGCGCATCGCAAATATGGCGCGGGGCAGACATTGTTGGGAAAAGTTGGTGAAATGTTATACAGGGTGTGACGAGAATGTGTAATGGAGGTTGGAGGTCAATAAAGAATTTCGCTTGGCCATTGTTGTGATTATTTGGGTCTGTGATGCTTTTCGGCTGAAGAGTAGTTATGTTGAATACAGTGTGTAAAATTTTCAGTACACATGTCAAACTTTCTCATTTTAGGCCAAACACCAAGATAATCTCAGTTTAAACAAATGATTATACCTACTGGCTACCATCAGTAGATAGCTATCTACGTCCTTAAGTTGTCCCAATTGTGTCCAAAAAAGTTTGTAATTCAGTAAATTATTTACTTACGTTTTGAGCATAGGTGCAATGGATATATAATATCTTTTTTTTATAAATTATAAACTAGCGCTTGACCGCAATCCGGCCTGGTGGTAAGCAGTGACGCAATCGTTGATGGTAAACACGAACGGACCTGTGCTTTGTACAACAATAGAAGCTGCCCAGGTGTGAAGTACTGCCGGACCTTTGCGATAACGCCAAGTTTCCTGGCAGCCACCTTGGCCTTGGACTCAATAAACCGCCCAAAGTTAAGGTTCGAGGAAAATAATCTCAACTTCCAAAAGCTGAAGGCGGTCGGTTCACTCCAAGGACACATTTCGAAAAGTAGGAGCCAAGGTGAACGGGCTCCTTTCGGCGGTGAAAAGACACGCCTGTATTTTGGCGGCATTGAATGCTACAAGATTGGCATTGCCCCATTCTGTCTGCCTGTAGTGCAACACTCGTTCGCTCAACCATGGCCTCTCTTTCGGACCGGATTGATTCCCTACTAGCCCAAACATCCGGCAGGTATCTCTCTACAACTGTGCTGTCATCTGCATACCCATAAATACCGGGCATCAGCAAATCGTTAATATGCAGCAGGAATAGAGTTGCAGAAAGAACAGACCCCTGAGGAACACCGGCATTAGTCGACATGGGCTCAGAGGAGCATCCGTCGACAACAACTCGGAGGGACCGTTCAGTCAGGAAGTCTTTTACCCAGCCAATCAGGCTAGGGGAAATGCCGAACGCTGGAAGCTTACTCAAAAGGCCAGCGTGCCATACCCGGTCGAAGGCCTTCGAGACATCAAGGGCGACAGCAATCGCTTCCCCATTCTTCTCGAGGGCCTCGCCCCACAAGTGGGTGGCATACACTAGTAGGTCCCCAGTTGACCGATTGCGGCGAAACCCGTACTGTCGGTCACTGAAGAGATCGTTACCTTCCAGGTATGCCAAGAGGCGCGAGTTCAACACACGCGCCATAATTTTGCAAAGTATGGAGGTGATCGAAATCGGCCGATAGTTGGTAGGATCGGCATGACTACCTTTTTTGGGCACGGGCTGCACGTGAGCAAGCTTCCAGGACTTGGGCACTATACCAGTCCTAAATGAGAGGCGATACAAGCGCATCAATACAGGAGACAACTCGGGCGCACATGCTTTAAGAACAATCGTTGGTATACCTACCGTCTGGACCACTAGCCTTATTTACGTCCAGACGATACAGTACTCTCACACACACACACACCGCACAGCACAACTCCAGTCTCCAGTCTTCCAACACAATTCAGATTCTGATTATTGCGTTACCTCGAAAATGGGTACATAGGCAGTTTACCGTTTCTATATTTACTTATGTACGTATTCCATTCATACTTTTCTTTCTCAAGAATGAAATATAATTCAGTATCCATGTACAGTCGTAGTGGTCTAGTGGTTAAAATACCAGCCTCTCAAGTATGAGTGTGTGTGATGTTAGTGGGATGATAAAAAGATTGATGATGATGATGATTATCCATGTAAGAGCAAACTCTGAGACCCGAATAAGCTACTTTAAACAGCCCATTCATCATCAGCCTTGCTATAGGCTGATGATGAATGGGCTCTTTAAAGGATGTTAGCTACTATAAGCTAGTCCACTGCTAGAGATAAGTCTATTGCACCTCATTTAACTCGAATTCCAGAAACTGTCATCCAGATTCCAGACATACTGCGTGGCTTCACCTGAAGCCTAGAAGCGCCCCACCTTACATTTATCGATCCCATCCACAAAGCATTAAATACAATACAAAAATTTACGACAAAAAAAAAACACACCCTATACAATGTCAACCCGACACTGTAATTGGAGCACTCAATTTGTGCCACTTGCCGCCGACGCGTGCCTCGCACGCGGCTCTATCAATTGTCTCTGGGCTCTTGTCTATGGCCTCCTCTCTATGGTACAACGAAACTCTTTTGAATGAAAGCTATGCTTCCTATTGTGGTGTATGAATGAGAGATATAGTTTTCATTAAAAATTCATTACTGATAGTGGGGGGTGGATAATTTACTGTACAAGAATAAGATGTGAAAGGATCCAAAGGTTAAGTATTACCTTTAGCTATTTTGGGTTTTGGGTACTGTATACCAGTATTTTATCTGTCTGTCCTCCACAGCCCATGTTTTTTTTTATAAATTACTAGCTTTCCGCCCGCGGCTTCGCCCGCGTGCAGTTCGGTTATATCGCGCTTTTTAGATTTCCCTCGGGAATATCAATTTTTTCCGGGATAAAAGGTAGCCTATGTTCTATCTCAGGGTCTAAAGATTGTCTGTGCCAAATTTCATCAAAATCGGTTGAGATGTTTAAGTGGGAAAGCGTAACAGACAGACAGACAGACAGACAGACAGACAGACCGACAGACTACAGACAGAGTTACTTTCGCATTTATATATTACTAGCTTTCCGCCCGCGGCTTCGCCCGCGTGGAGTTCGGTTATATCGCGCTTTTTAGATTTCCCTCGGGAACATCAAATTTTTCCAGGATAAAAGGTAGCCTATGTTCTTTCTCAGGGTCTAAAGATTGTCTGTGCCAAATTTCATCAAAATCGGTTGAGAGGTTTAAGTGGGAAAGCGTAACAGACAGACAGACAGACAGACAGACAGACAGACAGACAGACAGACAGACAGACAGACAGACAGACCGACAGACAGACAGACAGAGTTACTTTCGCATTTATAATATTAGTATGGATTAGTATTAGTATTAGTATGGATAAACTAGTGCTTGACCGCAATCCCACCTGATGGTAACCAGTGATGCAATCGTTGATTACCTATTCACTCTAGCCTTGAAGACACTCAAATTGTAGTCCGATGAAAATACCGCGTTGGCAAATTGTTCCAGAACCTCGATGTATGCTGTATAAAAGAGGAAGCGAAATGCTTCGTCCGGATCGTAGTGGTGTTAACAACGTAAGGGTGGAAACTTGCCGTACGACGGGTCGTGCGATGGTGGAACGAATATGGGGGAATTAAATCATGCAATTCCCTTGCACACTCACCAAAATGCATCCTATAGAAGACCGAAAGGCTGGCTACTCTACGCCTGTGCTCCAGGCTTTGGAGACCGTTTTGAGTTGAAACTGGGTCGCCAATCAGCCTCTTCGCATGCCTCTCCACTGAATCTAAAACAGAAAGGTGACAATTCGCAGCACCAGCCCAAATGTACTGGGTTTTACCTGCCTGTCCTCCACAACCCATGTACTGGGTTAAACCCTTAGTAAGACTAGACTCTTGGGCTTCTAACGCTTCTTCCTTGCATGGCTTTAAAAGATCACTCCAAACAACGATACAATTTCTTTACATTAATATTGATTACCCTCTCTACATATTGTTGATTAAACTGGCACTGTATTTTCCTAAACAAAAAAACTAATAAAATCAAAAGTCACTTATTGAAATTAGGCTAAGAATCAACACTTTTTGAACGACAATATTATATAAGACAGTCCCCCAAAACGCCCCCCCTTCGCCACATCCTAATGCTTTCGCTTGGAAAAGTAGCGGCAGAATTAACTCCACAGCAGCACAGATGCCTATTCAGTTTAAAAAAAATATACTTTATACAATACTTTGCATGTAAAGTAAGTAACTAAAATTACAAAATAATATTCAAAATAATTACAAAATAAATTTAAAATGAGGTACATTTTAAATTTCGAATGGAACCCGCGCTATATTATATTCAGCCTACATTACATAAGATTGATTTTAGTGGTCAACCTTTGCACCCTAAAAGAGATAGTATGGCATGACAATAAAACAGGTATTTCCCATTTACAGATAACGTTATCAAATTTCTTGCGAAAATACTATCAATTCGTGCTGATGACCCTGAGAATCAAGCTACCCAAGACTACTAGATATGAATAGTTATATTATCAGTAATCTAATTAGTGATTACTGAGTTAGGGTTTTTACGAGCTTCATTAATATCATCTATTTTTCAAGTTAGCTAATTTATTTACATCATTCTTTCTTTCCCTAATTGTTTGGCAGAGGTATAACTGTAATAATGTCTACGATTCACCAGTCATGTACAGAATGAAAGAAAAATGTCTTATTGGCATTACAGCAAAATAAATACACCTTAGTCGTGGTGGCCTAGTGGTTAAAACACCAGCCTCTCAAGTATGAGTGTGCAGGTTAGATTCCAGGTCAGGCAAGTTATATATATTTAAAAGTTATATATATTTTCTAAGTATATCTTGGTTGGACACGAATGACTGATTATAAGGTGAAGGAAAGCATCTTGAGGAAACCTGGTCTTTAAGTCTAAAACCGCCAACCCGCATTGAGCAAGTGTGGTGATTACGCTCAATCCTTCTCTGTACCTATGAGAGGAGATCTGTGCCCAGTGGGACGATAAAAAAGTTGTTGTTGATGATGTTCGATTTTCAATTCGGCTCCCAAAAGTGACTTAAAAAACCTTTATTCTGTCAAACTCTTTTGTTTTGGTTTCGGCTATACTAGCCAAAAGTATTGTGGTATTTTTAGTCCTTTGATATAAGTACAGACTGTAAAATAGGCGCACGTACGGTTTATTGAAATTGAAATACGGAGAGAAACCGCGAGCAAGCACTCCCAAATAATGAAGAAGTTGGACTTACAGGGGGCTTACGGAGATGTACTTCTGGTCTGCTAGAGTGGATGGTGGCCTCCACCAGATGTTCACTTAGCGCTATGGACTTGTCGATAAGCTGCCGGATTTTGGTTACCTACTTGATGTTATTCAAACCAGGGTTACGGAGAGAGAGAAAAAAGTATAATGACGAGTGAATGGAAAAACTTCTTGAGTTTTGTTCGTGTTCCATTCCTTAATGCTGATTGGATGCTCCGCCAGGCAAAGGTTGAAGGACAAAATGCAGGAATATTTGAACATATAAGCCCCGCACGATGATATTGCGATTGGCGGCCATCTTGGTGACGTAGTTGAACCCGCCCCGCCGGTACCGTTCGCAAGTTCAGTCCGCGCTTACCCACTTACGCACATCGAATATTTTTGTTAGGTTTTTGTTTTTGTTATCCTGTTTTATTGTTGTTCTTGAGTTTTGTTGTTTATTTTTGTTAGCTGTTACTCGTTAAAATGGGTAAGAAATTAATTAACAGTCGTGCTCGTGAAATTCTGGTTTTCATTTCGTTTTCTCGGTGGTAGGCCACAACATCAGCCGCCGGCGTAAGTTACCACCCACCAGACAAAGTCATGCCGCCAAGCGATTCATCGTGTTCCGGCATGATGTCTCAGTCTGCTGAAGCCGTACGTAGGACGGGTCTGAGCAGTTGTGTTGCGATGTACGTGCCGGGTACGATGCGCGAAATGTTGTTGTGTCGGGAGTTTGGTTGTGGAGGGCCTCCAGATCAATATCCCTCTGGCGCAGCATCGTTGGTCGTGTTGTTGGGTTTAACATTGCATCACCGCGCTCAACTGCCGTCTTCCTTCCTATTTACTCAGTTCTTATGAGTGAGTAGGCTTAATAAACTAGCGCGCTTTACCATCAACGATTGCATCACTGCTTACCATCAGGCGGGATTGCAGTCAAGCGCTAGTTTGTAATTTATACATATAAAAAAAAAAAATATAATTAAAGTGGACAATTATTTTGTTAAAGAGAAAGAGGACTGTAAGTTAGTTTTTGAAAGTATAAACGGTGCTTTATAAAGTGCTTCGGACACTACTGAGGACATTTTAATACCGAAGCAACTGTTAATAGTTATTAAAAATATTTTGCAAAATTGTACTAAAGTCACGGAGCGTGTGGCATGTGCCACAGGCGTTGCAAAAAATACTGTGACGAAATTGCGACGAGAGCATGAGTCAGAAACAGTCAGTGGCAGCAAATTGAGAACTCCTACTAAAGGAAAAAGACAAAAGAAGGAATATTTCGACTGGTTTTCCTTAACAGCTTTAAGAAATATTATACATTCAATGTATACGGTGAGGAGAAAAATACCCACAATGCGCAAAATATTGGCGGCTTCAAAAGTAGACCTTAATTATACTGGTAGTGAAACTACATTAAGAAAAATAATTAAATGTGATTTAGGCTACCAATTTAAACGATGCCACCAAAAAAGACTGGTTCTAATTGAAGGACCCCAAATTCAAGCGTGGAGGGCTAAATATATACGACGTATGAAAGAAAATGACTCGCTTGGTAATAACAAAAGACCCGTTATTTATCTCGACGAAACGTGGATACACGCACACTACTCGGTAAAAAAATGTTGCCTAACAGCAACGCCTAGCAGAACGACAGCCCCGGCCGCCGATGGATAGTATATAATAGTTCACGCAGGAAGTTAAAGCGGATTTGTTGACAATGCCCTTTTAATGTTTAAAGCAGACACCAAAACGGGGGATTACCATGATCAAATGAATGCTGAGAATTTCACCAAGTGGCTTACAGAAAAATTAGTACCCAACATACCACGCAACTCCATAATTGTGATGGACAACGCCCCTTATCACAGTAGGAAAGAGAATAGGCCACCAAGTATGAACAATAAAAAACAGTTGATGGTTGAGTGGCTACAAGCTCACAACATCGACTTTTCCAACGACACTACAAAACCTGAACTGTATTTATTAATTAAACAGCACAGACCGCCGAAAAATTATAAAATTGACAATTTATTAGCTGGCAATGGCCACCATGATCAAATGAATGCTGAGAATTTCACCAAGTGGCTTACAGAAAAATTAGTAGCTACCCAACATACCACGCAACTCCATAATTGTGATGGACAACGCCCCTTATCACAGTAGGAAAGAGAATAGGCCACCAAGTATGAACAATAAAAAACAGTTGATGGTTGAGTGGTTACAAGTTCACAACATCGACTTTCCCAACGACACTACAAAACCTGAACTGTATTTATTAATTAAACGGCACAGACCGCCGAAAAATTATAAAATTGACAATTTATTAGCTGGCAATGGCCATGAGGTCGTTAGATTACCACCCTACAACTGCGACCTCAACCCCATTGAGTAGGTACATCTGGAACCTGGTAAAGGTGAGGGTGTCAGAAAAGAATGTAGAGCAGTTGGAAAGTCGCTTTGAAGCTCTGACGTTGGAGGCGTTGGCGTCAATAACTCCAGATGACTGGTGAAAGGAAGTCAATCATGTTAAACGGCTTGAAGAGGAATATTGGAATAAAGATCGAATAACTGATGAGAGTCATAAATACGGCAGACGACAGTGAATCGGAAACGACAGACATAGAAAGCAGTTCTGATTCGGAAGACTATATGAGTGGAATTGAATAAAAATATTGAAAAAAATACAAACATTTTTTTACATAAGTACTATCCTGGTTTTATTTATAAGCTGATAGATGTAGGTAGTAATTAAAACATGACTGCTACACAGTGGACTCTGATTCAATTCCCGCTCGCAAATTAACAGAAATGTAGTTAGAAAAAATTAGTATACATATAAGAAAGATATACGAATAAGTATATTTTTCTTACGTTTACAAGAATTATTTCCTTGAAATTATTAATAATGAAAGTTTATTTGTCAGAATATGGGTGAGTAGGTATAAAGAGTGTATGTATAATAAAATTATAAAATACAAATAAACCCTTAACCCCAGTTTATTAATTTTGCGTTTAACATTCTTTTGCTAGCTGTCCTTTTGTGTGACAGATGACGTCACAAAGCTGTTATTGTGACAAGGTTCCATCGCAATATCATCGTGCGGGGCTAGTACATACTTGCTTTCTTAATTATTGCTTCTTTAATTATTTATGTTTTGTATACCATGGAGCACAAAAGGTATTATCGGCTTAAATAAAGAACAGACCAGACACTTTCTCTTTTATTATAAGTACATATTATGTTAATTAACTGCATTAAATAACTATCCATTATCTAAATTTATGTTCGCATATTATCATTATCAGTCCAAAGAACATCAACAACAAAATTCATATTTTTTCAAAGCCATGTTTAACCTCATTTCATAACCTTTTCACACCTAGACGTCATAAATTTTGCTACCGTGGTCATCAATGAGTTTAAAAAAAACGTGAGAATTTGTCTACGGGCCGTCGCATCCTTTGTCCGTCATTTGTCAGTTCCGTTCTCCATGAATGAAGTTTTGTCGCATTTTTTTAATCGATTGTATGCACAGGTGTATTTGTTTGGTATTTTTGTGAAACCAGCCCCTTTTCGGGACTGTTTGGTTACTTGTAGCTAAATAAATATGAGAAAGATTCGGATTTTGTCGTACGAGATATGGAGTCTACAGTTTGCAATAGTTTGTTGGTTTTTTGGGATAACATCATACTCTACCAATGTTTTTATGCACTTTTATAGTTTTTACGAATTTTGGCCACAAAGATGACAATTCCTTGAAACAAAATCGTTCAAAATGAAGTCGCGTTTTCATTTCAGCGACAAACAATGCCGAAAATATAGAGAAATAGAAGAAAAAATAATAATTTAAAAAAATACAGATTAAGGCTGGGATCACACTGTGAACGTTCTAAAAATGTTCAAAAATTTCCTCTTTTGTTTGCGACGCCCATAGATTTTGTGTTGCTAAATTCACGATGATGTTATTTCGCGTTACAGGGTTACCCGGTACTATGACGTAATAAAACCATAAATAATTGCACCATTGTGAAAAAGGATAGCACTATTCGTCTGGCACTGGAACCATGATGGTTTTAACACGCCACAGTAATCTTTCAGGACCTTGGATAAAATAATCTCGATTTCAACAATATACTGCGTACTGCTGCTTTTTTTCTAGCTGAAAATGATAAGATCGCTCTGGTAGTGTCTAGTGCTTTTTTGTATTAACTACAATACTTATATAAAAGTATAAAACATGATTAAATATTAAAACCTCCAAACCAGCCCGCACTTAGCAGTAAGTATATCTCCAATGAATACCGTCGTTAAAGGGTTAAAAACCAAAATTATCGAGCATAACAGAATACAGAATTAAACTTCCACATCGCTACCTCGCTTTAAAAAGTTTTAATTCTAAATTTAAAACTCCGAGCGTTGGCGGCAAAATGACCATAAACAACTTTTATTTTTTTTTTCTCGCTGCGCCCAACGTTGTCCCGCCTTTGTGACTGTATCCTGCCTCTTTCATTCGACCTTTTTAAGGAAGAAATTTATTATGTATACTTTTGGCCATGACCAGTAGCCGTTTTTAATTGTGAATTATGGCTTTTATAGTTTTTTCGGTGGATTTTTTCGTTTCCTAACAGATCGGAAGGTCACTTTAATGTTTTTTATAGTTCTGGATTTATTTGAGATAGTTTTTTTTTTATATAATTGATTTAGTTACAGGTCGCATTCGGGTATAATCGGACGGAAGAGAATTTTTAATGTGTTCAAATATAATAAAACGGATGTTCTTTAAAGATAGTTTTGGACAGGAAATGCCCATATTTCATAAAAGAGGGGCTAAACAGAGTATATTGCGTTCTATAAAACTTTGAAAAAAAAAATGTAGGTAATATTTATTTTCTTCATTCTTCTCCATAAAGAAATACATTGCTTTGAGTTTGATTTATAATTAATTAAATTTTCTAAATTTCTTCCAAATTAAGAAATAAAAAAAATCGCGGTCTTGTATTTATATTTTAATCAGAATAGTACCGTGTTTCAATAAGAACTTTTCTTCCAAAAATCGCCCTGTTTTATTATTCCACTAATCAAAGAACAGAAGTGTGAAGGTATGACGAACAGTGTGTAAGGTTCACTTATCCTCTTTAGAAAGAGGAGGATCCTTCGACCAGACGGGTGTTATGTCTAGTCGAGGAGTATGTAAACTCTAGCTATATCAGGTTTCCTTCTCTGTATTTTTTTATATAACCATAAACTAGTGCGTGACTGCAATCCCACCTGATGGTAAGCAGTGATGCAATCGTTGATGTTAAAGCGCGCTAGTTTATTAAGAGCCTATTTACTCAAAAAACCGAGTGAATAGGAAGGAAAACGGCAGCTGAGCGAGGCGTTGCAATGTTAAACCCAACAACACACAAAGGGAGATTTATCTGGAAACCCTCCTCGACTAAACTCCCGACACAACAACATATGGCGCACCGTACGCGACACACACCGCAACACAGCAGCTCAGACCTGTCCCCCGTACGGCTTCACCAGACTTCATGCCGGAACACGACGAATCGCTTGGCGGCAAGACTCTGTCCGGTGGGTGGTAACTTCTGCCGGCAGCCGATGTTCTGGCCTACCAACGAGATATGAGACGAGACCTGTGCCCAGCAGTGAGACGATAAAAAGCTTGATGACGATGAAGGTTTAGGTATATAAACTCCTTATAATTGTACCTTTTTTTTTGGTTTCTCCATGCAATTTTTTTGGCGGGCAAAATTTCCGTTTCTTATTCTTTATAATTCAAACATAGAACGATAGAACGTTACATTCAAAAGTGTTGATAGGACCTCCCACTGTTCTGATAGAAGCACCACAGTATACTGAGCCAGTACCTACCATTGTCACATATTCTTTAACAATTTCTTTAAGGGTTGGGCACCATTGTCAATGAACGTCCCAATTAAAAACCATTCTGCGCCCACCTGGCGGATTAAAAATACAAAAAAGTTTCGCGAGGATGCTACGAATAAATACATACCTACGCGATTGTATGTTGTCTGTTTGTATGTTTTTTTTTATGGAAAAAGGATGACAATATCACGCCCTGTCTCCCCGAAGGGATGGGCAGAGCTGTACCCATAGTAAACCAATATTTCGACAGGTAGCGAGTCTATTATCAACAACCGGCCAAATCCGGATCCCAATCAGACTCCGGGTTAAGTTCTTCTTCTTTTTCTTCAGCCTATAGAAGTCCACTGCTGGATAAAGGCATCCCTTAAAGCTTTCATTGCTTTGGGGAGGTTTCACATAATCCCCACGCTCGGCAGGCGGGATGGGGATCGCAGTAATTTGATATTACAAAAGAGGGAGGGTGTGGGCTGCCCGGGCCCGGGCTAGCCCGGTACCATACACCTTTTAAGTACTGACTTCAAAATTCCAGAAACATAAACTCAATCGCACTTTGCTCGACCTAGGATTCGAACCCAAGACCGCATATTCAGTAGCTTTTGCGACCACTGGATCAAAGAGTCAGTCATTCTATCATTCAGTTAACTGGCAGAATTCAATTAATTCAACAATGAAAAATGCATGTAGGTATTGTTTTTCGTAGACCTTCGGAGCCTCGTAGCCATTTCGTAGCACTACTACGCAAAAAAAATCTGCCTATAATTATGTCATATTTCGTCTTTCTTCTACTCAGCCTATAGAGATCCACTGCTGGACAACGGCCTCCCCCAAAGCTTTCATTCCATTGGGGGGCATTGACATAATCCCCACGCCTGGCAGGCGGGTTGGGATCGCAGTAATTTGTTATTCCACAGGAGAATGACATATTTAATTTGTGCGGAATTTTATGAAAATTTACCTAATGGACGATAAGTCGAATCTCTTTTTGTCTCTCTTTATGTTATTTTTCATATAAGTCGTGGTGGCGTAGTGGTTAAAACACCAGCCTCTCAAGTATGAGTGTGCGGGTTCAGTAGAGCTGCTTCGCGCGGCAAATGCCTAACTAGGCTGCTCGCTCTGTGTGGACCCGCCTGACTCCATGTCTGGCAAGTACCAATGCAACTTTTCTAAGGTATACCTATATACTTTCAAGTAACTATATCTTGGACAACAATGGCTGATTACAAGGTGACGGAAAACTTCTTGAGGAAACCTGGACTTAAAGTCTGAAATCGCTAACCCGCATTGAGAAAGCGTGGTGATTACGCTCAATCCTTCTCTGTATGAGCGTAAATAAAGGAACACGGGTTAGTTTTGTCAGCAAAAGGCTGACACGCCCTTCCTTTCCGCCCAAAGCATGTCATGTGATTTCTCATTCGAAAAAATTATCAGTCACAGGACTGACCGACAGAAGTGAACACGGAAAAAACACCATCATCAGCCCCTACTCGTCCACTGCTGGACATAGGCCTCCTTCATGGCACGCCAACAAGCTCGATCCTGAGCAGCTCTCCGCCAGCCACTACCAGCCACCTTTTTGATGTCGTCGCTCCATCTCGCCCAAGGGCGTCCCACGCTACGTTTGCCGAGACGCGGTCTCCACTCGAGTACTCGTTTACCCCAACGGTTGTCGATCCTGCGGCATATGTGACCAGCCCATTGCCACTTTAGCTTGCTAATCCTCTCAGCTATATTGGTGACTCTCGTCCTCTGTCGGATCACCTCATTTCTGATGCGGTCCTTCAGAGAGACGCTCAACATTGTTAGAAATTAACGTATCCAGCATTAGCGCATTCCCCGAGTACTTATATTATTTACTAAATTATAGACCGTATCAGCTTCACACCATTTATTTTATAGTTCTGTCATGACGACAGACAGCGCATCATGTGTTGGTTGCCAAGGTAGGTATACAACCTCCAACACGCCTCCTCAATCTACTACATGATGAGTTACACAAATTAGAACCAAAAACGCTAACTTGATTACATATAGAAGTAATAAATCCAACGCGTCACATTAACAAAACAAAACAATATCAAAATTAAAAATAACCATTACAACACATAGGTATAAAACTCAAATTACAAATCCTAAACCTAACTGTACTTGCCCGCCCTCTTAATGGGTAATTTTTGTACAATCTGTTTAAGTTTTGGGCCTGGCAGAGACTTCGTTAACATGTCTGCTAACATCTCTTGAGTACACAAGTATTGTACATCAATCGCCTCCTTAATCAAGGCTTCGCGGACAAAATGATACCTAATATCTATATGTTTTGTTCTATTATGGTTCATTTTATTTTGCGATATTTTATGTGCTGACTGATTATCGTTAAAAATAATCGTTGGTTTGTCGCAAGCATTTTTAGTCAAACTAGACAACAAACCTCGCAAGTAAATTGCTTCTTTAGCAGCCTGACTGAGTCCTATGTATTCTGCCTCAGTCGAAGACAATGCTACACATCGCTGCTTGCGACTCTCCCATACTATTAAATTATCGCCTAAAGTAAAAAGCATTCCTGTGAAGGACTTTCGATCGAATGATCCCCCCCAATCAGCGTCAACGTACCCGCGCATCTCTAAGTTACCGGATTTTCGGAAGACAAGCGCAAAATCAGATGTCCCCTTTATGTATCGCAACACCCGTTTAGCACAATTGAAGTGGGTCTCATCATAGCACGAATTGAATTGAGACAGTAAACTGACAGCATGTGCTATATCAGGCCTAGTAGTTTGAGCCAGATAATTCAGACATCCTATCAAACTTTGGTACGGCAACCTACAACCAGGCTCAGCTTTTTCTAGCTTGATGCCTACCTCCATTGGGGTATTGACTGGTTTGCAGTCTGACATTTTAAATTCCTTCAATACATTCAGGACATACTGTTCTTGATCGAGATAAATAGTTCTCTTATCTCGTCGTAACCTCATACCTAGTACGTGCCTAGCTTCGCCTAAGTCTTTCACTTTAAACTTTTTGAGCAGCCCGTTTTTCAAAGCTTGCTTCTCTTTATCCTGCTTTGGAGGACATAATACAAATATATCATCAACATAGATAACTACCACTATCCTATCTTGACCTATTATCTTTTGATATAAACAGGGCTCTATCTTTGATTGTATAAAACCTAAATTAAGCATCTCCTTATCTAATTCGCTAAACCAAGCATTAGAGGCTTGCTTCAATCCATATAATGACCGTTGTAGTTTACAAACTTTGTTTTCCTGACCTTCGGCTATAGCGCCCTCTGGCTGAAGCATGTAAATGTCTTCCTTTAATTTTCCGTACAGGAAAGCAGTGGTAACATCCCACTGGTCAATGGTCCACTCGTATTCTGCAGCTAGTGAGAATAACAAGCGAAGCGTAGAGTGCCTCACGACGGGTAGAATAGGTTTCATTATAATCAATTCCACGTACCTGTGCAAATCCTTTAGCTACCAACCTCGCCTTGTATTTCAATATGTTACCATCACTATCTCGCTTGATTTTGAATACCCATTTGTTCTGTATAGGCTTCTTATCGCACGGTAGATTAACTAACGTCCACGTTTGGTTCTCCTTCAACGAGTTGAGCTCATCGTTCATGGCCTTCTGCCATAGCTCACGATCAGGCCTTGACATTGCCTCATCCATTGTCGTTGGATCGCCATCAATATCTGCGATAGCTTTTCTTTCAGCTTCGGCTTTCGCACATGTGCATCTGTAGTCCACATTATTCCTTGGACGTAAGTTATATCTGGGCGGGTTTTCACACTCGTTGTTTTCAGATTGTAATATAGGATTGGTACTTGCTTCTTGAGCTTCCTGTCTTATTTCATCAATAGTTTCTTCAAAAACGTCTTCATTGCTTCCTTCACTAACGCTGTGAATTTCCTCACATGCAACCTCAGGTTCAACACGTTCCTCCTCTGTTGAAATAGGAACGACTGAGTTCTTCGTCACTTTCATATCGTCTCCAGGAAAAACATTTTCTAAAAATTGGACGTCTCTCACAACTGAAAATTTTCCAGTCTTTGGTTCTACCAGTTTGTAACCTTTCGTGGTCTCGCAGTAGCCAACAAATATCAGAGCTTCAGTTTTTGTGTCTAGCTTCTTTCTCTTTTGTTTTGGTTTCAGAGCGTATGCCAAACATCCGAATACTCTCAGATGACTCAGATCTATTTTCTTACCAGACCAGAGTTCCTGTGGTACTTTTCCAGTGACAGCCTTCGTTGGGCTTAGGTTTTTTAAATATACAACTGTTCCGACTGCTTCTGCCCAAAATCTTTTGCCCAAATTGGCTTCAAAAAGTAATGTTCGCGCTTTCTCAATGATTGTTCTATTCGCTCTCTCAGCCACGCCATTCTGCTCCGGTGTGTATGGAACTGTCTTTTGATGTTTTATACCAGCTAACTTCAAATGCTTGTCGAAGGCATCGTTGCAAAATTCTTTGCCATTATCCGATCTCAAGCACTTGATCATCTTGCCAGTCTCATTTTCTACTTCCGCCTTATACTCACGGAACTTGTTGAGACATTGACTTTTGTTTTTTAAGAAATAGACGTGCGTCTTTCGCGAGAAATCATCAATAAATGAAAGCATATACAGCGAACCAGCAAAAGATGGCTCTTCCATTGGGCCGCACAAATCTGTGTGCACAATCTCCAATAAATCATTTGCTCGAGTGCCTTGTTTTTTGAATGGACTTTTGCATTTCTTTCCATTTATACATGGAACACACGGCTCTATTTTGTCCGTAGTTTTGAATTCTATTCCAGATACCATGTTTTTCAGGGTGATCATGTACTTTTGTCCTAGATGAGCTAGTCTCCTGTGCCATAGATTTGACAAAACTTCATTCGATGTTGTTAAATTAACCACAATATTGCTGTTTTCAATCAGCTTGAAAATTCCACCAACTTCTTTGCAAGTGGCAACTTTGCGGTCATTTTTATCTTTAATCAAACATCCATACTTGTCAAACTTAACTTTGTACTCGTCTCTTACGAGATCACTCACTGAGATTAGGTTCATCGACAATTTGGGAACATGCAGGACATTATTCAATTTGAGTTTCTCATTTTTACTCACAATCGGTGCTGCATTGCCCTTTCCAACTACTGATATCTCATCACCACTAGCAACTTTTATCTTACAGCCGCCTTTCTGTGCCTTATATTGCACTAGTTTGTTCGCATCATTCGTCATATGGGTAGAACAGCCACTATCAACATACCAGGCGTTTTTATTTACGGTATCGGCAGTACCCATGCAAATATTCGCAGTTTTCTTGATGCCATTGCATTCTGATGCTTTGTGTCCAAATTTGTGACACTTGAAACATTTGTATGTCGCTGGTTTCCGAGCAGTGTTGTTGTTGCTCTTCCTGTTTTGAGTGGTAAAAGCTTGCTCACCAGCCCCATTACACACTTCGGCTTGTCTGTTGCCTTCTTGTAGTAATTTGGTCTTTACTTGCTCTAGTGTTACGTCTTTACCACTATTATCGATGGCCATCACGAACGGGTTGTATTCGCTCGTTAAGCCAGCCAATAGTATTGAAATAAGCCAATCGTCTGATACTTTTGCGTCTATATCATTAAGCTGCTGTGCCAGGTGTACTATATTGCAGATGTATTTTTCCATACTTGAATAACTTTCCAAACGACACTGCCATAGTTTACGTTGCAGCAAAATTCGCCTGCCCCAGCCTTGATCCTCATAGGCTCTGCATAAGTTTTGCCATACCTCGCGTGCGGTTTTTGCTTGGTACACGTGCGCAAAACATGTAGGCTCAATAAGCAGACATATAGTTGATCGTGCCTTCCTATCACTGTCTTTTAGTAAATCACTGATATTTTCTGTTTCCACAACATCCCACAAGTTTTTGGATTCGAGGAGGTTTTTCACAACGAATTTCCACGATGTAAAATCATTCGCTCCTTGCAGTTTTTTAATTCCGCAATAGGAACCAGAAACAGAATTTTCATCACACATTTTTTCACTTTTTGACAGTATTGTTTTTTCACTGTCAACAACGTGACAATCAGTATTTTATAGGAAATATTTTTTACGATCACTTTTTAATAATATTTACTCAGGTACGGAATGGGAACCATAACCTGTTAGATAATTAACGTATCCAGCATTAGCGCATTCCCCGAGTACTTATATTATTTACTAAATTATAGACCGTATCAGCTTCACACCATTTATTTTATAGTTCTGTCATGACGACAGACAGCGCATCATGTGTTGGTTGCCAAGGTAGGTATACAACCTCCAACAAACATAGCCCGCTCCATAGCTCGCTGAGCGACTTTAAACTTATGGACTAATCTGACCGATAGTGTCCCCGTCTCGGCTTCGTAAGTCATGACGGGTAGGACGAACTAGTTGAAGATTTTTGTCTTCAAACATTGGGGTATGGGCGCCGAAAATATCCGACGAAGTTTACCAAACGCTGCCCATCCCAGCTGGATCCTTCTATTTGCCTCCTTCTCGAAGTTGTTTTTCCCTAATTGCAACGTTTGCCCGAGGTACACATATTCTGAAACAACTTCGAGCGGCATTCCGTTTACGGCAACCGGTCCCAGGGTGACCCGTTCATTGAACATAATTTTGGTCTTATCTAAGTTCATCCGGAGACCGATGCGTTGGGAGGAGTCAGCTAAGTCGGCCAGCATTTGTTCCAGCTCTTGCTGCGTTTCCGCCATGATGACGATATCGCCCGCAAATCGCAAGAAAAACACAGATTAAGTAAAAAACGATTACCTACGGTGTCGGGTCGGTAACGCTCACGTGATTTCAATGCTTTTCATCCATCCAATAAAAGTGCTCAACGTCGCTAAAAAAGCCATAAAGGGCGTGACAATTCAAATATTTTCAACTTAAATACAAGCAGAGCCACGGTTCAGCCATAGGCTATAGAAGATGCCGTTTCTTCAAAACCAAAAATATAATCGGCAATGGAGCGTACGCCATAATCCATCGTCGGTTTTTATCATCAATGCTTTTTAGATAAATCTTTGCGTTAACGGGCAGAACATTTTTTTTTTAAATCGTGTTCCTTGTATCATTTTGCAAGATAAATAGTAATACAGGATGCTGTAGGCAAAAAAAGTTTCGCTCCATCATCGGACGACCCGTCGTACGGCGGGTTACGAGTTACCCTTACGTTATTGACACCACTACGATCCGGACGAAGCGTTTCGCCATTTTACCAGCGGTGGTGTTGCTGTCTGACTACAATTTAAATGTCTGTAAGGCTAGAGTGAATTGGCTCTTAAGAAACTAGCGCGATTTACCATCAACGATTGCATTACTGCTTACAGGCGAGATTGCCGTCAAGCACTAATTTATAATTATTAAAAAGTAAACGTCTAATAATTCTTAGTCTTACCAGAGGGTAGCGTGAGAGATAGAGAGTCATTAAAAAAACACTGATGTTTAGTAGCATCCCATCATCAACCTTTTATCGTCCCACTGCTGGGCACAGGTCTCCTCTCATACAGAGAAGGATTGAGCGTATTACCACGCTAGCTCAATGCGGTTTAACGATTTCAGACTTAAACTCCAGGTCTCCTCAAGATGTTTTCCTTCACCTTGTAAGCAGTTATTGGTGTCCAAGATATACCTACTTAGAAAGTACATAAAACTTAGAAAAGTTGCATTGGTATTTACATGACCTGCTTCTATTCCACTTGCATCTGAGTAGACTGAAAACCGACATAACGGAATTTGGAAAAGACTTGGCAGATTTTTCGATGCAGACTACATAATCAGCTACTCCTGGGACACAGGCAGGCCATTAATGTCAATACCTCGTCCTGCCCACTCCATCGTCTCAAACATATCCTCCAATGCACCATCATCATCATCTCAGCGTTAATCGCAGTCGCATCCGAGGCTTTTCTCAGCTTTGGAGTGTGGGGTCCACTTTACCAGTCTAACTGCTGATTTTGGCTAAACTTCGGTATTTTCCGTGAAGCGACTGCCGTCTGACCCGAAGGCAATATCGTAGCATTGCAGTTAGACCAATTGTTGGACTTTTGAGGGCTCCAACGTAACGACTACCATTAGATGTTCGTACGGCAACATAATTAATAATTCTTACTCCTGGTAGCCTGGCAGGCAGAGGATATTACGTCCCCTTGTCTCACCCCTCGATGCAAGGGAATATGTTCAGTTCGCCGGTCCTGGGTTTGGACCGTCATTGTCGCGTTTTAATAAAAACATCTCAAGTATCTCAACACTTGGATGTATCGCCATGCCAGTCGATTTGGCATCGCTGTAAATAGACCAGTGTGACTACCACGAATTTTCATTGTAAGATTCGATGATACGCATCGACCGCGTTTGGCGCTCTCATTGAGAGTTCTTGCAACCTTGAAGGGGCCCAATCGATGAATTAAACGCAGTCGCAGTCAAATGAAAACTCATGGTAGCCACAAAGGTCTCGATTATGGGCTGGGTAAACTTGCGCTCAGCTTGATGAAATCTTATTTAATTGATAGACAACAGCAAGTTCAGATAAATGGTGTCAATTCTCCGGGTTTGAAAGTCAAAATGGGTGTACCGCAAGGCTCAATTTTGGGTCCTTTCCTCTTTTTGGCATACATAAATGATCTACCGCATCTATTAAAAAAACAACCACATATTGTATTGTTTGCTGATGATACTTCGTTAATTTTTAAAATCAATAGACGTTGCTCAAACCTTGAGGACGTAAACAATGCTTTACAGCAAGTCCAAAATTGGTTTACCGCTAATAATTTAGTACTAAATGAAAAAAAGACAAAGTGTATAAGATTTGCGTTACCAAATGTTAAAAGTACTTACTCCGATATTGTATTGAACAAGGAGAAACTCGAATTCGTCGAAAACACGGTTTTCCTGGGGATCACGCTTGACTCGAGGCTACAATGGGGTCCTCATTTAACATCTCTGGCAGGACGGCTTAGTTCAGCAGCATACGCTGTCAGAAAAATCCGTCAATTTACTGATGTAGATACTGCGAGACTAGTCTATTTTAGCTACTTTCATAGTATCATGTCATACGGTATTTTGCTTTGGGGACGGGCTGCAGACATAGAGTCTATTTTTATTCTGCAGAAAAGAGCTATCAGAGCCATATACAATCTCCGCAGACGCGATTCTCTTAGGGAACTGTTTAAAGAAATAAACATCCTTACGGTCCCTTGTCAATACATTTATGAAAACATTATGTATGTTCGGAAAAATATTGATCTTTTTATGAAGATAAGTGACAGGCACAATTTTAATACTAGGAATAGAAACAATTTAGATCAACCTCGGTTCAGACTAGCTAAAGTAAATAGTTCGTTTATGGGGTACTGTGTAAAATTTTATAATAAAGTACCGCTAGAGATTCAACAGCTCAATGAATCCAAATTTAAAACATGCATTAAACGCACGCTGTGTAAGCAAGCATATTATAAACTGCAGGAAGATTATATCCTTGATAAAAATGCTTGGATAAATGCCAGTCCTGCTCCACAGCCACAGACAATTTTGTAGGTTTGGAAGAGATGCCATTCCCCCTTTTTGTTGTTTTCTAAATATTCCTTTTTTATTTTATTTGTTTATTTCAACGTTGTGCACAATATTTTGCAATAGTATTGTATAATGTAAAAGCACTTTTCAAGTTTGTGAATGTGAGGCACCATGGACTATAGTTTGTTTTTTTTTATATATATATATATACAATATGTAAAGAAAACCCTGTCCGACCCATAAGGATAATAAAGGTTAGGTAAACACTTGACCAAATATAATATAAAATTTTACATAATCATCACAGTAACAATAATAATGAATTTTGAAATAATCTTTTTTTCCCGGGTATTCATTCCAATTTCCCCGAAATTTGGTAATTTTTAAAAAACTGACAACACCATTTGTGACGGAGCGAATAGCGATGCGACCACGTGCCGTATGCCCCGCCCCTCTTCACCCGCGCATACATGCGCGGGTGAAGGGGGGCGGGGCTATCGGGTTGCTACCGCACATGCATTAAGTTACCTCGCTTTTTCGAAATAATATTTATTTTTTTTGGGGGATTTTTTTTTAAGTTTAGCCCGGCTTTGTAGGCATTATTAGAATCAGTTAACGATACCTAACAATACCTTCACGGATCGGACAGGGTTTTCTTTACATATTGTATACAACGTGTAACATAAAGGGTATATACATAACAAAGGCATGGCATCTTTACATGATATCAAACGATATTGGAAGGGTTTTTTAATTCTATCTCTTTATGTTAGGAAGTTATGAGGAAGAACACCGCCTGTGATAGGCTACTATCATACTAGTCGCACAGAGATATTGAAGACATTTATCGGATTTTGGCAAGTAACGTGACGGGTAACGAGTAGTTATTAACATATGTAGTGTGCTGCCACGTTTGTTATGATTTTATTTTAAGAAACACACGAAACCGAAAATTTGGTACCAATTTTTTGAGTATTTTATTTTGAGTTGAAACCCTTCCGATATCGTTTGATATCATCTAAAGATGCCATGCCCTTGGTATGTATATACCCTTTTTGTTACACGTTGTATATATAACTTGTTTGACATTGCGAGATTGGCAGTTGAGAATTGTCATGCTCACTCAAATGTCTTGCTGATGGTGGCGCGTGTTGTTGGGTCATTTGGTTCCCTTCAATATGGTTGAGCTAAATGGGGCTGATGCGCGCGTCATGCTCGTGAACGGGGGCCGTCAGTGGAGACTGGTCATCTCTTAGCTGCCAGTGGGCTTAATTCATTTTTATATTTTAATTAATTTTACATTGTGCTCACATGATAGAAGCAACATAAATATGTAACGAAGAAATGTAACCCATACATTATGATTTTAAAAGAGTGTCCATGGAGTTTCTTGCACGTTCTTCTCCATAGAGATCTACGCTTTGTAACGTGCAATTTAGCTTCACTTTTCTTGAACTGACCGACATTGACTATTCAAAAGTACCAAGTGATGGTTAATTTGAAATAAACGATTTTGATTTTGATAGAGTCAA
This sequence comes from Sesamia nonagrioides, assembly GCA_017933935.1. Classification (NCBI taxonomy): domain Eukaryota; kingdom Metazoa; phylum Arthropoda; class Insecta; order Lepidoptera; family Noctuidae; genus Sesamia; species Sesamia nonagrioides. The sequence continues at coordinate 30,389 of JADWQK010001696.1, read as the reverse complement.
AAGGTTTCTCATAGTCCACAAAGGCAAGATATAGGGGCCATACTCCTCGGACTTTTGTATAATCTGCCGCACAGTATGGATGTGGTCTATGGTGCTATATCCTCCTTGAAACTAGGCCTGTTCTGGTGGCTGAAATTCGTCGAGTCTCGGTGGGAAACAGTGGGCCGTGATATGGCCGTATACTACGCCAGCCGAGTGTGGGTTGGAAGATGGCACATGTTTCTTCGCCTCTAAGACTTGCTGAGTTCCTCACGATAAAAAAAACGGTTATTAGATGACCATGCTTCTGTAAGATGAGGTCTACATTTCTTCACTTTGTTGAAGTTGAAACTTAGTTGAAGAGTACTTGGAGCGCAATGGTATCTAAACTGACTTCAAGAGGCAGGTCGGAAGTTCAAACTCAAGTAAGCGCTTGGAAATCGAATCAAAATCTTTTATTTCGAACCCATCATTACGTTATTATTGTGTAATGTAAATTATTTTATCACCACAGCTCTCAAAATGGTGAAGGAAAACGTCATCGTGAGGAAACTGGCATGTGTCCCTGGCCCTTTTACCAACCCGCTGTGGTTCTCCTTGGTAGATTACAGCCAACAGCCCACTCCTCGAAGAAGACCAGAACCAGGAGTAGGAAGTTTTTAGGCTGTTTATGATGATGAGGATATGATGTAATATATTGCCTTTTGACCTCGTATAGGACTTTAAAAAAAATATAGAGTAGAACACTCTTTATTATGTACTACACTTTCTAAGTATATCTTGGACACCAATTACTGATTAAAAGGTGAAGGAAAACATTTTGAGGAAACCTGGACTTTAAGGTCCGTATTACAGAACGTTACTCAAAACTCAAGCTCTACTTAAGTCTCGTTTCAAGCCATTTGATTGGTTGAAACTAGTTTTAAGTAATACTTAACCAGAGATCTATGCTTGACTTTCCTTCTGTAATACGCACCTAAGTCTGAAATCGCCAACCCGCATTGAGCAAGCGTGGTGAGTACGCTCAATCCTTCTCTGTATGAGAGGAGGCCTGTGCCCAGCAGTGGGACGATAAAAAGGTTGATGATGATGATGTACCTTCACTATATAAATTACAAAACATGCACTGAACTTAAATTTTATTTAGTTTATGACAAGGGAAACGAAGCCATTATTAATCCATTGCTCCATAGGTATGTTCAAAGATATGTCTGCTCAAAAACGTAAATAACGCAATGAATATTCTTAAACTGGTAAAATGAAACCAATTGCTACTGATAGTGTGCACGGACAGCCTCCGTGGCGTGGTTCGATCCCCGCTGTGCAAATATTTGTATGCATGAATATGTATATTTGCACTGGTCTGGTCGTGCCTCGGAAAGCACGTTAAGCCGTTGGTCCCGGTTGCCACACAAACATCTAATGGCCGTCGTTACTGGTTGTTGGAGCCCTCAAAAGTTCAACAATTGGTCTAACTACAATGCTTCGATATCGCTTTCGGGTTGTGGAGGTCAGACGGCAGTCCCTTCACGGACGAAATATGGAAGTTTAGCCAAAAATCAGCAGTTAGACTGGTAAAGCTGACCCCAGACTCCAAAGCTGAAAAAGCTACGGATGCGACTGGGATTAATGCTGAGATGATGATGAGTGTGCTACGGGTTACGCAATTACCCTGTAGGTCCCTCAATCTCTGAATCAAACAGAAAACAAAACAAAAACACATCACCACTCCCTAACTTTTATCTACCAACATAACAAAGCGAACGTAACACAACACCGTTGGTCCCAGGGGAGCCAACCGTACGGGCACACAAGACTTCACTTTGAGGATTACTGATATACATGAATAAATACTTCAAGGAAATTATTAATGGCCGAACCTATATGCGGAGCTTATCATCCTGAATGTCTGGAGGAAATTAGCTAAACGTTCCGATCAGTTATTGCTTCCTTTATATTAATAACCGAATTAGGAGAAGGATGACGGACCAAAGACAAGACAATATATTTTTTTTGTTTAAGTCGCGAAGTTAAGTGAGAGGCGCGCGACCGGTCGTCGTGGAGATCTTGGCCTTAGGAGTACGTCCAGCCGTGGACGTCTTAGACGTCTCAGCTGAAGTGAGCGAGTGAGCTGTAAGGTAGGTTTATTTCATAAGGTTTTGGCTTATATTGCATGTCGACAGACATACTATGGCCTCTGGGGCACAGGCAAATGAAGGAACACGGGTGGATTTTAGTCAGTAAAAGCCTGACACGCTATTTCGAGAAGTCCAGAGAGGGAGAGGTCATTTGATGATTTCACAACCAAAAAAACTTAGTCTCCATTTAGGCATAGATAATGCCTGTAGTTAAAATCTCAGGCCTTCCCGTGAGTACTTATATTATAAACATACAAATAGGTAAAAAGTTGCTCTGATTGTCCGTGACGTTATACTAGGCCCTATCCGAATATCATCGCCGCGACATTTACTTTTTAAATGTCGAAGCATTATGCTGAGATAGCAGCCTTTTGGCATCGTAAAGGACTTTCTGAATTTTTGTTACTTTTTTTATAATATTCAATATACGTAGATACGTAAAGAAAACCCTGTCCGATCCATGAAGGTATTGTTAGGTATCGATAACTGAATCTACTAATGCCTACAAAGCCGGGCTAAACTTAAAAAAAAGACACCCCGAAAAATATAAATATTATTTCGCAAAACGAGGTAACTTAATACATGCAATACATGTGCGGGCGAAAGGGGGCAGGCCACGAGGCACGCGGTCATTCGCTCATAATAATACCGTCAAAAATGGTGTTGTCACTTTTTTTATAAATACCAAATTTAATTCGAGGAAAAAAAGATTATTTCAAAATTCATTGGTAGGTATTGTTACTATGATGATTATGAAAAAAAATCATATTTTATTTGGTCATGTGTTTACCTAACCTTTATTATCCTTATGGGTCGGACAGGGTTTTCTTTGCATATTGTATATAACTAGTTTTATAATTTTCCTGTACGAGTCACTAACTTTACTGAAAAATACTTTTCCCTTCTTTTTCTTTCCTTTCTTTCCCTTCTTTCTTTCTTTCCGCAACTTTTTTCCCATTTAGACGCTTCTACAACTGATCTTCAGGGAAACGTACTATGTTTCTGTGAACTTCAAAGTGCAATCCCACAGCTCTGACAGGCATCTGCTCTGGTGGACCCCGTCACGATGTGCCATGATCTCTCTGAGGCGACCATGGAACACCACACGCCATCACATATCAAGCCTAAAGCATTAGCAAAGGTTTAGGAATGTCCTTCAAAATAATTAGACTGATAGTGGGTTACGCAATTAGGGTACATTTATTGAGTTTTATACTTTATTCAGAGAACATTAAAGTTCTTATTACAAAATTGATAACTTACACTCTGATTTGCCATCAATTTTTGTAATTGGAACTTATACAAAACCAGTATTGTAATATGGCCGTTTGATTTCTATTTTTGCTTTTAAAAAATACATCTCATAGTAATTGGAATCCCTTGTGATCGACGTGACATCTAACAAAGAAAAAACGCAACAATAACTAATAGAAAATTAATAAACCGTATAAAATACTCGACGTGCCTCCAACCCAATATCCCACGCAAAGGACAATGTTTTAAAAAAATTATAATTGATTGAAAAAATTTGAAAAAAATAATCCATATCCCTTGAGGATTACACGACAAACGCATTTTGGTTGGCCACACTAAACCTGGGGCTTCCAAATTCAAATTTCAAAAAAACAACGTCGCACGCCTACAAAATATTTGTCGTTGATGTATCTATACCTTTGGGGTTCCGCAAGGATCGCGATCAAACAATCTTTGGTTCAATCCGTCAATCGTTCAGAGTTACCTATACAGACATAATTTTGGACAAGAATATTGATATTTTTTTCGTTAATACTTAAGTAATGCGTACCTACATGTTGTATAATTTCTCATTGGTAGGTAATTATGTATTAGGGAGTGTGTTTGTGTGAGTGTGTTTTGGGGTTTTTTTAGGGAGGCCCCCAACAAGGTGGACCGATGACCTGGTGAAGGTCGCGGGAAGCCGATGGATGCGGGCAGCACAATCGGCCAACGTGTAAAGCCTTGGAGGAGGCCTTTGTCCAGCAGTGGACATCTATAGGCTGAAGAAGAAGAAGAAGGTAATTATGTTTTAATGGGCTATTTACCGATGACCGATAATTATATCCGATGACTTGTGAAGGCCACAGTAATCTGCTGAAGGCGAACCGGTTGAAGTCATAATGTCACTTAAATGTCCTGTTTACATTAGTGAGATCCCTGAAATTCATAATCAAATTGCTGAAGGCGAACCGGTTGAAGTCATAATGTCACTCAAATGTCCTGTTTACATTAGTGAGATCCCTGAAATTCATAATCAAATTATGCCTAAATAGAGACTCCTTGGCATGCAATGTAACCAACTCTGACACTGGCAGCTAATCTCTCGATATATAAAAAAAAAAAACGTAACAAGGCAGCTTTACTTGATTACTCAAAATTACCTATGTATTTCATCATAGCTGTTTATTCTGCCCTAGCTGAGAAACGGACTGGACAGCAGGGTAATTGCGTAACACACTATCAATAGCAATGGGTTTCATTTTGACAGTTCAACAAAACCTGCCACACTGTTCCCAACCCACTGCAACTCCTGAAAGCCAGAATCAACGGTGGAGACCGCCAGAAAAACGCCGAGGAATGAAGCTCGACGAGTCCCGGAGAAACGATTCAACTGTCTTGGGTCCCGCAACGAAATTAATCAGAAAAGAATAGCGGAGGAGTAAGAAAAAATATATTTTTTCCACTTCCCTCCATAACAAGCAGGAGACAGAACAGAACTAGGCCATTCGGCACAAAGGGATATTATTGCAACTGGGAGAAGCTCAGATTGCCAAGCACCACGGAATAAAATTTGATTAAGTTAATGGGTCCTAAGTAGATATGTGCTGTTACAATTGATTCCAATATTATGTATGGCAAAAGCGCCTGAACGCACGGAAATTAGTTCTAGTTTCTACAAGGTCCGTATAGTAAACAACTCCGGATGTAACTTGTACACTATCCAACATAATATTGCGTTCATTCTGCCAAAGAATACACTCCCACAAGATGTGATGTGCGGACTGTTCAAATTCAGTCTGTTGTAGAACATTGACACAAAGGCGAAGGAACAAGTGCAACAGCAATTATTGCGTTATTTACATTGTTGAGCAGATGCCGACATATTTTCGACCACATGGAGAAGTAGATTAGCAGTAGGTATGCTTCGCCAACCCGCATTGAGCAAGCGTGGTGATTACGCTCAATCCTTCTCTGTATGAGAGGAGACCTGTGCCCAGCAGTGGGACGATAAACAGTTTGATGATGATGATAATGATGATGATGCTTCGCAATGATTCCGACTGATAGTAATAGTGCGTTACGTAATTAGGGTGCAGGTCTAATCAAACCTTAGTAGTTTCTAAAAAAGACTAGGTACCTATTTCAGAAATCAATCTAAATACTACAATAACTATTAGAAAATCCATACTAATATTATAAATGCGAAAGTAACTTTGTTTGTCTGTCTGTCTGTTTGTCTGTCTGTTACGCTTTCCCGCCGAAACCTCTCAACCGATTTTGATGAAATTTGGCTCAGACAATCTTTAGATCCTGAGAAAGAACATAGGCTACCTTTTATCTCGGAAAAATTTGATATTCCCGAGGGAAATCTAAAAAGCGCGATATAACCGAACTCTACGCGAACGAAGCCGCGGGCGGAAAGCTAGTTGTTTAATAAAATGGTCTTCACGTGATCTAAGATTATAATTCGGACTTTAAAAGAAAGTAGAAACTTTGTGTTTGTTTCGGCGTTTCTTCATAGAGAAGTCTGGTACGAAACGCCTCATCTAAGTAGCAATTTTTAAACATAATAATATGTATTATTATGTCTTATCAAAACCTTATTCCATTTCCAAAATTCTTGACGGAACCAACCTAACGAGGAACGTCACAATTTTTTCAAAAAAGGAATCTAATTCAATAGCTGCGATTCGATCTATGAGTGACATAGCCAGTGCTGCCACCTGTCGAGATCCACCGTGTGAATGATCCACATATTTATCGACGATCAATGATTTAGCAATAAACATTACAATAGGACTACTTGGGTAGCCATTTTTGCTTTTGACACGGGTGGACGATACGGCCATATTCAATGTTACACGTATGACTTGTCAAAAACTGTTTTGATCATCAAAATTCGTGTGAAATATCAGGCTTACTTGTCATATCCGTTGCATTACGATCTATGAACTCAGTTGCATTTGTATTTTTGCCTGACTCTGAAAGTTATAGTGCAATTTTATCATTTTTGGAAGCCGTACGGAGGACGGGTCTGAGCAGTTATGTTGCGATGTGTGCCGAGTACGATGCCCCAAATGTTGTGTCGGAAGTTTGGTCATCAGGGTCTCCAGATCAATAACCCTCTGGCGCAGCGTCGTTGATCGTGTTGTTGGGTTTAACATTGCATCACCTCGCTCATCTGCTGTCTTCCTTCCTATTCACTTAGTTTGTTTAGTGAATAGGCTCTTAATAAACTAGCGCGCTTTACCATTAACGATTGCACCACTTCTTACCATCAGGCGGGACTGCAGTCAAGCACTGGTTAATAATTATAAAAAAAAAAATAGTCGTGATTTTTATTTTTATTTTATAAACTAATGCTTACCGTACCTAAGCCCTGATGCAATCGTTGATGGTAAACCGCACTAATTTATTATGAGCCTATTCACTGTAGCCTTGAAGACATTTAATTGTCCTCAGACGGGAAGACAGTCTCAAGCAAATTATTTCAGTCCTACAATCATCATCATCATCATCTCAGCATATAATCCCGGTTGCATCCACGGCTTTCGCATTGTAGCCCAGGGGCCACTTTCCTACACTTACTCCTCCATTTCGCACGATCTCTGGCATTCCGTGGTTGTTTTTTTAAATAATTATAAACTAGTGCTTGACTGCAATCCCGCCTGATGGTAAGTAGTGATGCAATCGTTGATGGTAAAGCGCACTAGCTTATTAAGCCTATTCACTCAAAAAAACTGAGTGAATAGGAAGGAAGACGGCAGTTGAGCGAGGTGATGCAATGTTTAACCCAACAACACGACCAACGATGCTGCGCCAGAGGATGATCTGGAGAGCCTTCACGACCAAACTCCCAACACAACAACATTAGGCACATCGTACCCGGCACACATCGCAACACAACTGCTCAGACCCGTTCTCCGTACGGCTTCACCAGACATCATGCCGGAACACGACGAATCGCTTGGCGGCAAGACTTTGTCTGGTGGGTGATAACTTCTGCCGGCAGCCGATGTTATGGCCTACCACCGAGAAACCGAGAAAATCGTGGTGTGAGATTGTTGGCACGCATGTCATCTCTTACGACGTCAAGCCAGCACTTCTCTGGCTTTTTCAGTCCTACAATGTGCGGGGTATATAAAACAAGGCCAAACCCTTCGCCGTTATCGTGTAAATTCAGCCCGTAGATTCTGTAAAAATCTCACCATGAAATTTGAAATTTATGAAATCTGAAATTTATTAAAAAAAAGAACATAGAATAAATGTACAAAAAGTCTGTTTGTATACCTAGTAATAAAAATCTTAATAATAACAATCGTACCTAAAATCTAACTTATTGCAGTCTAATACATAGTATAAATCTATAAAGTTACGATCTAAAACTAATGTTCCCAACATTGGTTTTAGATCACCCGAACTAGGTTTATTCAAACCTGTGTTTCAGGCTGTCCATACCTAAGATCCCATAACTAAGATTAGAGTGAGCTGTCAATAGTGTCAATCCCCATTAGTTGGAATGACAGGTCACTTCACCTAAGTATTCGGAGTGAGATGGTTAGAGAGAAGCAATATACATCGGTGGTAGGCCATAACATCGGCTGCCGGCAGAAGTTACCACCTACCAGACAAAGTCTTACCGCCAAGCGATTCGTCGTGTTCCGATTATGATGTTTGATGAACCCGTACGGAGGACGGGTCTGAGCAGTTGTGTTGCGGTGTGTGCCGGGTATGACGCGCCAAATGTTGTGGTGTCGGGAGTTTGGTCGTTGAGGATCTCCAGATCCAAATCCCTCTGGCGCAGCATCGTTGGTCGTGTTGTTGGGTTTAACATTGCATCACCTCGCTCAACTGCGGTCTTCCTTCCTATTCACTGTGTTTTTGAGTGAATAGGCTCTAAATAAACTAGCGCATTTAGGTACCGCCAACGATTGCATCACTGCTTACCATCAGGCAGGATTGCAGTCAAACACTAGTTTATAATTATATATAGTGGGACGTCACCGCATTATTGTACACTTAGTGTCCCTTAGCGTAGTGAGTATTTGTATATCTCTTTAACTGCATAAATCATATATTAGCAATATGCTGAAATTATGCCAAGTTTACCTACCTGTTAATCATAATAACACAATAGCTTTAAGGTCAGACATAAAATAAAGCAGAAACCATAGTCCGCACCACCGGATTACCGATTCTCCAATGAGTAGGTATCAACAAGGAAAACTTTCGTACACAATCTCCTAATACACGTCATTGTCTCCTCGATAGAAAAGTGTTAATTTCTAATACTTTTTGCCTCACTTAATATTGACACATCAATTGGATCTTTGCATGGACTCAAATCAGTCAATTATTTTTTTAAATGAAATGTAACTGGTATCTTAGATATTTTGAAAAGCCTTTGGTCATAGCGAAAATATGACGTGAAATTTTATGTCTAAGTGACTTAATGGATTGTTTGCAATTCAGTTCGTTGTAACATCGTAGGTAGGTATAATGATTATAATTAATACTAAAACGGCCCACGAAGTACATCAAAATGGAGGGCGATTAAGGTGCCTGTGTTGGTTGGTTATTTTTACAATTTTTTTAGTGTACTTTCAATTGCTTTTTTTTGCTTTTTCTACTATGACGATGTAAACTATCAAATAAAATTATTTAAATTATGCATATTCCCTATAACCTTTCAAAAACAGCTCCGCCTACAGGCTACCAAAATTAACCCGAACTCCAAAGTTTCCGATTACATTTTTTACATAAAATGTGAGCATATAAGAACAGAAATACGACACAGGTTATTTAATAACAGCGCGCGTTTAAAAGGATTATTCGACGTCGGCCATGACACTTGAGACCATCGACAAAAAGAGGAGTGGCCGAGAGGATTAGCTGCCAGTGTCAAAGTGTTAAATATCGAACACCGTCTAATTTGACAACTGCGGTTGCATGAAAAACTCGGATGGTGTTGCCAGATTTCGTTTGATAAGGGTTTACCCTCATGTCAGGGACTTTAATCCAGACGATCTCTTAAATTATATCAGCGAATGTAAGTAACGTGTCCATTAGTCTTTTTCATCACCAACAGACACTAAAAACACTTTCTGAAGACCTCATAAGAGACCCACAAACTCTCTAGAAAAGAAAAAGAACTTACGGCTTTGATGATGTAAGGTAACCCTTTTTCATAAACTCCTACACACATAGGACAATGGGCTTTCCCATACTATGCTACAATACCTTGTCCTCCGTCTTCCACGTTCAGTCTATCCCAGCAATCTTCTGAAGGTCGCCAGCTCAAATAGATGGAGGGCGTCCCACGCTACGCATGCAGATGACAAGCGGTCTCCACTCTAGGACTCTTCATCATCATTATCATCATCTACAACCTTTTTTTATCGTCCCATTGCTAGGCACAAGTTTCCTCTGATACAGAGAAGGATTGAGCGTAATCACCACTGCTTGCTCAATGCGGGTTAGCGATTTTAGACTTTAAGTCCAGGTTTCCTTCACCTTGCAATCAGTCACTGGTGTCCAAGACATAATGGGAAAGTATATATAACTTAGAATTACCCCAAACCAGTTTGGGTTTATGCCAGGTCGAGGAACAATGGACGCCACTTTTGCACTCCGCCAAGTGTGCGAGAAGTACAGACGTGCACACAAGAACTTGCACATGGTGTTCATTGATCTGGAGAAAGCGTATGATAGGGTACCTCGTGATGTGCTGTGGTGGGCCTTGAAAGAGAAAGGTTTGCCAGGGAAGTATGTAGAGTTAATTCGTGCTATGTACAGTCGATCTCGTACCTACGTCCGGTCGGCTGCTGGCAATACCGACGAGTTCAGTGTGGCGGTAGGCTTGCACCAGGGATCGGCTTTAAGTCCGTACCTCTTCCTGTTGATTATGGACGCTCTTACGTCGGACATCCAGGAGGAGGCACCCTGGTGCATGCTGTTCGCCGATGACATTGTTCTCGTCGGTGAAGATGGACCTGAGATCCAGAGCAGATTGGAGAAATGGCAACAGAAGCTGGAGAATGTTGGCTTGAAAATCAGCAGAACCAAAACCGAATATATGTTCTGCGATTTCGGCGGTCTCTCCACTTCTGGAGCCATAGCGCTTGATGGCGCACTCCTATCAATCTGCTCACTCTGGTTCACTCGTGCAAAGCGATGGCGAAATAGATCGGACGGTTAAGCACAGAATTAACACTGGGTGGATGAAATGGCGGCAGGTCACGGGAACAATCTGCGACTCCCGCATTCCCCTTAAACTTAAGGGGAAAATATATAAAACCATGATCCGACCTGCTGTCTTGTATGGATCAGAATGTTGGGCTACGAAAGGGATGAATGAAAGGCAATTGCATGCAGCCGAGATGAGAATGCTAAGAGGGATGTGTGGTGTTACACGAATGGATAGAATAAGAAATGAGTATATAAGAGGAAGTCTGAAAGTGGCACCGGTAGCTGAAAAGTTGTGTGGAAATCGGTTGTCATGGTACGGGCATGTGTTACGGAGAACTGAGGAGAATGTCGTGAGGAGAGTCTTAATTATGAATGTTGATGGCTATAAGAGTAGGGGAAGACCAAAGAAACGATGGATGGAATGTGTGAAGGATGATATGGCTAAGAAAGGGGTGACTGCCGAGATGGTTTCTGATAGGGATGCATGGAAGAAAAAGACATGTTGCGCCGACCTCAAATAAATTGGGATAAGGGCAGGAGAATGATGATGATATATAACTTAGAACAGCTACATTGGTACTTGCCTGACCTGGAATCGGACTCTTCATGTTCATATTTCAATTCCAAACATATATTTTCAAATCACAGTGGAAAAATATCTTCAAAGCACAGCAATACCCAATTTGATTCCTCTGCATCGTGTAATGACAAAAAAACCTGACAATCGTGTCACATTTCCGTTGATATTTGACAGTTTTCGATATGGAGGCACGCCGATAAAATGGCTTAATACTTCATTGTAGAATTTCAACAAAAATTATGATTAGAATTTTTGGACATCAAATATTGCCCGACTGGTTCGAGGGATTAAGTATCGTCCTCTGTTTTGTGAGTATGCTGTTGTTTTGAAATGTTGTTGACTGGAATGTTTTAAAATAACGTTCATGGCAACTTTCACAAATTTTTGTCAAGTGGCAATGATGCGAGGACTTATGCTTAGTTCTGGGTAGCAAGAGGTCATGAGCCGACCTCAAGCACAGACAGGACGCAATCTTAACTACGTATAATATGGATCTGTTACCTACAGCATGTGAATGCTGAATTCGATTTTGGTTTGATCGCTTATTTTTAATCACCTTGCCCCTTCTAGCTTGGCCCGCTATCATGCGTTCGTTCTAAAACAACTGTCAAAAAACGATTACCCTAATGAACAGGTTAGGAAACCATATGTATTATTATATATACATTTATATACCACACCACAAAAATACATAACATAAAAAATATACATCAAACGCTAGAAAATATACAAACTTATGTACTAATAACAATCTTCCAGGAAACTTAATGTTCAAAGATATTCTTGGACAAACACTGAGGCTGTCGTTGGTGGGGGTTGGTAATACCACAGTATAAAAATCATACAGTAGGTCGACGCCTTTGATCTCGTGTAAAATGCCGACATCGTCTAGACAGTAACGCATCGGCCGGGGTTAAATTATTTATTTATTGCAGATCAACATCGATAGCTGTCTTATATTTAATTAATTTGCTATTTTTACTAAGGGGACAACTCGAGACAGATTTAAGTTATTTAGATGGCATTTTCGTAACCAGCACCCCAATCGACCTCGGAATTAACACTCATATCATATTAATATACATTTAAATTGACGTCCGCCATCTTGGATTTCAGAAAGGATAGCTTTTTCGTAACTGTGGTGCTTCCACAATTATATTTACTTAAAATTGACACCCATATTAAATTATAAAAAAATGACGTCCGCTATTTTGGATGTTAAAAAGGATAGCTTCTTCGTTACAAGCACCCCAATTATACTCAAAACTGACACTCATATCAAATTATATAAACAAACAAATAAAAAAACAAACACGTGTTAGCCCTTAATGATAGATACCGAGCTACGAACATCTTTTTGTTCGCAGCTCGGGTGCCGCTTACCCGCGTCTCGTCCCTCACATTCCGCACGATTGCTCTGTCTAGACGTCTTCGTCGGACGACTGTATGATTTTTAGACTGTGGTAATACACTAAAATATTATGTACACATAGGTACATAGATACAAACATAACCAAAAATATAGGTAAATAAATATCTGCCCATAACAACAATACAAAAGGGTAGTAAAACAATTAGACATGTATCCTCCTACAGTTCCCAACAATATTTCAAACACCTTTTTGTAATTGTAAAAGCCAAGGGTGGTAATAATGGCGCCGATTCAATTGTTCACAAACTAAACTAATTTTAAGTACCGTGCATCCCTTTCTTTTTATTTCAATAAGAAAAGGACAGAAGGTAAAATATTAATCCTGTTAAATTAAGATGCTCCATAGACAATTTAGACGCGATTAAAAACATACCGTCTAAAAATACGGTGTTCTCAGTGGTAGGCCATAACATCGGCTGCCGGCAGAAGTTACCATCCACCAGACAAAGTCTGGCCCCGTGTGGTACCGGGCCTAGAATAGTACCAACCCATATCCTCCCGTGGGTGTCGTAAGAGGCGACTAAGGGAAATCACCAGGGAAGCGGGCAGCAGCGCTTCTCCTGTGTAATATCAAATCATTGCGATCCCCAACCCGCCTGCCAAGCGTGGGGATTATGGCAAACCCCCCTCAATGAAAGCCTTGGGGGAGGCCTTTGTCCAGCAGTGGACATCTATAGGCTGAAGAAGAAGAAGAAGACAAAGTCTTGCCGCCAAGCGATTCGTCTTGTTCTGGCATGATGTCTGATGAAGCCGTACAGAGAACGGGTCTGAGCAGTTATATTGCGATGTTGGCCGGGTTGTTGCGCCAAATGTTGTTGTGTCTCCAAATCAATCTCCCTCTGGCGCAGCATCGTTGGTCGTGTTGTTGGGTTTAACATTGCATCACCTCGGTCAACTGGCGTTTTCTTTTATATTCACTCAGTTTTTTTTAAGTGAATAGGCTCTTAATAAACTAGCGCGCTTTACTATCAACGATTCCATGACTGCTTACATCAGGCGGGATTGCAGTCACGCACTAAATGACCTCTCCCGCTCTGGGCGGAGCGGAAGGGCGTGTCAAACTTCCAACCGTGATCCTTCACTTACCTTTGCGCCAGGGCCACGGTTTCTTTTTTAACCAACTCGCAGCCCCGGCCCAGGAGGCATCGGTCCTCGTGGACCCCGTCACGATGTGCTGACTTCACTTTGAGATGCGCGTGAAACACAACGCGGCGTCGACTCGGGCCTGGTCCTTACCGGGCGGCGAACTTCCCACTGCTCGCCGCCCGCAAGCCCGCGCCTGTAGTGGCCAGGAGTTCGTTGTTGTCTCTCAACCAGGGACTGGTTTTCATCAGGTGGGATTGCGGTTAAGCCCTTGCTTAATTATAGAACGGAAAATAAGACTAAAAATACATCAATTTACTAACGTCAGATGTAAATTATTTTGATAGAACTGAAGTTACATTTTATGATCTAATCTTTTCATCATTATGAAAAGATTTTTTTTTTAAGTTTCATTTAACAGAAGGAAAAAGATGGGCTGTAAGGACTTAAAATTAATTTTGTTTGCGAAAGAAAACATCGGCGCCAATGCAATACTATGATGATGATGATGATGATGATTTCCGAGCGATTTCGGTCATGGTGACTACTTTAACTCCTAATCATACATAGTGACATGCTATACCGAAGTGAATTAGTACATAAGCTTACCTAGGTACTTTTTGGTTGGAGTTTCCAACCAACAACTTGGAGGGTAGGCAGTTCAAGTGGTTTTGGCATTAGTCAAGGTGGTATTAGACGACAAGAAAAAGAATGCAGACAAATAAAAGGGGTCATAAGTAGACTGTAATGTCGGGGGGGGCGGCAGCCGATGTTATGGCCTACCACTGAGGACCGCGTACCAAATACGCTATTTATTTTTACCCGACTACGGCAAAGCAAAAGGAGGGTTATGATTTTGACAGGCTATGTATGTATGTATGTATGTATGTAGGTGTGTTCATCTGTTCCCTCGTAACTTCTAAACTACTTATCAGAATTCGACAAATGACATATCATTAGAAGCGTCTTAATTGTCCGCTGGTTATAAGCTATATGGGGTTTCACAAAATTGCATGTGGCGCCCTCTAGCGGACAAAACATACAGAGTAAAAAAATAAAGTAAGGATAAATATGCCGTGTTTGGTATCATTTGAAAGCGCTTTACTTGTACATTTTGAATATATATATATATATATATATATATATATATATATATATATATATATATATATATATATATATATATAAACACCTCTTTGGGCACGTAGTTGATCCAGCCGCAATCCCGAACACAATAGACTCCACCTTTAGCACGGAATAACTTTGATCTAGCTGCGTATTTCTCGGGCGGAGTGGCAACGTTGCATTCTGTGAAGCGATGTTGCCAAACATATTCATCGATAAGACATTATACTCGATAAAAAAATTTTCAACAATTTCATGCATTAATGGATCCCTAACGGCTAAATTTTTTGAACCCACGAGGACTTTTTAGCTCTGAATATATTTTAGAAATCAATTACTTGTGTTGATCCATTTATGTACTCGTACTTCCAGTAATACATCTTTTGATCCGATACCAATACCCTAACTGTTGATCAATTATGAATTTATTAAACCAAATCTAGATATGTTATATTCACAATGCTCCATATATTGTCAGATCTATATATATTATTTCAACAATTTCAGGCATTAGTGGATCCATAACGAATATTTTTTTTAAATGCACGAAGACTTTTGGGCTCGGAATATATTTCAAAAACCATTGACTTATGTTGATCCATTTAGCTACTCGTACTTCGTATTACTTATTTTGATCTGAATAGGTACTGATACCGTACCGGTCGATGAATTATGTTTAGTATGAAGTCAAAGTTATTGTTATTAATATTTAAAGAGGGTGAATTTTACGTATGGGGTAATTATATTTTATTTGTAATTTATTATTTATTTTAGGTTTTTAAACTATATTCATCGAAACCACGGGTTTCGCCGCAATCGGTCAACTGGGGACCTACTAGTGTATGCCACTCACTTGTGGGGCGAGGCCCTCGAGAAGAATGGGGAAGCGATTGCTGTCTCCCTTGATGTCTCGAAGGCCTTCGACCGGGTTTGGCACGCTGGCCTTTTGAGTAAGCTTTCAGCGTACGGCATTTCCCCTAGCCTGACTGGCTGGGTAAAAGACTTCCTGACTGAACGGTCCCTCCGAGTTGTTGTCGACGGATGCTCATCGGAGCCCATGTCGACCAATGCCGGTGTCCCTCAGGGGTCTGTTCTCTCTGCAACTCTGTTCCTGCTGCATATTAACCATCTGCTGATGCCCGGTATCTATGGGTATGCAGATGACAGCACAGTTGTAGAGAGATACCTGCCGGATGCTCGAGCTAGTAGGGAATCAATCCGGTCCGAAAGAGAGGCCATGGTTGAGCGAACGAGTGTTGCACTGCAGGCAGTCTCCGAATGGGGCAATGCCAATCTTGTAGCATTCAAAGCCGCCAAAACACAGGCGTGTCTTTTCACCGCCAAAACGAGCCCGTTCACCTTGGCTCCTACTTTTCGAAATGTGTCCTTGGAGTGTTCCGACCGCCTTCAGCTTTTGGGAGTTGAGATTTCTTCGAACCTTAACTTTGGGCGGTTCATTGAGTCCAAGGCCAAGGTGGCTGCCAGGAAACTTGGCGTTATCGCAAAGCTCCGGCAGTACTTCACACCTGGGCAGCTTCTAATGTTATACAAAGCACAGGTCCGTTCGTGTGTGGAGTACTGCAGCCACATTCGGGCTGGTGCTGCCAAGTGTCGACTGGCCACTTTGGATTCAGTGGAGAGACGTGCAAAGAGGCTGATTGGTGACCCTGATCTAACTCCAGTTGGTCGCCAAAGCCTAGAGCACAGGCGTAGAGTAGCCAGCCTTTCGGTGTTCTATAGGATGCATTTCGGGGAGTGTGCGAGGGAATTGCATGATTTAATTCCCCATCTCCGTTCCACCAGCGGACGACCCGTCGTACGGCTGGTTTCCACCCTTACGTTGTTAACACCACTACGATCCGGACGAAGCGTTTCGCCTCCTCCTTTATACCGCGTAATTTGCCAGCGGCGGTGTTTCCGTCGGACTACAATTTGAGTGTCTTCAAGGCTAGAGTGAATAGGCTCTTAATAAACTAGTGCGCTTTAGCATCAACGATTGCGTCACTGCTTACCATCAGGCAGGATTGCGGTCAAGCGCTAGTTTATAATATGTTAAAAAAAATATATATAATGAGTCCAAACACGATATCGCCGCTGTATGTTTTGTGCTACAAATACACACATCAAAAGTGTCTAGGGATCAAGCATTTTTACGCGGATTTCTTGAGATTGAGATGTGGCTTTGTAATAAATTTATGATTTTATAAATTTATATGGATCCTTTTTGGTGCATTTCATAATTTGAATCAGGAACTGTGAATCAAATTCGAGTAAAAGATGAAAATCAGCTGTCAATATTTTCCCTATAAAAACATACAACATTGAAGACATTATTAGTGCTACTGTTTCCCTACTACTGATTAAAACCAACGTTATTATGGAGCGGCGACGTCATTTAAGCAGGGAAGAAATGCTCAGAGCCGTGGGAATGATAGAAGCTGGTTCTCGGCAACGTACTGTGGCTTTAGCTCTGAATACAAGTCAGAGTGTTATCAGTCGACTTTGGACACGTTACCGAAGCACTGGTACCGTGGCTGAGCGCCATGGAGGACGGTATCGCTGCACCACACGGAGACAAGACCGATACATTCAAATCTTAACTCGAAGAGCTCCAGCAATAACCGCCATGATGTTAGCCGTGAGGCTTCATCACTCTTCAGGGAACTTAATTAGCGACCAAACAGTCAGAAACCGCTTGCATGAAGTGAACCTTCATTCCCGAAGACCGCTACGGGTACCACCTATAGCAATGCACAATCGTAGGATTCGATATCAGTGGGCTCTTGAACACAGAAATTGGGCAGAAGAACAATGGCGTTTCGTGTGCTTTTCTGATGAGTCTCGTTTTGGTATGAGACCGGATACAAGACGTATACGACACTGGAGAACCCCTGGACGCCAACAGCGATTAAAATCCTGCCAGGAAGTCCATCCTTATGGTGGTGGAACCATCATGGTATGGGCGGGTATTTGGATCGGCGGAAGAACTGAGTTGATTTGGATCAGAGGCAGCCTCAACGCTCAAATTTATGCTGAAACGATTGTATCAGACGTCATCGTTCCTCTACAAGTGCAAATCGGTCCCTTATTTCAGTTAATGCATGATAATGCACGACCGCACACCGCAAGAGTTGTAAGACAGACTCTCGCCGCAGCTATCATCAATGTCCTGCCCTGGCCTGCTCAGTCGCCAGACTTGAACCCGATTGAGCATGCATGGGATATGCTACAGAGAAGAGCTCTGCCGAATATGGAGGGTATCCAGTCGCAAGAAGACCTTTTTTTTGTTGTTGCAACGAACATGGGCGGCCATTCCACAGCGTGATTTGGATGAACTCATTTTGAGTATGCCAAACCGATGTTCTTGTGTTGTTAGTGTTCGCGGTAGAAACACGGATTATTAATTGTTTAAGTTACCCAATAAAATTTTAGAGAAAACTGTTATTTCAGTCTTTTTTCGAACTTTTGTGTTAGTGGTTCAAATGTCAAATATCCCTTTATTAGGAAAATGGCAAATTTCTTTATTAATGCAAAGGTGACTTGGTTTATCGTTACTGTGACAAACGAAAACACTTCATTTGATGAATCCTTAAAGAAAATTTTAATTAATATCAATCAGGAGAAAAGTTATTGCAAAAATATATGTTGATCCCTAGACACTTTTGATGTGTGTATTGTGTGGATGGCCTCGGTTACATTCATTCCAATTAAAACTGCTTGTGCTTGACAAGTCGTGGTGGCCTAGTGGTTAAAACACCAGCCTGTCAAGTATGAATGCGCGGGTTCGATTCCAGGTCAGGCAAGTACCTACTTTTCTAGTTATAAAATATAACGCGCTAAAATATAACACGACTAAGTGAAATTATTTTTATAATACACTTATATTATAAAAATAATTTCACTTAGTCGCGTTATATTTTAGCGAAAGAAAGCGCTGTTTTCTAATGATTTGTAGTAGGTACTGGAACGCGTTAGACACATGTGGAATGTCAACTTTAGCGGCCGCAATTTCGAAATAGGGAGTTTGCGTTTCGTCCCAGCGTCCCTGTTTGAATTTCTTTCGAAAAAAAAAAAACTATATTCGACACAAGGAACACCACGGAGGTAGCTAATAAAAGGTTTTATTTAAATTTTGGTCTATCTTGCAAATAGACAGTAGTAGATTTTTTATTGAAAAAAACGAAAGAACATCATAATAGCGCCATAGCGCGGAAAAAAAAATTGTTCATTATTCGTCATTGAACTTAAAAAAGAAAATTATGTGTTTGATTTCCGCAGATTGTTTAAGAAAATAGTTAGTGAATGCCTGCGTGATTTCACCGTATACTGCTTAGTATGATACTATTGTCATCGGCAGCAGCGCGGGCGTTGAGACTAAAGGATTCGACCTCGGGCAATAGCAATAAAAACGTTAGTAATCAATGTCAAAATCCTAAAAAATTTAAATTGTCAACAGAAAAATTATTTTCTTTTGGCAATTTAAGTTTTTACCCGACTTCAAAGAAAGGAGGAGGTTCACAATTCGCCGCAATCTTTTTTTATGTATGTTCATCGATTACTGTAAGACGCCTGGACCCATTTGTAAAATTCTTGTTTTATTTGAAAGGGTGGTCCCATAGTCACTAGGTCTGGATCTGATGATTAAAGACTAGAGAAATCAAAGAAAACAACTTTCAAAATTTTTAGGGGCAACTAGTGCATTTCTAGTTATTTTCATTAAGTATTTTATAGCACTACAATTTAGTAATCATCTGGAGTAGATATGAAATCGGGAGACAGTTGAGGGAACTCCTCGACAATTCAGAGCAGCTACCTTGTGTTTGAGCTTGATTGATTTGTATTAATAAGAACTTTGCAAAGTTCTCATCAATAAAAATGAATTAAGTCCAAACACAAGGTACCTACTGTTAACCGTTGAAGAGTTCCCTGAACTGGCCTTTGCTATTATCGCCAAAGCCTTCATGACAGTCATAACCCATCTTTTTGTAAAGTTCTTATCAATACAAATTAATCAAGCATTAACTCAATGTAGCTGCTGTGAATCATTAAGGAGTTCCCTTGACTGTCTAGGGTCTTCATCATCAGATCTACTGCAGACCTTCATTAACACCCATATAGGTGCAAAGTTCGCATCAATATAAATGAATTAAGTCCAAACACAAGGTACCTACTACTGTTAACCGTTGAAGAGTTCCGTGAACGGGCCTTTTTTTTCATCACGAGTGACGAGAGCCTTCATGACAGTCATAACCCACCTTTTTGTAAAGTTCTTATAAACACAAATTAATCAAGCACAAACTCTAGGTAGCTGCTGTGAATCATTGAGGAGTTCCCTTGACTGTCTCCCGGCTCCATCATCAGCTACACCAGACCTTTATCAAATCGTAGTTCTTTGAAATACTTAATGAAGATACTTATAAATGCACTAGTCGCTCCTATGATTTTTGGAAGTTCCTCTTGATTTCTCTAGTCTTCCATCATCAGATTCTGAGTTGGTAACTATGGGACCACTTAGAAAGTTTACCTTTAGTAGATATGAGGTCGGGAGACAGTTGAGGGAACTCCTCGACAATTCACAGCAGCAACCTTATATTTGAGCTTGATTAATTTGTATTTATAAGAAATTTACACCTAAATGGGTTGTAACTGTCATTAGGGCTCTGATGATGAATACAAAGGCCAGTTCAGGGAACTCCTCAACGGTTTACAGTAGTTCCCTTGTATTTGGATTTAATTAATACATATTGATGAGCAATTTTCACCCATATGGATTATTATGAAAATCTGCAGTAAATTTGATGATGAAGACCACGACCGACAAACCTTCATTTTAACCCACATAGGTGCAAAGTTCTTATCAATACAAATTAATCAAGCACAAACGCAAGGTGGCTGCTGTGAATAGTTGAGGAGTTCTCTCGACTGCCTATGGTCTCCATCATCAGATTTACTACAGACCATCATTTTAACCCATATAGGTGCAAAGTTCTCATCAATATAAATGAATTAAGTCCAAACACAAGGTACCTTCTGTTAACCGTTGAAGAGTTCCCTGAACTGGCCTTTGCTTTTATCACCAGAGCCTTCATGACAGTCATAACCCATCTTTTTGTAAAGTTCTTATCAATACAAATTAATAAGCACAAGCTCAATGTAGCTGCTGTGAATCATTGAGGAGTTCCCTTGACTGTCTAGGGTCTTCAACATCAGATCTACTACAGACTTTCATTTTAACCCATATAGGTGCAAAGTTCTTATCAATATAAAAGAATTAAGTCCAATCACAAGGTATCTACTGTTAACCGTTGAAGAGTTCCGTGAACTGGCCTTTCTTTTCCAACACTAGAGCCTTCATGACAGTCATAACCCATATTTTTGTAAAGTTCTTATCAACACAAATTAATCAAGCACAAACTCAAGGTAGCTGCTGTAAATCATTGAGGAGTTCCCTTGACTGTCTCCCGGCTCCATCATCAGCTACACCAGACCTTTATTAAATTGTAGTTCTTTGAAATACTTAATGAAGATATTTAGAAATGCACTAGTCATCCCTATGATTTTTGGAAGTTCCTCTTGATTTCTTTTACTCTTCCATCATCAGATTCTGACTTGGTGACTACGGGACCGCTTAAAAAGTTTACCTTTCCAAACAACAAAGTATTTTGAAAATCGATCCAGGCGTCTGAGATTACTCAGTGAACATACTTAAAAAAAGAAACTGCTGCTTATCCAATCGCTTCACGCCCTTGGCAAATGCTGCGCCCTGATTGGCCCGTTTGAATTGGATCAACAACTGGTCAGACGCCAAAAAGGTGGATTTGTATAAAACAGCCCAATCTATATATATCAAGCAATATATATATATATATATATATAGATAGATATCCCTTTGGGCACTTTGTTGATCAGACGTGCCGTATAGGTAGTAATTTGTTGATCCATTTTCACTTGTTGATCCGGGGGCCTTTTCTTGATCCGATGCCATCTGCCCATAAATATGTAGGTCCGTTCGGAGCCACATGTGTCACGCTGAATAATAATAAGTAATAACAATAATTAAGGGCTGTTTTATACAAATCCACCTTTTTGGCGTCTGGGCAGTTATTGATCCAATTCAAATGGGCCAATCAGGGTGCAGCATTTGCCAAGGGCGTGAAGCGATTGGATAAGCAGCAGTTACTTTTTTATGTATGTTCACCGATAAATCTCAGACGCCTAAACCGATTAACAAAATTCTTTTTATGTTAGAAAAGGTAAACTTTCTAAATGGTCCCATAGTCAGGATCTGATGATGGAAGACTAAAGAAATCAAGAGGAACTTCCAAAAATCGTAGGGGCGACTAGTGCATTTCTAAGTATCTTCATTAAGTATTTCAGAGAACTACAATTTGATAAAGGTCTGGTATAGCTGATGATGGAGCCGGGAGAAAGTCAAGGGAACTCCTCAATTATTCACAGCAGCTACCTTGAGTTTGTGCTTGATTAATTTGTGTTGATAAGAACTTTACAAAAAGATGGGTTATGACTGTCATGAAGGCTCTGGTGATGAAAAAAAGACCAGTTCACGGAACTCTTCAACGGTTAACAGTAGGTACCTTGTGTTTGGACTTAATTCATTTATATTGATGCGAAATTTGCACCTGTATGGGTTGAAATGAAGGTGTGCAGTAGATCTGATGATGAAGACCCTAGACAGTCAAGGGAACTCCTCAATGATTCACAGCAGCTACATTGAGTTTGTGCTTATTAATTTGTATTGATAAGAACTTTACAAAAAGATGAGTTATGACTATCATGAAGGCTCTGGTGATAAAAGCAAAGGCCAGTTCAGGGAACTCTTCAACGGTTAATAGTAGGTACCTTGTGGTTGGACTTAATTCATTTATATTGATGAGAACTTTGCACCTATATGGGTTAAAAAGATGGTTTGTAGTAAATCTCATGATGAAGACCATAGGCAGTCGTGGGAACTCCTCAACTATTCACAGCAGCCACCTTGCGTTTGTGCTTGATTAATTCGTATTGATAAGAACTTTGCAACTATGCTCGGTGCCTTTGCTCGGTGGTAGGCCATAACATCGGCTGCC
The DNA here is from genome assembly GCA_017933935.1 of Sesamia nonagrioides. NCBI lineage: Eukaryota > Metazoa > Arthropoda > Insecta > Lepidoptera > Noctuidae > Sesamia > Sesamia nonagrioides. Next base: position 7,541 of record JADWQK010001696.1, on the reverse strand, counting down.
GGCAGAACCAGACAAAATCTTGCCGCCAAGCGATTCGTCGTGTACCGGCCTGATTTCTGGTGAAGCCGTACGGAGGACGGGTCTGAGCAGTTGTGTTGCAGTGTGTGCGGGGTACGATGCGCCAAATGTTGTTGTGCCGGGAGTTTGGTCGTGGAGGGTCTCCACATCAATCTCCCTCTGGCGCAGCGTTGTCGACGCTCAACTGCCGTCTTCCTTCCTATTCACTAAGGTTTTTTAAGTGAATGGGCTTAATAAACTAGCGCGCTTTACCATCAACGATTGCATCACTGCTTACCATCAGGCGGAATTGCAGTCAAGCGCTAGTTTATAGTTATTAAAAAAAAATATATGTCGGCTAAAATGAATGTTTGTCGGTCGTGGTCTTCATCATCAAATCTACTACAGATTTTCATAATAATGCATATCGGTGAAAATTGCTCATCAATATATATTAATTAATTCCAAATACAAGGGAACTACTGTAAACCGTTGAAGAGTTACCTGAACTGGCCTTTGTATTCATCATCAGAGCCCTAATGACAGTTACAACCCATTTAGGTGTAAAGTTCTTATTAATACAAATTACTCAAGTTCAAACGCAAGGCAGTTGCTGTGAATTGTCGAGGAGTTCCCTCAACTATCTCCCGACTTCATATCTACTCCAGATCATTACTAAATTGTAGTGCTTTAAAATACTTAATGAAAATAACTAGAAATGCACTAGTTGTCCGTAAAAATTTTGAAAGTTTTCCTTGATTTCTCTAATTTTTAATCATCAGATCCTGGCCTGGTGACTATGGGACCACCCTTTCAAATAAAACAAGAATTTCGTAAACGGGTCCAGGCGTCTTACAGTAATCGATGAACACACATAAAAAAAGATTGCGACGAATTGTGAACCTCCTCCTTTTTTGAAGTCGGGTAAACACTTAAATTGCCAAAAGAAAATAATTTTTCTGTTGACAATTCAAATTTTATAGGATTTTGACATTGATTACTAACTTTTTTATTGCTATTGCCCGCGCTGCTGCCGATGACAATAGTATCATACTAAGCAGTATACGGTGAAATCACGCAGGCATTTACTAACTACTTTTCTCAAACAATCTGCGGAAATCAAACACATAATTTTCTTTTTTAAGTTCAATAACGAATAATGAACAATAATATTTTTTCCCGCGCTATTATAATGTTCTTTCGTTTTTTTCAATAAACAATCTACTACTGTCTATTTGCAAGATAGTCCAAAATTTGAATAAAACCTTTTATTAGTTACCTCCTTGGTATTCCATGTTTCGAATGCAGTTTTTTTTTTTCGAAAGAAATTCAAACTAGGACGTTGGAACGAAACGCAAACTCCCTATTTCGAAATTGCGGCCGCTAAAGTTGACATTCCATGTGTCTAACGCGTTCCAGTACCTACCACAAACCATTACTATTCATTCATCATATCATTATTATTCTTTGTAAGATCTGTCAATATTTACCTGTGTTAACAAATAAATGATTTAATTTGATTTGATTAGAAAACAGCGCTTTCTTTCGCTAAAATATAACGCGACTAAGCGAAATTATTTTTATAACACACTTAGGTATGTAACTTTGAGTAGACTGAGAAATCATCCACCAGATCCACAGATCTTTATTACCTTTATTACTTAGTAAGTAGCAAATATGATTTTATTTCCACTAACGTGCGGTTGAGTTTATATTTTTTAATTTACAAAAATATTATAAATGAGGTACACATGTTTATTGTACACACTACGCTAGGATATCTCAATGTTCTTTATGAATTATTTACTGAATGCATTTTTACTACATAAATCTCGCACTTTTATTTAGTAAAGAACACTAAGTAATTTAAAACTCTAATGGAAAAATTTAAGCTCAGCTTAACTTTCCCGCCAAAACTCCTGATCCGGGTTATAACATCGGGAAAACATTGTTTTATTTTGAGTACGAGGCTTTTTAATAACAATAACTTTGACTTCATACTAAACATAATTGATCGACCGGTACGGTATCAGTACATCTTCAGATCAAAATAAGTATTACGAAGTACGAGTAGCCACATGGATCAACATAAGGCAATGATTTTTGAAATATATTCCAAGCCAAAAAGTCTTCGTGCATTTAAAAAAAATAGTCGTTATGGATCCACTAATGCATGGAATTGTAAAAAAATATATATAGATCTTACAATGTATGGAGCATTGCGAATATAAAATATCTAGATTAGCTATAGTAAATTCCTATTTGATCAACTGTTACGGTATAGGTATCGGATCAAAAGATGTATTACTGGAAGTACGAGTATATAAATGGATCAAAACAAGTAATTGATTTTTTAAATATATTCAGAGCTAAAAAGTCCTCGTGGCTTCAAAAAATTTAGCCGTTACGGATCCATTAATGCATGAAATTGTTGAAAAAATTTTTATCGAGTATAATGTCCTATCGATGAATATGTTTGGCAACATCGCTTAACAGAATGCAACGTTGCCACTCCGCCCGAGAAATACGCAGCTAGATCAAAGTTATTCCGTGCTAAAGGTGGAGTCTATTGTGTTCAGGATTGCGGCTGGATCAACTATGTGCCCAAAGAGGTGTTTATATATATATATATATATATATATATTACTAGCATTTCCTTGTGACTTTACCTGTAGGCGTTGGCTGATTGCATATAATTCACATCTTTTTTAGTTCATCAATTTAACTTTTGCTAATATTATGCGCCAGAAATACACTTTAACACCAAAATAGTACAAATAATAAAAAGTTAAAAAACTAAAACCCAACTACGACAAAAAAACGACGCTGAAAAAGTATAAAACAAGATTTTCAGAATACTGAAGTGAACAAAGTTGCTAATGTAGTTGCAAGTAAATGGCCAAGATGCCTTCGTTGTAAATTGTCAATAATGTCATACAATATTATTCTGAAGTATGCAATATTCATTATGTAGAGATAAATTTTCATGTTTGGAAAGGCGTAGTCACACGTTACATATACCTATCTACCGTAGCAGCTTGACAACGTGTGACTGCGGTTTTCCGAACATGAAAATTTATCTCTACATAGTGAATATTGCATACTTCAGAATAGTATTGTATAACATTATTGACAATTTACAACGAAGGCATCTTGGCCATTTACTTGCAACTACATTAGCAACTTTGTTCACTTCAGTATTCTGAAAATCTTGTTTTATACTTTTTCAGCGTCGTTTTTTTGTCGTAGTTGGGTTTTAGTTTTTTAACTTTTTATTCTGTTCGATAAATTCTGTATTTTTTTTTAAGAGACTGATAACAACTTTAATAACTGCTATACTTTTTAAAGTCACAACTTAATCGTTACTCTGTAGATACGGACGACAGCAGGTCAAGCTACCCTGCTAAGCTAACTGTCAATCTGCCTTCAGCCTTAACTCTATAGCAATAAAGTTGAAAATCTAATAAAGTAATTCGACAGAGTAGCTTGATGTGCTGTCGTTTGTACAAGCACAGTAGACAGACACCTTCTGGGCACGCTCGTTTAGTAATAGACCTCAGCTATCGCTTCCCATCAGGCGTGGTCGAAACCAAGTACAAGCCCATTCAGCAAAAAAAAAAATATCTCTCCTATTAACTTTTAATCGACGACCTGCACTCACGCATTCCCTTCACTGACGTCACAGACCACACATCGATAATCTCGTGACTAGCAACTGTGACCATAGATCAGATCAAATTGTTTTTATAACGGCCGAGTATTGGAGCAACACGGCTTTTAGGTATCTATCGATTCTTTGCCAATGAATCATGGAATGACTCTGTTATTTTTTTTATTGGTAGTTATGGAATTCCTATCTGATAGGACATCTTCAAGGTTGGTGTTAGAAGCTGAGCTTTTCAATCGTATTATAAAAAGGTTAGGAAAGCTGAGCAGCAATTGCTGGAAAATGAATATCTTTAGGGAAAGAGTGATTTCCATTATTATTGCAACAAATTGCTACACAACACGGCATATTTTGTTACATTTTTATAAACAACGCAAACTCGAACAAATTACAATGGATTTTGACAGTTTATTTGGGTCAAACGATATCAGCGCCTCTAGTGGCGAGATTTGTCAGTTTTCTTCCCCATTACCGCAGACCTTATTTAAACTACAAAGACCTACAAAAAATTACACAATAACAGAACAATAACAAATGTGTCAACAATTAGGTACACCTAACTAATTAGTACCCGTACCTGCTAAACATCACTAGAAATAAGGCAACCAACCCATGGCCATTGCGAAATAGACAACTATTTTCTATGCATAACAGAAATAGATATTTATGACAAAAAAATTATCACCACATCAAAGTCCCGGCACACCAGTAAATGTAAAACGCACAGTCATCAACAAAAACTACGTTGTTACGTATCAAACACTCCAAAATAAAAATAAATACGCCATATTGATCGAGATACGAAATAATCTTGTCCACAAACAATGCCATTATACTTATGAAAATAAACAACTGATTTGAAGCTTCCATTCGTTCGATATTCGAAAATTGAAAAAATAAAACCCTCATAGACACGATGGCTGCGTTCGAATTTCGAATGAAACTAGGGCAGCTGTTAGGGTTGTCACAAATCCATACCACAACATATTAAATGCATTATTAAAGATCACATGCAATGCATGTTGTATTCTCATGCAATTTTCATTCAATCATCATCAGCCGTCATGAAGATCATCGCTCCACACTTAGCTTAAGATCTTCCCACCTTATGTTTGCCGATTTGCAGTCTCAATCAAGAAAAAGTCTACCCCAAGGGTCATCGGTTCTATGGCTAACAAATTTAAATTCAATTAAAATATAATTCAATAATTGACTGAAACTAGCGAACACCACCCCTAAATAATTCCATTACAGTCAGCCCTGACCATAGACAGCGTGTCACAAAAAAGCACGCGTAAAATATTTTGATGTTTGACAACTGTCACGCGGGATTTGATCGATATCTGTTTATTTATTTAAATGCTTATGCGTTACGTTAGAGAACGAACTAGTTCTTTTTTTTTTATTTAATTGCTTCTGCTTTGTAAATTCTAGTTTTTATAGTTTGATGGGCTTTATAAAGTTGCTAGATAGTTGATCGGATGGCTCTAGATTTTAGCTGAGTAACTCACAATTAAGTTTAAACCACATTAAATCGTCTGCAGCGGCACGGTTAGCGCAGTGATTGTAGGATTTCTGCAGCTTTTTTGTTGGTATGGGACATCATCAAATGACTTCTCCCGCTCTGGGCGGAGCGGAAGGGCGTGTCAGGCTTTTACTGAATAAAACCCACCCGTGTTTCTTCACTTGCCTGTGCGACGGCCAGGGCCACGGTTTCTTGTTGAACCAACCCGCAACAGACATTCCTCAGGTAGCAAGTTGCGTTCCCTAAGAAAGTATTTCGCGTGGTATTCGGGGTATAGGTTTGAGAGTTTTGTGTGTTTAAAAGCACCCAGACAATTGTAGTTACTCGGATATCTATGGTAGCTACAGTCAGTTCAGTTTCATTTCTGCGACCAGTCTCAACGGATACCATCCATCAGCGTAGGAGATATTAATTAGAGCGAACATAATATAATCAGCCTATGTCCCCACTCGCGTGACACAAGGCCTCGTCTCGGTGAGACGGAGTGGGCCGTAAACTACCACGTGGACCCAGTGCGGGTTGATAGATGTCACATGTCTTCGAAGTTTTGCCTCTAGGCCATACCGGTTTCCTCACGACGTTTTCCTTCACCGCTTTGAGAGCAGTGGTGATGAAATAATTTATAGGTACGGACGATAACAGATCAAGCTACCCCAAACTGTCAGATATTCCCAATCAAGCTTAAGCCTTAATGTTTAGAGATAAGGTTGAAAATTTAATGAGGAAATCTGACAGATTGTAGTAGCTTGATGTGCTTTTTTTTAAATAATTATAAACTAGTGCTTGACTGCAATCCCGCCTGATGGTAAGCAATGATGCAATCGTTGATGGTAAAGCGCACTAGATAATGAAGCCTATTCACTTAAAAAAACTAACGAATAGAAAAGATGACGGCAGTTGAGCGAGGTGATGCAATGTTAAACCCAAGACCAACACGACCAAACGAAGCTGCGCTAGAGGGAGATTGATCTGGAGACTCTCCACGACCAAACTCCCGACACAACAACATTTGGCGCATCGTACCCGGCACACATCGCAATACAACTCCTCAGACCCGTCCTCTGTACGGCTTCACCAGACATCATGCCGGAACACGACGAATCGCTTGGCGGGAAGACTTTGGTAGGTGGTAACTTCTGCCGGCAGCCGATGTTATGGCCTACCACGTCGTGGCTGTCGCCTGTACAATGTAAAGCGCCTGACGGGGTTTTCCTACGACCTACAACTTGTAAGCGCCCGATACCACTAGGCCACTGGTCCTGTCAAAGTAACAAGTGTAAACGCAAAGACAGATCATGCACTGCCCCTTCACTCGCTCTCGTAGTCCGATGATACAGCCCGTACTCTTGGCATAGTCCTAATAGAAAGATTCCCCGATTTCTATTAGGACGATGCCTTATCTAAAGAATCAAAAATAAATTTCTTCTAAAGTGTTGTGTTCATGGTGTTATGAACATAGGTAGCAGTGGCGAAGAGTCCATACAAGCCGATTCCCACCGGGTTACCTTTCAAAAATCAGTTCCATATTCATACAAAATTATTTACATTCTATTTCATTAACAAAGTATTATTAATCAAATGCCTGCGCGATTTACAATAGCAATAGTAATTCTTAGCAAGACCCTAAGTATCACATTTCATTTTATAGTCGTAAATTAATCAGCGCTTCAATTTTTCGTACATTACATTGAAGGCAACTCGACGAATTACAGCCTACCTCGGTCAAACGTTTTACTATGAGGCGAAAAGAGACAGAGCGTGTCAGACCATCTCTTTCTAATGCTCGCTAACCGTCCGTAAAACTTGAGAAAAGATAGGCTAATGCCAAACAGCTTGCAGTTCTCTCCTCTCCTCTATTAGAAAGAGACAAAGAAACCACGCCACTATAGAAAGGAAACACGACAAAATTAAAAAGAATTAGCGTTATAATGAAATCCCTCGCAAGTCATATTCTTTTTATTTTGGCATATTTTCGTGTTCCATTTCGTTTGGTTGAAAATAAATTATTGTTAGTGTGTGACATGTGTTCCTATACCACTGGTGCGTGATAATTTTGTTTGTTATATTTTAATATTTGTGTTATTTAAACTGTGACTGATTCTGTAACGTAATTTAATCGCAGATTTGGTTAAATACTGTGGATTTTGTTTGTTATTATGGCTTTAATTCATATAGAGTGCTGCTCAACAGACTACCTGCTGAATGAACTTAAAGTCTTATTTACGTCAGCGTCGTTAAATAAATTGGACACCTGTGAGCTTTTTTTACAGCTCCAGAATACGTCTTTGAAAGACGCATTTTCTCAAGTTTCGACTCTTTGCAGTTTAATTCTGACCCTCCCCATTTCAGTAG